>JAVSCE010018411.1:0-1200000 GCA_032199065.1 Smutsia gigantea
CTGTAGGCTGGAGCTAGTGTCCTACCCTCAAGAAGCTTCGGTCTCTGGGGGAAATCGTGTTAGTTCCACTGGTGGAACTGCTATTTGAGGGAAGCGGAGAGCGCTAGTGTGTTGCCTTTAAAAAGGAGTGGAAACACAACAATTCTCAAAGTTATCTGTTCACTCATGTCAAAGAGTTATTTAACTCATTAATAAGGGAACCAGGAAGAAAAGGAATGCCAAAGTAAGTTTGCTAATTTAGATATAAGACTGGTCAACTTTCTAGGATGGTAAACACCAAATACCTTTGTGGTAACTTCTCTATTGAGCAATTAAACCCTATCATTATTAGCCACTAATAGTACAGACTGTAGATATCTGTACCTTTGTTGACTGTCATTTATCAAATACACTGAAGCAACAAAGTGACATTCTCCAGGAAAGTCAGATGCATATCAAGCAAGCCTTTAGGCAAGGCTATGGAGTGATGACAAAACAACAAAAAATAAGCACCCTCCATTTCATTTTCTCCAAGGTTGGAGGAATTATTCCTTCACGGAAGAGAAGAACCCATTTGGCTTTAGAGGTAGGCTACCTGGGTTACTTAGTAGCTAGATGACCTTGAACAAACTACTAACCCTCTCTGTACATCAGTTTCTTGTCCATAAATGGGAACGATGATACTGTGCTAGTATTTACATCTTCCGTGTGAAAGAACGTAGAGCCATAAGATGGGGCTCACTTTTTAAAATTATTCAAATTATGGTCTGAGAATGGTTAATCAATACTTGCGAATTTTCTTACTTCTGGGTTAAGTTTGAAGAGGAGCCAGAAGCTAGCTTGCAGCATCTGCAGAGAACGCTGCTGCAGGGGGCAGGGAGGTAGCTGTGTGTGATCTCGAATTTTGGTGGAAGGAAAGGAAGCCTGCCAATCACACCCAACCCCTCCCTGCAATTGCCCCGAAAGTGCCATCTTGCCAACTTTTCCAGTCCTTGATGTAACCATGCCACTATTAAACGGGGACCATGCTTGCCATCATTAAGGGTCAAGAAAATTGGTCTGCTCAATCTGCCTGGATGGTGGAGGCTGAGTCTGGGGAGTTGAAGAAAGAGGCGTCAGGAGTCTATGCTTGTTCTAGATTACTCCACCTAGCCCTGGTCAGTTAGTGGCAGGTGGGTAAAGGCCTCTCCTCAGAACAAGCCAGTTCAGTGAAAAGACACCAACTCAAGCCTGAGCAGACTCACTGCATTCCTATTTCGAGGTGTCTTGGGGAAAACTGAGAATGGATGTGACCCTGAGCAAATGAAATACAGTTTGGCTGCTCACCATGTACTAGTCATGTTCTACTCCTTTCTTGTTTTATCCTCAAAGGGTTCTTTTTGCTCCTAACAAAGAGTTCTAGGTCTTCCTCCCTGCCCATCTCAGCTGCTTTTTGTGGATTTACATACCAGAGGCTTCCAAACTACAGTTCAGAAGTGATCTGGAGAGAAAGGAGTGCTGAGGACTGGGCCCGGAAAGGGTGGCGGTGGCAGGACCAGCTTTCTACTCGCCCCTCTCTGCGGGAGGCTGTTTGTTGGAGCTGGGCGGAAGCCAGTCAGATGCGCTGGGTCACACTGTCCTGGCTGAGGAGACAGGCAGCTATTTGTCTTCTCTGATTTGTCCTTCTCTCTGGGAGGAGGAGGGAAGGCTTAGCAACAGGAATGAAGTTGACAGGGAAAAGACGGTCAGATCCCTAAAGAGTACAGCTGGGGTGGACTCCCTGGTGCCCGGTAGAGTCCCAGAGAAAACCCAGCCAGCTCCTCTGACTTGGAGAATGGAGGAGGTGGCAGGGAGGAGGGATTAGTGGAAAACTGCTCTGTGCGGTCTTGGGCAAGTCACTTCCCCTCCATCTTCTCTTCTTTATCAGGTAACTGAGGAAGCCAAGCATCCTGAGGTCCCCTCCAGCTCTGAAAGTGCATGATTCTAATAACACGAAGCTCCTGATGTGGGCTTGCTCAGTGGAGAGAAAAGAAGGCTAAGAGGTGGTTAGAAGCTTGAAATGTTTCCAAATGACTGTTTATGCAGGGAGTCCTCGCTCTGCACTGGAAGCAAACAAAAAAAGAGGTGGACTTATTCTGGGTGTTGGGAATGTTCTGTATCTTGATCTGGGGAGTTAGGTCCGTGGTGTATGCACATGTAACAATTTACCCAGCTGCACACTTAAGATCTGTGATATTTGTTGTGTGTAAATTGTACCTCAGTGGAAGGGTTTTACAAATAAATTAAACCTCAGCAGGAGTTTAGACTTCAGAAAGAACTTCCTAACAGGGGGGACTTCAGAGAAGTGAATTCCTACCCAGGGAGGTAAAGGATCTCCTTTCTCTTGAGAACTTTAGGATTACCCATCTGTGCTGGAGGAGGAGGAGGGGGGAAAAATAAGATGACTTCTTTCCGGGAAAACCTCCCGAAGTTCTTCATCCTCAGAAATTCCCTTGTTCCTTCCCAGGCACAGAAAAATCTTTGCTGCCTAGCTTCCATCTCTTCTATTGCAATTCTAACCACTCACTCTGCCCTCCATGGAGCCCAGCCAGTCCCCTGGCTTCACACAAAATCTCTTTAGGGCCTTGAAGCTTGGAGTATTGACGGGGACCCCGATTCCACCTTCTCACCAACTGTTCTTTCCCCTTCTCCTGTTCTCTTCTTGGGGATGTCAGTTCCTGTTCTGAGCCCGCCCCTACCCAGGCCCTTTTTCCGGTGGTGTGTGCCAGCCAGTCCCTGCATCCCACATCCCCAGCTGTTGACATTTCATTGCCATTACCCACAGGACAAAGAAAGGGCCCCTTTTATTCAACAATAGGGGGAAAGATGGAGACAATGGGAAATTGTGCTTCCTATGGGTGGGTCCAGAGAAGGAAAAGACAGACAGACAGACTGGGAGGCTGGACAGGAAGGGTCAGGTTTCTTGAAGCAGCTGGGGGTCCTGGAAGTCTGGTTTCCACCTTGAGAGCCTCTCTGCACAGGCAATGCGCACCCAGGCACCAGCGGGCAGAGGTGAGGACTTCGCTGGGCGCAGGAGGGAAGGGGAGCGATGAGGCCCATCTGGAGAAACGGAGGCAGCTGGAGCTTGACAGCTATGGATCTTTGAGCCTCATTTGTAGTTCATCGCCGTGCCCATTGGTCTAACATCCTCATACCACCAATCAGTCCACCCTTTCTCTGGTCCCAGAGCATCTGGAAGAGACAAGCCACCCCACTCTCCACATTCTTCCAGGTAATCATCCCAGGGCTGCCTCCCTTACTCCTCCCACTTTGTGGGTCCCCACCCCTCATTCCAAGCCCCACATCTTCCCACAGCACTGTCCCCAGGACAGCGAGTGCCGCAGACACAATGCCTGGTCACAGGGCTGGACACCAGTCACTTAGCCTGGCTTAGTGGAGAGACGGGTGGGGAGTTCGCGGCACCTTGGCTGCTTCTGTGAGCTCAGGGCAGAAGCCCTTCCTCAAAGGCCCAGAAGGAGTGACTGCACTGATCAGGTGCCCAAGCCCCGGGCTCTGAGGGGCTTGGACCTCCAGGGGCCCAGGCCGGTCCTTCACCTGGGACCTCTTTCTCAAGCAGGACAAAAAGCTGCCAATCACTGCTCCCTCCAACCCTGTGAAGACACCGGCTTCTAACAGGTAGGCACTGGAGCTGCTGGCCACTCTCATTCTCTGTGAGGGGCATGAAGAAGATAGGTGTGTGCCGGCTTTGAAATGCAGAAATATAGATCAGTGATTGACCGATCAATGCTTGAACCTCACAATCAAATCTGGCCTCAAATCCCAGTGAACTCCTCCTCTTACCAGCTGTGGGACCTCACTCAGGCTTCCTAAAATGGGTGTACCTTTGCTTGAGCATGTATAAAATGGGATACAAACTCATTCCTACCTCCCAGGATTGCTGAGAGGAGTAAATATAAAGGTATACATGCAGAGTGCTTAGAGCAGTTTGAGGCACATTCAACTTTATACATGCTAGTCGTGACTCTCATGACTATTGGTGCCTTGCTCAATCTCCTGTGCCACTGTGTCCCAGGCTCTCCTGAACAGCAGTGGCACTCCCACTCATGTCCCTGTCCCTGATACTTTCGCTTTTAACCACTGGGAAGTCCTTTGGGTGCCTAACCCCCATTTCTCCTCTTGCCAGCTCATCTTTGGCCTTGATTTGGAGGAAGACGGAGCTCAGCTCCTTAGCTTTCCGACTCCTCCTCAGTGTTACCTCCCTCTCCCCATGTCCCAGCTTTCCTTTCCAGAAGTCCTTAATGTGAGCTCATTCATTAACACATGCATTTAGCACCTACTGTGTGCCAGAAACTGCTGGGAGCAGCAGATAATAAGCTAACACATACATAGCACTTGCTTCATATCAGGTACTATTTTAAGCATTTTATGTATGTTATTTCATCTACTCCTCAACTACTCAGTAGATGTGCATTATTATCCACACTTACTGACGAGGACCCCAGGCAGAGAGAAGTGAAATAACTCCTTCAAAGTCATACAATTAGGAAGTGGAGGTATCAGATTTAGAAAACGAATAAAGCTAAGTTGAGGTTCTCAGTTCAATTTTTAAAAATGGTCCAAGGTGATGCAAGTACAGTAAAGAAGAGGGAAAATCAATTACTGAAACAGTTGTGCTTGAAATAATTTTTACAACACTATAATTGGATATTTTACAACTTTATAATTACTGGGAACCTCACTATATAGTCTAGATATGCATATGTATTACTTTCAAATTCACAGTTATTTAGTTGCTAATAAAAGTACTTCTAAGAAAAAAAAGTCCCCAGTCCAGTGCAGCAGGGGACCCTGATGAATAGGTCACGGTGTACCACCGGGTGGTGAAGCAGGGAAGAGGAAAGGTTTTCCAGAGGAGGTGAAGCCCAAACTGATGCCTTTGAACAGAGAGATGAGAGTGAACTTGGACTGTTTTGGAGCCAGAAGTCCAATGTGTCTGGAACACAGGGCCGAGAGCACAGGAGGTGCACAATGTTGGAGATGCGGGGAGAGGCTGGATTCCAGGGAGCTTGGGAGCTGTGGTTAGGAGGCTGGACTTTATCCTCAGGGCCGAGGGAGCCACTGTTTTAAGCAGGAGAATGACCAGATCATATCTACTCTGGTTCAGGATGGAGAGTGGGTGTTGGGAGAGCATAGAGACTGGAGCTGGCAATCAGGTGGCAAGACTTGGGAAGTAGCACTTGTGATGAGAAGTGGGGAGACATAGAGGTGTTAAAATAGGACCTGCTGACTGAAGGGATGGATGTGAGAGGATGAGGGGTGGGCCCAGGAGGCCTGGCCCAGAGGGAAGTTTGTTATTGCCCTCCTGCCCCCATCACCTTCCTTTTGCAACAAACATCAGCTCCTTTTCTGCCCCCATGGCTTCTGGCTGGACAGTCCCCTCTGAGGAACCCCTGGTGGAGTTCATCTCCATTCCCCCATTCCCTTCGTCCTAAGGAACGCCCACCCTTTGTGCCCTGCAGACCTTGCTGGGCTGCCTCCCCATCATGCCAGCCAGGCTCAGCCTCTCCGCACTCTGCCACTTCCTTCTCCCTTGGGCCTTCACCATCTGGCACAGAGCCCTGGGAGACCCAGGTAAGACCTCAGGTCGGCCCAGAGTCTGGGAAAGAGTGGGGCAGAAGCTGCAGGTGTGTGAGAAGTGCTGAGGGCAGCTGCTAGAGGTGCCCAGGGAGAGTCATTGCTGAGTGAGTGATGGAGGAGAGGCTTGGGGGAGTCTGGGGAACAGGGTCTGGATGGGCACTTGGGGCCATGCGGCAAGGAGATTCCTGCCACTGTGACCCCCTCTGCTCAGCACCCTACCCTGGCCCCCACTATCTCCTGCCCCCCATCCACGAAGTCATTCACTCTCGCCGTGGGGCCACGGCCACGCTGCCCTGCGTCCTGGGTGCCCCGCCTCCCAGCTACAAGGTGCGCTGGAGCAAAGTGGAGCCTGGGGAGCTCCAAGAAACACCGGTCCTCATCACCAATGGACTGCAAGCCAGGGGCTACGGGCCCCTGGGGGGACGTGCCAGGATGCGGAGGGGCCATCGGCTAGACGCCTCCCTGGTCATCGCCAGCGTGCACCTGGAGGACGAGGGCAGGTACCGCTGTGAGCTCATCAACGGCATCGAGGATGAGAGCGTGGCGCTGACTCTGCGCCTGGAGGGTGAGGCCCTTCTGTTCCCGCCTCACTCTTCTCTTGCTGGGGTTCAGCCACCTCCTCTCGGGGGTCCCTGGGTCCCTCTCCCGCCCGCTCCCGGGGTTTCCCCAGCCCTCTCTCCTAGACTGCGCCGCTCTCCTCTCCACGTCCACCACCCCCAGGTGTGGTGTTTCCGTACCAGCCCAGCCGGGGCCGGTACCAGTTCAATTACTACGAGGCGAAGCAGGCGTGCGAAGAGCAGGACGGGCGCCTGGCCACCTACGCCCAGCTGTACCAGGGTGAGCGGCCGAACACGGGGACCGCCAGGTCCTCTCGGGCTGCCACGTGGGCCCCAACGGGGGCGTGCCCGGGGTCGGGCGCCCGCGGGTGACGCCCCTAGCCCGCCGACCACGCCCCCCATCTCCCGCCAGCGTGGACGGAGGGGCTGGACTGGTGTAACGCGGGCTGGCTGCTCGAGGGCTCCGTGCGCTACCCTGTGCTCACGGCGCGCGCTCCGTGCGGCGGCCGCGGTCGGCCAGGGATCCGCAGCTATGGGCCCCGCGACCGGAACCGCGACCGCTACGACGCCTTCTGCTTCACCTCTGCTCTGGCGGGTGAGGGGCGGGGCGAGCGCCCCACTGCGACCGGAGGGGGTGGGGCCTGGCGAGCCGCGGGGGCAGGGATTTGGGGCGGGGCCTGAGGAATGGGGCGGGGAAAGAGAACTGGCTGCAGCGGATCCACAGCAGGCTTAGTTGTCCGTTCTGGACATCGCCCCCTCCATCACTCCGCCTTCTCAGGATCCAGCCCTCCTCCCGCAGCTCCGCCTGCGCCTGCCCCCCTCGATGCTCCCTCACCTCCTATCCAAGTTGGGTTCCGCCCCTCCACAGCCTGCCCCCGACTCTGCTCCAGCCTCATCCCGCCCTGCCGGCTCTTGGCCAGTCGCTGACTCGCTCCGGTCCCCAGGCCGCGTGTTCTTCGTGCCCGGGCAGCTGACGCTGTCCGAAGCCCACGCGGCGTGCCGGCGGCGTGGGGCCGTGGTGGCCAAGGTCGGGCATCTCTACGCCGCCTGGAAGTTCTCGGGGCTGGACCAGTGCGACGGCGGCTGGCTGGCTGACGGCAGCGTGCGCTTCCCCATCACCACGCCGCGGCCGCGCTGCGGGGGCCTCCCTGATCCCGGAGTGCGCAGCTTTGGCTTCCCCAGACCCCAGCAGGCGGCCTACGGGACCTACTGCTACTCCGAATAGCGGCCCACTGCACCCCGTCCAGCGTGCGCGACAAAGCCTGCGAGTCCGGGTGGGCGTCTGTCGCCCCTGCCCCGCGAACCTCCCCTTCCGTCAGGCTAGGAACACCCCCTGCTGACCCATCTTCCTGGCAGAGGCCTGCGAGCCAAGGATCCCGGCTGGCTGGGTGTCGGCGAGGGGAGGTGCTGGCGCCTCTGGTGGCAGGGTGGGGCTACGACCCTCGTACCCGCGGGTTTGAGGACCAGCAACGGTTCGCCTGCCTCCGCATCCTTTGCTAGGAGGCGGGAGGGGCGCCCAGGGGGCATTAACTGACTTCTGTGTTTAGCAATAAAATAACTTGAGGACTTTTTGTGTTGGGCGAAGCTGTAAGCGCGGCGAGGCATGGCGGGTGAGGGGGATGACCTTGGACTCAGGGTGCTGACTGTGCCCCATGAAGACAGAGTAAGAGGAGCTGCTGCCGCTGGGGAGTGAGAATTGCGGGAGAGTGAGAATTGCGAGGACCTTAGGGCAACAAAAGGTCGAAGGAGACTTGGAGGCACCGTGGTCAGCCTTGCGGGGGACTGACGCCAGAGAACTCAGGGTGGTGTGGTGGCACGCGGGGGCGCCACACACCAAAGCTTAGTTCAAATCTGCCAGGAGAAAACCCCCAGGTCTACTCACTGGGCACCACAGAACAAATATTAGATGGACCTAAACATACCTCAAAATGTGTTTGTATCCTGCTAGTCTCCCAGAAGGGCTTTCAGGACTACTATTGATGACAAGAAAGTCATACGGGAAATTAACTCTGCGGAAGGAGGAGGAGGCAAGTCGCAGTGCCAAAGAGGTCCCTGCTGGCTTGCTAGTTCAAGGTGATTGCATAGGGTTTAGCGTTCACCACCATTATGGCTGCCAAGGCAAAAGGGCGACCCGAACCAGGAACATTCCTAACATTTAGCTAAAGGAAACGTACCAGGACTTCAAGACACAAACTCAAATGTCAACTCGTTTTTCTTTAATATATAAATATTTTTGGATTTTATTTAAGCGGCCTACACCGCAAAAGGCCTGCGCTAACGAATAAGAGTGACTGGAGCAAAGGATGTGAACTTCTTAACGGTGCTCAATACGTGTTGTAAAACTGCTTTCTAAGGGGGTACTTGCAATAATTTTTTAAGAGACTTCTTACGGGACTTTATATAAGGGACAGGGAATGATCAAATGAACAGCATACCAACAACCCTCATATGGCAAATGCAGTATTTGTGCCAATTCCTAAACTTTGGTTTTCTCTTCTTGGTCATGGGATAGTGATATTTGCCTCCTAAGTTTGCTGTGAGCAATAACTGAGGCAATGCGTGTACTGGGTAGCACATGTCTGAAACACGTAAGGGGCACTCAGAAAGTGGTACCTATAATAATTAGTGATTATTATTACAACGGAACTACAATAATTATTGTTCAGATTCTTACTAGGTAGAATAGGATTGGTTGCTGTATGGTATTCTATTAGGATAAATTAACAAACAACCCCCAAATCTCAGTGGCTTAAAACAACAAAGGTTTATGTCTCACTCAGGCTGCATGTGCATCATGATCAAAAGGAGACTCTTCTCATTTTAGTTATTCAGGGACCCAGGCTGACAGAGTGGCCACCATAGCAAATGCTGTCAATCACCGTGCTAGAAGGAAAAAAATAAAAAGAGCTCTGGAGCTCAGATGGTCACAGAGGATCACTACAGCCTGGAGGGACACCTGTCCTTGTCTCGTCTGTTCACAGCTCATTCTCTTCTGTGAACTACTAACATAGCCCCACTCAGTCACAAGGAGGCAGGAAAGAGACATCTTATCTTGGCCTAGAAGTGGCACTGGAAATATTTGATTAACAGCACTAATATCTACCATAAGAATGAAGGAAGGCAGTCTAGATTCTGGGACCTATTGGTAGTCACCCGGTCCCCCACTGTGTGCTCTCCCGGGTTTTCTAAGTTCTGGCCTATTTTGAAGTCAGAGCCCCAGGAGGCCAAGATTGTGGGCCCAGAAGCTCAGCACGCGGCCTTTAGCCTTTGTCAAGAGACCATATGAGAAGTGGTCATGACAGGAAAATTTACACGGAGAGCAATTTACAAGGAGAGCAATTTAAGAAGATAGCGGTCTAGCCCAGGTGGCTCCGCTATCTCCCCCTCCTCAACACAATCAACAAAAAACACTGATTTTCTGCTTGGCCGAACACCCTTTCCCAAGGTCCACTCCCTAAGCTCACTCCCCCTTGCCTGCTCGCTTGCTGTGCACGCAGGAATGTTATAGATACAGAAGCAGAAAGATATATATTGCTCCCTTTGCCTTAGTTTGGGGCTCAGACTTTTGGGAGATTACTCCCCTCTGAGTGCCGCTTGGTTCTTCTGTCAGTGATCCAGTCCAGGCTTTCAAGTATTTTCCATAACAACCCTAGTATAAAATGTGAGGCAGGTTTGTAATGGGAAAAAGAGAAACTGAAATACAAACTTCCCAGGGGTTCACAGTTGCAAGAAGTGGCTGTATTGTCAGAATGTGTAGGCTGACCAGGGATGTGTGTAAGTGAATGATGACAAAGCCCTCCATATAAGGAGCTGAGTACTGTACCTCCCTCCACCTGGGTCCCATCTCCTAGTTATTTGATATAAAAGTAATTTCGTCAAGTTGAAAGATGAGAGAGTTTAAAATGCGAAATTTGTTGAATAGCAAACAGGTGTAAATTTATATTTGTTGTTTTTCTAATTCATTCAATTTTAATTTTGCTCTAAACTTTTTAATGGCATGTAGGAGGTGTTTTTTTGTTTTTAATGAAACCCATACATGTGACTAGATGGCTATTGTCAGCTTTGTAAATGAGAGATTTAACACATCACTGAATCATCACATTTTGAAGTATTTATGTTCGCTATTTATAATTGTTTAATTATGAATTGTTTATTAATTGATTGTGGTAGTATTTGAAAAAATCCTTTTTATATTGACACATGAAAGTGATGTAGGGCAGGGACCTGGGACAAGCTTCATGGTTAATTTTTTCTTCCTATGATGAAAAAAGCTGAGATATAAACAGTATAGTGAGAACAGGAAAGATTCCATCTTAAGGCTAAGATTCCATTTCAAAAGCCAGGAAGGTAGGAGGTAAGATTCCTCACATATTTAGCAAACAGACAATAGGTCAACTCACTTTGGGGGCAGGACTGGTGGTCTGGATTGTTATGTTCCCAGAGGGAAGCTGCTATCCTGGAGAGAAACTGACCAATTTCTTGTGCTAAGTTAATTTTGCAGAATTACCTGGAGGACTGACAATAGAAGAAACTTAGTATCTCTCACAAGAGATAAGAATTTTGAGGCCACTTTACAAGTTTATACCCCCGGCCCTTCAAAAATCCTTAAAAGAGGGAACCCCAACCTTTTAGCATGCCTCCTCTCTGAGGATGCCCACACTGTTTCTCTCTTTAAGTCCGTACCTTTAAATAAAGCTTTCTCACTGCTCAACTTACTGCGTTTTGTCTTTTTGGTATTTCATTCTATTTTCACGTCTCCATTTTACCCCTGATAAGCAGGGAGGGGCTGTGGAGAGCTCAGATGTGGGCCTGCGAGTTCCCGTCGCCTGGGTGACCTGGAAGGAACTGCAGCTGCAGGAGCCGTCTGAACACCTCCCTTCTTTGGGAAGTCCTCAGGACATCATCTCACTCCGTCCCCTGCCCTGGGACTCTCCAAATCCAGGGGTGGTAGGGGTTGGTCCCCATGCAGTGCAGATCCAAGTGGACACGAGATGCTAAGTGATGCCTTTAAGAGATGGCAAGGGAACCTGCCCTATACTAAGAAAATGTTTAACAATCTTTCTGCACCTCTGCATTTTTCTGCTCACAGCAGGCTGCTGCCATTCATTTCTACTTTCACTCTAATGAATTCCTTTCTTACCTATGCTCTTCCGACCTGCTCAGGAATTCTTTCTCGTTCAGAATCAAGAACCCTCCCCCATCCAGGTTGAGGTTTCACCTGGTGCACAGGGTGTGATATCAGTGTATGCATGTACAAATAATTTGTCAAACTATAGCTTACCCAATATATTAATGTTTTGTGATCCTTCTTTGTTTAATTCTTGGCTTCTATCTTGTAAAAAAGGCATTTTTGTCTGTTGCTCATATATTTGCCCCCAGAAATCTAAGGGTCAAGTGATAAAGCAATGCTTCAGGTTTAAAAATGTAGCCCAGGTGATGAGCAGTGCAGAGAGAATGCAGAGGGAGATTAGGTAGCAGTGGTGACAAGATGGAGCTGAGACCCTGGGAACTCAGCTGAAGGGTAGGTAAAGAACAATATGGAGCCACACAAAAGCAAGAAATGAGGCCCAGGAAGCAGAGAAAGAAAAGGCTATGTGAATGGAAATGAACCTGAACACAGACCAAGTCAAAGAATGTTGAACTGGAGACAGAGTAGGGAATATCAAGTTCTTTCAACCCAGGCATTTTACAGGGGGTGAAGCTGACCTACTGTGCCTTCCAGTAAGGGGTTCAATATTCTTCTTCTGTAGTTCAAAGCTCCTGGATAGGAGCAAATACATTGCCAATATCTGTATGTTCACAAACCTACTAAGGTACTTGATAGCAAGCAGGTGTTGAGTGATTTTGGTAAGTGAATGTATTAAATTCAGTAGGAGTGCTTTTAAAAATATTTTTCATGGTCCTATGCACTCTGGAATGTTGCAATTTCATCTCTAAGGATAATGGAGAGCTGGCTAGAGTTCATATAGGTGCATGGGAAATCATGGGCCACCCGAGAAAGCAACTTCTCCAATTTATTAATGAACCACTGAGAATCAAGAAATGAGAATGGTAGAGGAATAAGGGGTGAAGTGGGAAATAATACTTTCAGGGTATTAGAAAGGGGAACAAAAGAAGGGAGTATCCATCATGGTGGCGGGGGAGGGGCATGATGGAGCACAGAGGCAGAACTGGGTGGAGAAATTGGAAGAATTGTGATGTGTTCAAACAAGCAGAACCCAGGGAAATCATGCAGTTCTGTTTTTTATTTTAGAGATGAGATGCAAGTCCCAGAGAGGTGAAGCGACCTGTCAGTGTCACATACAACTTTGTCCATGGTAGTTGAGGAGGGAGTAGACAGCATGAAGGTCAGCAATAAGGAGGGGGTCTGGCACCCAGACAGGGGAGAACAACCTTAGGTCAGAGAAGGAGGGAAACTGAGGGGTTGAGTAGGAAGCTGGAGGTTTGGGGAAGCAGCAGATTTTCTGTGTTGCAGTCACTGGTTGGTGGGAAGGATTGCCTGTTGGTGGAGGAAGGAAGTCAGAGTAGAGATACTGAGAGGCAGGTTTGCTGAGAACCGAGAGAAATAAAGGACCACCTGCAAACGACATGCTGATTCTTCAGCTTGCATTGTCAACTGGTCTTCTCAGTTGCCCTGGGAGGCTCTGGGTAGGGTGTGGAGGACTTTTCCAAGACAGATCTGATTTTCAGCATACCCGAATGCTTACACACTGAGCATTCCTGTCTCCAGGTCCAGTTTACTTTTTTTTTGAAGGATGGCGGTAGAGCATGAGGCTCTGTGTCAGGAAAATGCCATCATTAAGCTCATCATAGTGTCGCTGTATCTCTGGTAACTGGTTTGCTTTCCATCTTCTCTCCTTCCTGCTTGTTTCCTTTTTCCTTTAAACTACCTGACCTTCATAGCAGTCCAGGAACACATTTTGTTCCATGTCATCCAGATCTCATCCTTTGCCAACCAATCCTGGGCACACCATCAGAGCTCAGGTTGGCTGGATGAGCTGCAGACTCACGGCTGGGAGAGTGAATCAGGCAGAATAATTTTCCTGCACACCGGGTCCAAGGGCAACTTCAGTAATGGGGAGTTGACAGATGTGGAGTGGCTGTTCTGTGTCTACATCATCAGATTAACTTGGAAGATTCAAGACTACACCAGTCAATTGCAATGTGAATGTAAGTTCAACCCACCCAGTGGAGGGAATCCTTCAGAAGGCCTTCTATTTCTGGGGAACATTCTCACACCTTTCTGGGCCACTTCTCATTTATTCCCATCTCACCATAAAAATGTGTTAAGTTCTTGGGGGTTACTCCAGGTGTTGACTCCTCAAGATTTCCTAGACTTTTGCTTCTTTGGGACCCCTTTTTTCTCTTGGGCTTTATTTTTTTCTTCAGTCTTTCCCCAGTCATCTCCCTTCTATGGCCTAAAACCCAGGGACACACAAATGTCCCTCTTTGCTGGACTCCCTTAAAATATGGTTTCTTCCTCCTTTTGATTTCTTCAAAGGTCTATGTCCGCAGTCCAGCAACCCAGTATGAGCCATTTCATGCCCCCTGGAAAGTTGTGCTTCCATCTTCCTCACGCGGGCCCCTCTCCCAGCTCCAGCCTATATTACGTGCCTCACCTATCCTTCCCTCCTCCCAATGTCTTCAAACCAAAGTCTTCATTTTTGGCATGTATTCCTTACACCCCTTTCCCCACCCCATTAATCCTCTCTGCTCCTGATCAAATACCTCTTCGGCTCACTCTCGTGTCCACATAAAATCTTGCTCCACTTTTTTTTTTCTTTTTAAAAGCCCTCGGTTCTTGGATGGTTCCCTGCATCTTTTCATGAATCTCTCTTTCTCCTTCCTCCTTTGCCCCAGATCCCTCTGAACTACAGATGACAGCTGACTGTGAACTGCATTCTAGGGCCACCACAGAAAGCTTCTTCCGGGCAGCTCATCAAGGATCAGATTTCCTGAATTTCCAAAACATCACGGGTGCCATCTCCAGAGGGGGACAGTAGGGCCCGGAGTGTTTGTGTTGTAATCAATCAGTATGAAGGCATCAAGGAAACAGTGCATAGGCTTATCAGAAACACCTGTCCTCGATTTGCCTTGGGCTTCCGCGATGCTGGGAAAATGGATCTCCAGAGGCAAGGTTAGTTCAGCCCCTTCCTCTACCCTTTTTCTATATACGTTTGCCCTTTCTTACCATCCCCTTCAAAGTTAGGACACGGAAGAGTTCAAGAGGGAGAATTGTTGCTGGGAAAAGTCTCCTAGAAGAAAATAATGCATGCATATTAATGTGGGTAACTTACCCTTAAGCTGTGTGTTAGAGTCCTCATCTGAGAACCTTCATGTCCTCTGCAGTGAGACCAGAGGCCTGGCTGTCCAGTGTTCCCATCGTTGGGTCTGGCCACCTGTTGCTGGCATGCCACGTCTCTGGTTTCTACCCAAAGCCTGTGTGGGTGATGTGGATGTAAGGAGAGCAGGAGCAGCTGGGCACCCGGTGAGATGTCCTGCCCAATGCTGATGGGACGTGGCATCTTCAGGTGGTCCTGGATGTGGAGGCTGAGGAGGCAGCTGGCCTGGCTTGCTGGATAAGGCATGGCAGTGTAGGAGCCCAGGACATCGTTCTCCACTGGGGTACGATTGGACCTGTAAGTGTGAGAAGGTGAATCTTGAGCCTTTAAGGGTAAGGCAGAGGAAAGTTTTGTGATGCCAGAATTAAGTGAGGGAGATGTCCAGGGGGAATGAATACAGGTGATTTCAGGACTGTAGGAGTGGACCATGAGGGCCACTCAGATGTAAGCGATCTGGGGGGAGATGAGGAACCCTTCCCCGAGCAGGCATGAGAACAGAGTGACCAAGCAGGATGATTGATGGGACTCACACCCAATGCACATGTTAAGGTAGGGAAATCAGTGGAGGGGGCAGAATTGGCACTGGGTTTGAAAATGACATCTGTGTGTCTCTTTAATCTCCACAGGACATTGCTTTTCCATGAAATTTATCCCACCGGCGGTGATAACACCCCTACTGTTTCTAATAGTCCTTGCATTATGACTTAAGAAGCGCTGCTGAGTTCTTTGTACTTCCTCCTCTCTTCCCAGTTTCTTATTCATCTTCGATTTTTACCTCTCTTACCTTTTGCCTCTGGACCACTTCCCCATATCTGCAATCACTACCTCCAATTTACCTACAGTTCCTCCCCATTCCTCTTCTTTCACAGCTTGTATCAAGTCATCCCGAGAGATTCCCCACCACACCTCCCATTGCAACGAGAAATTGACAGCCCAGGAGCCTAGGACAACAGAGTTTCTACTCTTCATTAAACTTCCTTTTCTGTTTCTGCTGTATAACCATTTGTTAATACACACTCAATTTCTGTAACTGTATGGAATGCCTTCCTTGTAATCTCCATTTGTTCAGTAGTACTTAACCTTCAAAGCCCATTTCTGATGTCATATCCTCCAGAGGTCTTCCTGTTCCTTAGGAGGGAAGCAGTCTCTCCCTCATCTACACCTAGGCAGCACTTCAGCCGGACTCAGCTGCACGTACACACTACTTCTTACTCTGCACTGCAGTTACTTGGGTTTTTCTTCCCCTTCCATTATTTAAGCTCCTTTTGGCCAATGATCATGGCAAAGGTGCTTTCCCTGAACAGAATAGGTGCTCCGTGAAAATCAAACCAGTAACCAAGCTGGATTACCTATCATGTTGATGGTCTCTTCTCAGTGTATTCATTCTTGACATCATTGTCATATTTGAAACACTGATGTTTCCCTTCTTGTTTAAATGTTTTTCACATGGCCAAGAAATTCCACATTCCTTTATTAGCTCCCTCATTTTCTCCCTGAACTCTTAAAGAAGAATGCAGCTTTGACTCTTCCAAAATACAGTGAGCCAACTCTTTCCAACTTATTCCAAACAAAGAGAGAAAGGGTGAAGGGTACTGGGGGCAGATGAGTCACTAAATTGGCTAACAAAATGGAGCAAGATTGCTGGTCCTCAGGATTAGGGTGGTTTCCAGGCAAGGGATGTATATGGAAGACAAATCTCCCAGAGGGTGGTGATGCTGTTGGAGGTACTCTTGCCTAGACTTCCGTTCCTGTAATTTTCAGTTGCTAATTCAAGCAGTATTTGTTAAGCACTGAACATGAGAGAGACACACAATTTGCACATTGGTGGGGGAGAAAACAATTGAGATTGTACTCACCTTCCTAGAGTTTCATTGTTTAATTCTCCTGACTGTCCATTCCTTCTTACCGGTTATAGTTTTTTGTTCTTTTTACAAATTTGAATCAACTTTATGGATGTATAATTTCCATACAATAAAATGCATCTTTTTAAAGTGTACAGTTCCATTAATTTTGACAAATGTGTGCACCCAGCTAAGTATGACCCCAATCAGTATAGAGACCACTTGCATTACCCCAAGGCCCTTCATACCCATTTGTAGTTAAACCCACCTCCAGCCGGGCACCCTTACAACTATTGGTATGCTTTATGCTAGTTAGGCTTAGATTTGTCTTGTCTATAATTTTGTTAAAATGGGATAAACTGTATATACCTTTTGAATTGGGTGTTTGTTTTCTTTCCACTGAGCATATGGCTATAATTCATCATGTTGCTTATCAATGTCTCAGTAGTCTATTCCTTTTCATTGTGCAATACAATTTCATGTATGAATATACCACACATTTTTTCTCTTTTACTCATCCACTCTTTGAGGGTCCTTTGATTTGTTTTCTTGTGTGTGATTTTAAGGCTAAAAATCTCCTTTAGGCATTGCTTTAGTGGCATATCAGAAAGTTTGAAACACTGCATTGGCTTTATCGATTCAATATGTTTTCTAATGACCCTTTTGACACATTAGTTATTTAGAATTTGTATTTCTGACTTTTCAGACATGGAAGAGTTTCTGGTTCTATTTAAATCCTGGATTTTTAGCTTGATTCCACTTTTCAGAAAAGAATATTTTGTATGGTTTCAAACTTTTGAAATTTATTCACATTACTCCACAGACAAACATGTCATCATTTCTTTTTAGCTTTATTGAGGTAAAATTGATATACAAAAAAGTCACACACAGTTAATGCATATATACTTGATGAGTTGGGACATATGAATATATCCATGATACCATCACCACCACCAAGGCACTAAGCATAGCCATCACCTCCAAAAATTTCCTTGTGTTCCTTTGCGTGTGTGTGTTTGGTAAGAACACCTAACATGAGATCTATACTTTTAGCGTATTTTAAAGTGCACAGTACCACACAGTTAGCTACATGCTCTATGTGTAGCAGACCTCTAGGACTTACCCGTCTTGCATAACAGAACCTTTATATCCATTAAAAATAATTCCCCATTTCCCCCTTCTCTAGCACCTGGCAACCACTATTCTATTCTCTGCCTCTATGGGTTTGACCATTTTAGTGACTTTACATAAACGGATTCATGCATTATTTGTTCTGTTCTGACTGCCTTACGTCACTTAACATCATGTCTTCTATGTTCATCCATGCTGTTGCAAATTGCAGGATTTCCTTCCTTTTCAAAGGCTGAATAATATTCCATGGTATGTATTATAGGTGCCAAGGGCAGGCCACCCCAAAATGTAGCACTAAGAAACAGCCAGAGCAAGAACACTCTGAACCTCCTCTTCCCCCCCTGCAAGCAGGAAATAATTCTCCCAGGTGAAAGGTGCCCTCGCTGTGTTACATTAGGTAAACGGTTAGATATAAACAGGAAGAGGGAAGGAACTCCAGTAGGATGTTTGCTTACATTTTACACGTTGTAGACAAGCTGTTTCCCCTGGGATGTGGAGTGAGGATATAGATAGCACACTGGCCCAAACCAGCTGGTTGCAACATGTAGGAGAGACTCACTCAAACTTCACCCCCAAATTCATCAACATAGCAAAAACCACTCCCTTATCATTAGCATAGTAAAAAAACACATCTCCCCACAGCATGACAGTTCTGATGGGGGCCAAATATAGTCAAAAACCCCTCTGTCCCAAGTGAGTGTGGAGCGAGCCTGAACCCCAAAAAGACCCCACCTGCTCTCTTTAAAACCTAACACCACTTTAGGAATATTCATCTCCCTGCATACAAAGAGGCTCCCTATTTTTCCCTCGGCATGACCCACTCTGGGTCTGCCCCAGCCCCACCTCCTGGGCATGTGCCCTTGTCTTTGTCTAAACCTTGTTTTCTAAACACAGTTAATGCTCAACTGCTTTTTTTGCAACCTTCTTCAATTCTTCCTCCCAGTGAGACCACAGATCCATTTCTTGAACACCTGTGCCAGGAGGTCAATAAACATCTTCCCATCACAGGGGGAGTCAGAGCCCAGACTATATAAACAACCTTTGTTACTTTTTCCCTCTTATTCCTCCCTTCCCGCCCATTTTCCCCAGTCCCTTTCCCTTTGGTAACTATTAGTCCGTTCTTGGGTTCTGTGAATCTGCTGCTGTTTTGTTCCTTCAGTTTTTTTCTTTGTTCTTATACTCCACATATGAGTGAAATCATTTGATACTTGTCTTTTTCCAATTGGCTTATTTCACTGACGATAACACCCTCTAGCTCCATCCATGTTGTTGCAAATGGTAGGATTTGTTTTCTTCTTATGGCTGAATAATATTCCATTGTGTATAAGTATGACATCTTCTTTATCCATTCCTCTACTGAATGGACAATTAGGTTGCTTCCATTTCTTGGCTATTGTAAATAGTGCTGCGATAAACAAAGGGGTGCATCTATCTTTTTGAAACTGGGCTGGTGCATTCTTAGGGTAAATTCCTAGGAGTGGAATTCCTGGGTCAAATGGTATTTCTATTTTGAGTCTTTTGAGGAACCTCCATACTGCTTTCCAAAATGGTTGAACTAATTTGCAGTCCCACCAGCAGTGTAGGAGGGTTCCCTTTTCTCCACATACTTACCAACATTTGTTGTTGTTTGTGTTTTGGATGTTGGCCATCCTCACTGGTGTGAAGTGATATCTCATTGTGGTTTTAATTTGCATTTCTCTGATGATTAGCGATGTGGAGCATCTTTTCATGTGACTGTTGGCCATCTGAATTTCTTCTTTGGAGAAGTGTCTATTCATGTCCTCTGCCCATTTCTTAATTGGATTATTTGCCTTTTGTTTGTCGAGGTGCGTGAGTTCTTTACATATTTTTGATGTCAACCCCTTATCGGATATGTCATTTATGAATATATTCTCCCATACTGTAGGATGTCTTTTTGTTCTACTGATGGTGTCCTTTGCTGTACAGAAGCTTTTCAGCTTGATATAGTCCCACTTGTTCATTTTTGCTTTTGTTTCCCTTGCCCGGGGAGATATGTTCATGAAGAAGTCGCTCATGTTTATGTCCAAGAGATTTTTGCCTATGTTTTTTTCTAAGAGTTTTATGGTTTCATGACTTACATTCAGGTCTTTAATCCATTTTGAGTTTACTTTTGTGTAAGGGGTTAGACAGTAGTCCAGTTTCATTCTCTTACATGTAGCTGTCCAGTTTTGTGTTTTTTCATTGTTTTATGTTTCAGTGAAATTATGCATATATAACCATAAATAAAACAGATATGTAATAAAAGGGCCAAAACATAGCAACTGAACTGGTGGCAGCATGAGGCGCTCTTCCTAAGCTATTTCAAAAGCTTAAGTATAAAGGCAAAAGCAGTAATGAAAGATGATCTAAAACTACCCTGATTTCAAGGAAAACATTTTTGTCTAGTTTACTACCTGAGACAGACCATCAGTGGAGAATATGAGGTTAACAGATTATGAGACCATCTTTACAAAGTAAACAAATGGAACAGTTCCAATTCTCACTTCTGTGTTTGTATATGTGTTTAAGAGACATTAACCTGTGAAAATTATGTCTGAAAGGCTATCGATAAGAAAATTCAAGAGTAGCAAAAAAAAAAAAAAAACCCAAAAAGATAAAGATATCAAAGACTTGTGAAGATATATTCAGAACTGAGATTTGAGTAGGAAGCCAATGATATGAAAATCTGGGAGAAAATTATTTCAGACAAAGGGGCATAAAAACAGATAAAAGATGAGAAACAAACTGTATAGGCTGAAAGAAAGAATACAGAAGACAAAATTGGCAATTGCAAAACAAAATGGTAAGTCTAAAATAATGATAAGTATAAGACGTAACAAGTCAATGGTAATGAAAGTTATAAGCTTTATAAGCTGTGCTTGCATTTTTCTTTTTAAGAAAATTGAATTAGTCATTGTTTTACTGATACTGTGTTTATTAAGAAAACCTCCAGACACATAGAGTCCCAAATATTAGCTAAATTCAAAGAAATGTGGGTATCTAGGTTAATAGTTTTGAAGAGCAGGTATAATTTGATTTGGTTTGTTTAAAATAGATTAGAAACAGAATGATATTTCAAATTTAGAAGATGCAGTATTGAAATATCCTTTTATCTAATCTTGAAGTTGAACATTTTGTTCAAAGGGAATTTTAATGTGAAAAAAGTAGTTTTTCAGAAAAGCACGTGGAGATAGACATGAAACTATTAAATTCTCATTGATGACTATGAGATTAGAAAAGCAAACAAATCAAAGACAACCTGTTATTCCTAGCTTGTCTGTAACTACTCTGAATTTTGACCAAAAGTAGTGACAGACTAATAGCATCTAAGGGGAAGAGAGTGCCAAAGGAAAAGATGCTGTTGGTCTTACTGTGCTTGATGGAGACAGGAAAGGGTGATCATAGAGTAAATTTTCATAAATTGGTAATGAAGTTGGAACAATTTCCATGCCAGTGGCAGCTGCAGCCTCTCTGACTTTTTCATTCACCTCTGCAAAATACTGAAGTAGCATTGTAGACACCTTGACACCCCCACTACCGGGCACGCCCAAGAAGTCAGAGTCCTGTGACTGAAGGCATTCACTGTCCCCATGGCTCCCAGCAAGATCTTGAGGTCATAACTCTCTTCCACTTTGAACTGAGCTAAGTACAAATCCACATCTCTCTGGCTTATATTCTGGGAGCTTGTCCAGACTATTAATTTCTCAGTGGTGAGTTTATCTTCAAGCTTTTGCAGACCACTTACTTCATTTAGCAGCAGCAAAAATCCTGCTTAGATCAGCAAAATCCTGCTTGCCTTTCTATGGTGTTTATAGGATCTTGGTTTGCACATCTTCCAGGAAGGCAAAATTAAAGGACTTGCTTTGTTTCATTATCCGCACAGATTTGCTCCTATTCTTGTTCAGCCAAAATTCTCCCCTTTCAGTATTTTCTTTACCAAATTCCTGGCCACACTGTCCTATGAAATAGATTGTGTTCACTAGAACCAGTAAGGCAGAGCTACTAACAGAGCCATTGGGAAATAGGACTTTGATTTTTTTCCATTTATTTGGCTTTCCACCCAAGGATTGATCTTTCTACTTCCTTCTGCAGCATTTACAAAATCAGCAGATTCCACAGTGGCTAGGTAAAATTTCTTAACACTATCCAAGTATTCCTGAAGAACTTGCTGTGTCATTTCTCCACAGAGCCTGTTGGCGATGTTCCATTCATGTTCATCAGTGGGTCTCCTTAGTAAGAAGCTTTTGACGTTGGTGGTGCACATATCCTGAGCTTTCAACCTGATGTGTGGTCGCTCTTCCTTTCTTCTCCGTGACTTCATTAAAGTAAGGGACCTCCTCAATTTTGAATGCAGTGTTTTCTCGGTCCCCTAGGTAGAGCAGGGCTGGTGTAGATAAGACGCTAACGGGGGAAAAGAAAAATGCCCTCCTTTGATTTTCCATGAACAGGACAAAGGCAAAATGGGCCTTTGCTTCACTGAGTGATATGCTAGTATTTTCAAACTAAAGGTCTGTTATTATAGTTTTCATTTTTGATCCATATTTTCTTCACTCAAGCTCTTCTTTCTATAGGTTATTGAACTCTATAGAGTTTTGCCTATAATACTTTAAGATAAAACATTCCTTTTTAAGCTTATTCACCAAAGATATTTTGACAGTACAAGTAAACTTTTTAGCAGTGCTTTCCACAGATGTGAGGAAGAAAAAAAGCTAACCATAATTACCATTTTAATTTTTAGTATCTGCTAATGATATGACACAGTTTTCCCTGCATGGTCTTTCATAAGAAGGAGGCACAGCCAAGCATAAAGAGCTATTAATGACACTGTGGTATACATGCTAAAAAATACGTATACAGTAAGAAATTGGAGAATTTCAGAGCTTTTGTAGTAGCTTGTCTCTGAAGACTGCCTGTTTCCTAGAGCTTTGTAATAAACTACTACAAACTGGGTGGTTTAAAGCAACAGATATTTATTCTTTTACAGTTTTGAAGGCCAGAAGTAAAAAATCAAGTTGTTGGTGGGACTGGTTCCCACTGAAGGTTCGGAAGGAGAATGTGTTTCATAACGCCTCCGTTTTGGTGACTGCCAGTAACCTTTGGCATTCCTTTGGTTGCAGCTCCATCATTCTACTGTCTGCCTCGGTCTTCACATCTCCTTTCCCTCTGTGTGTTGTTTCCCTGTTCTTTCTGAGACGATGTCATCTCAAGATCCTTAACCTCATTATATATGCCTAGACTTGAATTCCAAATAGTCATAGTCACACAGACTGAGGGCTAGGACTTGAACATATCTTTTCTTGGAAAACACAATTCAATCCACCACTACACTCCCCAGTGAACCACCTGGTATTCATGTCCTTGTGTAGTCCTCTCCTTTGTATATGGGTGGGCCCCAAGACTCACTGGTCACCAATCAAGTGCCTCACAAGTGATGCTGTCTGACTTACACAGTCAGATCAGGAGGAGCCTTACAGTTTTCATCTTGATCTTTTGGAACCTTCATTTTCAGGGTAGCCAGACACCACGGAAGAAGTCTTACTGCCCTGCAGGAGGTATCACTTGAGAAGGACTCAACTAAATATGGACAGGGAGTCGGGCAGCCTTCCAGACTTCCTACCAAGGCATCTCTGGAGTGAAACCCATTTCCCAGATTCCAGTTAAATAGCACCAAGTGACCCAACTTGATGCCATATGGAGCATCTGTTGGTTACACAGCCAAGAACTGCCAAAATTCCGAACCCACAAAAACAGGAGAAATAATAAAATGGTGTTGCTTTAAGTCACCAAATATTGTGGTGGTTTATTAATAGTAATAAATGGACCTTACTTTGAATTTCTATTTTTCTACTGATTATAAATAAATCACATATTGAAGTAAGGGGACCAGTAAAGGTAGTATGTAAATTTAATTACAAAGAACCAATTTCTAATTATACTATCAAGAATCTTGTTAGGTAAGGAACTAAATTATTCCTCCTCCAGTTCTTAGATTTATATGTGCACTTCATGTAAATTTAACTCATGTCTTTAGTTTTCAAGTCCCAATCCATGTCATTAGGTGGATTATTAAGCAAGCATAGTGTATTATAGATTGCTTTTCATTTGTTCATTCATTAATTCAACTCAACATTTATTGAGACCCTGTCATTAAGACAAGCACAGTGCCTGGTGTTGAAGACCCGAAGATGAATAATATAATAGTTCTTGGCATTGGAAAGCTCACAGTCCAGTGACAGTAGTGGGCTGGTTCGTATTCGAGATATGCATATGAAAGATTCTCCAAAGCAGGATCTATAAATTTTGAGAAACAAATCAATTTTTTTCCCTCCAGTGCTGAAACATCAGGTCTTTGAACAGTTGGCTCCTTGTCACTGAACTGGTCCCAGGTCCAAACACCTTTCTAAAGAGGCCTTCTTTATATCTACTGCTCCCCTTCTGATTCAATCCTCCTTAATCCCATTACACCCTTTGTTATCATAAAAGGTATTTAATGAAATTAGCTTATTTTCTGCCTCATCCCACTATAGTGTAAGCTTCATGAAATTAGGGACTTCATTTTTGTTCACTACCTATTCCTAGCACTAATAACACTGCCTGGCATATAAGACGTATTTTTAAAATAGTCAATGAACAGTGTACCAAAATTACTGTAATACATTATTAAAACCTTTTGTGGTGCCCTATGAGACACCTTGAGAGTGTCTCTGTATTTAATTTAGTTAATTCTGGTCTCTTTGTTAGGACAGTGGTGCTTTCCACATCATATAGTTTTTTCCTTTTGGCTTTGAGTCCAGTTTTGTAGCTCATCCCAAGCAGGTGAACAGGATTTCATGCCATCTATTTAGTATTCTACCTTCTCTCTTGGTTCCACCTGACTTTTACATTCTTGTCTGCCTTCCTCAATTAAAACAGTTTGTTTCACTCCATTTCTAAGTCAAGTAGATGAAGCTCTGGCCTCATTCCCTCTGCTCAGCAAAACCAAACAACAAAAAGAAAATTCAACATTTATTTTTTGTTCTAAGAATTAACACACAGTTGCAAGAATACCTAAATTTTGTAAAATATGATGCAAATTAATTTTCATTGTTTTCATAATTTTAAATTGTATTTTCAAAGTAAATCCTGTACAACTCACCTCCCAACTCTCCCAGCCATCAATTGCTTTGTGATCTTTTCCTGGTACCAATTATGATAAAGTAGGAAGGACACCACACCGCCCCGCCTCCTCAAGTGTTAGGAGCTGCGGGGAATCCCAAGAGGTCTAAGACAAATTTTCAACAATCTTAAGAGCTAGTAGGGTGTGATGACAAATCAATGTAAACAAAGGGAGGTAGAAAGGCACAGTTGGTGTGCATAGAATCACCTGGAGAACTTGAGCTACGGGTCCCACCCTTAGAGATTCCGATAGGAAGGTAGGGAAAGTGAGGGAGGTCTTGTTCTGATGCAGGTGCCTTACTTAACTTTGGAGGCTGGCTACGTTACGCCACTTTCCTGATGGGTCGGGACAGCTACAACTAACTCCTCTACCGTGGCATTAAGCACTCACATCCCATTTTAATGCAAACGGCACTCCCTAGTGAACACAGGGATGTCTTTGGGAGGTTAAGAGAATATGGGGGTGACGCCTTCAACACACATACACACGGTTTAGTAAGAGGCATGATTACCCTGTGAAAAGCTGTCTAAGCACACAAACCGAAAGCAAATGGGGCAGCAGCTTTTGGTTATTATGTCTTTTATATTTAAATTCTTTTCACCTTTATTTTCAGGTACGAAAATAACTTTGAAAATATATTCTTCTGAAAATGAGGAAACATGAGAAAAGCTTCCCCCTTCTCCAAAGCAATCGCGGCTCTCGTCCGGTGTACGTGCTCCCAGGACTTCTTCTGTGTTTCCGTCCACACAATGCCCCCGGCGATGCACACTTTTCCGTGTTCACGTGAGCGCCCTGCACGTGAGGAAACCGTCGCACAACTTGCTTTCTCGCTTTACGAGGTGTCGTAAAGTATCGTGGGCTTCAGCGCCTTGTCCACGGCGGCGTGGGCGCGGGTAGGTCCTTCTGCCCCCGAGGCCGAGGGGCCGGTTTGGAGGCTCGGAAGCCGGCGGCTGCTCAGAGCGGCGCGCGGCGAGGACGCACGGCGGGGAACGCCACGACGGCAGCGCCAGGGCGCAGGGGAGGGGCGCAGGCTGCGGCAGCGTCGGGCGCGTCGCACACGGTGCGGCTTCTCGCGTTCGGCGGGTGCGGGGTAGTCCGGGTGCTGCGCGGGCGCGCCGACGGGTGGAGCCGCAGACCCGGGAGATGGCGACGCTCTGACTGCATTCCGGAGACCCGCCCCGGGTAAGGGCCGAGGCCGCCACCTGGGTGGGTTGCCTCAGCCGGGAGGGTGTCGGGCGGGGAAGGGCGCCGCGGCGGTCCCGGTCTGAGCTCAGGCCTGCTGCTCCCCCAGAGCTGGGCGCAGAGTAGCTCCGCGCCCCGCGCCCTGGCCTGCGGCAGGTGCATCTGCTCCCGGGGACAGTGCTCTGCGGCGCCGAGGGAGGCGCGGTGTGAGCCCGGCAGGGCGACACGGGGACGCTCAGCTTAGGACCGTCTCCCCCAGAGGGATGGCTACCAGCCAGCTGCCCTCTCCTTTTTGAGTCAGTTTCCCCTGGACATCTAGATCTGATTGTAAAAATAACATTTGGAACTTTAAAGCCCTTATTGTCTTCGCTTCCCCTCTTTTAACATTTTCCCTGGTCATAGCTTTCTTCCTCCTCTCCGAAAGATCTTCAATCTAGTTTACTTAACTTCACGTTTTACTGGGTTTAAAGGGAGCAAGGCAGACGATCACAGTAGCGTTTAAAATGTCAACTGAAGTTGCGTTTGTTTTTAATTAAAGGTGGCAGGGTAATTGCTGGAACATCTAAGTGCACTGCGGACCGATTCGGTGCTTTGCTACACACCCTGTGGACATGCAGTGAACCGCAGGGTAAACATCGGATCTCTCACGTTGCTGATCCTGCTTAGGTTTGATTTGGAATTGCTTTGTCAGTGTGGCCAAGGTTCCTGTGGATAGATAGCTTAGGATTTACGCTTCTTTAAAAATTACTAGTTTGGGAAATTACACAAAAGAATTTAAGTAGTTTATTGATCTCTTATTTGTTAATATGTATCTATAGGATAGACCTACTTTTCTAATTTTGGAGAAGCCCAGACTTAGATAAAATTAGCCGCAGAGGGCTGACAAAATTATTCATTATATTATCAATTTTGGTGGTGTTCTGAATGTACTAAGACAAACACCACAATTTAATACCCATTTAAAATATTTTTTAAATGCCAGTGTTTTAGCATATTGGTAAATTATGGGTTAACCTTACACAAGTCAGTGAACTCTAAAAGAAGTGGGTTTGATTTTGGGGCTGGAAAGCACTAGGCAACGTTGTGTCATGGTTAAGGGCAAAGACGTTTGGTTCCTGGAGACCTCGATCCAATCCTGGCTGCCACTTACTAGTTATGGAACCTCGGCAGGTTCCTTGTGTGGCTTCCTCCACAGTTTCCTTATTTAAGAAAAGGGGAATAATACCTTCCACATGGGGCTGGTTGCTAGGATTAAGTGAGACTGTAGGTGAAGAAAGTTCTTGACACAATTTAGGTGCTCAATAGCTATAGTTTCTGCCAGTGAAACTTAGAAAGGCGAGAGACCTCTTTTCTTAGTGAAACTTAGAAAGGCGAGAGACCTCTTTTCTTAGTGATTATAGAACTCAGAACCACATTTTGCCAATATTCTGGAATAAAGCCTTAAAGAAATTTGTTGTCATTTTAAACTGTAGACCAATTATAAGAAAAATATTTCTTTGCTTTTCTCCCTTCTATTTTGTTTAATTCTTCCCACTATTTAAAATAAATCTTATCTTTAAATAATAAAATTAGGTGAAACATTTAGAAAAACAGATTGCATTGCTAGAATTTCCCTATTTTATATGCACTCAGCATGTGAAGTACTTTTATGTTAAAGTAATTTCAAACTTAAAAAGGGATAAGAATGGAACAAAGTACGTTTTTCTCCCTGTACCGCTGGAGAGCGTACTGCAGATGATGGTGCTTCAGCAGCCCAGAAGCCTCCATGGTACGTCTCTGTCAAGCAAGGAAAGTCTTCACATGACCTTACAGGACCATCAGAATCAGGAAGTAGACTTGTATAAAAATCTTCCATCTAATGCACAAAGCCCATTCATATTCCAGCTCTGATTGTTCCAGCCGGACCCTCCATAGTGCAAGGATCAAAATTTAGGATCATTCTTTGCACCTAGTTATCATGTCTCCTGGTTTCTTTCAATCTGGATTTTTTTTTAGTCTTTCCTTGGCTTTCATAGCTTTGGTTTCTCAAGATGACAGGCCACTTACTGGAAGAATGTCCCCTGATCAGATTGTGTGAAGTCTCCTTGTGGGTAGATTCGGGACGCATGCCTTTGGCAAAAGTAGCACAGAATTGATTTCTTGTTCACTGCAGCCCATTAATTGGTGCACGGATTTAATTTTTCTCATTACTGCTGATCTAACCTTGATTACTTGAGACACTATCTGCCAGCTTTCCCCACTGCAGTTTTCCTGTTGCAGTTAACAAGTATTTTGTGGGGAGATGCTTTGGGACCATGTAAACCTTCACCCACTGGTTTCAGCATCCATAGATGCTGCCTAGTTGTTTGTTAGTAAGATGGTCGCAAACGGTGACCTTCCAATTCTATTGTCCCTTGTATGCATATTAGTTGGCATTTTTCTGTGAGATCATTTTCTTTCCCATTAAAAAATATAGCAAAATGTACTCAGTATGTTATAATCTGCATTATTTCATTTTTTCTTGACTGGATATTGGATAATAGTATTTTTTAAATTAAGGTATCATTGATATACAATCTTAATGAAGGTTTCACATCAGCAACATTATAGTTACAACATTCACCTGTATTATCAAGTCCCCCCCACAAATACCCCATTGCAGTCACTGTCCATCAGCATACTAAGATGCTATTGAGTCATTACTAGTCTTCTCCGTGCCATACTGTCTTCCCCATGACCTACCTATATTACGTGTGCTAATTATAATGTCCCTTTATCCCCCTCTCCCTCCCTCCCCAGCCACCTCCCTAGCCCCTTCCCTTTGGGAACCACTAGTCCCTCCTTGGAGCCTGGGGGTCTGCTGCTGTTTTGTTCCTACAGTTTTGCTTTGTTGTTGCACTCCACAAATGAGTGAAATCATTTGGTACTTGTCTTACTCCGCCTGGCTTATTTCACTGAGCATATTACCCTCTAGCTCCATCCATGTTGCAAAGGTAGGATTTGTTTTCTTCTTATGGCTGAATAGTACTCCATTGTGTATATGTGCCACATCTTTTTTATCCATTCATCTACTGATGAACACTTAGGTTGCTTCCATATCTTGGCAATTGTTAATAGTGCTCCGATAAACATAGGGGTGCATATGTCTTTTTGTATCAGGGATCTTCTTTTCTTTGGGTAAATTCCTAGGAGTGGAATTCCTGGGTCAATTGGTATTTGCATTTTTAGTTTTTGAGGTGGCTCCATATTGCTTTCCACAAGGGTTAAACTAATTTAATTCCCACTAACAGTATTTTCAGTTTTTTAATGAAAATTTTTTATTTTTTAAAATGAGTTTTATTGAGTTATGACTTGCCTATAATAAAGTTTATCAATTTAAAGGAACAAATTGATTGATAAATAGTATGGTGTGTAACCACCAGAATAATGATATAGCGTATTTCCCTCATTTCAGAAAGTTCCCTTATGCCTTTGCAGTCAATGCCTTTCCCCATCTCTGGCACCTGATAGCTGCTGATCTGCTTTCAGTCACTATTGTTTTACTTTTTCTAGAATGTCATGTACTTTGAGTCATATATTTGTTCTTTGAAGATAGTGCTTTGAAGACTTAACCATCTTGATGCCTGTAGCGGTAGTTCGTTCTTTTTATTTGCTGTATATGACTCCATTGCATGGGTGCATTAACACTTACTTACTTTAGTGGTCAGATTGCCACTGTTTGCCAGTGGAAGCCCCTCCAAGCTATCCTCTATGTCCTTTTAGTGTATCTCCTTGAATGGGGCTTGATATTTAGAAACCAAGATCTGGGTGCCAGGTGTCCATCTTAGCCAAATTAAAGGACAAAGGATTAATGAGTCAATTTAGTAAACTTTAATGTGTATTGAGAGGCAGATTACACTGTGTTTTAGAGTCTAAATTCTGGGCTCGCCGCCAAGTGCATTCAAATCCTGACTATTAAATATTTATTCAAGGACTTTTGCTAGTTATTTAACCCTTTTGATCCTCAGTTCCTCTTCTGTAAAATGGAGATAAAGGTGTCTACCTCTTAAGGTTACTACAAAAATGAAACATTACGACTGTAAAGCATTTAGTACTGTGCCTATTGCTTAGTAACCACTCAAATGCTATTAGCAATATCTTTCATGCAAGGCACTATTATAATTTCTTCTTGTCTCTGGAGGCAGAAGGTTTATTTCAGTGTCCCTAAATGGAAATTGAGCATATTCAAAAGCACTTGGGCTCTACCAGTGAATGATTTCTGATTCATTACTCCTCCAGACCAGAAGACTATACATTCTGTTTTACAGACTTCTGGGAAAGAAGTTTACTCCTTGCAGGACATAATATTGGTTTGTTGAGTCATCCTCATTGCTTTATGATTCAAGTTTTAAATAATACATTGTTTATAAAGATAAATCTTTTCCTCTCATTTTTAGGAGCTTTGCTTGCAGTAGAACACTTGAAAGACATTGTCAGCATTTCTCTTGAAGACGGGAAAGAGAATATTCTTCGTGTGTCTGAGTAAGTGCTTTTATATTTTTGTTTTCAGTTCTGAACAGCATTTTAAAAATATTCAGGATTCAATGTCACATGCTTGTTTTACTTGCTAATTGGTAGGTTGTCCCTAGGAAAAAAAAGTATGTTTTTCTTACTCATTCTGAAAGAGCTGTATCCAGAGGCTAATATTTGTCAGCAAACTATCTGATCCCACCTTTAATCTTTTGAAGAGAAACTAGAAATATGCAGAAAGATTTAAATGTAGTAGTTTTTAATTTCTATGTACTTTATTCTGGTGGAAAATTGGAAGTATTTAAAATCAGTATTATTAGGAAGTAAATTCAGTAAGCCTGCAGAATTGAATATTAGGCAACTATGAAAAAGGCTTTTGCAGTTTTTTTAATGAAGGGTATGTTCATAATCTAGTGTTAAAAAAGTAGAATGTAATTGTAAAATACATAACTGTAAAAAAATGTGTTTGAGAAATGTACAACACCTTAATACTATTTGTTTCTGGGTAATAGAATTGTGGGTGTTTTTTGTCTTTTTTACTGCTCTTTGTTTTTTAAATTTATCCAATGAGCATATATATACTGCATATTTTTTATTAAAGTGAATCATTTGCATCCCAGTGTACATGAAAGATTGAGTGCCTCTGGACTTGGCTCTTTCTTTTGGAATCCACTGAAAAAAATAAAAAGAACTAGAAAGGGAGACCTATTTTCTTGTTTAGTTAGACACAATCTACTTTCAGTTTCTTTTAAGAACACTTTGCCATATAGTGGAATCTGGACCAAACTGAAAGAGGGTTTGAAGGGTTTTCTCAAGCAGGATTCAGATCTTGAAATGTGTTAAAAGGTTTATAGTAAACTGACAGAAGGACTCACATTGGTTAAGGGGCGAGATACACCAAATACAGACAAGCAGCTTCCTGCTCCCTCTTGCCTTTTCCCTTCCAGTGTGGTTGATCACCATTCACTGTTTACATTATAATGACCTCATTCACCACTGAGCCACATGTTACTACTTTTCATGTACAACTTTTACTTTTCCATGGAATGACTGTTGTTTGTTTGCTTTGTTCTTTTTCTCCTGAAGCCTTCTGTTCTTTTCTGTGTGACTTGAGGAAGTTTACCAGAATCTTCCCTTAGGACTCAGTATTCTGAAATTTGTCCATTTCTTCTAGGTTTTCCAGCTTGTTATCATATAGATTCTCATAATATTCTCTTATAAGTCTTTGTATTTCTGTGGGGTCTGTTGTTAATTTTCCTTTCTCATTTCTGATTCTGTTTATGTGTGTAGATTCTCTTTTTGTCTTAATGAATCTGGCTAGGGGTTTATCTATTTTGTTTATTTTTTCAAAGAACCAGCTCTTGGTTTCACTGATTTTTTCTATTGTTTTATTCTTCTCAATTTTATTTATTTCTTCTCTGATCTTTATTATGTCCCTCCTTCTGGTGACTTTGGACCTCATTTATTCTTCTTTTTCCAATTTCAGTAATTGTGTCTTTAGACTATTCATTTGGGAATGTTCTTCCTTCTTCAGATAGGCCTGGATTGCAATATACTTCACTCTTAGAACTGCCTTTGCTGCATCCCACAGAAGTTGTGGCTTTGTGTTGTTGTTGTCATTAGTCTCCATATATTCTTTGATTTCTGTTTTGATTTGGTCGTTAACCCATTGATTAATTAAGAGAATGTTGTTAAGTCTCCATGTATTTGTGAGCCTTTTTGTTTTCTTTCTAAAATTTATCTCTAGTTTTTATACCTTTGTGATCTGAGAAGTTGGTTGGTAGAATTTCAATATTTTTGAATTTACTGAGGTTCTTTTTGTGGCCTAGTATGTGGTCTATTCTGGAAAATGTTCCATGTGCACTTGAGAAGAATGTGTATCCTGTTGCTTTTGGGTGTAGAGTTCTGTAGATGTCTGTTAGGTCCATCTGTTCTAGTGTGTTGTTCAGTGCCTCTGTGTGTTTACTTATTTTCTGTCTGGTTGATCTGTCCTTTGGAGTGAGTGGTGTGTTGAAGTCTCCTAAAATGAATATGTTGCTTTCTATTTTCTCCTTTAATTCTGTTAGTATTTGTTTCACATATGCTGGCGCTTCTGTGTTGGGTGCATATATATTTATAATGGTTATATCCTCTTGTTGGACTGACCCCTTTATCATTATGTAATGTCCTTCTTTATCTCTTGCTACTTTCTTTGTTTTGAAGTCTATTTTGTCTGATACAAGTACTGCAACACCTGCTTTTTCTCCTTGTTGTTTGCATGAAATATCGTTTTCTATCCCTTCACTTTTAGTCTGTGTATATCTTTGGGTTTGAGGTGAGTGTCTTGTAAGCAGCATATAGATGGGTCTTGCTTTTTTATCCATTCTATTACTCTGTGTCTTTCAGTCCATTTACATTTAAGGTGATTATTGATAGATATGTACTTATTGCCATTGCTGGCTTTAGATTCGTGGTTACCAAAGGTTCAAGGGTTGCTTCTTTACTATCTGACAATCTAACTTAACTTTCTTGTTAAGTTATTGTAAACACAGTCTGATGTTTCTTTATTTCTCTTCCTTATTCTTCCTCCTCCATTCTTTATACACTAGCTGTTTTATTCTTTGCCTTTAGTTAGTATTTGGATGGTCTGCTTTCTTTGCTATGATTTTCTTTTCTCTGGTGACATCTTTTGAGCCTTAGGAGTGCTTCCCTCTAGAGCAGTGCATTTAAGATATCCTGTAGAGGTGGTTTATGGGAGGCAAACTCTTTCAGCTTTTGCTTGTCTGGAAATTGTTTAATCCCCCTGTCATATTTAAATAATAATCGTGCTGGATGCAATATTCTTGGTTCGAGGCCCTTCTGTTTCATTACGTTAAATATATTGTGCCATTCTCTTCTGGCCTTTAAGGTTTCTGTTGAGAAGTCTGATTATAGTCTGATGAGTTTTCCTTTGTAGGTGATCTTTTTTCTCTCTCTAGCTGCCTCTAATACTCTGTCCTTATCTTTGATCTTTGCCATTTTAATTATTATGTGTCTTGGTGTTGTCTTCCTTGGGTCTCTTGTGTTGGGAGATTTGTGGGCTTCCGTGGACTGCGAGACTATTTCCTTCCCCAGCATGGGGAAGTTTTCAGCAATTATTTCTTAAAAGACACTTTCTATCGCTTCTTCTCTCTTCTTCCTGTGGTACTCCTATAATGCAAATATTGTTCCGTTTGGATTGGTCACACAGTTCTCTTAATATTCTTTCATTCCTAGAGATCCTTTTATCTCTCTGTGCCTCAACTTCTCTGTATTCCTGTTCTCTGATTTCTATTCCATTAACAGTCTCTTGCATCTCATCCAGTCTGCTGCTAAGCCCATCGATGGCTTGTCTCATTTCTGCATTGTCTTTCCTCACTTCCCTCACTTCCTCCCGCAGCTCTTGCATATTTCTCTGTAGATCCATCAGTATGGTTATGACTTTTATTCTGAATTCTTTTTCAGGAAGATTGTGCATTTCCATCCCTTCAGACTTCCCCTCTGGTGTCTGGATCTGGATAAGCTTTGTTTGTACCATATTCTTCTTTCTTTTCATGGCAATAGAAGTGGTTGCTGGTAGGTACCACATATGTCAGCTGGGCTCTTTAAAACTTAAAAAAAAAAGAAATAAGAGAAAGAAAAGAAAGAAGGAAAATTCTGAGAAAAAAAACACCAACAAAAAAAACCCCAAAAGAACGCCTGCTGGGAGCAGGTTCTGTGAGGATGCTGTTGGTGGCGCTGTTACTCCACTATTCCGCAGCCACAGCCGCGCCGCTCCACAGGGCCCTTTGTAGCCCTGGCCGGGGCAGGAGCGAAAGGGAGGCTGCTGATCTCTGTGGGAAGTCTCGGTGCGGCTGCTTTTTCCCAGTCACCATCCAAGGGGACCAAAATTCCCCAGGACTCCCAGCCTGCTGGGCCGAGTGTGCTGGGTTGATCCTGCTCCTCCTTTGGTCCCCTATCTGTTTAAGACCGCTAAAAAAAGCACGCACTTTTCTTTTGTCCCAGGGAACCGGCTGCAAGGACCCGGTGCATTCCCTGGCTCAGATCCTGCACCCTCTGTCTGTCCAATCTCTGATAACACCGCGCAATGTATGTCAGCGCTACCGGCGCAGATCACCAGGGCTGGTTATTTTGTGGGCCTGTACTTCCACTCCCTCCCCGCTCTTAATCCTCTCCTCACACCAGTGCACTGCATGGGGGAGTACTCCGTTCCCACCAGGACACGGTTCCATATCTTACCCGCCTCACGGGGTACCGAATCCTCTCAGGTGTAGATGCAGGCTGGGTGCTGTCCTGTATCTTCTGGTCTCTCTTTTAGGAATAGTTGTATTTGTTGTATTTTCATAAATATATACAATTTTGGGAGGAGATTTCCACCGCCCTGCTCACGGCACCATCTTCCTGGAACTCTCATTGTGGTTTTAATTTGCATTTCTCTGATGATTAGCGATGTGGAGCATCTTTTCATGTGCCTGTTGGCCATCTGAATTTCTTCTTTGGAGAAGTGTCTATTCATATCCTCTCCCCATTTTTTAATTGGATTATTTGCTTTTTGATTGTTGAGGTGCGTGAGTTCTTTGTATATTTTGGATGTCAACCCTTTATCGGATATGTCTCTTATGAATATATTCTCCCTTACTGTAGGATGTCTTTTTGTTCTACTGATGGTGTCCTTTGCTGTACAGAACGTTTTCAGCTTGATATAGTCCCATTTGTTCATTTTTGCTTTTGTTTCCCTTGCCCGGGGAGATATGTTCATGAAGAAGTCAATCATGTTTACGTCCAAGAGATTTTTGCCTATGTTTTTTTCTAAGAGTTTTATGGTTTCATGAGTTACATTCAGGTCTTTGATCCATTTTGAGTTTACTTTTGTGTATGAGGTTAGACAGTAGTCCAGTTTCATTCTCTTACATGTAGCTCTCCAGTTTTGCCAACACCAGCTGCTGAAGAGGCTGTCACCTCCCCATTGTATATCCAAGGCTCCTTTATCATATATTAATTGACTGTATATGTTTGGGTTAATGTTTGGATTGTCTATTCTGTTCCACTGGTTTTTGGGTTTGTTCTTGTGCCAATACCAAATTGTCTTGATTACTGCAGCTTTGTAGTAGAGCTTGAAGTCTGAGATCGTAATTCCACCAGTTTTATTCTTCCTTCTCAGGATAGCTTTGGCTATTCGGGGTCTTTTGTGGTTCTATATCAATTTTAGAACTATTTGTTCCAGTTCATTGAAGAATGCTGTTGGTAGTTTGATAGGGATTGCGCTGAATCTGTAGATTGCTTTAGGTAGTATAGCCATTTTGACAATATTTATTCTTCCTAGGCAAGAACATGGGATGAATTTCCATTTGTTCATGTCCTTTTTAATTTCTCTTAGAAGTGTCTTGTAGTTTTCAGGGTATAGGTCTTTCACTTCCTTCGTTAGGTTTATTCCTAGGTATTTAATTCTTTTTGATGCAATTGTGAATGGAATTTTCCTGATTTCTCTTTCTGTTAGCTCATTGTTAGTGTATAGGAAAGCAACAGATTTCTGTGTGTTAATTTTGTATCCTGCAACTTTGCTGAATTCAGATATTAGTTTTAGTAGTTTTTAAGTGGAATCTTTAGGGTTTTTTATGTACAGTATCATGTCATCTGCAAATAGTGACAGTTTGACTTCTTCTTTACCAATGTGGATGCCTTGTATTTCTTTGTTTTGTCTGATTGCCGTGGCTAGGACCTCCAGTAGTATGTTGAATAACAGTGGAGAGAGTGGGCATCCCTGTCTTGTTCCCGATCTTAGATGAAAAGCTTTCAGCGTCTCGCTGTTAAGTATGATGTTAGCTGTGGGTTTGTCATATATGGCCTTTATGATGTTGAGGTACTTGCCGTCTATACCCATTTTATTGAGAGTTTTAATCATGAATGGATGCTGAATTTTGTCAAATGCTTTTTCAGTATCTATGGAGATGATCATGTGGTTTTTGTTCATTTTTTTGATGTGGTGGATGATGTTGATGGATTTTCTAATGTTGTACCATCCTTGCATCCCTGGTGTATGATCCTCTTGATGTATTTTTGAATTCCGTTTGCTAATATTTTGTTGAGTATTTTGCATCTATGTTCATCAGGGATATCGGTCAGTAATTTTCTGTTTTGGTGAGGTCTTTGCCCGGTTTTGGTATTAGAGTGATGCTGGATTCATAGAATGTGAGGTTGAGATTTTTTTCAGGTCCTCTAATAAATATAATGAACACACACACACACACACACACACACACACACACACACACACACACACAAAAACTATCTCCCCACCCTCCATATTGCCTGTCTCATTCATCCTACAAAACTTTCATACTTCCTGCCACACCAAGATTTTCTATGATCTGGGAAAAGCTGCTTCTCAGTTGCCAAACTCAGAATTGATGAAGCCAACATAATTGTAGCCAACATAGTTGTAGCCAGCTCGGTGGCTTTGGTCCTGTGGGTCCACATATTGCTGCATGTGTGGGGCACAGAATGCCACTTGTTCTGGGGTTGGGGCCTGAAACATATAAAGAAAGAGATATTGTAGTAGGCATTCAAAGTAAATGGTTTCTTGGAGCTTCCAACGTGCCCTAAAACCAGGGAATGCAGAGGCTATGTAAGTCAGTCCTGTCTATCATGTACTTTCATCATCAACCCTTAATTTCTAATGAATAAGAACAATTCACCTCTTCAGCTCAGCTCTTCCCTAAAGAATCTCATCTTAGTTTGACTGTACAATTTATCCCATTCCCTAATTTTGGTTCATTAAATAAATGGGATAAAACAGCCTTAAATGATGACTTGCAGGTTTGGAATCGACCTTGATAGTCACGAGAGAACAAATGTGGGTTTTGAGGTGGGTCAAGACAAAATGAAGTGGTGACTGAAGCAAATGATATAAAAGAAAAAGAGGACATGTGGGTTGGGAGGCAACCAGACCAGAAATGAGCAAATTTTGGGTTATGGTGAGAGCATAATGACAGTGGACACAACCAAAATCTGACCTGCTTCATGTGCTCTTTGGTAATATAGGCCCTGCCTTCTTCCATGGCTACGAAAGCAGCCTCTATATCATCGGTGGACCTGATGTTCTCTGACTCGTCGTCGATCAGGAATGAGGTATAGTCCCGGGAACCATAGCCCGTCCTGTGGGAGAAATGGATCAGGAACTGTGCTCTCTTAAGACAGAGAGGAAGGCAGTTCCCTTTGTCACCCTACTCAGTGTCTCAGAGATAGAGGGAAGCTGGATTCTCCAAACACCTCTTCCAACTCAGCTCTTTGAAACTATGAGCTGTGATCTCTAAAAGAAGAATGCTGCATTAAACATAAAAATTACATGACACTGAAATTTCATTGTTCATAAAGTATTATATGATCATAGTCATACTCATTAATTTATGAATTATCTATCAATAGCTGCTTTCTCTCCACAACAGCAGCATTTACAACAGAGACAGTATGGTTTACAACGTCTAAAATATTTATTATCAGGCCTTTAACAGGAAAAGTTTGCCAATCTCTGATCTAGGTAATAATACTGCCCTTATTATTGAAACCTAAAGTGGTTAAGATTAAATTAGCTTATTTGGAAAAACATGAATTCTGCTCTTCTGCTCTATACCTTGAATATTGTTGCATTCCAGATACTTTAGAGGGAATTTTACCAAAGGGATTGCTTTCTGAAGATATTACATAAGATCCAACTGTGAGAATTGGATGATGTGTATACTTGGGGGGATGGGAGCACAGTTTACTGTTTCATAATAGGCTCCCATATGAAAAGAAATAGTCATTCTGTGCGGCAGTCAAGAGAGAGAATGCTGACTCTGGATTAGGTGTGTGTACTGTCTCTGAAGCACTCTGTTACCCAGTACCCCAACTCTAGCCCTTGGAGTTGAATTCCCAACACCTAATTCCACCCACCCCCTTCTCCCGCCCTGGCCACAGGTGCCCAGTACCTGGCTTGGATCTGTTGCTCCAGGTTGTGTTGCATGACCATCCCAAGCTGGTAGAGCTGGTCCCACTGCTGGGCCAGCCCGATGGTGCTGTAGTTGATGTTTAGGATCAGAGCCTCTTCTAACCTGTCTCCCAGGTCCTCAATATGGGTCAGCTGAGGTAACATTGCCTCGATCTCCTTCTGCTTCCTCTAGAAAAAGACAAAAAAGAGAGGCAGTCCCACAGGGTATGAGCTCCAGACTGAGGGACACTACAGAAGATACAAAGCTGATGAGTTTGGGTTTCCCCTAATTATGCCTTTTTGATTATTTTCATGAATCTTTCTGTCCTCCATGAAAAATGAACTATTCAGGAAAAAAACCTTACTTCTGTATTCTTCATTTATAAAATGGTGTGAAGTTTAAGTGATATGACTTCTGTCATTCTGGTAATCTGCAAAATAGATAAATCTAAAAGTTTGTGGTTATATATAATATGGATAGAGAGGAATAGAATTTCCAGGATCCATGTAAGATCAGCTCCAAGTGATTCATGTCATGACTTTTTTGCACTATTGACAGCAGTTGAGCTCTTAGGCCTGCTTAAGTTTCCCAGCATTCACTCTTGGGCCTCTTTCATCAGCTTGGGCAGACTTTCATGGGATGCTTTTGCCATTCAGGCACATTATATGCCAAATTTCTGCATCTGAGCCTTGCTTTATCAAAAGGGGAATATTTTTCCCTAAAGAGGGCAGAAGTGAATTGGTTCTGATGATGAGAACGGGTGAAGGTATTAGATACATTAAAAACGACAATGGCTTGTGGCCCTCCAAAGATCAATCCTACTTGACATCTTACTGTTTCGTATTTAAGTTCTCTCATTAGGGAGAAATTAAATTTAATTATTCTTTCTCTTCTTTGGGGGACAATAATGAAAAGAAGATTAAAAAACACTGTTCTGGCTCCTTGCTTCACTTGATTGTTAAGCAATCATCTAGCTCCAGTTATATTACCTTACCAACATCAAATAATAACAGAAATTTGTTGATGTTCCAGGTTGTAGGGTAGGGGCTTTTGCATTTGTTCACTTACTTCAATCTTTGCAATAACTCTATAATATAGGTATTATTAACTCCACTGTAGACACACAGAAATTGAACTTTAGAAATTTAAGAAAACCAATGTCTACGTCCATGAAGTGGTGGTCAGTGGTTAGAATGCAAATTGTTGGCAGGTTTGGAACCAGAGTGTTAAGTTAGTGACATTCAGACCAGAGAGTTTACCTAAAAGTACCAGTAGGGTTGTCTTTCAGTGGTTTATCTTGCACTCCTTAAATTCTGGCAATATCTTCAGCTAATGAACACACATTACTTACTTTATTTGCTTCCAGTTGGGATTCCAGAGATGCTGTTTCTTGGAGCAAAGATCTGGTTAAAAGCCAGAGGAAAATGTTACTCATAATATCAGAGGTCAATAGTTCACACAGACCAACCCAAAGCCCCGATACTTCTCTACTTCTGTTACATGGCCTCTCTGAAATAACTTTTCACACACCAAATTTTCATGAAACCACACCCCCCGTCTATTGGCAGCCTCACCAGACAGATGAGAAGGGAAGTGAGGCATGTCCTCACTTTTCTTGGCCTATGAGAAGGCTTCCATACCTTCCTCATAGTTCTTATTCTGAACTATCCCCTTACCCTAATGCAGCCAAGACTCCACTTCTGGGGTGTAGGGCCAGAATGATACACACCATGCCTCTCCTCACCCCACATTTTAAGTTAGGCACCCTTAGGCTGAGATGGAATGAAGATGACTCAGTACTAAGTCCTCAACACTAATTCTTCCAGGATAATATAACAACATAAACAGGGTAATATAAAATACTTACCCATCCAGAAAATAAGCCCTGGACGTGGAGATCCGGCACAGGAATTGGAAGAGAGAAAATGGAAATCATATGTCAACACGGATTATTTCAGTAATCTTTCTTCAGTGTGATGAAATATTCTAAGACTTCTATAGCCAAAAATATGAACCTTTCCACCCACTGTTCCAAAGTCCCTCCCACTCTGAGAAGCTCAGACCACTCTGGGCGGCAACCTGCCTTAGGGTATGGAGCTCGGATGTCAGGTGATATACGTGCGGGGCTGGGCACAGGCTGGTGGGGTGTGGTGGACCAGGGCCAGGGCCAGGGGCCAAGGGAGATGAGCTGTGTTCCCTCTGCCTTCTGTCAGATTTCTTTTTAGCCATAATACAGGATTTCTTGTCATTCGGTGTCTGATTTACCCTTGTCAGAGAGTTTGTAGGAGCAGTGCATATCAAGGCTTCTCTAAACCACCACTTTAATTCTCAAAACTCCGTAATTCTGACCCACGTACTAGATAAAGTCGACCAACTTTGACCATTTATTATAACATACTACATTCTCTGGGTCTCCTGTTTTCCAGGTCATTTGCCCCAGAAAATGTGATAAATGTTACTTTCATGTATAGAGCATTTTACATTTAATGAAAGCAAGTAGCATATATTAGCTCGCCTAATTCTCACCACGGCTTTACCAGTCAGGCAACATAATAGCTTCCTACTAGGTGCTCACAGTAGGCTCTGCTTCTGGTTGTGCCAATAAACACATACGTGACCTTGGGCAAGTCAGTTTATCTGCTGAGCTTCTTCCCACACTTAGAAATAGGCGTAATAAGATCTGCTCTGTAGACTTTCAAGGTTGCTCTGAAACTTAAGTGAACTAATGGATATAGTAATACTTTGTAAAGTGTGGAATGGTATGCAAACATGAGGGACTGTTATTATTTCTGGACTGTAGTTATAGGCAACAGGAAAAAACAACAGTATCAAGGAGAAAACAGCGGGTACACAATGGGCAGCGGGATGAAATTCTAGCTTTTTGCAAGAATCGATTCAGAAAGCAGTCAATTCTAAGTATAAAGCACTGACAGAACGTGGTGATTTTAGAAGCACATAAATGCTGTGGAAGTCCCTCTTCCTCCCCCGACAGGTCTTTCATCCCCATGGTGAATGGTGTATGTGGCATAGGGATCATGGGTGTGGAGGTAGCACAACAAACCTGGTCTCCAGTATCCATTTAAGGAAGTCACTGGCTCTCTGTTCAAACTCCTGGAGCATATCAAAGTTCCTGACCTGTCTTTCTTCTTCCTTTTGCAGCTCCTGCTCCCGTTCCTAAAATCCCAAACCACAGATAGTGTGGTGCACATTGAAGACCTTTCTTTGCAGTAATATAATAGTTCCTAGGCTGAGCTGTACATCTTCTCTCTCCCAAGTCTAATCTATCTTCCAAAGTGGTGCCTATGTGCTTGTATTTTTTCCAGCCCACTTCTCATCACTAAAAGGTGAAGAAAGCTCACATCACATCCCGTAAATACTTACAGGTGCCTGTAAACCCAAGGCCAGTAACAAATACATTAGTAATAAAGGCAAATCTCTCCTATCAATTTTTTTCTAGGAGAAACTTGGTGTAAATGAATGTAAAAGCAGCCTTAAAGGGAAAGGCAGCACCAGGAGTTGCTGTCTAAAATTGGTGAAATGTTTCTCTGTTAAACTTTTAAAATATTTTTCCTGGTTTCTCTGGTGAACATCATTACAGACAGACAAAAATGAAATGCAAACACATAAAAATGATCATTCAGGGTCATTTTCAATGATAAGATTTTAGGATTTCTTATAGTGAACTCTATGCTCCATTTCTACCTGGCACATAGTAAACATGCAAAAATAGGTGCCAGAAATGCATAGATAAGTGACTGAGTAAACAAATCGTTCATGGGAGAGGCATCTATCCCATCCTTTATCCACTTCTTTTCCTTCTCTGGTCTTTTCAGACCATGTCTCTCTGATTTGGAGGTGTAAATCAAAGAAGGAATACCTTACATGGGGGAATAGATAGACTGTGAACATACTTACAAGCCTCATGAACTTCCCATGACCCATTTTTAGAGCTTTCTCCTGGAGTTTGTGTCTGCTTCCCTGAATCATTGCTCACCACCTACAAGCATGAACTGTCTAAACAATGGGAGATGGGGCTCTCCCTACTGTGACCGTAGTTCCGAATGTTCCTTAGATCCAGCTCACGACAGCTATGCCAGTGTGATTGGTCACAGTGCCCCTTTCTTTCTCAAACATCCTCAGCTTGTATAATAAATTAAGGGGTCACGCCATCACCAAAGGAGGCCTCTGCTGTGCCCTGAGTTACCTTGATGATGTCATGCAGGTGCTCCCAGATCCTTTCTAGCACTTCTACTGTTAACCACGTATAAGGGCTGGAGGGCACATTTAAGGCCTTAATCTGCTGGTCCAGTTCCAGCAAATGGTTGAACGTAGTTTGGGCCCCTGCCCAGGAGGCCAACAAAGCCTCGTGGTCCTTTTGCAGCTGCCGAATCTCATCCAGGGAGTCACAGCACACAGGCTCTGACAGGTCCTTCTGGGCATTCTCACACCAGTTGTTGAAAGCTGAAGCCTTGCATGCAAATTCAATGAATAGGTCCTTGGCCTACAGAGAAAAAAAAAGTAAGATACCTTTATCTCTCCCAATAAAGCCCCTCAGCAAAAGAAAATACTGAAGATTAAAAAACAAAAAATGACTGTCTTCAGGTATCTTTAGAGTCAGCATTCTGCAAGGCCAGAACTACAACCAGTGAGGACCATGGGATCATATGGATGGGCATGTGAGTTCGAGGTACAAGCCCTGATCCTACATTTCCTCACTGTGTGAAATTAGTCAAATCTTCCATCATCTACGAATGAGGAGGTTGAATGACTTCTAGAGTTATTGTAGCTGTAAGATTCCAAAACTGGCAAGGGTCATTTGCAATGATAAGACTTCATGATTCCTTATACTGAATTCTATGCTCAAATTCTATCTGGCAAATAGTAAGCATGCAAAAATAGGTGTTAAATAAATGCATGGGCAAATGATTGAATAAACAAGTTATTTGTAGGAAAGGCTATCCTATTCTCTATCCACTTCTTTCTATCCTCCAACCCTTTCAGACAATGCCCCTCCAATGTCTCTTTGTCTATCCTGAGTTATTTTCCCACCTTCCTTCTAAAACTTGGTGAGGGCTCATGTCACACCTGAATCCCCTGTTTAAACCCATTTCCTACCCTCTAATTTATATACTCATTGCAGCATTACTCTCTGGTGTTATCCATATGCTCTGAATGCCTCTGAATTGCCTGAATGTTGAACAAGAGAAATTGTATGGATTTTCCCAAATACTAAGTGATCAAAAATAGTTTCAGATTTAAAATGGATCATAGGTTTTGGGTCAGCCAGTTATACTTCCAAAGACATTTATCTTAAGCAAATATGGGGGTTAAAGAGGAGAAAACGGATCCAATAGGAAGGGTGGTTGCAAAGGTTTTCCATTATTGCATTTTACCTGCACTCACACCAGCCAACTATAGGCTAAAAAGATAGGAAAGATGAAAGAAATTACAAATTATTTGATAATAGTTTTATAATAAAATGATCAACTGAATATTTTACTAAGATTTTGTAATCAGAAATAAAATAACAAAACTCTGCCATTTGAAAATTAAGCAACCAGAATGTAAAGTAGCTTTCTATGTAGAATGCATATATATGTGTAAAGTTTCTCATGAATTGATTTAACTTTTCACTTGTTTTATTCCTGTAGGTCCCATGTCTTTCAATAGAGTAGACATTAACTAAGGAGTTAGACTGATTGGTTTTCATCTGATTGTTTGTTTCCTAATTCCCCTGATCCCCTGCCTTAACGTGCAGCCAGTACCATAAACACTGCTTATGGTCTAGGAGTGCTCAGTAATTTCACTGACTATCCTGACTTCATTTTATCATTCATATGTTTTTTATGATCAGCCTCCAGTACCTTAGCAGATACCTCCAATACCTCCAATACTATCACTAGAAAGAACATTTTAATCACTTGTATTTGTATAGAATTTAGTGGTGTATCCTGCATTTTCAGTTCCATCATATCTTTTAATAGTAGTAACACACACCCCAAGAAAATGATGGTAATATCATCCTATTTCATAAACAGAAGAATCAAGTTTAAGAGGTGGTAAGCGACGTACACCGGGTCCCCCACTTAGGAAAGGCAGACACAAGATGAGAACACACGTGTTCCTTGTCCAGTGTTCCTTCAATCTGAGTCACAGAAAAGCATGGGACAGCCTTGACTCCTGCCTGACAGTATTAGCTCTTCCAAACACTAAAACCTTCTAGCCTCTTGTCCTACCAACCTGGGCTGTTATGGGTGCCTGGCTTCCACCTAACAGCAGCTGAATCACTGATAAGTCAGCTGTTTAAAACACTTCCTATTAACCTAAAAAAAGAATTACTTTTCGTTCAGTAAGAATGTCTTCCTGATCCTTTTCAGTGTACTCGCTGAAATGTCTGCCGATTCTCCAAACAGGGTTTCAAGTATCTATTTCTGGATTCCATGGCTAATATACAGCTAACTGAGTACTGATCGTGGCTCATCCTTTTTTTCCTTTACCTTCAGCAGGGGCTTCTGCTTCTCCAGCAATGTATTTCTGTGAGCCTGCGAGGCTTCCCCCAGCTGCCCAAAGCGCCGCAGCAGCGCAGCGTGGCGCTCCTCAATGGCGTCGGTGTGGCAGTGCCGAGCAGCCCCCAGCTGGTCCTTCAGGTCAGTTATCTCAGCCAGCCTCTCTTGCTGGACACTCTCTAGACTGGCATCCAGCGTGTCCTGGGAAAGACCCATGGAGACGCTATGAACAGAGGGACATGCAGACTGCAAGGGCTCATTCACACCTGGGGTCCACCAGGTCTTTATGATGGACAAGATAAGGACTGGGAAAGAGAGTGGTCACCAAACAGGACTGAGAGACTGAAGGGAACATTTGTGATTGGAATTATGAGGAAGTCCCAGTGGTTATGTGCTTTAGAATTGGATTTTAGGTTAACTATAAGTTAATACTAATGGAATACTGGAGCATGACATAATATTTCAAGTTTCTTAATCAACACTAACTCCTTCCTGCAGCTCACATCCTAAGACTCTTTTATACTGCCTATCAGACTGTGTGTTCTAATTAGTAACAGTGCACTACCAGAGACTGTAGGAGTGTACAGACTAACAAAAGACCTCTTAAAGGTGTCACTTATGCAAATGAGGTTTTGTGAAAATGTGTGTACCAAAATCACGAAATTCGGGAAATTCCACATCCAGGTTAACAGGGTGGTTTGCATTTTTCCAAACCTCCCTTTGAGGACAACTTTAACCACTGGGTAAAAGTACCAAAAAAACCCAGTTGTTGACAAGAGATCAGAATGCAACTCAGGTAACTACAACTCAAGGGATCAAAATTCTAGAAAGAAGGAAATAGAATTAAAGTCAGAGTAATACTCTCTGTCTCTTTTCCCTTTGAAGCATAAGCTGCGTAGGGCAAGAGGTTGAGGAGAGAATAGCTGTTCAGAGCTTTTGGCGACCTCAAGAGGTGAAAGAAAGACCAGAGTGTCGGGGAGATGGGGCAGCCAGCACCTGAGAAGCATGAAAAGGGAACTGCAGGACAACAGGTTCATTATTCTGCCTGTATTTTCCCCTCAAGACATGTATAGATTCTTAACCTGTACAGGACACAGGTCCTAGAAGCCAAGCAGTAAACAGTAGCTAAGGGTCTAAAATGCTAAGCAGAATTTTCAGGAGTCTCACGGTGCTGGGTTCAGGGCACACCAAGTAGGAGCAGCCCTAGTGAGGGGTTCAGTTGACACTCTCTGAAAGACCCTTGGAAGAAGAGCAAAAGGCAAAACAATGTCTTGAATCATTTCAGTCCCCAGACAAAAATCAAGGGTTGGAGGGGGGATGGAGTGTTAAAGCTTTAAATCAAAACTCATGAGTTTATTACATCAAATGGAGTCACGATTCCCATAAAATGATCAAATTAAATGAATAAAGCCAAACCCTGCTCTCTGCTATCTACAGAAGACACATCTGAAATACAAAGCACTCTCCACTTCCATGATCACTGCAACATTATTCACAGTAGCCACGATATGGAAACAATCTGAGCAGCCATTAACAAATAAGTGAAGATGATCACTCACACACAGACACACACACACACAGACACAGACACACACACACACAGACACAGACACACACACACACAATGGAATATTATTCAACCATGAGAAAGAAGGAAATGCTGCCATTTGTGACCACTCGGATGAGCCTTGATGGCATTATGCTAAGTGAATAAGTCAGAGAAAGTAAGACACACTGTTTGATATCACTTAAAAGAGCTGAATTTAGAGAAACAGAGAAGAGAGTAGTGGTTACCAGGGGCTGGGGAGTGGGAAAAATAAACAGGAAGGTACTGGTCAAAGGGTATAAACTTCCAGTTAAAACACTGAGTTCTGGGGATCTAATGCACAGCATTTTGATTATAGGTAATACTGTATTATTATTACAGTAAATCTAAGAGTAAATCTAAAATGTTCTCATCACAAAAAACAAATGGTAATTATGTGATGGGATGGAGGTGTTAGCTAATGCTGTGGTGATAGCACTATTATTTGGCAATATTAAATGTATCAAATCAACAATGAAATATAAAGACATAAACATAAAAAATCAGAATGGAAATATTAAACACTGCAAACACTAAAGAGAAAATTGGTATAGTACACTAGTATATGTAAAAGAAGGCTATATCAATAAATGATATTAGAGAACACTTAATGATTAAAAGCATCAGTTTATCAAGATGATTTCATAAATCTAAATGTCAACAATTTTTAACATAGCTTCAAAATACATAAAAAATGAAGTGTTTAGACAACAATTAACAATCAAAATCTGATAGGTAATATAAACTACTATAAAATGCATATCGTTTTCAATTGTACATAGACTGTTCACCAAAGTAGGCCACTTGTGTATAAATCAACCTTCTAAAATAATACAAGATATGTTTTTAAAATAAAGTGTAATGAAATTCAGTACAAACATCAAAAATGGTAATGAGAAAATTCCCAAATGTTTGGAAATGAAGCAACAAACTATGGAATAATCAATGAGTTCAATAAGAAATCACATTAGCAATGACAGAAAAAGTTTAAATGTATGATAACAAAAATAACATGAAATTTATGAGATGCAGCTAATGCTTTGCCTAGAGGGAAACGTATGCCCTTAAGTCACTCTATTAGAAAAAAGAGTGGCTAAATATTTGATAATCTAAATATGTGTCTCAAGAACTTAAAAAAAAATCAAGTTAATCCTAAGGAAAGGAAAAGAAAATGATAAAGATATAAAAAGATATTAACAGGATGCAATATGCAAAGATTCAACAGAGAAAAATCAAAATACCAAGTCGGTTCTCTAATAAAAATGAACTAGCAGCAAGACTGGTGGGGATGCAGGGAGAGAGGGAGAAAAAACAGCAAATTATCAGCATCAGGAAGGAAGAAAGGAACACTACCACAGTTCCTACAGACAATAAAATGACAACATTTAAGAATGAAGTAATCCTATGTGTTCAGTTTCTGTGTGATGTGGGTCTGTGACTTCACTGGCATCTATCAACAAGGCAGCCCTTCTCTTACCTGCTTTGCCAGGAGATTGAGGAAGGCAGCAAGGTCTGAACCATTGCCATCGATCTTCAGGCTTGCTTCCTTCTCAGCTAAAGAGCAAAGATAATCAATTAGAGGGGACATGTAATTAGTCTCCTGTCAGCTTTGGTGAGGTGGAAAGGAATATTTACTAAAGGTTGCAGTGAGCCTCCTGACTCTCAAAATGGGTGATTCGTTGGAATTGGAGCATTTGGAGCCAATGGATTGCTTCTCTAGACTTAGGCAAGACAGAACTGATTGAAACAGAGCTAGGACAAAGAACTTCTGAGTGTTTCATAGAACAAGGAAGCTTGTATATTAGATATAAATTATAAGTAATCAAATACAGTTTATTTCCTAGAATGTTTTGCCATGGCTTTACCTTTCTTAATATCATGCATGAAATCATCAATTCCCCAAAGATGTGTTCTCTGGAATTATGTCATTTCATCAGCATGTTTCTTTGTCTGGCTGTGTGTGTGTGTGTGTGTGTGTGTGTTTGCACATATGTGAGTATAATTGTGTCCAGAAAGGGAGGGAGTGGGGATGCAAGACGCATCTCTCTTCCCAAGATGAGTGAGAGGCCCCAGGAACCATTCTGTAAATAGTATTTATTAGCATTTGTCAAACCTAAGGACCCTGTCCCTCACATGTCCTATCTATCCAGGCCTCCACGACATCAGCCTTCCAGTTGAACTGCTGAAATGCATGGTCATTATCCAATTGCAACTTCCAAGCAGCTATTGACTGGGCCAGAGAAGGGATCTTTTCATTTAAAGCATCTATCTTGGCAGAAAACGCCTTCTGGTGACTTGTCACCTGCAACATCAAGGTTGAAGAAAGAAGCAGAGAGATAAATATACTGGTGAGGCCAGGGGTGGAAATGTAAATTATTCAGCATGATTAAAAAGCTTTCACCTCCCTCATTCCAAATATGTAACTACTCTCTTGTAGGTCAAGTGTAATTATTCTATTATCCATCCATGTCCAGGATGGTTATTTCCATCCCAGTATTTGAAAGATCTCATGTTTGTCCACATAAGCATGACCTTCTTAATTGGAGTCATCTCTGTTTAGGCTTTTTTGTACAACACTTAGGTTAATGAGTGTTTGTAAAAACAAGCAATTGAACAAAACAGTCATTTTCAAATTACAAAGAGCTTTCAGTGGGGTCCTCCTCCCTAAAGGCTTACTTAGAAATCTTTTCACATTCATACAGTACCTATAACCAAAGCAAGTGATCAGTTTTAAATAAATTATATGTTTATGCCATGTTCTGCATACAATAAGAGTAAGAGTACCAACACAAGATTTAAGGGAACCTGATAGGTATACCTGGAAGAATTTGAAAAAAGAATTTCCAGAAAATAGCAATTGAATAATTATTTGTTGAGAAAAACAACAGAGGAGCTAGGAAGAGATTATTAAAGTCTTCTGTACAATGTCAGCACTGCTCGTGGTTCTATATTTGGGCCAACCCCCTTTTTCTTTTATTTTGCTATCATTAATCAACAATTACATGAACAACATTATGGTTACTAGGCTCCCCCTATTATCAAGTCCCCCCCACATATCCCATTACAGTCACTCTCCATCAGTGTAGTAAAATGCTATAGAGTCACTACTTGCCTTCTCTGTGTTATACTGCCTTCCCTGTGTCCTCCTGCCCTACATTATACATGCTAATCTTAACCCTGGGCCAGCCCTTTGTGAAAATGAAAGCTTGACCCAGATTCCTTGAAGTCACTCACCTCGCTCAGGATGTCTCCGCCTTGAGCACACAAGTTTTGCACTCGGGTCCTATGGACTGCAAAGTCCTCGTCCAGTGCTTCATACTTCTTTAAGTTCTGTATTAAGGAGCCAGTGAGAACCAAGCATCCAAGGCTGAACAGTCTTTCCCACCCACCGCCCGACTGCCTTTGAAGCCATTCATCGGCGCTGATCCCACTAAATGGGTGGAGTTGGTGAGTGGCCACTTCTTCCTGCACAGCTACACTAAATTCCTCTCCCAAAATTCTTCACTGGCTAAAAGGGGCCATCTTACCAGGAAAAAAAAAGGCAAAGAAATATAAGTGACACGCTTTTTAACTTACTATGCAGATTTAAGCTTTTCTGGGCTTTGGAATGAGTACATTGATCAAGGTGATATCCAAGGATTCCTCCGTATTGAAGTTTATATAATTCTGTGAAACATTGTAGGTAGCAGGAAAAAAATATGAAGTGTCAAGAACATCCTCTACGAGGCACTGACCCTAAAGGGAGGCAAGGAGAACACTGAGCTCCCTGGGAATATTACTCCAAATCCCTTGTGTTTCTAACTGCTCCTGGAGCCATGTCTGCAGCTGGTGGGATGGATTAGGGATCATGGGTGACACATGCGGAGGACTGCCTCTCCACGTCCCGGTGTATTTTCGTAAGTGTTTCTATGCTAGCCCTCATCACCTTTTTGCATCTCTTGTCATAAAGGCACCCAACCATTTTTTTTCTTCCTACACCACATACTATCACGGGCTAAAGGAAGAAGCAGATTCTGTGTGAGTAATATCTTTTTAACTATTAGATTAAAAAATTTTTTATGTTTTTTAAAACAATTTTCCAACGAAGTATAACATTAGTATTTTGAGGAATCTTATGAAAATCTATCCCTATAAGAAAAGGCCTTTTGTGGTGACTAATTCACAGAAAGGTCAGAAATCATGGGATTAAGATGTGAGTCCCACTTCACACCTGAGCAGTTCCATAATCTTGGGCAAGTCACTGACATCCTTGCCCCCTGATTTTTCGTATTAAAACCAGCAGAAGTATCTATACTTCCACCATCTTCTTCTTCCACCAGGAGAAAGATCGTAATTTCACAGGGGAAAATGGTGACCGCTTAAGAAAAAATTCAAATTAAAGAGAAGAAGATTGATCCATTCAGCATTTCACTCACCTGCGTGGCAGCCAGTGTGTCTCCAGAATCCCTTCGGATGACCACAGCTTGCTTTTCATTTATCCACGCTTCCTCCTCCTCGGTGTTCTGCATGAATTCCACGTACTCTTGGGACTCCTTCAGTCAAAGTCCTCTGTAACAGGACAGTAAGCCCCAGTGAGGATGAGAAGAACCTTGTAAGTTGGGCTTGTGTAGCAGGGGAGCACGGACTCATGAGGCAGTCGCAGTCCCACTGCACCACACAGTCTGGCCCGCAGAGCCACATAAACACACATAAAGAGCTGAACTCCTGTGAAAGCGGGAGAGCCTTGCCCCAGAAGCTCAGTTCTGTGGTATCAGCCTCCCTCTAGGAATCTTTGCTGGGGGAAGGAGCCCTTGTCCAAACAAAAGTGCTGAGTTTTCAGGATTGGAAAATAATGAAGGCAAAGCAGTGTCCCTTTCTACTCTGAGCACCGCTGTTCTTAGTAAAGGCACCACAAAATGCTAGAAGGTCCTTTTTATCCCCCGGAAAGACACATCTTCCTACTGCCAACAGGTCTGGAATTATAGGCAGAAATGATTCTATTTGTCTGTATGGCTGTATGGTCTAATTTGCTACCTGGCTATCAGGGAGAAAAGAGATTCCTTCATTCTTTCATTACTGGGTACTACAAAATGCTAAATGGGGGAGATATACAAAGACAGACACGAGGGGAATAACCTGGTATGAAGGATAACATATGTAGGGCAGCAATGATAAGAGAGAGCTGCAAGTAAGCGCAGGTGTAGAGGTACATTCAGCTCACAGTAGCAAATCATCCTGGGACAAATGGGGAAAGCTTCATGGAAGACTTGGCATCTGAGGAGGGACTTAGAAGATAAATACAGAAAGGTAGTTGGGGGAACGCCATGTCCAATACCTGCAACCCAGGAAGAGAACTGGGCATCCTGTCCCCAACTCACCGAACCTTGGCCAACTCTTTGAGCTTCTCCCAGTGATCAACAACCTGAGCCAGCCGCTCCTGGATCTTGATAATAGGGGGTCTGGTAACTATAATGTTATTGGAATGCTGTAATCTAGAAATTTTTTCTGTTCTTTTTCTACTATGGTATATTGTCAACAAGGTAATAGCAAAGAGGCAGAAAGCAGGTGCACCTCTCAGTATGGTTTTCACAAAAGCAGAGGATGGGGTGTGGGGAATCCCTACTGCAACTGGTTGCAGGTCACTCCAACTGATGAATGAAAAAAGGAGCTTATATGTACCACAGGTAGAAAGACAACATTAAAACAGATTCTTTGTGAGTGGACAATGAATGAAAATAAGTTAAATCAGCACTTTTTGATTTTTCCTTCAAATGCACTTTCCACATGTCACCAGTGAAATAACAACCCTTGAATCTTCAGTTACCTGGGGCATATCTGCTCTTGGCCATCCTCCTCCTCAAGATTGATTTGATTTTCTAGAAATAAATTCAGACAGGGCCGGTCAGAATGAGACAATCCCACATCACACATTACTATTCCAGAGTCCAGTCCTAACACAGGGACACATATCCTCAGTGTGAGAACAGACTTAGTGGAAGAATGTATCACGTCTCAGTTCCTGTATTGTGATAAGGACCTTGGTTTCCTGGCCTGAGGACTGAGCAAAATTTACCTTAGCAAAACCCTCAAGTCAAAATGACTGTGTGATGGGAGGGGGAAACACTGTCATTCATGGGGTGGGAGAATGCCAAGGCACAACTTCACTCCAGGGAAACATACAAGTAGGCAATGGTAGAGATGCCCATGACTGGTTTCCAAAGACTGCATAGGAAAACAAGCCACACTGAAGGAGACAGGGAATGGGACTAAGAACAGAGAACCCTGGGTTATATCTTTTACAGAGACATAGACACCAATGTCAATTTTTCCGGCAAGTGGAGAGTCTTAAGGAACATGGTTTGGGTTGAATCTTCTAGCACTAAAGCTGAAGAGACATGTCACTGAAAGAAGAAGGTCTGACAGACATCTGTGTGCTCATGCTGCAGGTATGAGTTTTTTCTGATGTGTGCCTTGGATCCAAACACCTGACAGTGGGACCTCCAAGTGGGCTTCTGTGTGTTTTCATGGGAAATCACCTGCATACAGAGTGTTGCAGTCTAAACAAGTTTTCCACCACTAAGTTCAAGTACATCAAGTACCTTAGTGAACCCCACACAGGCTTTCATCTTTGTGAAGTGCATTCATAAATACTCCCACATTCCCTCATACAGCTACCATCAACCGACTATTTGATATATTTTACACATGAGGAGATAGATACTGAAGAAATGGTCAGTCGCGTGCCTATGGATAGTAAACACAGGACTCAGCTTGGAGCCTGGGAACTTACCACACCTAGTCCAGGACTGTTTTCTCCTTAACAAGCTGCTGCTTGTCACACCCTTCTTTCCTTTTACTCTGTGTGCCCGCTTCCTCCTGCCCCAAAGGCCAGGGCCCATCAGGGAGGAAGCAGACAGTTGGGACACTGGGACCTCCATCCTGGCAGTTCTCTTCTCTGTCCCCACCCAGCCAAGTCTGGAGCTTTCACATCCCCGGGTTTGACATGGAACCCAGGACAGCTGATCAAACATGACTAGTGGGGTAGTGGAGTCCCTCGGGTCCCAGGACCTTGGCGAAGCTCAGTGTGGTCAGGGCCTGTGCTGCCTCACCTGGGCCGAGCTCGCAGGCAAGGCGCTCTGCCAGCCTACGTCCTTTCACCAGTTGGTCTCGGAAGCCCTGCCCCTGGTAGTAGTCAGGGTCATGGTGGCTGAGGAGGTCCGTGAAGTACTGATTGAGGAGGACAGAGATGACTCTCCCTTCCTGTAACTGCCTCCTCAATTGGGCCAGCTGTTGCTCCTGATCTTCAGTCCCAATACTGCATTCCCTAAGGGGACAGTAGAGACACGTTAGGACTTAGGAGGGATGAATGTGAAGATTCTACAGATTTCCAGAACGATTTCTGTGAGATCATCCCCAGTGAGCCGCTGGAGCAGGATTTTGGCACAGGTTTGGTGAACTGCCTTTGGCAAAGAAGAAGGTAAAACAAAGACTTCCTCTGCATCAGAGATGCTCCTGGAAGGTATTTGGCCATCCCATTCATCTATTTCTTCTTCCCATGTCTTCCTAAACCTGCTTCAATGAGCTGTCAATATAAAATATATTAAAAACTCAATCAACTCTACACCAAAAATAAGTAAATTAAAAAGTCAATTTAAAAATGGGCAGAGGACCCGAACAAACCATTTTCCCAGGAAGACATACGAATGGGTAACAGGCACATGGAAACGATGCTCCACATCGCTAATCAGCAGGGAAATGCAAACAAAACCACCATGACTTGTCCCTTCACACCAGGCAGAACAGCCACTATCCAAAGGGCAAGAAATCAGAAGTGTTGGCGAGGATGTGCAGCAGAGGGAGCCCGCCTCCACTGTTGGAGGGAATGTACATTGCTGCAGCTACTGTGGGAAGCACTCGATGGAGGTGCCTCAAAAAGCTAAAATAGAAATAGCATACAGCCCAGTAATTCCACTTCTAGGAATTTATGCGAGAAAACAGAATCACTGATATGAAAGGATACATGCACTCTTATGCTTACTGCAGCATTATTTACAACAGGCAAGATATGTAAGCAACCAACAGGTCTGTCCACCAACAGATGAATGGGTAAAGTAGATGGGGTACATATATACACAATGGAACACTATTTTGCCAAAAGGGGGAGAAATCCTGCCATTTGCAACAGCATGGATGGACCTAGAGGGTATTCTGCTAAGTGAAATAAGCCAGGCAGAGAAAGACAAATATCACATCATTTCCCTTATTTGTGGAACCTAACAACAAAAGAAAACAAAATGAGCAAAAGAACAGTAGACTAATGGACACTGAAGTGACTGGTGGTTACCATGGGGGAAGGGTTAGGAATGCATGGCATGGGGGGTAGGGAGATGGTGATAAAGGGGCCTAAAAATTCTCAATAATGATAGAAACTGGTCACAGAGATGATAGTACAGTGTGCAGAATATAGCCAGTGGTTCTGTAACATCTTTCTATGTTGACAGCAATCGCAGTAGTTGTGATGAAGACTTAACAAACAGTATGGCTAACTGTTGAACCACTCTGCTGTACATCTCAAACCAATATAAGACTGTGTATCAACTCAGAGAAGACAAGTAGTGATTCTATAGCATCTCACTATGCTGATGGACAGTGACTGTAATGGGGTTGGTGGGGGGGGACCTGATGAAGGGGTAGTTTAATAACCGTAATATTGCACATGTAATTGTAGATTAATGATAATAAAATAAATTATATTAAATAAATATTCTAATGACAATGAAAAGGTAAAAAAAAAGACTGTGTATCAACTAAACTTCAATTTAAAAAACTAGTTACTAGGAAGAAAATGGAGCATTGAGCATATAGTTAATATTCCTGTACCATCTTTCTGTGCTGACTGTATTTACTACTGCTAGTTTGGTAATTACACCAGTTTGGGTGAGCATTTACTAATGTCCCTTACTCTCAAATCACTATGCTGTATCCCTTAAACCAACATAATGTTATATATCAGCTTTACTTGAATAAAAGACATGTCCCTTCAGTTCCTCACTTCGGCTATGCCCAGTTCCATGTAAAAATACACATAGTGTGTCATGCAGTGAATGGACACAGAGCAGGACACAGGAATGTGGACATGTGCAACTGGTATTCATGGGAAGAACACAAGGCAGGGCTCAAGAACACAACAATTTTTTTTTAAAGAAAGGAGAGGCAATCATTCAGGATGACTGTGATTAAAGGCAAATGAGGTGGTAATTGAATGACATTGTAAAGGTACTAAATGCCACTTGAATTTGGCTTATGTTGTGTGAATTTCAACTGAATTTCTTTTTTAAAGTTTTTTATTGAAGTACAGTTGATACACAATCTCATATTGGTTTCAAGTATACAACACAGTAATTCAACAGTTGCACAGGTTCTTAAATCCTCACCCCAACTAGTGCAGTTACTGTGTGTCAACACAGAAAGAAGGCACAGAACCCCTGACTGTATTCCCCATGCTGCACGGCCATCCCAATGTCCAACTTGTAATATGATTGAGGTTCTGTGTCTCTTTATCCCCCAAACCCACCCTCCCTACCCACCCCAAACTCCCCACTGTTGTAACCTCTAGTCACATCTTAGTGTCTCTGAGTTCACTGCCACTTTCAAAAGAGAGCATGAGGTTCTGAATAGGTGGGAGTTGTCCCTTACCAATGTTTTTTCTCTGACTGTTTTATAAATAGTTGTGCACCCATGCCTGCCATGGAAATTTCTGTCCATCTCTTGGCCAGAAGTGTCTCCATGCCCCAGCTCAGAGATGCTTCTCCCTTCCCACTGGCGTCCCCACACACAGTGCTCCTCACCTGAGCTTCTCAGGTAGCCTCGGCTTCTCTTCTGGTTTCTCCTGCTCAAGGGAAAGCTTCTCTCCCAGCACAGACTCGATGATGTCTTTGCAGCTGTCATAATCTGAGAAACAGACACACCAGTGTCAGTGGGAAGGTGGACCTGCTGCTGTGCTCACTGCCTTCCAGAGGCAGCGACGTCCACCCCAAGGCAAAGGAAGCCCACTACCAGGCTCTGCACTGGGATTGCCACATCGTAGCCCTCAGCCTCCCGACTACACAGCCTTGGGTGACTCCCATTGCAGAGAGGAGGAAAGAGAAGCTGCAAGGCACAGAGAGAACTACACAAGATAATGACGTCATATTTGGTGAGTTGGGAACCACATGCCCTGAGAATGGCCCTGAGTCGTGGGCCACTTTACCACGCTTTGCAGCCTCCCTAGGAAAACACTCAGCAGGGCCATGAAGTAGTGATTTCCTCCATGCTTGGGAAGGCCCCAAGGACTATGCTGACTGCTGGTTCCCTCGTGCTCAGAAATTGAACGCAAGTACCTCCAGGATGAAAACACTTCCACCTTGGTACAATTCTGTCAAATGTAATGCATAGGCCATAAAGCCCTGAGGAAACATGCAGAGACACTAATGAAGCTTACAAACTGGAGTAGAAGGAACTGAGGAATAATGTTTCCTCTGCTCCAGGAACTGTTGTAAGAGCCTTACAGACGTAACTCGTGATATTGCAACAAGTCAGAGAGCTAGGTGCTACTGCAGTACTGTTGGAACTGAGGAGGAAACTGAGGCACAGAAAGAGCGCAGGGTGGATGTGCATCCGGGAAGGCTGGCCCAGAGTTCAGATCATCACCACTGCACTGTGGGACCTGGGTGCCAAGGACGTGGGTCACTCCTGTCTTCTTCTTCACCTTCCAAACTTGTTTCCCTCAGTTGTGTCATGCTTACAAGGAAAAATGTAAATGACAGAGAAATAAGCAGTTGGTCCTTTCCCAAAAGCTCATCTCTTCCTTTTCTGAAATAGCAGGCTTTCGTTTTTACTTTTCTGTGTCAGTCATTTGTCCTAACTCCCACTGGCTTATTGAATAACAGTTGTAGGAAATGACCCCAATTCAGGCTCAAGGTGTCGAGATTCCTTCTAATGACTCTTTTGGGCAAGGGGCACCCTCCTCACGGTTCCTTTGTCATGAAGTCCCCTCTAAATGAACAGGCACCTGAGCTCCAAACCCCCAGGCTGAGGACGGGAGGACAGCCTGGCCCACACCCCGGCTGGGGGCTTACTGCGGCTGGTGGTCTCCCCACCTTAGCCTCATCCTCACTTTGGTCACACGTCTTAGTCCAGGCCTGGACCTGCTGGCTGGGCTGCATCATGGAAAGCTCACCAGCTCAGGGAGGGACAGAGGGGGTGGTGCAGATGCTCACATTTCCCCAGATAGACCCCCAACCTCACCGCAGGATGTCCCTTGGCCCTGGTAGACTCAGAAAGATGAACCTATGACCGGGAAGCCTGGCTTCCCGCTCACCTGGGTTGTCCCTGTCTTGATGGCATCCTTCATGGGGACCAGTTTCTCTGAGGAGCAAACTCATCTTAAAGTTCTTTAAAACAGGTATTATCACCTGCATCCCCCATGTCCTATCACCACATCTCCCAGGGTAACTAGCACAGTGCTTTGCAGACAGGCCTTAGAGAAGCTTGGAGGAGAGATCCTGAGAGAAATGGGCATCTCTGTGGCTGTACCAGGAGTCAACTGGGATTTTAACTACTCCCACCCTATACCTCGCTGCATACCTGGAAATGTTGCTAAACTCTCTGTCCTCATTTTCTCAGCCATGGACACCTGAGAGTACAACACCCACTACTTTGCCTGGATTGTGGTCAGAAGGAAATTAATTTTGATCAGGGGGCAGAAGACAAATTCTGGAAAGGCTTACTTTCTCAGAGGGAAGACCATCATCATCCGTCACCATGGCGGCCAAGGACTTACTGTTTTTCTGCATCTGGTTGTCCAGCGAGTAGGCAGTAGCTTCGGAGACTAGGAATTTCTCTCTCAGGTCTCGGAAGTCCTGCTTGCACTGTGCCAGCTGGGAGTGAAGATCTTGTATGACGTCCAGGTTATTTTCTGCCCTCGGTTCAGATGAGGGCTTAAGAGATACTGCCATGGTGACGTGTGGCAGAAGATGTAGGGCCAGGGGCTGGGGAGAAGCAACCCAAACACATCAGGGATTAAAAACAAGTGAAATCAAATAGGTTTCTTCAGGCCTAATGGGTGACCAAAACTGGTGTTTATCACTTACTGTGGGAACAAGCTGATCAGCACCCCAGGCAGGACATGGGAGAGTCGGTAACCGCAAAAATCAAGGTTCAAGATGCCAGAGCTCAGAGCCAAGGGCACTGCCAGTAGCTTAGACTCAGACAAGAGTGACGGAGGTAGGAGCCAGCATCCAGGTAACAGTCTGGTTCCCCTAACAGAATTGGAAGGTTGGGGGTTGCCATGGAATCCTCTTAGCCAATGCCTGGTGGCCTAGGCCATGCGCAAGCACAAGCTGGTCTGGTCTCTGCCAAAGGTCACGAGCTGGAGGCCACCGCTCAGCAGCCACTCTCAAGAGTTGTCTGCCCTCATGGTGCTGCCACCGACTGCCATCTCTTTTCAAAAACACCTAAGCATAGTTGTCTTTGCTCATTCTTGTGTGAATACAAACACATCAAGACAGAGATGGTCTCCCAACAAACTTTCTTTTTTTAATCACTGTCATCGTGTCACTTCTTTTCTTCAAACTAGAACAGATCTTAAGGCTTTTCCACAAGTGAAAGGTGTCAATCTTTTACCCTCTTGTGTAAAAGATGTCAAACTTTTTTTGTAACCTACCACATATTTGGCAATGTGTAGACCTTTTTGGTTCCCTCAGCTTGAGGGGAGGTGCATCTAAGTGAGTAGAAGCCAGGGAGGCCTCTTTCTCCTTCCTCTCAGCCTCTTCTGCCTCCTTCCTCCTCCTCCTCCTGCATCTGCTATGCCCTTGGTGTCCCTGTCCAGCTCCCAGTCCTTTGGCATCAGAACTGCGTTCCTCATTTAGTTAACCCTTCTCATGGTGCAGATGCTGAAGAATCCCCAGAGGACTGACACTAGCAACTTCAAGACTTGTTATATACATATAGTAATCAAAACTGTGTGCAATTGGTGAAAACACAAATAGATCAACGGAACAAAATCAGAAATAGAGCTACATAAATGCAGCCAACTGGTCTTTGTCAAAAGAGCAAATGCAATATAATAGAGAAAGTATAGTGATAGTCTTTACAACATACGGTGCTGGAGAAACTGGACATTTACCTGCGGGGGGAAAAAGTGAACCTACACAGGGACCTTATGCTTTCCACAAAATGGACCATAGACCTAAGTGGAGGTGTAAAACGATAAAAGCTCTGGAAGATGACAGAGGAGAAAATCTGGATGATTTGGGGTATTATGTGAGCTTTTTAGATACAATACCAATGAACAATCTGTGAAGGGAAAGAATTGATAAGTTGGACTTCATCAAAATTAAAAACTTCTGTTCTATGAAGACATTGTTAAGCTAACTAAAGACAAGCCACAGACTGGGAGAAAAATCTTTGCAAAGTGCATATCTGGTGAAGGACTGGTATCCAAAATACACAGAGAACAATTAAAACACAACTGTAAGAAAGCAAACACCCCAACTACACAATAGAGAAAAGATCTAAATAGACACCTCAGCAAGAAAGACACAGGTGGTCAATAGGCCTCTGAAAGATGCTCAAACTCATTTGTTATTAAGGCATTGAGAATTAAAACAGTGACACCCCACTACACACCTACTGAAACATGGAAAACTCAAAACACTAACAGCAAACACTATAAAGGATATGGCTACATGGAACTCTCATGCATCAGTGACGGGAACCCTGTGGCCTTGGTCCAAGGGCAACTTCAACATGGAGCAGTGGATGGAACTGGAAGAGTTATTTCATATAAACTCCATCACATTTTTTCATAAATTTCAGATCTACGTCAGTCAAGGGCAACTTGAATGTGAGTTCAGTACCTCTGGGAAGGGGGCATATGCAGGGGAGGCATATGGGAAGGGGGCATATGTGTGGGAGGCTTATGTGTTTCTCAATGAGTTTCTTACTCTTCTAGAAAATGGTCTCCACCTGCTTCTGAACCTCATCTCTCCCTATCATAAAACTGCAATTACATACTTTGGGCAAGGTGTATAATCCAGACCCTGATTCTTAAAAAGCTTCCAGTCTTCAACTCCTTACAAATATCTCTGTTATGACTGTAGGCTGGTACCTATCATCTTCCATTAATGATCTTGTGAGACCACCCCTTCCCCTTGCCTCCATCCAGATACCCTCAGTTTCCTTACTCTTTGACTCCTTAAAGTGTGATTTTCTGCTCCCTCAGTGTCCTCTGCACTCTCTGGCTATAGCATTCATTGTAACCCATTGCATCCCATTCGCTGAGATGATTAGAATCCCCACTCTCTCACACTAAGTCCTTCCTCATTCTCTTGGTTATGGTATTCATGCCTTCTTTGAATGAAAAGTTCCTCCCTCACGTCGGTCCTCTCTTTCTCCACCACCAGCGACCATCTATTCCTCTTTCTCTGAACCTCTGGTCAAACCAAACTTTGCTCTGTTCCCTCAAATTCCCTAAACATCTCCCTTCTACCTCCCCCATCTTTTGCTTGCACTCATTTCATCTTTTTTAGTCCCCCTTTTCTCTAATTCATGACCCCTCTTCCCCAGACCCCTTTGAGGTACAGCTGGTGGGAGGCTGTGAGATGCACTCTGGGGAAAACTCAGTCAGCTTCCTAAAGGTTGCTTATCAAGGATCAAACATTGTGAGCTTCCAGAACACCTCATGGCTGCCATCTCCAGAGGGTGGAAGCAGAGCTCAGCAAGTCACCAGACTCTCCCATCAGTACTATTCCACCAATGAAGGCATACGCAAACTCCTCAGTCCCATCTGCCCACAGTTCCTCTTGGGTCTCCTTGATGCAGGGAAGGCAAATCTCCAGTGAAAAGGACCGTACTGCACCCTCCCGCTAAGAATTTTCTATCTTGAAATGATGCATTCCTATCATTCCCTCTTCAAAGGTAGGAAAAGGAGCCAGGAGGGAGCGGGGATAATGGGCGACAGATATCTAGAGGTGGGAAAGATGTATCTCTGTAAACTGATGTGAAGACCTGAACCGCTGAGCCTGTTAGAGTCCTCATCTGAATATCTTTCCTGCCGTCTGCAGTGAGCCCGGAGGCCTGGCTGTCCTCTAGCCCCAGCGCTGCTCCCGGCCGCCTGATGCGGCTTCGTCATGCCTCTGGGTTCTCCCCAAAGCCTATTTCGGTGATGGGGCTGCGGGGTCAGCAGGAGCAGCAGGGCGCTCAGCGAGGTGACATTCTGCCCAGTGCCGACGGGGCATGGTATCTTCAGGTGTCCTTGGATGTGGGAGCCACGGAGGCATCTGCCCTGTCCTGCCGGGTGAGACATGGCAGTCTGGGTGGCCAGGACATTATCCTCCACTGGGGTGAGAAAGAGAGGGGCCCCGCTGGGAAAGGGAAGAGGAGGTCCTCACGTAAAGTAGGAGAGCCAGATGAGAACATTGGGATTCTAGGGGCTCCAGACCCCAGAGGAATAAAAGTACATAATCCAAGCAACAGAAGAGCTGCAAATGCGGGCATGCAGATACAGGAGGCTCTCTGAGGAGGGAAGAGGGAAATCCAGGAAGGAAGGAGAGAGCTGAGGCAGCCAGTCAAGTAAGCAAGGGAAGACCAAGGGAATGCCCCGACGCAGGGGTGGGTGTGAGACGTCACCCCGTGTGCCCCCAGAGCTATGGGGCACCACACCTCCCGGGCTTGATCTTCCTGGTGGTGGTCACACCCCTGGGGCTCCTGGCAGGCCTTGCGTTTTGGCTTAGGAAGCGCTGGTGAATCTCTGTGTCCACCTTGCCTGCTCTTTCCCCCAGTCCCCGCCTGTCCTACCTCTCTCCTCAGTCCTCCTCCTCCCAGCCCCGGCCCTTTCCCCCTCAGTCCTCACCTCCGCCGCTTGCAGGGTCTTCCATCTCTGTTCTCAGGACCCAGGACCAGCGTCCTCATGCCGTTTTCCCATTGGAACAATATTCCAGCAGCCCAGCCACCTGGCTCAGGACACATGTCCACACAGCTCGGCGATGACATCCTCTCAACTCTCCTTGTACAATGTTGCTGTTGCTGATTTCTGCTTAATGATCAGTTGTCAATATTAGCTAAATGCCATTTTGCAGTATATTGTTGTTCTGACCTGGGTTAGGACTTTGAAACTCAAAATGTAACTCTGCATGGAATGAGGTCCTAGCTACCTCCACACGTTCAAACATTTGTGAGCATCAGGCCATTTCCCTGCCACTTCCTCCAGAGGGCCTTCCCTGATTGCTGACGGGAGGCAGCCTCTGAACTCCCACCACTTTACCAGTACTTTGCTGAATCCACTCCTCACTTCCTACCCTTTGTGGCAGCTCAGTAGGTCCCTTTCCCCCTTTTAGTTGTTAAGCTTTTTGAAAACAAAGCCCTTGTCTTTTTACTATTTGTATCTTTGGCAAGGGGTCTTACCTGTAAGTAGTATGTTCTCAGTGAGGATCTGTGTTGAATTTCTGCCAGTTGTATAGCCTCTTAAAGTTCTTTTCCTTCCTGATGTATGGGTACCAGTTGAGACATCTGATGCTCTTCTCCTTAAGTTTCTCACTCGGCCCAGAGACTTCACACTTTCCCAGTTCCTTAGTGACGTCTCTGAGCCCCTGAAAAAAAACACAGTTTTGCCTCTGACTACTCTTACGATTGAACTGTTGAGACTTAGGAGATGCAACGATTGTTCCAAGTGTTCAAACAACAAGGGGAGCGCAGGGTGTGTCCTCTTGCCGGTCAGTGTGGCTTGGGGACAAGCAGAAGAGTCATCACTTTTTGTCGGTTAGAAATACAGCATCTTGAACGTCACCTTGGACTCGCTGAATCATAATTTGCATTTTATCGAAAACAGTAGGAGACTCACAGGTGAGTTAAACTTGAGAAGTACTAAAATAGGTGATACCTGAGAGGTAGGGGTGCCAGTGTGTCCCTGAAGAGAAAAGGAGGGGGTCGAGGAAAGAGATCAGGTGTGTGTTGGACCTTAGGGTGAGGCAGGGAGAGGACCTACAGTACATCCTCCCTGTCCATGGCTGTTGTTCTAAGTCACTGTGGTCACTGAGTTAGCGAGAAATGAGCTGCTGCTCCTTGTGGATGTGCAGGGCTAGATTCCGGGGAGCCTCTGGTCACATTTTAATCCAAGGATGAATACATAGCCTTGCTTTGTGTGTGTTTCTGACCAAAGTCACCTTATTTAGTATATACACTTCCTAACAACATATTTATTATATGCAGTATTTTATTTTAAATTAAAGTATCATTGACATACAATCTTGTATTGGTTTCAATCATACACCACGGTGGTTCCACAGTTACCCATATCATTAAATCCTCAGCCCCTCCGGTGTGGTCACTGTCCATCCATGTAGTAACATGTTACGGAATCATTAACTGTATTCTCCATGCTGTACTACCGTCCCCAAGACCAGCTTACATTGTGATTGTGAATTATTGTGCCCCTTTATCCCCTGCATCCTTCCCCTTGGTAACCACTAGTCCCTTCTCAATGTCTATGAGTCTACTTATATGCAGTATTTCGTTACAATAAAACACCAACCAAGAAGTGTCTAACCTTCTCCCGACCTGGTTCATGTGATTGTACAGTCTTTTGACTTTGAGCCGCACAGCTGCGCTGTCCACTATGCTTTTAAAAATAAGTAAACAAACAAAACACCGTCATTATCTCATGAATCTACAAATCTGGCTGCTTTTCCATCTTTTCCATCGCTTCATCATAGCATTATAAATGTTACTCTCACACTTGCTGAATGGGTTCCACACACAGGTCAGGGAATTTCCTCTTCCTTTTTCTGGATTTACTGCATTGCCGACTCATAAACCCTGAACGCGTGGCCCACAGCTCTGTAACTCATGCCTGAACTGAGGCTTACGTAAGCAGACATTTTCTCTGTAAGGCCCATCACAGCCTTCTGCTTAGAAGCACCAGACAGCAGTTCCAGCACTGTCGGGCATTTTCAGCAGTGAATTCTCTGAGAAAGAGCAGGCAAATGCAGACAGTGTGGCACTACTGGGCCATGACAGGGACACTTATTTACAGCATGAGAACTGAAACAAAAAGGCAAAGCAGCCCCTCGTTCCACCTCAGCTGGGGTCCCCTGGGGTGGGGGACAGATTTCATGCCACTCTGCCCACATCTATGAATGGTCGTGAAAGCACTGTGATTTGGAATTACAGATAAATTTTAACAGGGAGGTGAATTGGCACCTATGGAAACTGGGAAGCATGATGATCGGCTCTTTATTTAATGACCCCAAAGGGCCATGTTGAGTTGACGTTTCTTGGCTAGACTTCAGTTCCTTTAGGGGTCATTCATTCATTCCACAAATAATTCCTGAGCACTTAGTATGCAGCAGGGGCTCACTGCGTACAATGTGGGGGAGAAACAGATCATCTCTGTCTGCTGAGCCGGAGCGTTTTGACTTGCTAATCTGAGTTTCTTAGTACAGCAACTTATTTGGGTTAATTAGGAGAAAGGGACTTTGTGCTAATTTGCCGAGGGGGCCCCAGTGGGGTGGGGTGGAGGGCAAAGAAACCTTCCAGAGGATCAAGGGCGGTGGCAGCAGCTGCACATGTGGACATTTTTGGAAAATAAAACTGAGATGGGAGGGGGGCAAAGGTGAAAAATGTGGGATGGGGAGGCAAACAGTGGGGCCACTGCAATCACCCTGCGTGCATTGGACTGGTCAGTTGCTTCTCTAGGTTCTCCTCTACCCTGTCACCCTTGCTAAGCAGGTTGATTGACTCCATCCTGATCCGAAGTCCAGGCTCTTGTCATCCTGAGTTCATCATGGGGAAAGCATCCTTAATGATGTGATTGGCTCAAGGACAGACAGGTGGCCTATAGTTTAAACCAGTCATCCTAGAAGAACCACTTCTTGCTCAGAGTGGTGGTCCAGGGCCAGGCACCTGCTCTCAGGTGGTACAATTTAGGTGAAGCCTGATTCTTGTGTTTGTTGTGGAGAAAGAGATGTTCTCTCTTTTCCTGGATGCTATGGAGAGACATATAAAGCTTGACACAAAGTCATTTTTTCAGCATTGGAGGAGGAAGTCTAAGGATGAAATCATACATGCAACAAGGTAGAAAAACTGTATATTTGAAATGTGCTAGAGGGTAGACCTTAAGTGTTTTCATCACATAAAGCAAAAGGAGGAAAAAAGGAAATGGTGACTATATGTGGTGATGTTAATTTGCTTGATTGTGATTATTTCATAGTGTATTCATATATCAAAACATGAAGTTGTACACATTTTTTTAAAAAACAGCAGTCTTCCTGGGCCTGCAATAAAAACCATACAAAAATGTGATAAATATTGAATAAAATGTTATCTTTGATCATTTGCTTCAATTCATGTCTTCTTGACTAATTCTTCATGTTTCCTTCCAAAATGTTGCATGTCACATTGGGGCAATGAAGAGCTTGTAAACATCCCAGCTGAGGATGTGGACACCCGTTTGCAGCTGCCCAATGCTCCTTACAGGCAGGTGTGCTCCCTGTGTATTTTTCACAGCCATCCTCTACGGGAACTTTTTGGAAAATATTTATCATGATGCCCTTTCAACTTCAACTCACAGGTTCTGTTGCACCTGGAAGAACCCGGTGAGGGGACCACATGGCCGATGGTGCCTCAGGTGCCTTCCTCCCTCCTGCGCTGGGCAGAAAGCTGTACACTTTAAATATATACTATTTTCATGTGTCAATAATACCTCAATAAAGCCTAAAACCACCACAAGACATTTAAAAACAATGAAGGCAGAGACAACAGACCCACAGAAGAGCCCAGATTAAACTGTAGCTAAAGCCTGAATGATCCTGGACTTCATTTATGTCAGCCAATAAATCCCATTTATTGTTTCCTCCCAACCAGTTGGATTTTCTCTCCTTAGTGACTGGAAGCATCTTCTCTGATCTACATGGGCCTTAGGGAACTCTCCACTAAGTTTGACTCTTCTAGTAGCATTTCTCTCCCCTTCGCCCTTCCTTTCCTTCTGTTGTTTAAAATTGGTTTCTTGCCCTTCGGCTTTTTTTTTCTTTCCATAAGTACTCTTGTGTTGTTATGTTGTTGCACTGTCTTGCTTTTTAGCTAGGACATCTGGACACCCCCTCTCCTGGACTCTTCATATAGTTACAACAAACCACTGATAGGAATCAAAGTGTTGCTTCTGCCCTTGGTGCCTGGGAAGGCTCCCTCATCTGCATTTATTTTCTTTAGTTAAAGGGAGAAGTGAACACACACCCTCAGGGTTTTCACATAGGGTAAAGACCAGCCAGCACCAGCATTTGCCAAAGCAGGAAATGTCCTGGAAAATGCCAGTTACGTAATCAAAATGCAAGACACTTTCCAGCAGGCATCATTCCTCGCGAGGCAGTAAGTTTGTTCATTCATTACATATTTAGCTTGTCCTGTTGGTATGGTGAACGTAAGCACTGAGAGCGGTTCCGAATTGTATGAGAAGCAGCTGTGTCTCTGGGTATTTAAATTTAAGGAGTAATCTCTTCCTCTAGGGTTGTTCCTTTTTTGGTGTCTTTATTTTATTACCCACAAAATTCAGCCTTTCTTCGTGAGCTTTTCTGTTTACCAAGTTATTCTCTATAAAACTTTGAAAATTGAAATTATTTCTTCTTTCCCTATTGGTGGGCTTTCTGGACCTCAGCAAAGGATAAATACAGAGCTTTCCTCTCTCCTAGCACACATTTCTATCTGTTTCCAACACAAACAGTCTGCCCTAGACACACTGGGCTCATGTTTAAGGGTAGAAGTTTCTGTTGCTGAGAATCTCCTCAAGAAAGGATTGAGACCCTAGTATAAAATGTGAGGCAGGTTTGTAATTGGAAAAAAGAAAAACTGAAATACAAACTTCCCAGGGGTTCACAGTTGCAAGGCGTGGCTGTATTGTCAGCATGTGTAGGCTGACCAGGGATGTGCGTAAGTGAATGATGACAAAGCCCTCCATGTAAGGTGCTGAGTACTGTACCTCCCTCCCCCTGGGTCCCATCTCCTGGTTATTTGATATAAAAGTAATTTCGTCAAGTTGAAAGATGAGAGAGTTTAAAATGCGAAATTTGTTGAATAGCAAACAGGTGTAAATTAATATTTGTTGTTTTTCTAATTCATTCAATTTTAATTTTGCTCTAAATTTTTTAATGGCATGTAAGAGGTGTTTTTTTGTTTTTAATGAAACCCATACATATGACCAGATGACTATTGTCAGCTTTGTAAATAAGAGATTTAACACATCACTGAATCATCACATTTTGAAGTATTTATGTTCGCTATTTATAATTGTTTAATTATGAATTCTTTATTAATTGCTTGTGGTAGTATTTGAAAAAATCCTTTTTATATTGACACATGAAAGTGATGTAGGGCAGGGACCTGGGACAAGCGTCATGGTTAATTTTTTCTTCCTATGATGAAAAAAACTGAGATATAAACAGTATAGTGAGAACAGGAAAGATTCCTTCTTAAGGCTAAGATTCCATTTCAAAAGCCAGGAAGTTAGGAGGTAAGATTCCTAACATATTCTGTAGCAAACAGACAATAAGTCAGCCCACTTTGGGGGCAGGACTGGTGGTCTGGATTATGTTCCCAGAGGGAAGCTGCTATCCTGGAGAGAAACTGACCAATTTCTTGTGTTAATTTAATTTTGCAGAATTACCTGGAGGACTGACAATAGAAGAAACTTAATATCTCTCACAAGAGATAAGAATTTTGAGGCCACTTTACAAGTCTATACCCGCTGCCCTTCAAAAATCCTTAAAAGAGGGAACCCCAACCTTTCAGCACACCTCCTCTCTGAGGATGCCGGCACTTTTTCTCTCTTTAAGTCCGTACCTTTAAATAAAGCTTTCTCACTGCTCAACTTACTGAGTTTTGTCTTTTTGCTATTTCATTCTATTTCCACGTCTCCATTTTACCCCTGGTAAGTAGGGAGGGGCTGTGGAGAGCTCAGATGTGGGCCTGCAAGTTCCCCGTCGCCTGGGTGACCCGGAAGAAACTGCAGCTGCAGGAGCCGCCTGAACACCTCCCTTCTTTGGGAAGTTCTCAGGACATCATCTCACTCCATCCCGTGCCCTGCGACTCTGCAAATCCAGGGTGGTAGGGGTTGGTCCCCATGCAGTGCAGATCCAAGTGGACACGGGATGCTAAGTGATGGCTTTAAGAGATGGCAAGAGAATCTGCCCTATACTAAGAAAATGTTTAGCAAACTTTCCCTCTGCACCTCTGCATTTTTCTGCTCTCAGCAGGCCGCTGCCATTCATTTCTACTTTCACTCTAGTGAATTCCTTCCTTACCTACGCTCTTCCAACCTGCTCAGGAATTCTTTCTTTTTCAGAATCAAGAACCCTCCCCCATCCAGGTTGAGGTTTCACCTGGTGCACAGGGTGTGAGATCAGTGTATGCATGTACAAATAATTTGTCAAACTATAGCTTACCCAGTATATTTAGTGTTTTGTGATCTTTCTTTGTTTACTTCTTGGCTTCTATCTTGTAAAAAAGGCATTTTTTGTCTGTTGCTCATATATTTGCTCCCAGAAATCTAAGGGTCAAGTGATAAAGCAATGCTTTAGGTTTAAAAATGTAGCCCAGGTGATGAGCAGTGCAGAAAGAATGCAGAGGGAGATTAGGTAGCAGTGGTGACAAGATGGAGCTGAGACCCTGGGAACTCAGCTGAAGGGTAGGTAAAGAACAATATGGAGCCACACAAAAGCAAGAAATGAGGCCCAGGAGGCAGAGAAAGAAAAGACTATGTGAATGGAAATGAACCTGAACACAGACCAAGTCAAAGAATGTTGAACTTGAGACAGAATAGAGAATATCAAGTTCTTTCAACCCAGGCATTTTACAGGGGGTGAAGCCGACCTAGAGTGGTACTCAATGCCTGCCAGTAAGGGGTCCAGAGAAGAGTGTGCTGGCTCTCAGGCTGGGGTCCTGGGCACTGCCACAGATAGGAGAAGGAGGAGGACACAGCACTGGAGGAGGGACTGCTGCTGGAAGCTGGAAAGGGCGCTGATGCCTTGAACTGCTGATGGGGAACTGAAAGGCCTTGTAAAAGGCATGTGGTTGTGGGAGGCAGTGGGGTTTCTCAATAGGGAAGTGGGAAGAGGGCTGGCGAGGTGTCGGCTGGCCCAGAGGGCCTGATGGAGTGGGAGGCTGTGTGGGTGGGGGCGTGACGTCAGGTTCTGAGAAGAGTTCTCTCTCCAGGGGGGAAAGGTCACCTGCTGAGGTGAACTTCAGGGAAGCCAGGTAAGGGCCCAGGTAAGGTGGACATGAGGGCTCCTGGGGCCTGAGATCCTGTGAGGCCAGAAGAGGGAGTCTGGGGGAAGGCTGGAGACTGGGGAGAGCACCAGGCTCCCCAGGGTCACTCAGACTGGAATCGAATCCTAGGAGGTCTCACCCACCTCAGATTACGCTTTGGGGATTGTGTATGTCCAGAGGCTCCATATAACCATGCCCTTCCTCCCCGTTGCATTTCATGCACCTTTCAGGTTCTCAGATCTACATACGTGAAGTGCTCACTCCTACAAATAGTTCCTTTCTCACAGAACCCACACCTCTGGTGTCTCCCACCCTTTTGTTGGGGACTGAGCTATATCAGCCTTTGTGGATAAAATTTACATGCTTGGGAATTTGGAGTATTTTTATGAAGTGGTTGAAATATTTTTGCTTGACATGGTGGTGTTTACATTTTATGTAGACACTCTGAAGCAGGGTTTGGGTTGGGATGAACAGCTGGGGCTTGTGGCAGTAATCTAGGTCACCCACAATAAAAGCAGAAGTAAACAGTGGGATTAGAAAGGAAGAGGCACCTTTTGCAAATTATGGAGGGTCTGAGGGGATGAAAGGGGAATTAGGTTTCCAAAGAATGCAGATTTCTAGATTTCAGTTTGGATAATTGGATGGGTATTGCCATGTCATGGGATGGAGCTGTTTACCTTCTCTTCTAGCACCCATGAAGGGTCATTTTCCATGAATACTTTTTGTTTCTTTCCTCACTTTTCATTCTTTCCCATGAAAATAGAGTGAGTTATCTTCTTGGTGAGACCAGGAGAGAAACTGGGGGCAAAATACATCTCAGCACCTTCTTCCCGCTTTTTACCTCTGGAGCCCCATTGCTCTCAGAAATGTCAATTCTGGCCTCTTCCATGGCCTGACTCCCAGGAGCAGGGCCTTAAGCTGGGGAGGCTACGAGGTTTCCCAGCATTGCCTGGGCTTGGTGAGTATATTAGTTGGCCCAGCCTGTGTGGCTTAAACCAAAGACGCTTACTCTCTCATGGTTTTTGAGACTGGAGGTCCAAGACAGTTTGGTTTCTGTTGCAGGCTCTGTTCCTGGCTTGCAGACAGCTGTTTTCTTGATATATTCTCACATGCCCTCCCTGTGGGGCATGTGGATGGGGAGAGAGACAGAGAGAAAGGGCGAGCTCACTCTCTGAGTCTCTTCATCCAAGGTCCTGCTTTGGAACCTCATTTAACCTCAGCTACACCCTTAGAGCCCCCTTCTTCAAATACCACCACTCTGGTGTTATGGCTTAGATGTATGAATTTTGAGGGACACAAATCATCAGTTTATAACAGAGAGTAAGGCCACTTCATTTGGGGTTCAATACCTGCAAGAGTGCTTGAACTACATACTTCAGGGAACTTCTCTAGAAGCTTTATCAGAAGTAAAATTGGCAATTTGACCCATATACCTTCTGCTGTATATCTATATCTCATTTGGTTCTAAGTTCAGGAGGGGAGAAAGGGTGCTGGTTACTGGGTTCTCTATTACTAACCAGTCTAGCTAGGCTGGGTTGCAATTATACATGAACTTGAAAATTTGGAGGCTCAACACAAGTAAGTTTCTTTCCTCTGCAGGCAAACTCCGTGTAGTTCAGGCAGCCCTTCTCCGCCTTGTAGCTCTGCTGTCTGGGACAAGTGATCTCCAGGTTGGCACCACAGGTCAAGATGATCAGATGCGATATTTTACAGCGTCCTGGCTGGAGGTGGCTTACACTTTCCATTGCTCAGAACCCAGTCTCAGAGCCCTAACCCAATTACAAGGGAGTAGGTGGACTGATTTTCCTTTAGGCCCACAGAGGAAAGCATGTGGAAAGTAGTTAGCATTGTATCACATATTGTTTCCTAAAATCACAAAGATAAGAGGACTTGGGCAAAGATGAGTTCTCAGCTTGTGAGTGATTTTGGTGGGGTTTACAGAGAAGTTTGGGGGTTCTCAGAGAAGTTTGTAGCCAATAGAAATTGCCAAATATCTGTAGCCCTAATAGGAAGGGCTTATTGAGAGAGTATAATTTCCAGCCTCAATGTTGACAAATCTGGAAGAGACATAATGTTACAAATGATATTTTAAGTGACTGGTTCCTGCATTTAGTGAATTACTTCAAGTTATTAAAGGGATACTATAATAATGAACATATGGCTTGGGTCTTAAAAAGATTTTATTTCGTGTTTTCATACATGTTAACCAGTCAGAACCACTGATGGTCTCTAACTACTTCTCAAACAGATGACTTAGATTCAAAGGAATGCTACCCTTTTTTGATGATGTATTTTTAATGGATTATCAAACTTAACTCCAACATGGATTTTTAATGTCTCCCCTTGTATGTATCCCCTTAAAAAGGTGTGTTTTCTGACTACCATAATCCCACACAGTCGTACACTGCACAGAAGCTCAGCTTTCAGGTTGAAAAGCACACTGCTCTTCCAAGACTTGAAATTATGAATCCCCGGAGGTAAGGCAATCAGTGTATCTCCACAGAGCATACTGCTCTGGACAGACTTGTATCTGGGATTCTAGACACTGAAATGGCAATTATCACAATGTAGTTTAATTCTTGGTTCAATATTCTTCTTCTGTAGTTCAAAGCTCCTGGATAGGAGCAAATACATTGCCAATATCTGTATGTTCACAAACCTACTAAGGTACTTCATACCAAACAGGTGTTGAGTGATTTTGGTAAGTGAATGTATTAAATTCAGTAGGAGGGCTTTTAAAAATATTTTTCATGGTCCTATGCACTCTGGAATGTTGCAATTTCATCTCTAAGGATAATGGAGAGCTGGCTAGAGTTCATACAGGTGCATGGGAAATCATGGGCCACCCGAGAAAGCAACTTCTCCAATTTATTAATGAACCACTGAGAATCAAGAAATGAGAATGGTAGAGGAATAAGGGGTGAAGTGGGAAAGAATACTTTCAGGGTATTAGAAAGGGGAACAAAAGAAGGGAGTATCCATCACGGTGGTGGAGGAGGGGTCATGATGGAGCATGGAGGCAGAACTGGGTGGAGAAATTGGAAGAATTGTGATGTGTTCAAACAAGCAGAACCCAGGGAAATCATGCAGTTCTGTTTTTTATTTTAGAGATGAGATGAAAGTCCCAGAGAGGTGAAGCGACCTGTCAGTGTCACACACAACTTTGTCCATGGTAGTTGAGGAGGGAGTAGACAGCATGAAGGTCAGCAGTAAGGAGGGGGGCTGGCACCCAGACAGGGGAGAACAACCTTAGGTCAGAGAAGGAGGGGAACTGAGGGGTTGAGTAGGAAGCTGGAGGTTTGGGGAAGCAGCAGATTTTCTGTGTTGCAGTCACTGGTTGGTGGGAAGGATTACCTGTTGGTGGAGGAAGGAAGTCAGAGTAGAGACACTGAGAGGCAGGTTTGCTGAGAACCAAGAAAAATAAAGGACCACCTGTAAATGACATGCTGATTCTTCAGCTTGTATTGTTAACTGTTCTTGTAAGCTGCCCTGGGAGGCTCTGGGTAGGGTGTGGAGGACTTTTCCAAGACAGATCTGATTCTCAGCATACCCGAATGCTTACACACTGAGCATTCCTGTCTCCAGGTCCAGTTTACTTTTTTTGAAGGATGGTGGTAGAGCATGGGGCTCTGTGTCAGGAAAATGCCATTATTAAGCTCATCATAGTGTCGCTGTATCTCTGGTAACTGGTTTGCTTTCCATCTTCTCTCCTTCCTGCTTGTTTCCTTTTTCCTTTAAACTACCTGACCTTCATAGCAGTCCAGGAACACATTTTGTTCCATGTCATCCAGATCTCATCCTTTGCCAACCAATCCTGGGCACACCATCAGAGCTCAGGTTGGCTGGATGAGCTGCAGACTCACGGCTGGGAGAGTGAATCAGGCAGAATAATTTTCCTGCACACCGGGTCCAAGGGCAACTTCAGTAATGGGGAGTTGACAGATGTGGAGTTGCTGTTCTGTGTCTACATCATCGGATTAACTTGGGAGATTCAAGACTACACCAGTCAATTGCAATGTGAATGTAAGTTCAACCCACCCAGTGGAGGGAATCCTTCAGAAGGTCTTCTATTTCTGGGGAACATTCTCACACCTTTCTGGGCCACTTCTCATTTATTCCCATCTCACCATAAAAATGTGTTAAGTTCTTGGGGGTTACTCCAGGTGTTGACTCCTCAAGATTTCCTAGACTTTTGCTTCTTTGGGACCCCTTTTTTCTCTTGGGCTTTATTTTTTTCTTCAGTCTTTCCCCAGTCATCTCCCTTCTATGGCCTAAAACCCAGGGACACACAACTGTCCCTCTTTGCTCGACTCCCTTAAAATATGGTTTCTTCCTCCTTTTGATTTCTTCAAAGGTCTATGTCCGCAGTCCAGCAACCCAGTATGAGCCATTTCATGCCCCCTGGAAAGTTGTGCTTCCATCTTCCTCACGTGGGCCCCTCTCCCAGCTCCAGCCTATATTACGTGCCTCACCTATCCTTCCCTCCTCCCAATGTCTTCAAACCAAAGTCTTCATTTTTGGCATGTATTCCTTACACCCCTTTCCCCACCCCATTAATCCTTCTCTCTGCTCCTGATCAAATACCTCTTCGGCTCACTCTCGTGTCCACATAAAATCTTGCTCCACTTTTTTTTTTCTTTTTAAAAGCCCTCGGTTCTTGGATGGTTCCCTGCATCTTTTCATGAATCTCTCTTTCTCCTTCCTCCTTTGCCCCAGATCCCTCTGAACTACAGATGACAGCTGACTGTGAACTGCATTCTAGGGCCACCACAAAAGGCTTCTTCCAGGTAGATTATCAAGGTTCAGATTTCCGAGTTTACAAAACATGTCACGGGTGCCATCTCCAGAGGGGGACAGTAGGGCCCGGAGTGTTTGTGTTCTAATCAATCAGTATGAAGGCATCAAGGAAACAGTGCATAGGCTTATCAGAAACACCTGTCCTCGATTTGCCTTGGGCCTCCTCGATGCTGGGAAAATGGATCTCCAGAGGCAAGGTTAGTTCAGCCCCTTCCTCTACCCTTTATCTATATACATTTGCCCTTTCTTACCATCCCCTTCAAAGTTAGGACACGGAAGAGTTCAAGAGGGAGAATGGTTGCTGGGAAAAAGTCTCCTAGAAGAAATAATGCATGCATATTAATGTGGGTAACTTACCCTTAAGCTGTCTGTTAGAGTCCTCATCTGAGAAGCTTCATGTCCTCTGCAGTGAGACCAGAGCCCTGGCTGTCCAGTGTTCCCATCGTTGGGTCTGGCCACCTGTTGCTGGCATGCCACGTCTCTGGTTTCTACCCAAAGCCTGTGTGGGTGATGTGGATGTAAGGCGAGCAGGAGCAGCTGGGCACCTGGTGAGATGTCCTGCCCAATGCTGATGGGACGTGGCATCTTCAGGTGGTCCTGGATGTGGAGGCTGAGGAGGCGGCTGGCCTGGCTTGCTGGATAAGGCATGGCAGTGTAGGAGCCCAGGACATCGTTCTCCACTGGGGTACGATTGGACCTGTAAGTGTGAGAAGGTGAATCTTGAGCCTTTAAGGGTAAGGCAGAGGAAAGTTTGGTGATGCCAGAATTAAGTGAGGGAGATGTCCAGGGGGAATGAATACAGGTGATTTCAGGACTGTAGGAGTGGACCATGAGGGCCACTCAGATGTAAGAGATCTGGGGGGAGATGAGGAACCCTTCCCCGAGCAGGCATGAGAACAGAGTGACTAAGCAGGATGATTGATGGGACTCACACCCAATGCACATGTTAAGGTAGGGAAATCAGTGGAGGGGGCAGAATTGGCACTGGGTTTGAAAATGACATCTGTGTGTCTCTTTAATCTCCACAGGACATTGCTTTTCCATGAAATTGATCCCACCGGCAGTGATAACACCCCTACTGCTTCTAATAGTCCTTGCATTATGGCTTAAGAAGCGCTGCCGAGTTCTTTGTACTTCCTCCTCTCTTCCAAGTTTCTTATTCATTTTCCATTTTTACCTCTCTTACCTTTTGCCTCTGGACCACTTCCCCATATCTGCAATCACTACCTCCAATTTACCTACAGTTCCTCCCCATTCCTCTTCTTTCACAGCTTGTATCAAGTCATCCCGAGAGATTCCCCACCACACCTCCCATTGCAACGAGAAATCGACAGCCCAGGAGTCTAGGACAACAGAGTTTCTACTCTTCATTAAACTTCTTTTTCTGTTTCTGCTGTATAACCATTTGTTAATACACACTCACTTAATTTCTGTAACTGTATGGAATGCCTTCCTTGTAATCTCCATTTGTTCAGTAGTTCTTAATCTTCAAAGCCCATTTCTAATGTCATATCCTCCAGAGGTCTTCCTGTTCCTTAGGAGGGAAGCAGTCTCTCCCTCATCTACACCTAGGCAGCACTTCAGCCGGACTCAGCTGCACGTACACACTACTTCTTACTCTGCACCACAGTTACTTGGGTTTTTCTTCCCCTTCCAATATTTAAGCTCCTTTTGGACAATGATCACGGCAAAGGTGCCTTCCCTGAAAGGAATGGATGCTCAGTGAAAATCCAACCAGTAACCAAGCTGCATTACCTATCATGGTGATAGTCTCTTCTCAGTGTATTCATTCTTGACATCATTGTCATATTTGAAACACTTATGTTTCCCTTCTTGTTTAAATGTTTTTCACATGGCCAAGAAATTCCAACATTCCTTTATTAGCTCCCTCATTTTCTCCCTAAACTCTTAAAGAAGAATGCAGCTTTGCCTCTTCCAAAATACAGTGAGCCAACTCTTTCCAACTTACTCCAAATAAAGAGAGAAAGGGTGAAGGGTACTGGGGGCAGATGAGTCACTGACTGGCTAACAAAACGGAGCAAGATTGCTGGTCCTCAGGATTAGGGAGGGATCCAGGCAAGGGATGTATATGGAAGACAAATCCCCCAGAGGGTGGTGGTGTTGTCTGAGGTACTCTTGCCTAGGCTTCTGTTCCTGTAATTTTCATTCAGTAATTCAAGCGGTATTTGTTAAGCACTGAACATGAGAGAGACACACAATTTGCACATTGGTGGGGGAGAAAACAATTGAGGGCTTCCTAGAGCTTTATTGTTTAATTCTCCTGACTGTCCATTCCTTCTCACTGGTTATAATTTTGTGTTCTTTTTACAAAATTTGAATCAACTTTATGGATGTATAATTTCCATACAATAAAATACATCTTTTTTAATTGTACAGTTCCATTAATTCTGACAAATGTGTGCACCCAGCTAAGTATGACCCCAATCAGTATAGAGACCACTTACATTACCCCAAGGCCCTTCATACCCATTTGTAGTTAAACCCACCTCCAGCTGGGCACCCTTACAACTACTGGTATGCTTTATGCTAGTTAGGCTTAGATTTGTCTATAATTTTGTTAAAATGGTATATACCTTTTGAATTGGGTGTTTGTTTTCTTTCCACTGAGCATATGGCTATAATTCATCATGCTGCTTATCAATGTCTCAGTAGTCTATTCCTTTTCATTGTGCAATACAATTTCATGTATGAATATACCACACATTTTTTTCTCTTTTATTCATCCACTCTTTGAGGGTCCTTTGATTTGTTTTCTTATATGTGATTTTAAGGCTAAAAATCTCCTTTAGGCATTGCTTTAGTGGCATATCAGAAAGTTTGAAACACTGCATTGGCTTTATCGATTCAATATATTTTCTAATGACCATTTTGACACATTAGTTATTTAGAATTTGTATTTCTGACTTTTCAGACATGAAAGAGTTTCTGGTTCTATTTAAATCCTGGATTTTTAGCTTGATTCCACTTTTCAGAAGAATATTTTGTATGGTTTCGAACTTGAAATTTATTCACATTGCTCCACAGACAAACATGTCATCATTTCTTTTTAGCTTTATTGAGGTAAAGTTGATATACAAAAAATCACACACAGTTAATGCATATATACTTGATGAGTTGGGACATACGAATATATCCATGATACCATCACCACCACCAAGGCACTAAGTAAGCATAGCCATCACCTCCAAAAATTTCCTTGTGTTCCTTTGCGTGTGTGTGTGTTTGGTAAGAACACCTAACATGAGATCTATCCTTTTAGCGTATTTTAAAGTGCACAGTACCACACAGTTAACTATATGCTCTATGTGTAGCAGACCTCTAGGACTTACCCATCTTGCATAACAGGAGCTTTATATCCATTAAAAATAATTCCCCATTTCCCCCTTCTCTAGCACCTGGCAACCACTATTCTATTCTCTGCCTCTATGGGTTTGACTATTTTAGTGACTTTACATAAGTGGATTCATGCATTATTTGTTCTGTTCTGACTGCCTTATGTCACTTAACATCATGTCTTCTATGTTCATTTGTGCTGTTGCAAATTGCAGGATTTCCTTCCTTTTCAAAGGCTGAATAATATTCCATTGTATGTATTATAGGTGCCAAGGGCAGGCCACCCCAAGATGCGGCACTTTGACATAATGATTATTTTGGATTAAAAGTTACTTAAGAAACAGCCAGATGAACAGGAAGCCATACATGGGAGTGTGCAGAGTCCGGCTGAAGCGGATCACAGCCATGATAGTTGCATTGCCCACAAGGATTGTCAAGTACAGAAGAAGGAAGCTGGCAAAAAGCAGCAGCTGGAGCTCCCCCAGGCTAGAGAAACCCCCCAGGGTGAATTGAGCAACCACAGGGGTTCGTTGAAACCTGGCATCTGGACAGCATCTTCCTGTGAGTGAATCTGAGAGACCAAAAGTTCATTGTCATGGTAATGAGAACATTTCCCATTGTCATCCCTCTAAGTATTATATTTTTACCCCCAAATGTTGATAGATCACTCTCTCTCTCTTTCTCTCAATCTATCTAGATATAGATATTCCCTTTGATGATTTTTTATAAGAAATTAATAATTTCCAGTAAGAGGAGAATGATTAGCTCTGTTATAGAAATATACAGAGATTTAAAAAAGCAACACTTTGCTATTTCCCAAGATGATGTGACATAAGAAAATTTTCCTAGTATATAGTAAGAGAAAAAGCAAGACATAAAGTTGTTATAATAAGATTAGAGGTGATTTTGGTTTGCTTTCTGATATGTTTTCATATTTTTCCAAGTATGTAACAATAAGTATGTTTTAATTTGATGATCCTAAATATACTTCACTTTTATGCAGCCCAGAAAATCTTCACCTCTTTCTGGGCTACTGTCTAAACATAAACAAGAATAATTTGCTACTTCCAAAAATGATGCTATTATTTCTCCAAAATAAAAATAATTAAGTTTGGAATATCCACATATCTAATATATGCATGACATTTGTAACATCTGTTCACACAGATGATTATTGGTAGCAGGGCACACATGTCCTCCAATCACTGGCAATCACACTGGATGACCTGCTGGGTTGAGGCCAAGTGAGAAAAGCATGTATTAGGTTTGCCCAGAATATTTCTGAAAGAAAACATGAAAATTTGTAACAGTGATTGTTTCTGGAAAGGGAGGTTGATTGGCTATGAAACTGGGGAGTCTGGGCAGGGAGAGAGAGATCCAGTTTTCACTGTACACCTTTTCACCAATTTGAATTTTTCATCATATGCATGTAGTATCTTTTCTCAATGAAGATACTATTTACTTTAAAAAGAGAGAGAGAGAAGCACACATCAGTGACCAAATACAATCAGCAGACCGATAACAATTATAAAAACAAATAGCTATTATTTTTTTATTTTATTTTGCTATTATTAATATACAATTACATGAGCAACATTATGGTTGCTAGACTCCCCCTATTATCAAGTCCCCACCACATACCCCCATTGCAGTCACTGTCCATCAGTGTAGTAGGATGTTATAGAATCACTACTTGTCTTCTCTGTGTTATACTGCCTTCCCCATATGCCCGCAACCCACCCTCACCCCCGCTACATTATGTGTGCTAATTGTAATACCCCTTTTCCTCCTTATCCCTCCCTTCCCACCCCTCTTCCCCAGTCCCTTTCCCTTTGGTAACTGTTAGTCCATTTTTGGGTTCTGTGAGTCTGCTGCTGTTTTGTCTCTTCAGTTTTTTCTTTGACAAATAACTATTATTATAGTTTTTAAGTTTAACAACAATTCCTGACTGAGAATGGTGAAAGAATCCAACTCATAATTTGATTTACAGCAGAAGGCATCTTAGAGGATTCAGGATGGGGGTGGTAATTTGAAAGAAAAGGGAGATTTCTCATGCTGTAATTAGTAAACTCATGTCCATTATCCCTTTTCGAATGGGGATGTTTGTGTCCCTTTTGTTTTTTAGAGAACCAAACAGTGACATCATGGACGCTGGTTTGCCTTAGGAAACGAACCATGTCTCTGATGCTCTCTCCACATCTTATCTTTGAAAAGTTTTCTACCAGTGCAGAGTTCAGTTAAAACATCAGAGGAGGCAGTATTAAGTGCCTCTTGAAAGCACAATTTCCCAGGAGCTAACTTCAAACATTTCCTTCCTGTAATTTTATATAGTGCTATTTTATAATTTGTGTTTTCATTTAGAGAGAGATTGCTGTCATGTCTAAGCTACTTTAGTTCTGTAACTGTTAACAAAATACAAATAACATCCTTTTTTTAATCAAATAACATCCAGAGCCCTAATCATTTTTACTTTTGGAATCAGATTAAGAAATTAAGGGGAAACCCGGTACAGTACCCTCAACTCCTCAATATCTCCCAAATTTATGGCTGTAAAATACAAGGAGTTACTTGACACGACACACTTGCATACATTCACTATTAAATGACATATCATCTGTCATTGTTCCTTTGCTCAGATAGCTCCACACACCTGCTGCAGTAACCTTTTCCCTTTGCACCGTATTTTGCAGAAAACAATGCTTTCATGTAAACTAGCTCATTTTGACCCTCCCAACATGGTAGAGAGCACAGCGTCTTTATCTCCAAGTCACAGTCCAAGGGACCTGTCCTTTCCTGAACAAAGTAACCTAGGAACACCCTCCTCTTTGCACTTAATGTTAAAATGAAACTCATTTCCTATGTTTGGCTCGGCTCCTTCTATAAACTTCTTACATGGGGTCAATGCTTTTTATTAATAGCTGAATCCCTAGCACATAGCATAGTTTCTAGTTCATAATGAGCTCAAAGTTTTTGACTTGAATAGAATCTAAAAAAAAAAAAGCCAGATACCATGTTCCAGTGGCAGAGCCAGTATTAGATTTTAAAACTTGTAACTCCAATCCACTTTCTATGTACCATATCTTATGCCACCCATTCTTTACCTTGTCAGAAAAGTATCTGTCCCCCACTTTTTCCAAGGGACCACAGCCAGCATGGTTCCATGCTGCTAGATTAAAGGAAACTCATTTTACTGCTTCTGACTTTTCCTGACCAATTTAACTTTACAGTTTTCTTGAATTATCAAATTTTATCATATGAGATTCATTACCTTTAAACTTCAGATTAGGGGAATGAGAAAAAAGAACAAAAGGCAGATGAAAACAGACAAGGATATAGGGAAGGCACTCAAAGATAGGGAAGTTCAAGATGTGGCTGAATTTTAATTTTGTGAATCCAAGTGCTTTCAACATCCTCTTAAATCATTAGTTTCTTTTTCTGTGATCCAAACAAGAATTTGGTTATCTCTAAAATACCTTCCGTTCTTAGTCACAGTCCTAGTATTTCTTTAAAACCTTTTCTCATGCTGTTTCATATACTTGCACAGACTATTATTTTCTGTATCTATCCCCTCCATGTTCCATATTCTCCAATAAACCTTCCCTGGCTACTAGAGTCTACATAGATACTCTTTGAAATCATGCTTGTATGGTGGTGACTCATTTTATAATCAATTTGCATATATATGTATAACTATCCCTCTGGAGATGGTCTCTTTGGGGCAGGGACCACAGCAATCAATGTATTCTAAATGATCTGCAGCTCCAACCACAATACAGAGCACTTAGAGACTCTACACAAAAACTTATTAAATTACCTTTTAATTCTCCTTTTTGTTTCTGAGTTTTCTAGATACTGTGATTTTTTTTCCCCTAGAACATGCTCTCTGCTCTTCTACTACAATCCTCATCATTCACTTTTTTTAAAGGAGAAACTTACATTGATGAATTTATGTTCATGAAAATAACTAAAGTCCCTCATGCTAAAAGGATACTTTTCATTTTCAGTTACATCTACTACTTGATCGCTCAGCATTCTCCTGTCATATAAGGTGCAGGATGTGTGTATATGTGTTTCTGTTCGTGTGTGTGTGCACACTCAGAGTGGAAGCCTTTCATTTTAAGATAAAGTGAATAAAGTGTTACTTTGGTGCCAAATCCTTTTAATACTAGTTAAAACTATTGCGCAAATGTATTCAAATTTGAAATCCTGGGTGGAAAACATTCCCTTCTTCAGATAGTAGCTGACAAAGAAAATACACTTACCCACTTATATTCAAATCATCAAGGAGGCTGACGTATGACTTTAAGTTTAGTGATTCACAGTCTTGCAGGTCTTTTGAATGTTGAAAGAGGCATTTGTAAAAACAAGGACATCTGTCCTGAAAGATTAAATGATTGGGAAAAAACATTTCACCAAGAGTTTTACTTGGATGCTTAGATGTCCAAACCTTTTTAAGTCTTAAAAGAGAGGTTGAAAATAGTCTATATTCATATGTCATTTAAAATTCTATGATTAGGTTTGAGAGTATTTATAGCCTTCTGGGATTCTAAGGAGTAGGGCCCTCTGAAACTTAATGGGTTGCTAAATGAAGAGAGAAAATAAATGATTAAATTTGGGTAAAGACATCTTATTTAATATCAGAAGAGAATAATTCACATTGCAAAAAACTTTTCATTCCTTTAAAGCACTAAAAACATTAAATATTCTTTTAGCTTGAGGGAGTTTAGTTCTTTTCAGACTGAAAATGTTGCAAAGCATTGAGACACCAAGAGAAACCAAGTTCTCAAACCTGGATATTTACATGAAGGCTGATCTGATAAAGTATGAGAAGTGAAGGCAGGGGTTGGGGAATGGAGGTATGGTTGGCCCTTTGGGGTATTTCATACATAATATCTGTCCTATTTCTATATGCAAAGACTGAATATAAAGTCAAACAACTGGATTTCTTAATTTCTTTCAGGGAATTATTGTAAGGGAATGACTTTTATTCAGCAACTATTCATAGAGTGTGGTGATTTAGAAGGGGCTGTATTAGGACTTACAGTGATACAGACAAATTCCATGAATCAATCTGAGCTAATAGGGGAAGCAATACAAGCATAATGAGGTGCGATAGGAGGCATGTGCCCTTGAACAATAGGATAGGCCCGAAAATGAGCGCCCCACAGTGAGGATCGTCTTGAACAAAACCAGGGCTGAGATTTGGCCAGTGACTTTACAAACAAGAACACTGGGAATGAGAAAGCTAAGCAGAAGCTGCTGTTTTGTGCGTGGGACATTCGAAGGAAAGAAAGTGAGGAGGAAGGTTGACAACTACTGGTTATGGCTAGTCTGGTTACTGGAGCAAACCATCTTTCTGAAAACAACTAAAATTGCTGGGGAAATATTTTCAAGATCTTCATAGATATGTTGATGAACTGAAAATATAGTAAGAATTTTCAAGTCAAAATCTGAGAGAAAGCAAAGAGATGACTGGAAGTTGCTTCTGAATAAACAATTTTAAACTCAAAATGCAAGGGACTTTTTTATGACATTAGGAAAATTTTAATGTAATTCTCCACTTTAACTGATTAAAGGAGGATGACAATATGATCATTCATAACAAAATCTTTTCTCAGACTAGAAATGGAAAGCTATCTCTGATAATATTTATCTACAAAGAAGCTAGAGCGAGTATCAAATCTAATAGTAAAATATTGGAAGTTTTCCCCTTGAGATAAATACCAATAACCTATTAATACAACTTCTATTCAAGTATTCTAAAACAAGTATTTCACTTGAGGCTCCCGAGAGTACAATAAAAGGTAAAAAGAAAGAAAAGGAATAACATTGGGAAGGAAGAATAAATTGTTATTACTTGCATATGATGTTACTGTGTGTGTAGAAATTCAGAAGAATTTACAAAGAACTTATTTGAAATACTCAGAATGTTTAGTGATTTTGTTAGATAAGAAAAGTACTATAGAACAATTGCATTTCTAAATATTACAATAAGAATTTGAAAAACATGAAAGATGCTATTTATAATAGCCTCAGGTTAGAAATCTACACAAAAGAGTGGAGGAGTCTGGACTACCTTGCTAGGGCAGGGCAGGGAGGGCTGGCGGGGTGTCCTCAGTAGCAGACACCTGGGAGCCTTAAGAAATGGCTGGAGGGGAAAAACCACGTGGATTTATCCAGGTAGGTAAGTGAGTAGTGCACAAAATCAGACATCCCCTGCACATTTTGCCTAGAGCCGAGCCTTAGCAGGAAACCAATTACAGAATGATACATTCAGACCTCTGGCACTGTAAGAGCCCAGGGATTGTCTGGTGCTACTTTCACTAGCCTTTATGAGTTTGTCAGACTTCATAGCATCAGCTGATTCCTGCAAAGGACAACACAGAAAAATCAGAAATAGAATGTCTAACTGGCTACATAGAAATAGTGGTCCTGTGATCAGTGCTAATACTGTTGGATTTTCAGGTTTTTACAATTTTATATAAGGATATACTCTTTTAAGTTTCTGTTACTAGCTTAGGTAGTTAAGATTGCTGAGAAAGAAACCTTTCTGATTTTCATTTTCCCCAGTTCATTTAAAGTTCAATTCATCATAAGAATTAAATAATATTAATGTTGGTTCACAATGAGGGTCGAGGATATACCACTGCTGGTCAGAGGAGATGCTACGAAAGGAAGAATACCCAGAGCTAAAGGGGGAAGAGTTAGCCTAAGATCATCATGAAAAAGAGGCAGACTGGATCTTAACAACCTGGGGCCAGGTTCAAACAGGTAAAGAGAAAACAGTCCATTCCTGACATAGACAACAGAACAAAGGGACAGCCAAGTCAGACAAATGCATAATGCATGATTTTGTTACATGTAATGAAGCAAATTGACTGAATAAAAAATAGAATTTCATCATTTGTGTTGTATTTAATATATGAACTGAGGAAAAGAGACCAGAAAAAGTCCCCTGCCATAGAAAAATGGATCTCACATCCATTCATTGCAGATTTAGCTTCAGACACTGTGAAATATAGGGACTGAAGGTGAAGGTCCCTGTAGCTGCAGACTGATGTGGGAGGCTTATTCAGTGCCCAGTCAGTGCCAAGTGAAGTGCTGGGTAACAAAATAGCCATAGGCAACACCAGGCTGCTTGGACTCTATACAGGAAAAGCATCAAGCTGGGGATGTACTCATTTTAGCATTCTGGTACAGCCTCTCTCTTGATGACTAAAGTAACACCTTTTAAAAACAAATATATTAGAAGAAAACAAAATTCACCAATACACTTACCACCTGGATATCACCTCTGTTAACATTTTGCCACACAGCTTCCTGACTTTTCTATATGCTCACTATGCAGAAAAGAGTTAACACAGCAAGCCCGCACTGCTGTCCTTAAAAACCCTTCTTGCAAGTTTGGCCCTTGGGTGGCATCTAGAAAGGTGGCTGGCCAACACTTACACAAATTGTCACTAATTGATAAAGGTGGCTCCCTGTACCTAATCTATCTGTACAAAGAATGTGGCATGTTGGGTCATACTAGGCTGAGGTGCCAATGTGACTGATGCCCAATAAAATTCTTGGACATTGAGTTTCTAATGAGTTTCCCTGGGCATAAACATATCAGTAATGTTGCTGTAATTTCATTGTTAGGAGAAGGATACATTCTGTGTGATCCTCAAGGGAAAGGAACATTACAAGGAGGTCTGCTTGTGGATTCCTGCAGATGCCACCTGGCTCTCGTGGTTTCCTCTGTGTATATTTTTACTAAACTCTTGAAATCAATACTAGCTGTGAGTCCTCCAAAATGAAACCTCTAATGTGGACCTTCAACAAACACAAATGATATTTTTCAGAAAATGAGATCATATTATATGCACCATTTTATTTTATTTTCCTCTACTGATGACTTTTTATTACACAGTTTGAAAGCAAACATGCTTATATGAAAATTCCAGGAGTTGTTACAAATGATTGGATTACTAAAGAATATGAGATAAGTCAAGAAAAAAAGAATTCGAGGCTCATTTTAAAGACTCTTTATCTCCTTGAATAGCTTTACAACAACTCAATGATCGAATGGCCTTCTATTTCCTTTATTCTTTCCTTATTGCCTCTTATTTGCCCCCAACATTTCTCTATATGACTTACTGTCTTTTATTTTCTGGTCAGCACTCTTTGGGTTGCAAGGAACTAAAATCACTCACTGTGTCATAAGAAAAATTAAAAGTACATGTTCATATGTCTGGGGTGTGTGTGGATGGACATTTTAAAGATGTATCTGTCCTCTTGAACCCAAGGAAAAGAAATAGAGTTCAGTCAAATTTCAATGATCTGGGGACATGTCAAGAGTTCTCTTGTGTGTCAGAGGCCACAAGGCTTCTCCGTTGTTTCTCTCTTCAGACAGATCACCTTCTTTTCTTCAACTTGAATTTGGCCAAAAAGTCATGTCCGCCCTTTAGTGAGCATGGTTTTTTAGCCATTTCCTCCATGATTAACTTCTTCAGTGATTTACCCCAATTCAAAAACTCCAGTCAGCTCTGGCTTGAAAGGGAGAGTTTCAGTGGGCGGCAGGCATTGTGGGAGTGAACACCCAACTCCAACAGATGATGGTGACTGACATCTCTCATGAAGTACTACCTGTGCCTGATGCATAGGTAATGCTCAATAAATTTATAACATGTGAAAGACTCTTTGATGGGTATTTTGGAAGGTCTCAGGGTCCATACTGACTATTAATGGAAGTGATGAGTTTAGAATGTGCTCAAGGGTCACTTTTCATGTTCTTCCAATCCAGCTCTGCCTATACCCTTCTGATAAGTGAGTGACTGCTCGAGAGAGTAGCTGAAGACTTAACCTAAGAGCTAACCAACATTTTAGATGCTATAGAGAGGTATTTTCCAAATTTCAGTCATTTGTGTACCTTCTCATGTTTTTTTGTGATTCCCATATCCCTCTTGCACTATTAATTTAATCTTGAAAAAGGTAAGCTAATAAGCTCACTTTTGCTTTTTATTTAAATGTATTTACTAGCTTTATTCCCCTTGACATAGTTCTAGTATGCTGTAGGTCACAATGGCTTCATCTGTCCAGTAGAGAGGCTAACTTTTGTTCTACCGGTTGTATGTATACCACAGTTAGTCATAAACATAGGGAGATGTATAGGCACCATTTTGTAATCTATATTTTCACCTAGATTTTATTTCAATATCAATGAATGCAGATCTACAATGATATAAACTATTGCATAGTATTATAATTTTGCACTTTTGAGTTTTTGTATTTTTGCACTGTCACTTAAAAAAACACTTTGTGATATAGCTCTTAATCCTTGCTCATGATTACTTTTGGGGAAATTTTAGAAGTGGTGATTTTGGGTCTATTAATATTTTAATTTTTGGTACATATTCTAAATTGACTTTTAGAAAATATATACCAATGTCCACACTGACAGCATGTATGAGAAAAGCTCATTTTCCTCTCTCAGAACAGCAAAATCATTAATGAAAAAAATCTGAATGATTCAGTTATAATTCTTTTTTAAATTGCTTTCATTCAATTGCTTGGACAAGTCAACATTTTCAAAGATTTTTCTATATAGTGGCTGTATTTTCTCTTCATGAAGTGCTTGGCCATATTTTAAATTATTTTGTCCTTTAATTAATAGCTAATTGATATTGTTATATAAATCATTTGTGCATTCAAATCATTTCATTTATGCTTACCACTTCTATTTTGATATTTAGAAAGCTCCCCTAGATTAGATGCATTTATTTAAATTTTCTTTTAAATTTACTATAATTTAAGAACTATTGTCACATCAGATTGATTTTATTTTAGAATAAATTGTGAAATAGAATCTAATCAGCACCTTTTAATATTAAATGATGTGCATAACTCCATTTCTTTTAAAAATAACCCTTTCTCAATATTTTGCTACATAATAATATTACTTTTGTATTTTCCATTCTATGCTTTGATCTGTGGGTTTAATATTACACTATTACAGTTAATGCAATTTTATAAAACATTTTACTTTCTGGCAGGGGCAACCCTTATCACTGCTCCTCAGAATATCCTGGGATTTTCATCCACAATTAGTCTTCCATTTGAATTTAGGGATATTTATCACATATGAAAAATAGATATTTGTTTACAATTTATTTGAATTTAAAGATGAAATAAGGACTAATTGTTATTTCTACAAAACTGAGACATCCTATCCTTGTATAGAGTGTGTCTCTATTTCATTCAGGTGTTATTCTGTAGCCCTCACAAGTTTCTTTATGGCTTCATTTTAATAAAGCTTGACTAGAAGTTGTTAAGTATATTGCTAGATGTTTTGTGAAGTGGATAATTTACATTTCCCATTTTTGCACTGACCTTTTCACACAGAAGTGTTAGCTCTCAAAGGTGCTCATATAACTTATATTTCCTCTTGATATCCTCATTTGTAGGCAGTTCAGGGATTTAATCTTAAACATGCAGCCCTGTGGGCACAAACAGGATGTTTAGAACATCTCTTTACTCTGGATAGTTACTCTGTAGAGTTCACTTCTAAACTCATTCTGAGCGGTTGCACCACTGATCATCAGCAATGATATCTCTGGCTAAGTACAGATACAGCAGCTCCTCTGTAGTTGTGTCCCCACATTCCCTGGGAATGAATACTGTACTGTGTTATTATACAAGTTCTTTCCACCTTGCTAATAAAGATTCATCGGGTGAAATGAGCAACTTGCTTGACTCAGATGCAAGAGTGAAAAAGCAAAAAGTGAAATCTGGTTCCAAAAGGTTTTTCAGGAAGGAAAGTTCTAGATAAAGTGGAATGGTTGGGAAAATCATCTCAGGAAGTATAGTAGTTCTGGGGGAAAAGAGATAGGAAGTCATCCCACAGAGCATTGAATGAGTTTGAATGAACACATGAAAGTTGAGTCAGTGAAGAAAGGATAATTTGCTAGAAAATAGGGATTTCTAGAACCCTATTTTTGCCTTGAGCTGATCACTTTCTTCCCATTAGACATGTAATTTGACTGCATCTCTGGTCACTGGGCTCAATGCCCTATTGAAACAGGTACGCTTGTACCACAATCACATTCTTATTGCAAGGAGAGTAGGAAGAGGATGGCTCCATACATATAAGTGCATGGGTGCTTTTCTGAGAAATTATCTTCTCAAATGAAAGATGCCCTGGAGAGATGTCCAGAACTATGCTAGCCCAGGTAGAAGTAAATCTCTTATTTTACAGTGGCTGGTTTTCTGAAAATGTATGAAACTATCAACATATTGCTAAAAATCATCAAAGAGGATGAAAAAGTCATCAGAAATTTAGAAAAATTATGTACTGAATTCCTTTCTCTGAATGCGTATACTCAGTCAACCTAATCAACTCTTGAATTTTGTGACTGTTAAGATTATTATATATTAATAATTAGGAAATCAAGCCTTTGTGTGTTATATCATCTTTCACTGACTTATATGGAATATATATACCTGAGGAAGGAGAATCTTTGTTGGCTAAGCACAAACTTACTCATCTTTCTCAGTGTAAATGCCTCTGGGATTGCTATTCAACTCATCTCTCAGCTGCAATTCACTCTTCTCCACTTTGTAGATAACTTAGGTTGATATTCTTCAAATTACATTTTCGGAATTGTGACTGGTCTTTTCAGTGTTAAAGAGTGTCTTAGAAAATCAATGCCAACACACAAGGCCAGCCTGATAGGTTACTAATCTCATGGCATTGCTATTATATCATATATTGCCAAGGTCACAGAAATCCTCTAATGTCTAATTCTGCCTTGGTTTAGCCTTCCCTATGATGTATTCAAAAGACATATACACAGAAGACAATGCTGAATGGGGAATAAAAACACCAATTTATTATCATTAGCTGAATTGATGCCTGAAACTCAAATGCAGATTTCTCTGTAAACTCAGCCAGAATACACAGCCTCCTTTAAAGGTGGCTTGCTTTCTTGCTAAAGCCAACCCCAAATCTAAAGGGCTTACGCTTTCCTGCAAGTTACATATGACTAAAGGAGGAGCTAAAATTAACCATGGATGTGTATGCAGGTGTGTGAAAAGCAGAAGGAGAGCAAGATGTTCAGGTCTAGCCCATGAGGGTGGCCCAAGGTCAAGTTCATGATTTGGTTACATGGAAAAAAAAAGCAACAAATGCACCAGGAAAGTCATTCTAATATCCAGACTTTTCAACACACAGTGATTCCATCCACTTGTCAGTGTCCTGGTATCTGACTCCAAGTAATAATATCCACAAGTCTTGGGAAAGAACAAAGCAAAAGATGGTAGCTTTTCTTATTGTCCGTATTATGTTAGGATGGGGTTAACTACACAGTATGATACGAAGGCCATTTATCATTTACCTAAGAGTATATCTTTTCCACCGATGTCACACGGCTTAGTCCTCTGCTGTTGAAGATGAATTCTCAAGCATTCTACCCTGTATTAATTAGAGGGTCGGGTGAGAGCATCATAGGAGCATTAATAAAGGAAGCAGAGGAACTGGGCTCAGTATCAATTCTACTCATGAGTAGGCAAGGCATTTTAATTTTCTGAGAGTCAGTTTTCTCATCTATAAAACCTGGGCCATAATATATACATCTTAGGGATGCTCTAAAATGCAAAAGAAGTGACATTTTTCAATGGTATCAATTAGTGCAGGTTTGAACAACTAGCACATTAAGCTGATTCACATTAGGAGTTAACAGTTTATTTCCTTTTCATGAGACAACTTGATGGGCCAAAGGCCTGGGCTGAGCAGTAGGCCCAAGGCAAAGAGAACTCGGTGGCCAATAGAATTAATTTTGCTTTAGTCTCTATTGATCCTCAGGCCCCACCTTCAGCAAGTCTCAAGGTTCAGAGACATGGAAGAGATGCAGCTGACTTACATCCTGAGCAGACAGGCTCAGCATCCCACAATAAAGCAGGGCCTGGGAAGGAAACATTATAGTTTCTCCCTACTTGCTTCAATCCCTGGAAGATATATCTCATTGATGAGAAGACTGGAGTTAGAAAAGGAAGAAACTTAGAAACAAAATGATTCCGTCAGAAAACCCTTATTGACAAGTGGATCCTGAAAATAAATATAAAGCAAGGAGGCAGCTATCTTCACTGAGCACCCTGGATAATAAATAAAATGTCTAACTCAAATTCTGGCCCAACGCACATGCAGGTGGGTGAGCTGTGTGCAGAACTGTTTGCTCTTTACACAGAATTTTCTATTTGGTGAATATTTAATGAAATAGGTTTACACATAGCCTGCCTTTCTTGGCAGTTCTATGATTTTACATCTTTTCTTTAACCTAGGCCCTGTGAATCTCCTCAAGGAATGCTGAACAAATTTAGATGTGTGCTAGTACATAAGAAATTAGGAAAAAACAGCGCCATTAATACATTAGAAACACAAAAACAGATACTTTTCTTACTTGAATATTAATTGGATATATCTTATGCACCAAACATTATAACAGGCACTTTGCAAATGTTTTTTCATTTAAAAATTGTGATCTGACTATATTGAAAGACTGTGACTTAAGAAACACTCAAAAGGGAGAGATACAGAGACAGGAGCTTCCTGGGTCCCTGAAACAGAGGTAGGTGCAATATTTCCAGGGCTGGTTTCCAGTATGGCTAAGATTTGGTAATAGTATTTGCCAAGGCCTAGAATTCTGAAACCATATGTGTTTTCCTACAATAGCCATCCATTATTTTCCCTCAGTTGAAAATGTCAATGGGCAATAATTTATGTGATTCTGGCAAGCTGTGTTTTTTCTCAATTTTATATTGGAAACAAAGGCTAAATGACCTCCGATCTTGAGCACTAAACTCAATTGCTTGATCATTGCTGCTGTGGGACATTCTCCCTGTATCCTTGTGCTTTCCTGCTTGGAAAGAGCAGGATCCAGATTAATGTTGTGGCAGGGAAATTGCTCTCCCCACAACTCTGTGAAGAGCTGATTTGAACTCTTTATTTCTCAAGCTGTAAATTGTTGGATTGAACAATGGAGTGAGGATAGTATAGGATACCGATATAAGAGCATCCTGGCTTGAGGAGTAGGCAGACTTAGGCCGTAAGTAAATAAAGGAGGCACAGCCATAATGGATAGTGACAACAATGAGGTGAGAAGCACAGGTGGAGAAAGCTTTGCATCTGCCTAAGGGGGAAGGAAATTGGAGTATGGCAGAGATGATGCAAATATAGGAAACCAAAATCAGTAACAGAGGGATTACCAGGACCAGTGCACAGAGCATGAAGATGACAGTCTGGCTGAGGTGGGTCTGGTGAGAAGCCACCTTGAGGACAGGAGGGATGTCACAGAAGAAGTGATGGAGTTGGTTGGAGGAGTGGAAGGGCAGGTGAAATATCAGGGACGTGGTGACCAAGGACACAGTGAAGCCACAGGTACAGGCCGCAGCGACCAGTCCCACGCACACCCCACGTCCCATGAGCACTGTGTAGCGCAGGGGGTCACAGATGGCCACATAGCGATCATAGCCCATGGCTGCCAGCAGAAAAGAGTGGGAGCAGCCCAGGAAGAGGAAGGCAGACATCTGGATGGCACAGCCCAGGAAGGAGATGGTCTTCTTCTGGGCCAGCAGGTCGACCAGCATCTTGGGTACAATGGCAAAGGTGTAGCAAGTCTCAGAGCAGGAGAGGACGGCGAGGAAGAAGTACATGGGGGTGTGCAGGGCTCTGTCCAGCAGGATGGTGGAAACGATGATGGCATTGGTGCCCAGAGTGAACAGATAGAGGAGCAGGAAAATCACAAAGAGCAGCTGCTGCAGCCTGGCCAGCGAGGAGAGGCCAAGGAAGATGAACTCTCTCACCAGGGTCTCATTGACCCACTCCATGGACCCCACATCCTCAGGAGACAACCTGAGAGAAAGGAGGACGGAGTGCCAAGAGAAATCCCTGACAGTTAGAATCACAGGAAAGCAATCATCATAGAGCATGCATGCAGATTTTGAGCTCTAAACTCATTACTCCTCTTCCAGTTGTTTAAGACATGAAAAAGGATCTAAAATCAGGCAAAATGTCTACCCAACTTTGAGTCTGCACAGCAACTCTGACCCAATAGGTAAACCATGCTCGACATTTCTCAGATCCAAGTGTGCCTTCATCTCCATTCACAGGGTGAGGCAGTTGGTCAAATCCTTCACCTCTCACCGTTGTCCGTTTGGCTTTCTTGCCTTTATACCCTCCCACTTCCCTATGGTTGTAAAATCAATCATTGGAATGCGCTGCACTTTCGTACGACTTTGTATATAATCTTCAATAGCTTTTCAGTATCATTCTCTTTATATCTCCATCCCCCAGACTTACTTTCTCTCCAGCTCTTGCCTGACTTCCTGGCCCCACCTCCTTATGCTCTCATTACGCTGACTCTTGCTCCTCTGTCTTTATTCTGTTCCCAGATCTGGGAAAAGTTCCCCCAAGGTGCAGCCTATCTGCACCTCCCTCACTGCCGTTCTCAGTGTCCCTCCTGCGGAGAGGACGGATCTGTCTTCAGGAGTCTTGCCATGTTCGTCGCTTCCCTCAACTCCTCCTGAAGTCCCATCGCGCTCATCTTTCCCATTGCGCTCATCTTCCCCATCACCCCCACCCTGTATCCTTAATCCCATTTTTTCCCTCATGCCAGACTAATCTTCTGATTACAATATATGTAATATAAATTGTATCATATTGCTTCCCTTCTCAAAAAATGTACTCATGGCTATAGCATAAAGTTCAGACTCTTCATGGTTTTCAAGTCCTGTTTTGGGAAACAAACTATTTTCTATGATTATCTTTAGACCTCTACAGGAGGCATCGCAGCTGTGCGGTCATTGCATTCTTCCTTGCCTCTATTCCTCGCTCGTGTTAGTTTATTCCCTACTTTTTATTTATAAATATTTTACCACTATTCATACTCACCCACATCTACTTTCTGGAGTGCCTCTTCATTAAGGAATTGTTTCTTCTTCAGAATTCACATAGATACTGATGGCCAATTTGAAATGTCATTTATTTAATTTTGAAATTTTGTATTCAATTTTTCTCTTCTCTCTTTTCCATTAGATTTTGTGCCCTTGAAGGGAAGATGTAAATTGTATGGATCTCACCCTGAATTCTCTTCAACATCTAGAACCATGTTAAGTACATAATAGTTTGTCAATAAATAATTGCAATAGAAATTAAAAAACTAACTTGGCATATTGTTACGTATCTCATTCATGTCACCACAGATTTCATAGAACTCAGAGAGTAAGAGAATTCTCAGCATTGCTTCATCCCAGGATGAAATGCAAGACCTAGCATATCTAAGGATATCTGTACTGTATGGAATTATGTTTCATCCTTTCAAACCAAAAAAAGAAATCTCAGTTTACAATAGGAAAATAGCCCTGAAGCATCTGGCCACTGGAATTCTATGAATTTAGGTTTATTCCCAATTCCTAGTATATCTGTTACTCTCTAGAGCATACTGGAATGTAAATAAATGGGAGGGAAATCATAAGGTAATCTTGGGTTTATCCCATTCTAAGAAGTATATCATTCAAAAGTATTATCTTAACTACTATTGATAACAAAAATTAATGGCAGTGTACCCTACCTTAGCTGAAAATCACTGAATCAGGAATATTAGGCGCTAAACAAAAAGTATTTAGCAGTGTGATCACAACCACCTGTCAGGCACTAGGCACTATATGTTAGGGATACACACACAAGTTAAGACCCAGCCCAACGCCTCAAGTTGCTCCAGTTCAAGGTGAGATGTACTCAGAGGAAGGCGTTATTATACAGTAATGTGGGGATGGAAATGGTAGATATGCATTTGCAGTTGTGAGAGCACAGGGAGACAGATCTTTTGTACATCCTTGGAAAAGAATACTTCTGTACTTGTCTCTGAGTTTCTTCACATCTGTTATCAAAATGTTGAGCTAAGTAAAACATTCTTGGGAAAATATCATGAGCCTAGGCACAGTGTAGTTTCTACTACTTAAATCCAGCTGTATAAGTAGTTCAGGCAGCTACAGTTGCATCTCCTGGCTTCTGGGAGTGCTGTTTTGACCTGGTGTTTTTTACTTCCATAGTTAACACCCCCTACCCTCAACTTAAACCTTGTAAAAGGCACAAATCTTTTCTTCCTCCATCTTATTCCCCTGATTCTTTGCTCAATTTTTATTGCATATAAGGTATCCTTATTAGTAATAAGCTGTTGTATTTTGAATTTCAGGATCTGACTACTAATGAATTTCTATATATATGATTTTTAAGTTTACGTTTATAAGCATGTATAAAGTTGAGTAATGTAGGGATAAAGTGGGTTTTGAACTTAGACAGATATAAGCTTTAATCCTGACTCTGGCACGTTCTAGTGGTAAGATCTTAAATTCTCTAAGTCCCATTTTCTCATTTGTTTGGTGAGAAAAGTAATTCTTGCCTTTCAGGGCTATAGTGAAAATTAACTGAAATCGTGTATAGGAAATTGTCTAATTCAATGAACAGTGAATGTTTAATAAATACTCCCCTTTATTACATTATTGTTCTATGGGGACTGGTATCAAAAATATTTCATCAGTGATACAGTGAGCATCTGACTCATGGTAAGCTGTTGCAACTGCCTTTTCTGTATTTTCCCAGAGATAGAAAATTTAAAAGGGATTATCACTGCCGGGGGATCTCCAAGCCTGACTGTAAGTAACCTGCTTTTCCATGGAGTTCTGTTCTGTGCTGGAAGGTAGGCAAGGGTACCATTCTTGAAGTACCATGCAAATCCTTTGGTATCTGGCTGCTCTGTAGTCAGTTATCCATGCAGGTTATGTACACCTGGTAGAAAACAAAGGAAGTTTCCTAAATATTCTATTTTGTTTTTTTTTTGTGGCGGGGAGGGGTTTGGGATAAACTTAGAAGATAAAACTGTAGTTAATTTTAGTCCCATACATACATAAACTTATGAGTTTCTTATTATGGATGTTTTATAATTACTGATGATGCAAATTTTATACAACATGATTTATCTACACATTTAGGTATCTAATGTCAACTATTTATTGAGCTGTTAAAGACTGGAATAGATTGTTTCATAATTATCATATTTTATGATTTTATGGTTTCATGATTTCTATTATGTCCTAAGCACTACACATGTAAATATAAATAAAATCATTTTTCCTTTCTTAGAGAAGAATCAAATAGTTAGCCAGATTACAAGACAGACTATCATAAACATTATAGAAGAAGTACAAGCAAAGTGTCCTGAAAATCCTGACAAAGCAAATTATTTCATGGAAGTCTTTGAAGAACAAATAGCATTTGAATATCATCTGTAAGCATTTTGATAAAAGTATTAACCGATTCTTTATGGCATTATGTATATGAACATTGTGATTGAGTTGATTTCTTTTTTCTTAAATACTGATTAGCCCTTCAGAATTTAACAAGTACCTGCTGTTTTACTGAATAGACAGACATAAAGAGACACCCTGTTTATGAAGGAAATGCATGACTTTATACATGTCTGTGAAACAAGACACTCATTTCCTCCCTTTCCTTTCTTCTGTTTCTCTACCATAAACTTCACACTGAGGTCACAAGCTAAAAACACTCACGCCAACCTAACTGAGTGAGGTTTTGGGGAAGCATCACTTCAGCCTGTTAGTCAATCCCTATTGCTTTTGATGTTTCCAGGGAGAAAAAATAGGTCACAATTTTGGTATTAGTTTGTTAACAAAAACTTAGATGCATCCTTTAAAAATATAATGTGAACTAATACTTATTACATGTTCTCCGTATTCTCGATAGAGTGAAAAAACTATTATATGTTTTCTCATTTGGTCCTCATAATGGCCCAATGAGGTAGATATTACTATAAATATCTCTATTATGAAGATGTGAATTTGAGAATCAAAGAGTTTGAGGTATCTCTCAAGCTTACACAGCTGGTAGAACGAGCACAAGACGGTAGATCTTCTGATTGGAGTAGGAGGGTGTGTGTGTGTGTGCACGCATATGCACATGAGCACACGTGTTGGTGAGAAAGGGAAAGCAGTATTCTGTTGCCCTCTTTCCATAAAAAGGTATTTAAACAACGGCACTTCTGCTACAATTCTGCAATGGGTTTAAGTCCCAACTCCACCATGTATTAGTTCTGGGACCTTGCTCTTTCTGAATCCGTTTCCTTATCTTTATAATGGGGATCATTCTGATATCAGCCAACCTAACTTTCTAGGTTTCTCCAATATGGATGAGAAAATATTATTGCAGTGGTTAAGAGTTACACAAATGTCGCTTCTGTGGTTATCCTTTGGAATGGAAAAGGGGCAGACAATTTTGAGAATATTTACTTTGACACTTGCTGGTGCCCTCCCTTGGCTTCAGAAAGGATTTCACAGGATCTGATGATTTTCCTGGCAGGACTGGGAAAAGCATGTGCATTAGTCCTTGTCTCTTACCAAGGAGGATCTTCAGAAAGCCAGAATTATAAAGGCTATAGCCATAGGGGATCTCAAAGGTCTAGCTTAGTAATTTCATTTGACAGACGAAGAAATTGAGCTTCAGAGGGCAGTATGACGATCACAAGGAAAGCGACAGAGCGGACGCGTTAGCGACACAGGATAGAGGTCTTTTGTCTTTCAGATGAGTGTGAGTCCCACAGAAGTAACCTGCCTCCTGAAGATGTTTATTACAGATAATTACCTCCATTTTGGGTACAGTGGTTACGCAGGTATTCTTTTCCTGAGCCTACCTGTTCTCTGTGAACTTGTGCTAGTGTTTTTGTTTCTGACTTAATTTTTTGATTCTGATTTTTGCTCTGATTTGCCAAAGAGCATGGTTTCCATGTCTTGTTATCAGTCAACTTTTATTATTTGCAGAGCACTCACTAAGGTTTTGTGTTAGGTATTGTGACTGTCCAGATCCCAGCTAACACAACTGAAAAAAATGTTAACATTTTATAGGTATATACATACAGAGGAATATCATTCAGCCTCAAAAAAGGAAATCCTGCCATTTGCAACAGCATGAATGAGCCTGGAGGGCAGTATGCTAAGTGAAATAAGTCAGACAGAGAAATATCGTTCATGAATATCAAGTATCTAAAAGAGTCTAACTAGTAGAAACAGAAAGTGGAGTTGTTATTGCCTGGGCCTTGGTGGGTGGGCGGATAATGGGGAGTGGCTGTTTAATGGATATAAGGTGTCAGTTATGCAAGATGAGTATGTCCCAGAGATCTGCAGTACAACACTGTGCCTTCAGTTAATAATATGGTATTGTGTACTTAAACATTTATTAAGAGGGGAGATTTCATGTTAAGTGTTCTTACTATAATAAAATGAAAGATTTTGTGATTAAACTATTGTTGAATGCCCTATTAAAAAACTACATTAGAATCAAGACAATGTCTTCGTAAATTTGGGAAGAGCAATGAGTCAGTTAATTTAGAATATATATAAAACTTACCTGCATAGTTCTGCACGAATTCCCTGTAAAGCTTAAATAATCCTGGTTAACATTATTTGGAGTCCACATCATTCATTATGGCTATCTCTGTTTTTTACCTGCATTGCACTAGCGTGGGCGCATCACCCTTTCCTGTTTCTTACCTGAGATGTGAGAACATGGGTTCCCCCCAGGGAATAGATGTTTACTCTCCTTCCCTGTCCGTAGGCCAGTTTCTCAGTGTGGTAGGTGCTCAGTGCAGGATGGATGTCTGTTGTTCATAGACGGGCTCCCATTTGCCTCTCACTCTTCCACCCGGGAGGAGCCAGAGGCGCAAAGGCTACAGGACACAGAATCCAAGTTGAAGTGAGAGAGGGGAAAGGTCCCAGTGGGACAGAGGCTACTGATCTCTACTCAGGAGTAGAGATGGGATGATGGACTTAGACCCAGACCAAATGTAACCAGTTTCCTCCTGCCATTTTGTGCTGATTGACCAAAGGCCACAAGTCACGTCTGACAGTGACCGTGGAGCAGGTGGCACTTCCACTGTATTTATTGGTAGCAGGCGGTTCTTCTGTGGGTCTCCTGATGCCAGAGTCCTCGTCATGGAGATGTTGCACTGGGTTTAATTAAGAGCTGAAATGATTGTGGAAAATAGAGGCAAGTCATCAGATGCCAGATTGCTCAAAATTGGGCCCAGGCCTGAGGGCTTAGGGAGCAGAAGGCTCTAAGCCACCCTCAGATGCAGCAATTTTAGAAAATTTCAGTTATTTTAAGTTGATTTATTTACATGTTACTGAAGGGACAAAAGGAAAATTTATGCAGATAATTATGATGATAGATACATTATAAAACACGTTTGTTTAGCTTCCAAGGTGGTTTTGTACTTAACAATTAGAGAAGTTGCCTGTCAGGCTGAGAGGGTAGACTGAGCAATGCTGCTTTCCATAGTGAAGGCCCTCAGCAGCAGTAGCTGAAAGGGGACACCTTTTCCTCCCTCTCTATCACATCACCCAGAAACTAATACGATGTACTGCTGTATGTCGGAGACACTAAATAAATATGCGCTGACTGTTGGGTGAATAAATGGTCAAAGACAGCATTTCCCCCATGATATAAACAACTTCCCAGTTTAAACAAAAATACCATCACTCATTTTCTAATCTCCAACATTTCTGATTCCACTTGTCTATGGCTAAGCAAGGAATGCATGTGATTTCAACATCACTTTCCAGCCGTATGTCACTGAATGTTGAAGACCCCTAACAACGGCTTGGTGCATAGGCAGAGCTCATCCAATACCTGATAGATGAAGAAATCATGATACTGAGAATAAAAGGGAGACCCAGAAGCTATTGAGAAGAAGAAATAATGCTCATGAAGGAGAAGGAAGTAAGAAGAGTGGAATTTAATATATTTAATCTGAATGCCAAACATTCTTGTGGTGATTGACGTCCATCATTCACTCACACTAACTAGAATCAGTCGATTAAGGTTATTGACACTTACAAAGCTGTACATATTGGATGTCTGCAACTGGATGAGTTGGGGATATATGTACACCCGTGAAACTATCACCACTACCAAGGCCATGGGCATCTCCATCACCTCCCAAAGATTCCTCCTGCCATCTTTACTTATTGTTATTATTATTGTCTTGTGGTAAGAATACTTAACATAAGAGCTACCTATTAGCAAATTTTAAGTACATAAATAATATCTTTAGGTGTAGATACTATGCTGTATAGTATATCTCCAGAACTTACCTGGCATAACTGAAATTTTGAACCCTTTGACCAACAACTCTTCCCCCAACCCCTGCCTACCACCATTCTCCTCTCTGCTTCTATGAGTTTGCCTATTTTAGAACCCACTCAAAAGGAGGTCATACAGGATTTGTCTTTGTGTTTCTGGCTTATTTCCCTTCGCATAATGTTCTCCAGGTTCATCCCTGTTGCTGCAAATGAAAGAATGTCCCTTTTTTAAAAGGCTGAATAATATTCCATTATATGTACAAACCACATTTTCTTTATTCAGTCATCCTTTGATATCAACTTTTGTTTTCATATCTTGATTATTGTGAGTAGTGCTGCAGTAGACATGGGAATGCAGGTATCTCTTTGAGATCCTGACTTCAGTTTCTTTGGATAAATATCTTACTCCTATGGTAGTTTTATCTTTAGTTTTTTAGAGGAGACACCATACTGTTTTCCACATGATTGTACCAATTTAAATTCCCACCAACAGTGTACTAGATTTCTCCACATCCTCACCAATACTCATCTTTTGTCTTTTGGATAATAGCCATTCAAAGAGGTGTGAGGTGATATCACATTATGGTCTAAATTTGCACTTACCTAATGAATAGCATTGTTGAACACTTTTTCATATACCTGTTGGCTATTTGTATGTCTTCAAAATGGGGAAAGGTCAGTCTCTTCAATAAACAGTGTTGGGAAAAACTGGATACCCGCATGCAAAAGAAAGAAACGGACCATTATACCATACACAAAGTCAGCTTGAAATAGATCGAACACTGAGATGTAAGGCCTGAAACTATAAAACTCCTTGAAGGAAACTTAGGGAGAAACTTCTCGACATTGATCTTGACAATGACTTTTTGAATGTGACATCAAAAGCAAAAATCAGCAGGTGGGATTATATCAAATTAAAAAGCCCTGTACAACAAAGATGCAATCAACAAATGAAAAGGCAATCTATGAAATAGGACCAAAATTTTGCAAACAATGCACCTGGTAAGGGATTAATATCCAAAATATATAAGAAATGTATACAACTTAATAGCAAAAATAAAAAAAACTTGATTAAAAAGGGTAAAGTACCTGAACAGACATTTCTCCAAAGAAGATATACAAACGACCACTCCACTACTGGTAATAATAATACCCCAATTTTATGGTTGTTTATTTTGCCCTCACTCTCATCCAATTGCTTCACCCTAAAGTCCCAGGGAGGGGAGCAGGTAACACATACTAAGATGGTCTGCATATTGAATTCTCTTGGCTGTAGTGTTTGGTTCAGGATGGGCATGTGATCCAAGTCTGGACAATCAGGAATAATGGGATTCAGTCTCCCAACTTTTATTTTCACATCTGAAGAAATGAATTATCTCTTCCTCTGGACTGGATTTTGTGAGCCTACTGTGTCAGAAACTGCTGAGTTTAGGCTAAAAATTGGCAAAGACTTAAGAAGCAGAGCTATGAGAGGCATCCAGGTGGCTTTGAACTCTGAATCAGCCTGTGCCTGAAACCACTGCACCACTCTACTTTTCCACTTACATGAGCCAAGGTTTATTTTTTGCTAATGCCAATTTGAATTGGATTATCTTTTGTTTGCAGTCCAAAGAATCTTAAATTATAAGACCCCATCAATTCCAGTTTGGATTTGAGATGACTTAAATATGTATTATTAAGGCAAGCATAACTATACTGAGTAATATATAAGAAACTAGAGCAAAGAGAAAGTAATGATATATTAATAAGGTGAATTTGGGAGGTGTCATTACATAGACATGGATACCTTGAAGCCAAATAAAATGTAATAAATTTAGCCTGAATATTAAACACCAAAGTTCATACTAACTAATTCAAAAGACAACATGAATAATTAAGAGTCATGTGGTTCACAGATGTAAAATATGTGAGGGATGTGATTCCCAGTGTAGATGTACTAATCAGATTAATGAAGCTATAAATAATTATTGGATAACTAAGCCAAATAGAAGAAGGTCTATAAAACAGTGTGACTGCATCACACCTTAAAACATGAGATTTACAGCTTACATGAAGAACATAGGTTTATTTTTCTAGTCTCAGCCTACCCAGATCTCTAGTTTATATTGGTCTGGATTAAGATTGTCCGGACCTTCTCCTGCTTCAATTCCCACTCTACAACCTCTTCAAGGCCCCTGGGATGTTGCGATGACCAAACAAAACATTTCAACCCATTTACTCATGCCTCTTTTACTTCCCATACAACATACAGGGTTGTAGCTCTCTTTGAGCCCTGGACATTTTTACTTTGGTTTCCGTTACCTTGTTTCAAAGTGCACTTGAAGCACGAAAGCACTTCCTTGCCTGAGGAGCGCTTATTGTAACTTCTACCACTCTATACTGACTTTGCCAGCTTCAAAAATCTAGGAATGGAATTGCAGAGTATATATTGTGCTTGTTTTGGCTTCTTTCACGCAAATGAGATTTTTGAGATTTACCTGTGATGTTAATTGTAGTAGGGCTTTTTCACTCCTCTGTAATATTATAACATGTGGATGCAGTTCAATTTATTTGATTCTTCTGCTGATAGGTATTTAGGTTATTTTCAGGTCTGGGCTCTAATAAAAAGTGTGCTAAGAACATACTTGCACATACCTCTTAGTAACACGTGATTCTTTCTATCTAATCTACATTTCCCATGGAATTGCTGGATCACAGCTTACTAAGGCAGACTGAAGTTTTAGCCACAGCTCTTTATCCTTTCTAGTTCCTCTGTTGTGTGACTTGGCAGTTGCTCTCACTATAATTCAGAGTATAATTCCCCACCCCAAAACTTCGGGCTAGTTATTTGGCTTTATATTAGCCAGTGAAATGTGAACAGAAGTGATTGTCAGCCGGTTCCGTGCCTTGGTGAAGCCTCGCAGGTTTTCTGTAATCACCATGAGACAAGCTCTAAGTATCTTCTGTCCTTTTAAACTGGGCTCTAAACTTAATATAGTTGGCTTGGATCGGAGCCCAACCTACCCAAATGGGCCAAACCCAAAGCACATGCTGCTTGAAGCAAAGTCATCATGCCAAGCTCAGCTTGGATCAGCCAACCCCAAGTTAGCCTGCAGATACACAGCAAAAAAAAAAAAAAGAAAAAAAGTTGTTCTGAAAACACACATTAAGCTTACCATTTTAGCCATTTTTAAGTAAAGAGTTTGGTAGTGTTAAGTATATTCTCATTGTGAAACAGATCTCTTGAACTTTGCATCTTGCAGATCTGAAATTCTAACCATTAAACAATTCTTTTTGCCAAGTGAATAAGCCAGTCATAAAAAAGACAAGCAAGAATTTTACCTCATTGTGCTTTGGGGTGCTTTGTTGCACAGAACATGTTGAATGAAAGTATACATGTGTTCCATTATGCTATAACTGACCAAATAGTTTTCAAAGTGGTTGTGCCAATTTATACTCCTGTTGATACTGTATGAGAGCTCCAGTGGCTCCATATTTGCAACAGTTGGTAAGTCAAATATGTTCTCCTTTCCTCAGTGGGTCTTCTTCCACATCCTCTAGCTTCTTCCTCCTGAGCAGGCTTTCTAGGATGGGTGTGTAAGTGAACTTGCATTTTTGTGATGCCAGTGAGATTGAGTACCTTTTCACAAGTTAAACAGCCAGTTGGATTTCCTCTTTTTTGAAAATATTGTTCAATATTTTGCCAACTAAAAAAGGGGAATATCTCTTTTTTAAATCGATTCACAGAAATGTTGTAAACATTTCAGTACTTCACTGGTTATGTGTACTTGAAATATCTGACTCTGAAAATTACATTTTCACTCTATTAAGGTGTCTTTTGATGAACAGCTTCTTAATTTTAATGAAGTATAATTTATCAATCTTCTTTGTGAGTAATGCTTTTGTGTGCTATTTGAGCAACTTTTGCCTCTACAAGATCATAAATTTTATTTTTAAATATTCTAGAATGTTAATTGCTTGAACTTAAACATTTTAGCACTAATATCCATATGGAACTGATTCTGTATGTGGTATGAGATAAAGATTTATTTATTTTTCTCCTGTGGATATCCATTTGATACTACACTATTTTTTGTAAATATCATCTTTCATTCCAGGTATAGAAGGATGAACTTGAACTTCAGTGTTATCATTGTCATAAGCACATGAGTATATATACAGTGGCTTATTTCTGAATTAACTTTTCTGTTCCATTGTTCAAGGCATGTATTCTTGCACCAACAGTATATCTTTTTTACTGTGACTTTCTTTTAAGTTTGATCATTGGAAATGTAAATTCTTTAGACTCGTGTTTTAAGATTAGTTCAGCATTTCTTTCTTTCATTCTTTTTTTTCACACTTCTAGATTCCGTATTCCTAGGCATAGAGTTTTTATTTTCTGCTGATTCACAGAAATAAAATTTATTTTTGTATTAGTGACTTTGTATCAGGTAACCTTGTAAATACATTTCATTTATTACTTTTATCTCTATCTGTATATTCTTACATAGTTTCTATGTTCATAATAATATTTTTCAGTGACCAGAGTTTAATTTCTTCCTTTCAGAATACTTTTATTTTATTCATTTTCCATATAGTAGGAAAGACCTCTAGAACAGTATTAAATTGAGTAGAGATATTGGACATTGTTACCTCATTCCTAATATCAAAGGGAAATTTCCCCTTATTTCATCAAGTGTGATATTTGCTGTAAATTTTGAAAGATGCTTTATCAGATTAAGAAACTCTACTTTTAATTTTATGTTTTAAATTTATAATTACATGTTAAATGTTATAAATTGTTTTCTACATCTATGTTGCCAGGCAGCCTTTCCCTGAGAACTAGGTGAAACCTCAACCTGGACCGGGGAGGGTTCTTGACTCAGATCAGAAAGGAATTCTCAATCAAGTCAAACAAGTGTCAGCCAGAAAGGAATTCATTAAAGCAAGAGCAGAAGCAAATGTCAGCAGCCATGCAGGCAGTAGAAAGCAAGGAAGAACAGAGGGCCAAAAGGAAAGTCCACTGAACTGCTGCTCAGCATAGGGCAAGTCCCTTGCCAACCCCTAAAGCCACGGTCGCCTGGCATCCAATGTCCACTTGATCTGCACTGTGTGGGAATTATATCCCTACTACCCCAGAATTCAGGGGAGCCACAGAGCACTGGATGAAGTTAGTTTATGTTCTGAGGAATTCCACTTCCCTGCTGGTCTGAAATAAAACAGGGAGAGAGAAAAGGATTGTGTTAAGACTAGAATGCTGAATGAAATAGCAAAATGACAAAGACTTTTACCACTGGAGGTGGAGGTCAGCAAGTTGTGTTTATCATGAAAAAGAGTTCAGAGACAAATGCACTCAGCTCATACAACAAGAATTTTATTTGATAAATCAGTACACACTCAGATGGGAGTGTGGGAAGCCTCACAGAGGAGGTGCTTAAGGGTTTAGGGTCTGGGGTTTTATAGGGCCTTTTGAGTAAGGACCAGTATAAAGCATGGTATATACAGATGATTAATATATTCCTTTGAAGTTTTGCCTCAAGAATAGGGTTATTTAAGTGACTGTGTTGATCCGGATCTCAGCATTCGTTACCCACATAGGTTCATTTACATTCTGGAGGTCTGTTTACAAAGACACTTAATTGATTAAGGGGCTGGAAGAAGAGGAAGAAGAGCACAGAGATTAAATTAAAGAATTAGCTGGGCTTTTTCTGCAGGCTACTTAAATTTTACAAGGGCATGACCCTTGTCCCATTTCCCTGCTCTATCTCACATACCAAGACAAGCATTTTAAACACATAAGTCATATATTTAAAAATATACATGTGTATGTTTGTCTTGATAGATGCAGAAAAATATATAATTTGTATCCTGTATGTACCCCATCTGTTCATTCTCTCTGCCATCTGTCTAGCAATCAACTATCATCTATGTAATTTACTCAAAAAAGCTATCAATCTATCTATCCTCTTTTCCATAACTATAGGAATTTTGAAATGTAAAAAATGTCAAACCAAGCAACCCTTGAATAAACCCTATTTGTTCAGATAATTGGATTCAGTCCAGCTGCCTTAATTTAACCCATGAAGCATTTCCTAATGGAACTGTTTTTGCCTTATCTCTATCAACTTCTGTCTGTCACCCTGGAGGCCAGTTTCCAAGCACACAAAACACTTAATTTACTCATCTAAGCTATGCATTCTTTCAGTCTGCGCACCTGCTCAAAAGACTTTACCACCCTTCACCACCTTTGTTTTCATTTATTTTTCAGATCTCAATTTAAATATTACTTATTCCACAAAGTCTTTTTCTGTTTCTCCAAGACTGAGTTAGAGCCTTACACATATACAGCCATTACATCCCAAGTCATTACTCCTCACACGACATTGTAATTCTCTTTGTTTTGTCTACAATGTTTTTTACCTCTCCGCCTTAGTTATTCTTGCGGTGCCTATTGAGGGCCAGATGCCTTAGATAATAATGAAAGTAGAAAACACATTCTGGGTTGCAAACATAGAATAAGTCTTTAATCAGTCTTTTGTAAATCAGTATTAAAAGAACCACTGAAGATTCAGAAAAAAATATCCATTTAGTTTTGTGATCATTTATATCAACATATAAATTACAAGATCTCAATGACCTAATTTTTGCCATCATTTAAAAAATTAAACAAAGATTTTTGAAAGCCTCATATGTGCCAGGTATATATATTCATTGATATCACCATCTCTACCATGGTCATCCCAAAATAGAAATTCAGTGTTAGTCTGTGTTAGTCTCTGAAAAGAGTGGCGATTCATCTAAGGAGTCAGGATATAAGACAAATTTATGAACAATTTCATATCTGTAGCAAACAGAAAGAAGTGTTTATATCTCACATAAATCAGAGGGAAGTACATTTTACAGAGGGTATGTGTGTGTGTGTGTGTGTGTGTGTGTGTGTGTGTGTGTGTGCTGAATAAGAGCAATTGGGGAAAAGTGGTGTTCTGGAAATTCTGTGGCCACAGACAATGAAGATGAAAGTTATCTGTCAGTCTCTTCAGCTCAATCTTTCCAGTCTTTTCCAGAAGGGATACCAGAACTAACAAACTCCTCTTACCAGTGAGTAGTGTCAGTTTATCTCAATAAAGAAAGCTTAAACCTCTGAATCAGGAAAATGTGTAATATAAATGTGCATGTTCCCATTCAGCCATCATACTCCTCAAAGGACTGTCTCGAGGCTGTTTTGTTCCTCCAAGCCTTGCTTTTCTTTCTCCTTATATTCTGCACTCTGATCTCCTCTTTTATTCCTCAAGATTATGTATAATGACAATGACATTAAGCCTTAAAATCTGTCACATGCATATTCTATGTTTCAAAGCAAAGGGCTAGATATACTGTAAGGCTTTCCTCAATCAGTCCTCTGACAACCTTCTTTTAATAATTCCCTAGTTCTAGAGTTGAAGTTATTGGTACATCCTCACACAGCTATTATGTGAGGAAACTTGCTTTTAAATCTAGGTTATGTGATTCCTACCCTGTCCAAGCAAGAGCTCCTCAACTACATGTTGTCCAAGGGAAAGGGTGAGAAATGAAAATTCATGAAATTAGTACCATATAAAATTTAGTTTTTTATTGAAACATACCTTTAACATAACCTGCAGTAAACTCAGCCAAATATAAATGATACATCTATATAGGTGACTGAAATTTGGTTATTTATTAGAGTGAGATATGAAAGAAAGAAAGTACTGTTCTTTACCCTGCCTGCAACACCTAGTTTAGGGCTTTGCACACAGTAGCAGATGCCTGAACAGAACTCTTCAATGGCCAGCTTACTTTCACAGTGTATCTGATATTAGTACAATCCTAGTTTATAGAAGGAATAAAGGAAATGGAGGGATGAAAGGGAATAATAGTTTTTTTAATGCCTTCTATCAGATAAGTTGGAATTGCTTTACATCTATTAAATTTATTTCGTTCTTAACAATGCCCCTCTTATGAGGCATTCAGGGTCTCATGTTACATAGGGGATATCTGACCATAACTGAGATTAAGCCTGGCCCGTGACCTTTAGTTGGAAAATGATCCAAATCAAGATTCAAACCCAGGTCTCTGTGCCTCTAAAGTCTGTGTATTCTACTTTACCATCAACTTCTTAGAACTTTAATTCCTTCTTCGTTTATCCTTAAGTGAATTTGTATTCTTTTTGTCTGTAAATAATTTATTTATTGTAAAAATTTCTTTTTAAACCTCAAAATAGAGAAGCATTCAGAGACTTATATAGCATTCTATACTGTTTCCTCCAGTGTAGGAAGAATATGAACAATCTGGGCATGCTCAGAAAGATAACGCATCAGCTATAGTGTTGATCTGAGAAAACTGACGTTTTCAGTACAGGAACCTAGCATGGCTTGAGTCCTTGAAAGTTTCCACATTCACAGAACATTCTGGAGACCAGTTGATGTAACCTCTACAGTGGATATAGGCTAAACACAAAAAAGGGCTTTCCAATCAAAAGAATCAAGTTAACTTGAAGTCCTTATTTTTTTCTTTTTGGCAAAAAGTGGATAGATTCATTTACAGAATTGAAGTACTCTCGAGGTCACATTCATGAAGATCATTTTCCTGAGTTATCAACTCACTTATACAGTTTTTGGAAATGAGTATTTACTGAGAACCTTTCTCAAAGCCATCCTCACCTCTTTATTTCTCAGAGTGTAAACAAAGGGGTTGAGTAATGGGGTTATCACAGTATAGGTCACTGACACAAGCTGGTCTTTATCTGAGGAGTCCAGGGATGTGGGCCTCAAGTAGATGAAGGAGGCACAGCCGTAGTGGACAATGACCACTGTGAGGTGGGAGGCGCAGGTGGAGAAGGCCTTGCGCTGTCCCTCCGCTGAGGAGATCTTGAGGATGGTGGAAACGATGAAGACATAGGAGATGAAGATCAACACCAAGGGAAACAGCAATACCAGAATGCTGAGGAAGAAAATGACCATCTCCTTCAGGCTGGTGTCTGTGCAGCCCAGTTTTATGACAGCGGAAATGTCGCAGAAAAAGTGGTTGATCCGATTGGAGGCGCAGAAGGGTACACTGAACACCAGGACACTGACAACCACAGAGATCAGGAAACCACAGGAGCTGGAAAGCCAGGACCAGCTGCAGGCAGGTGGCTCGGCTGACGATGAGTGTGTAGTTGAGAGGGTTGCAGATGGCAACGTAGCGGTCATAGCCCATCACGGCAATTAGGAAACAGTTGGTACAAGCCAAGCCCACAAAGAAATAGAGCTGAGCGGCACAGCCGGAGAGAGAAATAGTCGGACGTGTGGAAAGCAGGCTGCTCAGCATTTTTGGCACAATGACCACCGTGTAGCAGGTTTCGGAGCAGGAGAGCACAAAGAGAAAGAAGTACATAGGGGTGTGCAGAGCCCTATCCAGACGAATGACAGTCATGATGGTGCTATTGGCCATCAGAGTGGCCAAGTAGACCAGCAGGAAGATAAAGAAGACAAGGATCTGCAGGTCCCCCAGGTTCGAGAAGCCTACGAGGATGAACTCAGCGATCATGCTCTGGTTCTGTCTCTTCATTGGTCAGTGGGAATCAGATGCAGACGTTTTGAAATCGAGGGCAGAATGAATTTGACAAGAGTGGAATGCCCCCCCCCCAAAACATATCTGTGTTTCTGTACAAAGCTGGTAATCTGATGACAAACAAACAAAAATGGAGTAACAAGTTAAACCCACTCATCAGGGGAGGGGGTAAAGCAGGAGGCATGAAGTAATATCCCAGTTGTGGGTAGTGGCATAAGTAATGCCCTAGTTCAAAGATAATTGAAGAAACTTATCTTTATTTTTGTGACTTGGTTCTATTCTCTGTATGCTTATTTGCATAGAAGGTTTGTACATAGTGTGTTAAATCAAGACAGTGATTTAGAGCTCATCTCATTTAATCCTGTTACTTTATGGAAGTAGGAAATGCAGCACAAGAGGATCGGACCATTTGCTTAACCCACATGAGAGTGACAGCCCTTAGCAATCACTTATTTGCAAAACCATCTTATGAAGACCTGATTCAGAAAAAAACAAAACTGATGACAAATGATCTATCCAGACCCTCATACACTTGACTCGAATTCTGCTTGTTCAGATGTAAAGAAGCTTTTTCACACATTTAAAAGTGTTGAGCTCTATTTACCCATGATCAGTGGGGAAGCCTTTGGGAGGAGTGCATGGGAATTTGTGATGAAGAACTTAATTAAAGTTCAAATAACGCTTAGAATGTGACGAGGCTCAAGCTGACACCTCCACGCTTTGGCCTCCACCTCAGTGTCCTGTTGCTTTCACAGTGTTCTCAGGACTCTCACCTGTGGGAAGATCTACGGTTGGATTCCAAGATCACATAATGCTAAAAGCTTCATACTCGTCCTAGACAGCCAGACAATCTCTATATTAGAAGAAATCTTAGGACTCTTCTTACTCAGTCTATTCCCAATTCTGTGAACATTTTTGTATAAATCTGGGAAATACTGTCCTCTCCCCATAGTCAAGGTCCAGTTATAAAAAGCCCCCTGCCTCATAAAGCAGGCTGCTTTCCTGCAAGTTGACTTAATTGGCTAGAACCTCCTTATTCTAAGACGAACGATGCTTCCTTGAAAAATCCACCTGTGGTTCTTGATTTGTCTTTTGCAGATACTCACAAGTTTAATTATTATTTATTTAAAAAATGGCAGCCCTTTAGTTATTACAATAAATTATCATCTCCCTTTATGGGTCTTATTTTGCTCCTAACATTCTTAGTTCTTGCAATCTTTTTTCACGGCATTATTTCTGGAGTTCCCTGTCTTAATCACTACCTCGGATGTTTAGTCCTAAGCATTAGATGGTATTTCCACCCCTGCACTGTAAGATAAGCTGGCTGGTCCAGAGCCACCAATATCACTAATTTCTGTCTCTCTTTCTTTACAAGTAACACTGCCTTTCCTTTCCTGATGTTCTTTATACCTCATAATATTTATCCCTCCCACAAAACTCCAGATTAATATTTGTCCCCTGGAAGACTTCTCTGAGTAGCCCTGAGACTTTGGTTATTGTGACATTTACTTCTCTGTCAGTTTGCTCTGCGATCATTTGTTGGAATGAAAGCACAGTAAGTCTGGGAAGGATGTAGTTTTCGGAGCTAGATGGCGACAATGGCTCGACCATTGACCAGCTTTATGACTTTGTGGAAATCACTTCTTTGTGCCTGGGTTTTCATCTGAAATGGCAGTAATGACAGCAGAGCCCAAACATTCCTTATGGGTACCAAACACTCAGAATTAAATCCTTGACTCATAGTAAGTATTCAATAAATGTTATCTGTTACTATCTAGTCCAACTTCCCCACATTACAAATGAAGAAACTGAGGCCCAGAGAAGTAAAATGTAAACATCTAGGTTGGGTAGCTAAGTGCAGAGGTGAGACTTTGTCCTCAATATCCTCAACTCCCCTGTCCACAGAACTGTCTTCTGATTAATCTGAGTCCTATTTTTAATATTTTATTTGTACTGTGTGCTTATATGTCAGTGGCTTAGGAAATAGATCAATGTCTTCTTTACTCTGTATGATCCTCATAGAGGCAGTGTGCGCTACCCTTCATGCACCCCTATTCTTCCACCTTAAACCCATCACCTCCGCTTTTCCTCCCACTGAGTACACATCTGTCTTGCTCAAACTGCGTGGGCAGTTTATTCTTATTTCCTAACTTAAGGATATTTTTCTGTTTCACACACTCTTCATCCTTCTCTAACTTTACTTTTTCTCCATATTCAGGTGGCAGGACCTGGTTCAGCAGTATCTCTGCCTTCTCCGTGGGGCCTTTGTTCCTATGTTTCCCCTGGATTCTGACGCCGTGGCTCATTTCACCTGTACCTGGTCACACCAATCATTCTCCCTCTGAACCCTTCCTCAGGGCCCAACACTCTTGCAGAGTGGATAGACAGATGACACAGCTAAAGAAAAGAGTAGTCCTACAGCTATAATACAAAGGATGCACTTACCTCTAGAGGCAGAGTTCTAGCACAATCCCAGGTTTCTTTCTCCTGCTTCCATCGATGTATAAAATGAGAGAGAAACAGGCAAAATTTGGAAGAACATCAGGCAGTTTTTTTTTTCTACAATTGATCAGGGAAGTCTTGGGGCCTATGAGCCTTTAAAGATGAAAGAAAGCTGTTTGCTAGCTGGGCTCAAGTCTGTGGACAGCGTTGATCTTAGCAGCTCTGATGGAAATGCTCCAGTGTAATCTCTGGGTCTCATAGAGTTAGGGCACTCCAGGGTATTGAGGCCTTGGAGGGAGGTATTTTTTTGGATTGTAGGCATTAAACAACTTGTAAAAAAAAATGGGATTCAAATAAATTATCTACTTGATCTGTGTAGAAGATGGATAGCTTTAAATACTATGGTGCTTTTCACGGGTCATTCATTTTGGCTCAGTTTCATTTACTGAATGACATGATGAACTGTAACTCCCTTGATCATTAGTCTTATAGATTCTGATATAGATGAACTGTTTTAAGGGATTACATAAATGCCATCCTTGCAAATTTCATATGGTTTCTTCTCTCTCCTTCAAGTCTGTTGGTTGAATAAACCAGGTAACTTTTTCTATATCTCTCCTGCTGTATTCATCTTAGTTATGCTTGCATTCTAAGGTGGCACAAACTCTAATGTTTTCCACGTTTCTCTGCCTGCTAGATTCATCTCTTTAGATGTGTTAATCAGTGGAAACATATACCAGTTCATTAATTTAATCAGTATGCATGGCCTCCTGACGTTGTTTCAGGCACTCTGGTGACCATTTCAGTGGGGAGGGCTGCACAAAGATGAAAGTAGTGTAGTCCGTGACAACAGTGGTTTTGGACCACATACACCTGAGTCTCCCAAGGTGCATTGCTGGGTTCTACCCAGGGTCCTCTGGGTAGGAAATATTTGAGATGGGGTCTGGGAATATTTTGCAATTGGTGTAGGTGATTTTTTTTACTCTGGTTGAGAACTACTGGCTTCTGTCTGAAAAGAGCTTAGTGTTTAGAAGGGGAGCTGAAGAACTAAGTGGAAAATTACGGAAGGCCAAGGGCTAAGGCAGGGATGCACACAGGGCACTGCAGCATCACCAAAGGAAGCACAATTGTCACATACAGGTCAAGGACAGTAGGCCTCAAATGCTCCTTAAATGCCTCTCCCTTCCAACTGTACATCCTTTCTTGAAGGATTCAGGGTTTCTGTGCAATTTAAAGAGGAAAGAAATCATGGATTTCTTGTGTTTTAAATTTAAATTTTGAGAAATATAATGTTCTCAATTGATAGATGTGTGTATGGGCTAATACAAATAGAATCTTATTGTTCCAATGTTGCTCTCATTTCTGGGGAGGTAGGCACAGATACTTAGGAATAAGAATTATTTAACTTAGGTTGTATTATTTAACTTAGGTCAATTGTTCAACATAGGTCATTTAGGAGAGAGGAGGGCTGCTGAAGGACTATAATAGAATCCTTCTTTTCTACCCATTTTTCATACTGAAACTCTAATATTAATAGCAGCTTTCTGGACATATACCACGTAGCCATCATTACCCATTCATCAGCTCATATAATCTCCATAACCACATCAGGTCTGACAATACTATTCCTATTTTACAGGACTGTGGTCTTTCTTGGTTTACTTCTTGGCTTCTATCTTGTAAAAAAGTCCTGCTGAGCTGAAGAAAGTGAAATTGCAATTTGAAAGGGCTAAAACAGCTATGCGTTGGGAGCAAAATACTAGAGAGCTGGGCCAATTTGCAGAAAGAGTTCCAGAGATATTCACAAATTTACCTTTGCATAATGACCTAAATACTAAGATTCCTAAGCATAAGGTGAAACTATACAAAACTGAGCAAAGAACTCCTAGAAGGCAGAGTTACACACTTCTCAGATCGCACACAAGATTAGGAGATCTTTGAATTTCAACTAACTAGAGTAGAAAAACATCATAAAACACCTGGGAGTCAATAAAGAACTCAAAAACCAATGCCTTAGTAACAGGATAAACTTGATATCAGGCCACTCAAACTGCTTTAACAAAACTCTCTTGATCTACAAAAAGTCTCAGTGTACGTATATGTGATCAATTGCTTTCAACAAAGATGTAAGATAATTTAGTGAGGAAAGAAAAGTCTTTATAATGAATGATACCAGAACAGGTAGATAATACTCATTGTAAAGAAATAAATGCCAACTTTTCCATAGCACCATACATTAGAAATTCACTCAGGATGGGTTATACACTTAATATAAAAATTTAAATAGTGAACCTTCTAGGAGAAATTATTTGTGATGGTAATGTTGGCAAAGTTTTCTTAGAAAGAGCAAAGAAGCACAAATGAAAACAGAAAATAAAAGATAAATTAGATTTTATCAAAATGTCAAAATTAAAAGCACTTGCTTTTAGAAAGACACCACTAAGAAAATGAAAAGACAAGCCAAAGATTGGAAGAAAATATTTGCAACACATATCAAAGGAATTTTTTTCCCAGAATATATAAAGAACTCTTACAAGTCAAAAAGATCAATAACCTGATAAAAAATGGTCAGTATATTGAATTAGATTTTTCTCTCTTTCTCATTCACACACATGTGCACAAACGCACATAGCTAATAAGCGTGGATTAAGATGTCCAATACCTCTACCACCAGTAACATGCAAATATAAACCATGACGAGACACTCCTGCACACCCCATAGAATGACTATTATTCAAAATACAGATAACACCACATATTAAGCAAGAATGTAGGGCAACTAGAATATTCTTACACTACTGATGGGGAAGTAAAATTACAACCACTTTACAGAACATTTTGGTAGTTTCTTAAAGGGTTAAACATTCGCCTACTCTTCTAGGCCCATGCATGTGTAGAATCTGAAAAACAAAGTAAATAAATAAAGAAAACAGAAATTGACATAAACATGGAGAATGGACTGTTGTTTACCATAGTGGGGGGCAGATAAAACAGGTGAAGGAGATAAAGAAGTATGAACTTCAAATCATAAAATATATTAGTCACAGGGATGGAAGGATAGCCTAGGGAATATAACTAATAATGTTGTAATATCTTTGTATGGTGACAGATGGTAACTACACTTATCATGGTGAGCATTTAGTAATGTATACAATCATGGAATCACTATGTTCCTCATCTGAAACAAATATCATTTCAATAATTAAAAAAAAATTTAAACCTACTAAATGACTTGCCCTTGCCACACAAATTTATCTACCTAAGACAAATGAATCATAGGTCCACAAATATTTATACATAAATACTTATAGCATTTTTATATGTTGCATCCTGAATTTCTTAAACAGTAAAGGAAAGAAAATAAAAATGTGTTATATCTAGACAATGCAATTCATTGGGCAATAAAAAGGAACTACTGATGCACAATAAACTATGGATAAAATTCAAAATCATTATACTGAGTGAAAACGTTAGACAAAAATGAATAAATATTGCATTATTTCATATATATATAATTCTAGGAAATTAAAAACTAAACTATGTGAAAGCAGATCAGTGATTGCCCATGGACTGGGATAGAGGGAGCAGAGGATTATAAAAATTCATGGTGTGGAAAGAAATGTTTACTATTTTGATTGTAGTAGTTTCACATGAATGACATGTATCAAAACTCATCAAATTTTACATTTTAAATACATGAACTTTAATATAGGTAGAAAAATTATTGGAGGAATTAATAACTGAAAAAATTTCAAATTGGATGAAAAATATAAACCCATAAGTCCAAGAAGTGGAATAAATCCAAAGCAGGGTATATATAGTGAAAATCATACTGAGGAAGATCATGATTTAATTGCTGAAATAAGTGATAAAGAGAAAATTTAAAAGCACCAGAGAATAAATTATACCTTATAGATGGTGGGAAAATAACTACCAAATATTACAGAGTTTTCAGAAGCAAAGGGAAATCCATATACATATTTTTTTAATCTAGAATTTGACATACAATGAAACTATCCCTCAAAAATAGAGGTATACCTATCTCAAGAAACAAGAACAATCCCAAATAAACAGTTTAAACTCACAACTAAACCAAGAAAAAGAAGAACAAACAATCCAAAAGTTAGTAGAAGGAGGGGCATACTAAAGATGAGAGCAGAAATAAATGAAATAGAAAAAACAATAGAAAAAAATCAATGAAACCAAGAGCTGTTTCTCTCTCTCAGAATATAAACAAAATAGACAAAATGCTAGCCAGACTTATCAAGAGAAAAAAGAGAGGACAAAAATAAACAAAATCAAAACTGAAAAAGGAGAGGTGGCAGTGGACACCACAGAAATACAAAGAATTATTAGAGAATTCTACAAAGAACTATATGCCAATAAACTGGGCAACCTAGAAGAAATGGGAAACTTCCTAGAAAAGTACAACCTTCTAAGACTGACCAAGAAAGAAACAGAAAATCTGAACAGATCAGTTACCAGTAATGAAGTTGAATTGGTAATCAAAAACTTCCAACAAACAGAAGTCCAGGACCATATGGCTCCACAGTTGAATTCTACCAAACACTTAAACAACCAATACCTACCCTTCTAAAGTATTCCAAAAAATAGAAGAGAGAATATTTCCAAACTCATTCTATGAGGCCAGCATCACTCAAATCCCCAAACCAGACAAAGATGCTACAAAAAAAAGAAAATTATAGACCAATATCCCTAATGAACATAGATACAAAAATCCTCAATGAAATATTAACAAAGCAAATTCAAAAATACATCAAAAGGATCATCCATCACACCCAGTTGGGATTTATTCCTAGAGAAGTGAGGATGGCACAATATTCTTATGTGATATACCACATTAACAAAAAGAACGATAAAAACCATATGAACATCTCAGTAGACACTGAAAAAGCATTTTACAAAATTCAACATCCATTCATGATAAAAACTCTCAACAAAATGGGTATAGAGGGAACATACTTATATACAACAAACCCACAGCTAACATACTCATACTCAATGGTGAAAAGCTGAAAACTTTTCTTCTAAAATCAGAAACAAGACAAGGATGCCTACTCTCATCACTTTTAGTCAACGTAGTACTGGGAGTCCTAGCCACAGCAATCAGACAAGAAAAAGAGATAAAAGTTATCCAAATTGGTAAGAAGTAAAACTGTCACTATTTGCAGATGACATGATACTATATATAGAAAACCCTAATGACTCCACCAAAAACTATTAGAACTATTAACTGGGTTCAGCAAATTTGCAGGATATAAAATCAGTATACAGAAATCTGATGTATTCCTATATACTAAAAACTAACCAGCAGAACAAGAAACCAAGAAAACTATTCCATTTACAACAGCATCAGAAAGAATAAAATTCCTATATCAAGAATGTGAAAGACTTATACACTGAAAACTATAAGACACTGATGAAAGACACTGAAGAAGACACAAATAAATGGAAATCTATGCTGTGCTTATGGATAGGAAGAATTAATATTATCAAAATGACCATGCTGCCTGAAGTAATTTACAGATTCAATGCAATCTCTATAAAAATACCAATAGAATCTTTCGATGAACCAGAACAAACTGTTCTAAAATACATGTGGAACCACAAAAGACCCTGAATCCTGAGAAAGAAGAACAAAGCTGGGGGTATTACACTCACTGACTTCAAGGTATACTACAAAGCTATAGTAACCAAAGCAGTATGGTACTGGCACAAGAACAGACCCATGAATCAATGGAACATAATAGAGAGCCTAGAAATAAATGCATACATATATGGTTAATTAATATATGCTAAAGGAGCCATGAATATGCAATGGGAAAAAGACAGTCTCTTTAATTAATGGTGGTGCGGAGAGCTACGTACATTGCAAGACAATGAAACTGGGTAACTGTCTAACTCCACACACAAAAGTAAATTTGAAATGGATTAAAGACCAGTAAGAAATAAAGAGACTGATAAGTAATCAAAAATCTCCCAACAAAGGAAATCCCAGGACTAGCTGGTTTCATGTATGAATTCTAAAAAATGTGCAAAGAATTAATACCAATCTTAAACTCTTCCAAAAGTAAAAGAGGGAATACTTTTAAACTCATGAAGCTAATATATCTCTTATGCCAAAGCCAAAACAGAGAAAAACTACAGATCAATATCCCTGATGAACATAGATGCAAAAATCCTCAACAAACTACTAAGAAACCTAACATAATAATACATTAAAATCATTAGATATTATGATCAAGGATCATAATTAAATTAATTTTTTTTAAACAGAGAAAAAAGACCTATTGGCTCTGTCAAGAAAGTCAATATGTTTAGATGGGGAACAAATGATATGCAACCTCTGGAGATGAAAACCTAAAAACAGAATAAGTGTACTTTTCAAAAATCTACCTATTCATTGAAATATTTACTGAGTTCATCATCATAAATGATACTCATTAAAATGATTAATTGACAACTTACAGATTGATATGTTCAGTTTAAATTCTTAAATGGAGCAAAATACTTTCAGAAAAATAAAATAAATTTTGTGTCAATCATTAAAAAGGAACCAAGTACCCTACCTAGTGTAATAAGCCTCTTCCTGCCTATGGATTACTTGTATGGTAGAACAAAGTTTATATTTATATGAGTATTAAAAAAAAAGTAGATTAAAGTGGCAGGGGCAGGTCTCAATTCCCATTTTTATTTGTTTCCTGGTAGAAGCAACACTCCCTTGGGAAATAACATCTCTAACCTACAAAGCTCAACATCATGTGAATAAGTAATTAGGGGTACTAATGGAAGAATAATTTCTATCTCCTCGCATGATTCCCAGACTTACATATTCTTGTTACTGGAGAATGGGCACAATACATTGTTTGTTAGTTCAGAGTATATACTCTGAGTAGACACATGGGGCTCCATCAGTTCTCTCACACCATTGGGAGTATAACTGAGCCTTCAGTAGGCCATTTCATTGTTACCAGGCCACACCTCCTTTGAGTGATTGGAGTACACAGAGGAAGCCAGGTTTCCCAGTATTTTTCACTAAATAATCAGTTTTCTTCCTGACTTGCAAGATCTGTCAAAGACCAAGTTCTAAATATACATTGATCAATTTCTGAGCTCCCCTTTATGTCACTTTGTACTCTATTTTTTTCCCATTTCAATAGAAAGCTTTATTACTAAGGCATCTTACTACTGGGAAGAATGAGGCGCTATATTCCTTGTCCTTTTTCAAAATTGTCTTATTCTTCCATGTAGAGTTTAGAAATTTGTCAGTTTGCCTTTACAATTCATGCTGGGATTAGGATTAGAATTATTTGGATTTGGGGTTAGCTTGGATGAAATTGACAACTTTATATTTAGGCATTCTAGTGAAAAATATTTGTAAGATAACAAGCAATTTAATGATAGAGCTCAACTAGATTTAAGGTACTTGTTAAAAATTAGGTTTTGAAGAACATTCCAATGTTCCTAATTAGAACTTCTATAGATAAGAACCTGAGAAGATGAATTGTAATTAAGCCCTATTTTGACTCTTATAACATTCACATTGAGAATCACTGAAGAAATATGCCAGTTTCCTGACTTAAAGTTCAATGAAAAAATTCCATCTGGTCTCTGCATTGCAGTCTTAATTGTGGCGATTTCTCCTTCAGCATCCATCACAGATGTCTCAACTTCCAGCACACACATGGGCAAATTATGCTCATGGCTCCTACTCCCCAGGTTCCTCACCTAAGACTACTTTTGAGAAACCAGCAACATTATTTTTGCAGAATAAACTTGACTTCTAATTAGCCCCAAGGCAATGTCTTTAGGGCAGTAGATCTAGTCTCAGGAGTCCAATGATCACAGTACAAGCTTCTAATTACCACACCCCATGTTGGTCACCAAAACTTCTAAAGATAGTGACTGGAGAAGCTGCGAATCCTGATGGATAGGGAAGGCTGCCTCTACTGATGCAGATGAGAGCTTCTAATGCAAGGCAGAGTCGCTCTCTTCTGCTGTTATCCCTTCAGGTTCTGATCTTTGGCATAGAATCTACAGTCAAGGGATTCCAGAAACTGAATAGCTGCTTCTGTCTGAATTGAAAGGAGGACAGCAATGTTAGGTACTTACTGAGCAATGGGAATATCGATCTCGTCTTGGGCTTTGTGGGTTTTGGACCCAAATGATGGGTAGTGTTTGTGAGCACCTCCCCTTCAACCCCCTAAGAAGATCAGTGATGGAAGTTCCAGTAAGTGGCAAGGCTAAGGAGAAATCAGGGGCTATGTTTAAGTCAAGGGATTAAGAATAATTGGGCATGGTCCATATAGTCCTTTAAATTTTTCTCAGTGATCAGGCTGGGTCGTTTTTGTTCCCAGCTAGATATTGTTTTCCTTCTCTTCTCTTTTCTTTTCTTTTTCCTTAGATTGGCTGACTCGTGGATTAAATGTAACAAATACTTACTAAGTCTCCACTGCTTTCTCTGCTGTATGCTCATCTATGTGTATTTTTAGCTATAATTGAAATCCAGTACCTAAACTACATTATAATAATGCAAATTCAGGATTTTCATGTGTATCTAAGAAGATAAAAATTCCACTTTTTTATTGTCTATGTAATTTCTCTGTTAATTGATGGATGCTTTCCCTCAGATATTTATATCAAAATTTTTGTTTCTGAAAAAAATGTAGATTTGCCCCCTTTTTAAGATATCCAGTACCTGCAAGTATTGAGCCACTAATTCAATCCAGATTGCATAAAATCTCTGGGGAAGCATCTAAGGAGTTAGAAAAGCAAGGTATAGGTGCGTTATCTTAACCGGAATTCCATCCACAAGTTCTAGAATATCATAAAGGACTTCAGGGATCATCTAACTAGAGAATCAGCCTACTTGAGCTGAAAAGGCTCTTAGGGGTCAGTCCTCAACTCTAACCCTAGGTCAAAACTCCTCCTGCAAGATATTGTTCAAGGACCTTCTACTTAAGTACCTTCCATGCATACTAGCATTTTATTAGTTATTGCTTACCCTATGCCCTTTATTTTTAAAATGAGGAGACTTAATATCCAAGTTCAGTGCCTTGTCCAAAGTTACACAAAGGTAAACCTAAAATATAGACATTCTCACTCCAAATTGAGGGATCTTATATCTCAATTTTGTAGCCTGTGGGTATTTGGATGGAAGATCTTTAAAAAATTTTCTGCTCTTATATTTTTCTATCTATAGTTCTAATATAACACACTGTGGTGGTCTCCGATGTCTTAGCAAATGAGACCTGCCTGCTATGATGAACTACTGGGTCTCTATACACCACAAAAGGGACAAATAGATTGTTGGAATGAATAAATGGCATAAGATATGTGATATTCTCACCAGGTATCTTAGCATATAATAAGTCATCAATAAAGACAAATCTCCTGACACTTTTGCTCAGAGATCATCTACTTCTTCCTCTCCATTCTTATTTTATGGTTGGATAAACTGAAGTTCACGTGCTTGTGTCTGAACATTGCTTATTCTTTCATTCCATATTCTGACTGAGTTCACATAGCTGAAGTCAACCACACTTTTCACTTTTGGAGAGCTATTTTCCTTGGGCTTGTAGTGAGCAAGAAAAACATAATGACCTGTAAGTAAAATACAAGGGAAAACCATTAAACAATTCCTAAATCCTTGGGTGGGGAGATAACATGTTCTTAGTCTTAGAGAAAAACCTCCTAATTAGTTGTCAGTGATTCTGTTGCATATTGAGCCTTAATTCTTATTTTAGCAGACATTTTTGAGAGGGAATGAAGAAGTGCCACCAAACATCCGGAAATGCCCGCCACCTGCAGATTTTGTGCTGGGTTTCCCACACATTTCTACTCTCCTCCCTGGATCCTGGCCTCTGTCTCTGCCCCTGACTCTCCTATACAGAAGTGTTGTCCATGGAGCAGGTCAATGAGACCCTGGTGAGCGAGTTCATCTTCCTTGGCTTCTCCTCGCTGGCCAGGCTGCAGCAGCTGCTCTTTGTGATCTTCCTGGTCCTCTACCTGTTCACTCTGGGCACCAATGCCATCATCGTTTCCACCATCCTGCTGGACAGAGCCCTGCACACCCCCATGTACTTCTTCCTTGCTGTCCTCTCCTGCTCTGAGACTTGCTACACCTTTGTCATTGTACCCAAGATGCTGGTCGACCTGCTGGCCCAGAAGAAGACCATCTCCTTCCTGGGCTGTGCCATCCAGATGTCTGCCTTCCTCTTCCTGGGCTGCTCCCACTCTTTTCTGCTGGCAGCCATGGGCTATGATCGCTATGTGGCCATCTGTGACCCCCTGCGCTACACAGTGCTCATGGGACGTGGGGTGTGCGTGGGACTGGTCGCTGCGGCCTGTGCCTGTGGCTTCACTGTGTCCTTGGTCACCACATCCCTGATATTTCACCTGCCCTTCCACTCCTCCAACCAACTCCATCACTTCTTCTGTGACATCTCTCCTGTCCTCAAGCTGGCATCTCATCACTCCAGCCTCAGCCAGTTGGTCATATTCATGCTTGGAGTGTTTGCCTTGGTCACTCCGCTGTCACTCATTCTCGTCTCCTATATCCGCATCATTGTTGCCGTTCTAAAAATCCCATCCTCTGGTGGGAGATACAAGGCCTTTTCTACCTGTGCCTCCCACCTCACTGTGGTAACTGTTCATTATGGCTGTGCCTCTTTCATCTACTTAAGGCCCAAGTCCAACTACTCTTCTAGTCAAGACACCCTAATATCTGTGTCTTACACCATCCTCACTCCATTGTTCAATCCAATGATTTACAGTCTGAGAAATAAAGAATTCAAATCAGCCCTTCGAAGAGCAATTGGCCCGACTTCATATCCTGCTAATTAAAGAGTCAATTTTTAAGTGTTGGGTTAATTGTATGCCTTTTATGTGCCAGGTGATGTGTATACTTTTACACATTTTCTCATTTAAGTGTTGAACATTTTACATATGAGGGGAATGAGGCTCAGAGAAGTTGACATTCTGGCTTTCTACTCTCAGTAATACTCTGGGAAGCTAAGCAGATGTGGGAAGGATTAGTTATTACTAGAACAATTTCATCATATTTCACTGCTCTGAAGACTGATCATTCAAAATAAGTATATCAGCCAATGAAAGCAAAGCTGTATCCAAGCTGTTTAAGTCCAAGGAGCAGAAGAAGAAAATCTGACTATTTGTTCCTACCCCTCCTACACTCAGTTCTCCATTTTCTGAAGACAACAGGCAACCTGGGACCCCTCCACCCAAAGCAAACCTTACTGGCCCTTTTTGGCCCTGGATTCACCTCCCTCAGTCTACATACTGAAATGGCTTTGTCTTTACTTGGGATTGTTTTGTCTTTCATTTGTCTGAGACTGGAACCTCATTAAGGAGTCGCCTTCTTACATATGTGTATATCTTCCCCATGGTAACCTGTCTTAGCTCCCCCTCTTTCATTTCCTGAACATCATACCTACTTATTCTTCAAGGCAGCTGCTAACATTAAATAATTACTTCAGTAACTCAAATAATCTAAGCAAAGGGATTGAGTTAATATTAATAGGGTGGAGAGCACGAGGTCCCTGATGGCCAGAAAATCCATGGAAAAATCCTTCAGTGACTCCCCTTGCCATACAGAATGAAGCCCAGAGTCGTCTGTTAGTGAGGATCTACCATCTAGTCTCTGCCTACCTCTCTGACGTTATCATATCTAACATTATCATTATCCATTTCCTCTATGTGACTAGTTGTGTGCTCGGAAGCTGGTCAGTTATTTGCTGGTCCTCAAAGTGACGTGATTCTGTATTCTGCCATGTTTTCTCAAGGGCTGCTTCGCTTCTTTGAAACAGCTCCTCTCCTTTATTTAATTTTCATATTTAATCTCATGTTTCAAGATGACCTCAGCAACTCTCTCACTTTCTCTAAAGCCTGCCTCGTCTCCCTGCTACCCCTTGCCAAAATGGTATCATGCCCTCTTTGTATTCTCATAGCACCCAGGACCTATTTTTATTCTACCTCCTATTATTTCAACAAATATTAATTCATTACCTAACATGTACCAGATACTGTTTTAGCTACTGGAAATAGATGATGAAAAAATATGTGTGGCCTCTGTCCTCATAGACCTATTGTATAGCTTGAGAGAGTCCCAGTAAAGAGAGCAACTCCGGGAAAAATAATTTAACACAAGTGGAAGTCTGTTCTCTGAAGGAAAAGTATATGCAGGAGTCAAGGGAGAGAATAGTAAAAGCAATCTGATTTAGAGTAAATGGTGTGGAGTTGGCTTCCCTGGGAAACTGACGTGTAACCTATAACTGAAAGGTGAAGGAGGAGTGGCGAGGTGAAGGGAGTTACTGGGAGATCCTTTTAGACAGAAGCAGAAGCATGCATAAAAGCCTGAAGCGGGGAAGAGCGGGGGGAGATGGGGGCCAGAGAGAATGCCGGTGCCACAGGGTTCTGTCTGGCCCTACGGTGTATGTGAATTTCCTGAAGGCAGGGATTTTATATGAAACACAGCTTTGTTGGCCCTGTTCTTTGTATAGCACCTGGAATGAGAGGAATGTTGGTATTATGAATAGTTTTGCCTTTTCTGCCATTTTCTGCCCCCAAGCTTGCTCACCGTGTCTAGGTGTCAGTTCTGTCCACTGAGGCAGCCAAACCGTGCACCTGGAAGGGACCTTCACCACTGTGTGCTTTTTTTCTTACTTTCTTACACCGCACAGTGAACCTGCCACTAAATCCTACAGATTTGTAGGGATTCTTACAGGTTTTATAATCATATCCCTTCTCCATTCCTATAGTTTCATTCTGTTTCCTGTGTATCACTGCAAGCATTTCAAAACAGCAATAAAGCGTGATAGCTGAAATTAACCCAGGTCTCTTATTATTCTTAGTCTAGTTAAACTCCCACCTTGCCATGCTTTCTTCCCTTGTTCTTTATGTCCTGTGAAACAGAGGTCTCTAAATGTGCTGGAAAGTCAGTGTTGCAAGAGACTTCGAGGATAACACTTTATAAGATGAACCTACTGCCAATCCTAGGGACTGCTGCTGGCTTGGAAGCTTTGCTGGAATGACCAGATGTCAGTCCCCCGGACTCTCATCTGTGGAATCTGTGGAATGGACTTTGCTTTTCCCCTTTCTTTCTTTCTTTGGAATCATTCTAGGATCTAAATAAACTTTTCCTGAAGAAGGGAGGGAAACAAAACCACCAAGAACCCAATTCCTATTTTATTTCTACAGAAGCAATTTAGCTTAGCTCTGTTCAACAGTTGTGGTCTCCTTGACCCAATCTGTTTAGCCGTTTTGCCAAATTATGCCTTTCTTCACAGGGGGAAGGAGGGAGATAGCAGGAAGGCATCTGCAGAAATCCAATCTTCATGCTAATAATGTCACTCAAAGAAGAAATGATATGTTTGGATTCCTGCAGAGGAAGGGGCTCCCACAAATTTCCATTTCAGATAAGATGGGACCAAAAGTCTGAAAACCTATCTTGCTGTCCTGTCTTGGAAGCTGTATGTCCCTGGGAACTTGAGTAGCGTACCCTGCCTGAACCTCACTCTGCAGAGCTCTAATAGTAACTTACATGTTTGTGACATGTTACAAACACTTTCAGAAGAGCATTTTGTTTAAACTTTGTACCACTTTCTGTAATAGTTATTATCAGTCCCATTTTTCAGTCAAGGTCATTGCAAACTGGAGAAGTTAAGTTTCTTGTCCAAGCCCCATAAATGCAAGAGACAGAACCAGGCCTCCATCCAGGGGCTGGCCTGATTCTAGATCCTGCTGCTTTACACCAGCCTGCCATCCCCAGGCCAGTCTTGGCCGCACTGCCCAACTCTCTGAGAATACAGTGCTAATAGCTACTGTGAGAGGTGTGATAATGTCCAAATCCACCGTTTTCTACCCCCAAACTTGCTCTGCTATGTTTATACTGAAACTTGGTGAATGTAAGCTCCATCCATTCAGGCAACCAAGCCATGCACATCAAAGTCATCTTCACCGCTTCTTGCCCTGACATCACACATTAATCGTCACAAAGTCCTGTAGATTCTCCTGACCTAAGGTGTCAACCACATTCCTTCCCCATTTGCACCGTCACTGTCGTGCTGTTTCCTTTGGCTTGCTGCAAGGGTTTCAAGCCTGGCTGACTCCCAATTTGTTGTTCACACTGCTACCGGGAGATCTTAGGGCTGTTGTGAGGATTAAATTACATAAAATCTGTTCAACACTTAGAGCATCTCTACCATTTACTAAGCACTATTTAAGTGTTGCTTATTATTGTCATCAGTGTCTTTTTACAGTGAAAATCTCATCAGATAATGGCCCAGACTGTAACTCCTTCAGTAGCTCATTATTTGTCCCCCACGACTCAGATCTTAAAATTTCACTCATGCACAGCTTCCTCCAGGGAGGCTGTGCTGACTTCTCCAATGAAGTCCATGTTTCCCTTCCACGGGCTCTCACAGCGATGTGCATATCTCACACTCGTATCTCTGTCATCGTCCCCATCACAGTGTACTCGGCCAGTGCTGTCTTTGTCTCCTCCACTGGGGATTAAGTTTCCTAAGGGGACTATCCTTACGTGAGCCCACAGCCCCTGAACGTAACACATTTCGTGATAGAAGTAAGACCTAAGTATATGCTTTGGAATGAATAAATATGTAAATGGTGTCTCCAGGCCCTGCAATCCACACTCCCACACGGCACTGCATCCCTAGATTTGCTTTGGGCTGCTCTCACTCCTAGATTCATACCATCTGTTGCTCTGTCATCCTGGAACATCCTCCTCTCCCCTGAAATAGAGGCTAGACTGCGGGATGGGAGAACGCTGGAAATTCTGGCCTCCAACCAAAGGATGAAAAGCAGGAACTGCAAGGAGAGGGCCCTGGGGGTTTCCCAAGTTTCCTGTTGATAGTGTCTAGCAGCCTTCAGATTTCTAATGAGTCGCCTCACTAGGGCCTGAAATGGGAAACTAACAAATTCCCCTAGTTTATTGCAGGGATTGTTGGGCAAGAGAGCCTGAAGGTCCATTTCCCCTGGATCATAGTTTCTCCTTGAGGAGAGGCAGGACCTGTCTCAGGAGCAGGTAATGGCTCCCTAGGGTGTTGGGTGGTGAAGTTACTAAGCAAGGCTCCTATACACTTGCTGATAACCAGAAAATGCCTGTTGACACACTCATTAGATTGTAGCTGGGTCAGGCCAATCAGAAGGGGCACAGGAGCATTGTTCTGCAGAGTGTGGTGTGAGTCTATTGTTACTGGTTTGAAAACATTTAAAAGAATGGGTGCAGGATCTGTAATATCCTGGCAATGCTGTATTTGTGGCAAATTATTTGGACATTTCCTTTAAGGTTCCTGGTTAAGATATCGGATAACTGCATTCTGTTGTACTCCAGGGCTCACATTTAGGGGAGCATAAAACTCCTCCACACTGGTGAGTGGTCTTCATTATTTCATAGATAGTAAAGAAAAGGATGCATTAAATTGTCTAAGATCTCGCAGAACATATGCCATCTCAAAGATGAGAGCTAGTTAGGCCATTTATGTTCAATTCGGAAATCATCGAGATCCTTTGATAACTGTGGTCTGTGTATACCTGAGAGCGAAGGATTGAGGGGTGGTACTGGGGGAAGTAGCTGGATGAGGGGACAAGATAGTTCCTGGGCTGGGAGGAAGGAAAATGTTAGAGATCTTTCAGAATGGCCATAAGAGGTACCCATAGCATCAGTGTAAATAAAGAAGGAAGGAAAGAAGGAAATATTTAATTAGGGGTTTTTTATGTGTAATTCTGTACTTTGTTTTTTACTTATGCTATCCATTAATCCTCATAATATCCCAAATTGCAGAAGAGAAAACGAAAACTCAGGAAGATTTAATTATTTACTCAAAAACATGCTGTTGAAATAAGAAGTGAATACTTTTTTACTCCATGTCTAGCACTTTCTTCACAATATAAATCTTTCTCTAGCTTCCTTGCTCACTGAGCACCTTCACCAATGACAAGATAAATATAAATAAGCCAGTCACAATGATTTATTCCTATATTGATTTGCTGAATCATTGATTTTTCTCCCAGAGACTTGAATATTTGCTATTTGCTGGGAACTCTGGTGCTGATGGGTAAGAGAGATTGGTGTGGACCCTTGGTGATTGACACATCAACTCTTGTCAAATGAGCAACGTGGTGTCTGCCTTCTAAGGGCTTGAATGAGTTTGAGTGTAATAAGAAACCAGTTACAGCAGCCTATTTTTCTCATAAGGAACTTAGCATATCATCAAGTTTACAGGGATCTCACTATAAGGTTTTGGGTAAGAAGGTCCTTGGTTAAATGAAAATTTTGATGTCTGCATTTGCCACTTCTTCCCAGTTGAACCTCTTCAATACCCGCTTTGCTATTTGTTTTTCTATTTCCTGACATTTCATCCATGCTGTTCTCTGGGCCTGCAAGGCCACCTCCTGTTCTTAGGATCCGATATTCTTGCTGCCCAAATAACTCTTGAAAATCCCATCAGCTGCACTTCTTTGGTTAAAATAGTGGGGGCTGGAATGGATGTGTCTCTTCCAATTTCCCTCTTCAGGCCCTACGGGAAGAGAGGAAAGGCAAACAATGCTGAAAGTAAGGAAAGTCATGGATATCCTTCCTTCTCCAGTTTCCATAGCTCTGCTGCTAGAGAAGAACCAGTCATGTCCTGAGCACCAGATGTGGGAATCAGCAGGCCTGAAGACGTAAAGAAAGGTCACTCCCCAATAAGGCTGTCAGGCCACCATGTTGTACATTCTGTGTTCGTAGTTCTCCCTGCAAGACCACGTAAGACATGTGTCTGAATTGCCACCTAGCTGGCCTGGGCACATGCACACACACAAATGAAAAAAACGATTCAGTTTAAATGAGGGTTACTCATAGTTTGTGTACTTTCTCCAGGGTCTTCTGTTCTCTCACCTACTCTATTTGAACTTTAAAACTGCTGGTATAGAGCACAGACTTGATTCTTTAGTGATGGGCTGAGTATAAAGTTTCAAAATCACCATCTTAGAATGGATGAGAGGAAAGAGCCCAGCAAGAAAAATTACAGCCATAGAAAATAACATCACTGATAGAACACTTTCTATGTAGCAGGTGCTCTTCTAAGTATTTTACATATACTAAGACATTTATCCTCCCCTTTAGCTCATTGTCCAGATGAGAAAACTATAACACAGAGTTGTTAAGTAAGTTGTCCCAGGCAAAGAGTCACTATATGGAAGAACTGCGACCCAAATCCAAGTTATCTGCCTGCAGATTCCATACTTTCATCTACTGCACTATCCTGAACCTAAAGCAAAACCTAATAACAATAATGACTTTCAAATGTCCCTCACTAAATGACATCTTCATGCATAAATCTGCTGTGGGAGGATAGAATTTCAAAAATGGAATTACTGGAACAAATTCAATGAATATATTTAAGGATCTTGATACATTTTGCTGAATTTCCTTTATTCCTACATTATACATTTATTTGTTAAAAATTACTTCAAGGGCATCCTAGGATATCACACAACAGTCTATGTCTAACATCATAGTTCTGCAGTCAGAATTTATGACCTTGATAAATGCTGCAAGATTGATGTACACAAAAACCACAATTATAATCCCTAGGCACTGTTCAACCATTTTGGAATGATTTTCAACAATGGCTGAGTTACTATTAGGTTTTAAAGTAACTCTCAGCTAACACCCCACCCCAAAATTAAGCCCAACATATATTCTGCTGAATTTCTCTGTGTAAAATTACATCATTTATAATCCTACTAGCAAATACTTTAACTGCTGGTCATATAGTCCACATCACCACTGCTAACTGGAAGAGTTTAAATGCTCTCTTAGTTTAATTTTAATTTGCAGTACATTTTAAGTGAAGTGAAACAAATTTTTAGATGCTTCATGCATTGTATTCCTATTTTATGAACCGTATGCTTATATCCGTTTGCTACTTTAGAGTTTTAGTTATTTTATCCATTAGTTTGTGATAAATTTTTATTAATATTTTGGTAATTTTTGAGTCATTTTCCATTTGTCATTTGTCTCCTAATATTTTTTATTGTGTCTTTGTTGCAAGTATTTAATTTTATACAAATTATTGGTTATTTTCTACTCTTTGATAATATTTCATTATCTTTAAGCTTAGTTTTTCAATTTTTTCATTCAGTGATGTTTTCCTCTGATCCTTTGAACTTTTTGGATTTTATTGAAAAATCCACAAGAGTGTTTGAACATTATATGAGTTGAGGATTTACACTGAATTTTTTTTTCTGTTTCTTAAATAAATGTTTATGGACTTACTATTTTATGTTTGAAACAGTTTTCAGTGTCCTTGAGATCATCTCATGGTTGAAAGTTTGTTGAAATTCTCTGTGACATAATATACGCATAGTAATCTTTTTTGAGGGTCTATGATAATATCCACTATTCTAAGAAGATTGGCCTAGATAGTCATTTTTATTTAATGGATCATATCTGGGATTTATTTTGCTGGAAAATTATTCATTTCATCTAGACTTTCAAAATTCTTTATAAAAGTTTGTACAAAATATTCTCAGATTTGAAAATTTCTTTGAAATGATTACTTGATTTGGCATTTTATACTATGCATGCTTGTGTTTTTATTATTTTTCTGGATAAAATAATGGTTTGTATATTTGTCTTTTTTTTCAAAGAACTAATGTACGTGTGCATGCATGTATGTATGCATTCTAGTGTTTTTCTCTTTTTCCATATCATTTTTTTACATTCTATTTATATTATTTTTTCCTCTGTATTTCTCTTTAAATTCTATTGTATTATTTTTTCCTCTGTATTTTTTTTGTAGCGCAACATTTTCATGTTACATATAAGAAAAGAGATTGCTCTATTTTTAACTTTCCCTCTGATCATAAATTACTTACATTCTTACCATTTGCAATATACTCATCCTCCCACCTTCCAAGCCCCCTTAAAACCTCCTCCAATTACAGCCTCTGGCTGGCTCTGGCTGAAGGTCCAGGATCTTGTGATCTACATCAAGTCTACATATATATGAATCATTTTAAGTGTAGTTTCTTTCAGTTTGAAGTTTTGCGAACTGAAGATGTAGGCTCTTTGCTCTTGACACATCTTAATGGTAAGATGGGCATATAGAATAACTGCAGCAGACACTTCCTTTGGAGTAAAAGGAAAATGAAGAACATAAGCAGTCACTCATCCATAACAATTCTGAAATCTAGGTAGGCACAGGTTGCCAGTCCCTTGATTAGAATCTGGTGCTGTTTTCTGGGAGGGATTCTCCACGGCTCCTGGCTCTAACCTGCAGAGTCTCGACCCCATACTTTGGTTATTCTTCCTTATTCATAAGACAGCCAGGACTTGCAGGTGAGGCATTTTCTCAGTCTGATTCCTCTGTATGAATAGGTTGGAGGTCCTAAGATGTCTGCATTTTCATTGTCTCCATCCCTGTTAAAATTGATATAGTTGCTTTAAAAAAAACTTTCTGGGTTTCTTATGTATCGCAAAATTAATTTCCTTAGTCAGCAGTCACATCCACCTTTCTTTCTTTCTTCTGGGCCACTTGTGAGGCTGCTCATCCCTTAAGATTCCTAGAGAGAGCTTGTTTAGCTTAGAGGATTTATGCCTTTAAGAGTCACAGAAACCTTACCTGACATACACTTAAATATTTCCAAGTTCTAACAAATAGTCTTACAGTCACATTCTTGAGCTCTTTTACAGGCAATGTTTTCCTGATAGCCCCTTGGATCTGATCTTCACCCCCGAGGCCATTTCTCACTTTGAGAATCTTTGTTGGACAAGATTGGGGATGGGATGAGGAACAGCTTTATTTTCAAACCCAGCAAGGTCTGGATTCTTTATATCGCCTCTAAATTCTTCACGGAAACTTAACAGCACCATCTTTTGCTCATCATCTTATTGATTGGCACTTTTATAATCTTCCTAGAAATTTCCCCAAAAAGTCCTATAAGTTTACTAAATGCTTTTTCTGTTTTCCAGGCTACAGTATGTCAAGCTTCCCAACAAAGCATGTAAGTAGCCCCTTGTTACCAGACTATAACTACATTTTTCTCTCTGTCCTTTCTGTCTTTCAAATGTTTACCAACAGTGGCCTCAAGACTCTTCCAAGTTTCAGTTAACAGATTCCTTAAGTCTTTACACATTCTCTGACCACCAATTCCAAATTCAGTGCCATATATTGTAAGTTTTAATTGCAACAGCCCCTTGCTTTAGATACCAAATTCTATTCTAGTTCTTTATTGCTGCATAACAAACTATGGAGGACTTTAGTTGCTAAAATAACAACAGTTATTTATTTTGCACACAAATCTATGATTTTGGCATGGCTGCATGTGGTCAGCTTCTGTCTCCTGACCACAGCTTGGATGTCAGCTTGGTCAGCCTGGACGGCTCAACTAGGGCTTAAGGGTCCGTTTCCAGAATGGCTCACTTGCGTGGCTCGTTACTTCATGTTAACTTTTGGCTGTGTGCTTATTTGAGGCTGTCGGCCAGCAACCTTAGTTTCCCACCACATGGATTATCTAAGGGCTGCTTGGGCTTCCTTAAAGGATGGTGGCTGGGGTACAAGAGTGGGCGATCCAAGGGACAGGGAGTAGAGGATGCTAGACGCTAGAGTCCAGGATTTATAAACTGATGCAACATCATTTTTGCTACGATCTACTGGTCAGAGCAGTCACCCAGCCTACCTAGATTCAAACAATGAGGCGTATGCATATCTGTCTAGGTGAGAAGTGTAAAACAAATAAAAATGTGTGGCTGTATTTAACCTTCAGCATATATAGAAGATAAATCCTGTGGCTGAATCTTTTCTGCAAAAGTATTCTGTGACGATCTAGCCATGATCTCGGTCTCTGACATAAGTAGAAAGAGAAAGCACCAAGTCTAATTCATCAAGTTCTTCCTTTCTTAATGACTTGGGGATTTTCTCCTGCTGTGCGTTCCCTGTAACATCTCTGACATAACACATACAAGAGCAGTTTCACATGAGCCCCTCAGAGAGCTGTCTATCAGTGTCTAGCATTTGTCTCATTTCCCATCCAAGTGTCTGGACTCCCTGGCAAAGGGAAGAGATACGCAGCCTGAAGTTAGGAGGAACTTCTTCTAAAGGAGAAACCTCAACTAAGACTTGTACCAGGCACTATCACATTTTTCTGCATAACCCAAATTTACTTTATTCATTTATTTATTTACTTACTGAACAAATATTGTTCACATTCTTTTCCAGGAACAAATATGTTTCTCATGGGTCCAAAAGACTTACATTGCCTCTGCTACTCTAATATTCTGTCTTCTATTTTTTTGTCTCTTTTTTCCCCTCTTCTAGCTTTCTGAAATGAGAATGTAAAATTGATTCTTTTCTCCAACCTGAAAATGAAAATCTGGGCTCACTAAGTAGGAAACTCCAAGGAGGTCATTCCATTGATGTCTATTTTAAGAAATAGTGCCCAGAAAACCTCCACCTCTCTAATAAATCCCCAGATAATTTATTATAAAGGGGCTTCTCTTTGGCCAACTAATTCTCGCAGTGGATTACCATAGTTCTTCCTGCTAATCGGGGAAGTTATGGACAAGTGTTGGGCACAATGTGGTAATGAGCTTCCTATGGAGGCAGGGATCTCAACTACCAACCAGGGCGCTGAGTCTGTAGTAATGTGAAAGGAAAGACCATTGGTGGTACTCAGTGAGGCAACAGCTAAAGCTCCCGTGGGGAAAAGGCACAGGTGATATTTGCGGAGTAATGTAGATAATTTTCTCAGAGTGGTCCAGAGTGTTTGTGGAAAATGGAAGGAGAGCCATGGGGGTTATGACAGGGAAGACGATTTTGGCAAATTTCTCCTTCATAGACGTGTTGAGGAAGCATCTGAGAGTGAAGACACCTGTATATCACTGGACACTAGAATTCTGGTGTGAAGGAATGTGGCTTTTTAATATTTTTAGACACTTTGACTTCTTTACTGAAACACACAGTGACAATCCAGTCATTTATTTGTATGCCAAATTTAAAGATTGTTGGATTTCCCCCATGAGCCAGTGATCTGTGTTCCCCTAGTTATTAGTAGTGGAAAATAGGAAATGTGAGCAAATGACAGAAGCGGCAGGGGAGCTGGATGGTGGAAAATGTTAGGATGAAGATGTAGACTGAGGTCAAGAAGCCAGGGCCATAGGGTAAGTTTTGATTTTTTTCATAGGGAGGTTACAGCATTAAAGTTAGAAAAGAAGAAAACAAAATTTAAAGAGAACACATGGCATGTACAGAGAACACAGAAAGTGTTTTCACTTACGAGGCACATGGTGGTGCAAAGGGCACCAAGCTGCTATAAAATGAACTAATTGGAATCATTATTAATTCATTAACAGCCTATTTCATTTATTCATCAAGCACTTATATCTATTTATTTAAATATTGGGTTAAGTTTTGAGGCTGCATAGTGAATAAGGTAGGATCTTTAGCCTTGAGACTCTCAAGTCTACTGAAGAGACAACTGGGAAAAATAATTTGGACATAACATGTTGAGTATTTTGATGAAGACACATGAAACCAGCTTTAAATATACTAGAAACAGAAAACTCTCCCTAGAGAAATTAGAAATTTCAATAACTGGTTTCTTGAAACTATGAAGAATGAGTGGGCCACAAAGGAAGGTGAAAGGATATGAGAAGCTGAGATTTCTCTCTTAGCATAAAGTCTTGAAACCCAAAGACATATGGAGGGAATTGGGTGTATCACACAGGAATTACACTGAACCTGTGTGATAAAGGACATGTTATTTTGAGGATTTAAAGAGGGCTGCAAAATTAAGAGAAGAAGAAGACATACAACAAGCAAAGCCCAGACTATTTCCAGATTTACAAGGTGGTATGAAAAATGATGATTGTTCAAAATTTCTCAGTGCTGAAGTTCATGTGAAGGAATACATAGGGGCAGTTATGCATGGAGACGTATCTTTGGGAAAAGTATGAAAGAATATCATTGATTTAACTGGATAACTGAGGGTCATTTAGTTTTGTTAGTGGTATAGGATTTGTCCTACGGAAAGATAATTCTAACGCTTTGTGGAGGACGACCTAGAGTAGGATGAGATAGACCCCAGGGAGTCTCTAATACTCTTAGACTAGGTCAGGCAAGCACTGACTTCTTGAAGAGAGGATGAGATGGCTTCTAGAAGTACTGCAGAACAAATGCAGATTGGATGTGGAGGATGAGAAAATTGATGTGTTTAAACATATCTCAGAAATTTACAGCTTGAAGGACCAAGAGGATTTTGTTGAGATGCAGAATGCAGATGGAAGAAGAGATTTGGGCAGGACATGGGAAATAAGTATGTGCTGATTAAAATACATACTATATAGTACAGCAATAAAAACTGTTCAGAGGCCTTAAGGAAAGCATCTGAGCCTCCCTACTCAGGAATTGAGAGACAGATCCTGGGAATGACAGTCTGGTGGATCTTCAAATCAGGGCATATCAGGAATAAGACATAATCAAGTGGATGACTACTGAATGTTGAAACAAAACTATATTATCCTGTCCATGCATTTTCTGCAAGGGAAATCAGGCCTACTGTCCTCTAAGAGTTTGTAGAAGAATCATAAAACTAGTTCTAAGACAGTAGCAATACTTCTAAAACAAACTAATTTTTAATGAATGACCACATGAGAATGGGATATATGATTAGTAATGAAAGGAACCTGTGCTCTTTAAGGGCAAGCGACACAAACCAATGGATATTTCCCTAGGTGAGGAATGTATGAAAAGCAGATGGAAAGTGGGACCTCAGACATTGCTCACAGAACCTATATATCAGTAATATGGGTAAAACTATGTCCCTTTAAAATCATAATTAATGTAGATAAAGGTTTTTTTGAGTATTAGATTACCAAAAAGTTAAGTGGAGATTGCATAAGTTTTTTTGTGGGGGAGGAAGGTGGTACTAAAAGACAGGCTTTATTTGAGCAAATATCTATATACTTCATGTAAACACGTGTTCCCAAATTCACTGTTAAAATCACTGGCAGAAAAATAGCACAGTGCATATTAATTTATTAATAGCATGGTACGTATTAATTTAGGATAGTTTTTGGTTAATTTACAATCCCTTTTCTCTCTCATGCCTGTTGTTTCTCATTCAAACCAGACTGCTGCTAGCTACTTTATGAAGGGGCAGTCTCCCTGACTTCTCAGTTCCGAAGGTCTCTGGATCTGGTCATATCAGCTTTATCCCATGGGACTGACTCTCCATGGCCAATTCCTCCTGTGTGACTGAGTTCCTCCTGCTGGGTTTCTCCAGCCTTGGAGAATTACAGCTCATCCTCTTTGTGGCCTTTCTCTGCCTCTATTCAGTCATCCTGAGTGGAAACTTCACTATCATCTCAGTCATCTGCTCAGATCGCAACCTCCACACGCCCATGTACTTTTTTCTGTGTGTCCTTTCGACCTCTGAGACCTTCTATACAATTGTAGTCCTGCCCAAGATGCTTCTGAACCTGCTCTCTGTGTTCAGGACACTGTCCTTCATGAGCTGTGCTGCCCAGATGCTCTTCTTCCTTGGCTTTGCTGTCACCAACTGCCTGCTGCTGGGGGTGATGGGTTATGACCGCTATGCTGCCATCTGCCGGCCTCTGCACTACCCCATCCTCATGAGTTGGAAGGTGTGTGCACAATTGGCTGCAACTTGTATCATTGCGGGCTTCCTAGTATCTCTGGCGGGAACAGCTTTGGTCTTTAGTCTCCCTTTCTGTGGCTCCAACAAGGTCAACCACTACTTCTGTGATATTGCACCGGTCATCCGACTCGCCTCTGCCGAAACCTACATCAATGGACTGGTCATCTTCACCGGTGGGGTCTTGGTGCTTGTTGTGCCCTTGATCTTCATCTGCATCTCCTACGGCTTCATTGTCCATACCATCCTGAAGATCCCGTCGGCCGAAGGCAAGCGAAAAGCCTTCTCCACCTGCGCCTCCCATCTCATTGTAGTCGTTGTCCACTACGGCTGTGCCTCCTCTGTCTATCTGAGACCCTCAGCCAAATACATATCAGGCAAAGACAAGCTGGTGACAGTGACGTACACCATCATCACCCCGCTGTTGAACCCGATGGTATACAGCCTTAGGAACAAAGAAGTACAGCTGGCCATTCGGAAAATGATTGGGAAGACTGCATTTTCACTTAAGGCTTTGTAGTTAGAACAATTTTTCAATAGTACACACACATTTGGGCCACATGTGTCACTAGTTGTTTAAGCCATAAACATGTGCAGTCCATTTGTCTGTAGAGCTGGGTGGCCCTGGGTGAATTACTTGACACTGCACAGCCTTGGTGTTCTCTTATGTAAGGCAGGCACAGTGCTCTGCCCGCCTCATGGCGCTGTAGAGGTGAAGGAGATAGGAAAGCCTATGTCACTACAGGTTAACTCTCCTCCTCTTCCTCTTCCTCCAGTTTATAGTTCTCAAAAGGTCTTAAAAAAGATTACCTCTTGCCCTATGTTTGGCTTATTTGCCCCAAATCTCTGATTGTATTCTTTGCTTAAGGTTATTTCCAGCTTCAAATAAAGTGCTCAGGCCTGAAGATGGCTTAGATCTGGGAATATGAAAAACATTACTGTATTAGCAACTAGAAGATTTAAGCTTAACATTGGTTAAGTCATGACTTTAAGAAAGCTATAATTGTTCTCCAAACTAAATTGTAAAATATGGAAAACAGCGGTAATATAATTTTCCTATCTTCCTCCATAGCATCTTTGCATCTAATGGATCAGATGAAAGAAAGCATGCATAAAATGTAAAACTGCACAGAATGTAAGACTCTTATTACATTAATCAAGACTTCACACATCCCTACAAGGGCCTGTTATTTCTTTCAGGTTCTCCAAAAGTGATATTTCTGGTTGCGTTTTCTGACATCCAAAGCAAAAAGCCTTCTCCGCCTTTGCCCCTCATCTCACTGTAGTCACCGCCCACTATTGCTGTGGCTCCTTCCTCTATCTGGGACCCTCAGTCACTCTTTATACCTGACCACTCCTTTGAGCTATATCATATGTAACATTGAAGAAATTCTGCATTAATGAATGAAAAAATAACCAGCCATCTAGTCCACCTCAGGCTGAAAATGTCTATGTGGCCTTCCACACTGAATTTAAGAACGAAGTTACCCACTTTCAAATTTGTCACCAGACTATATGATACTAGAGAGAGAATGACTTCGGTGGTCATCTCGTCCTCCCTCTCACCTGTACAGAAATTCCTTCATCAGTATCTCCAAGCAAAACTCACCTGCAGCAAATGGACATCAGCTACTTCCCAAAAAACACATTCCCATCATTTTCAGCTCTCATCGTTTCCTCTCATTCTAGCTTATATTTGCCTCTCTGTGATTTTCTTACTTTCTGTCTCTTGTGTCATAGTTAGTCTAATCTTGGTTCACGGATGTTTGGTACAGTTCTGATGGTCACTTGAACCTTTCCAGTTACTCATGCGACCTGAATTTCAGACACTTCACCTCCCTGTGTGCGGTCCTTTAGATATACTGCAGCTTATCAATATTCTCTTTAAAGCATAAATAAGAAAACTGAAATTCATATTTCATGTGTGACCTCCATTTCCCGGGTAAAATGTAACTGTGTTCTACCTTGTTAAATTGATGTAGATTTTCTAATTAATGTGGATAATAACATCATCAGTAATGCTCTCATATTTAAATTATTAACTGTTCTCATTTTTGTCTCCCATTTTTCAGTTTTTGGATAAAGTCTTTTTATATCATTTTCATTCATTTTTTAAAATATAATTTATTTTATTATCATTAATTTACAATTACATGTGCAATATTACGATTATTAAACTACCCCTTCATCAGGTCCCGCCCACCAACCCCATTACAGTCACTGTCCATCAGCGTAGTGAGATGCTATGGAATCACTACTTGTCTTCTCTGAGTTGTACTGCCCTCCCCGTGCCCCCCCAACATTACATCTGCTAATCGTAATGCCCCTTTTTCCCTCTTATCCCTCCCTTCCCGCCCATTTTCCCCAGTCACTTTCCCTTTGGTAACTATTAGTCCGTTCTTGGGTTCTGTGAGTCTGCTGCTGTTTTGTTCCTTCAGTATTTTTTCTTTGTTCTTATACTCCACATATGAGTGAAATCATTTGATACTTGTCTTTTTCGGCTTGGCTTATTTCACTGAGCATAATACCCTCTAGCTCCATCCATGTTGTTGCAAATGGTAGGATTTGTTTTCTTCTTATGGCTGAATAATATTCCATTGTGTATATGTACCACATCTTCTTTATCCATTCATCTACTGATGGACACTTAGGTTGCTTCCATTTCTTGGCTATTGTAAATAGTGCTGCAATAAACATAGGGGTGCATCTGTCCTTTTCAAATTGGGCTGCTGCATTCTTAGGGTAAATTCCTAGGAGTGGAATTCCTGGGTCAAATGGTATTTCTATTTTGAGTTTTTTGAGGAACCTCCATACTGCTTTCCACAATGGTTGAACTAATTTGCAGTCCCACCAGCAGTGTAGGAGGGTTCCCTTTTCTCCACATCCTCGCCAACATTTGTTGTTGTTTGTGTTTTGGATGTTGGCCATCCTCACTGGTGTGAGGTGATATCTCATTGTGGTTTTAATCTGCATTTCTCTGATGATTAGCGATGTGGAGCATCTTTTCATGTGCCTGTTGGCCATCTGAATTTCTTCTTTGGAGAAGTGTCTATTCATGTCCTCTGCCCATTTCTTAATTGGATTATTTGCTTTCTGTTTGTTAAGGTGCATGAGTTCTTTATATATTTTGGATGTCAACCCTTTATCAGATACGTTTTTTATGAATATATTCTCCCATACTGTAGGATGTCTTTTTGTTCTACTGATGGTGTCCTTTGCTGTACAGAAGCTTTTCAGCTTGATATAGTCCCACTTGTTCATTTTTGCTTTTGTTTCCCTTGCCCGGGGAGATATGTTCATGAAGAAGTTGCTCATGTTTATGTCCAAGAGATTTTTGCCTATGTTTTTTTCTAAGAGTTTTATGGTTTCATGACTTACATTCAGGTCTTTGATCCACCTTGAGTTTACCTTTGTGTATGGGGCTAGACAGTAGTCCAGTTTCATTCTCTTACATGTAGCTGTCCAGTTTTTCCAACACCAGCTGCTGAAGAGGCTGTCATCTCCCCATTGTATATCCAAGGCACTTTTATCAAATATTAATTGACTGTATATGTTTGGGTTAATGTTTGGATTTTCTATTCTGTTCCACTGGTCTGTGGGTCTGTTTTTGTGCCAATACCAAATTGTCTTGATTACTGTGGCTTTGTAGTAGAGCTTGAAGTCAGGGAGTGTAATTCCCCCTGTTTTATTCCTCCTTCTCAGGATTGATTTGGCTATTTGGGGTCCTTTGTGGTTCCATATGAATTTTAGAATTATTTGTTCCAGTTCATTGAAGAAAGCTGTTGGTAGTTTGATAGGGATTGCATTGAATCTGTAGATTGCTTTAGGTAGTATAGCCATTTTGACAATATTTATTCTTCCTAGCCAAGAGCATGGGATGCATTTCCATTTGTTAGTGTCCTCTTTAATTTCTCTTAGGAGTGTCTTGTAGTTTTCAGAGTACAGGTCTTTCACTTCCTTCGTTAGGTTTATTCCTAGGTATTTTATTCTTTTTGATGCAATTGTGAATGGAATTGTTTTTCTGATTTCTCTTTCTGTTAGTTCATCATTAGTGTATAGGAAAGCAACAGATTTCTGTGTGTTAATTTTGTATCCTGCAACTTTGCTGAATTCAGATATTAGTTCTAGTAGTTTTGGAATGGAGTCTTTAGGGTTTTTTATGTACAGTATCATGTCATCTGCAAATAGTGACAATTTGACTTCTTCTTTACCAATCTGGATGCCTTGTATGTCTTTGTTTTGTCTGATTGCTGTGGCTAGGACCTCCAGTACTATGTGAATAACAGTGGAGAGAGTGGGCATCCCTGTCTTGTTCCCGATCTTAGATGAAAAGCTTTCAGCTTCTCGCCGTTAAGTATGATGTTAGCTGTGGGTTTGTCATATATGGCCTTTATGATGTTGAGGTACTTGCCGTCTATACCCATTTTGTTGAGAGTTTTAATCAGGAATGGATGCTGAATTTTGTCAAATGCTTTTTCAGCATCTATGGAGATGATCATGTGGTTTTTGTTCTTCTTTTTGTTGATGTGGTGGATGATGTTGATGGATTTTCGAATGTTGTACCATCCTTGCATCCCTGGGATGAATCCCACTTGATCATGGTGTATGATCCTCTTGATGTATTTTTGAATTCGGTTTGCTAATATTTTGTTGAGTATTTTTGCATCTACGTTCATCAGGGATATTGGTCTGTAATTTTCTTTTTTGGTGAGGTCTTTGCCCGGTTTTGGTATTAGAGTGATGCTGGCTTCATAGAATGAGTTTGGAAGTATTCCCTCCTCTTCTATTTTTTGGAAAACTTTAAGGAGAATCGGTGTTATTTCTTCTCTATATGTCTGGTAGAATTCAGAGGTGAATCCATCAGGCCCAGGGGTTTTGTTCTTGGGTAGTTTTTTGATTACCAATTCGATTTCGTCACTGGTGATTGGTCTGTTTAGTTTTTCTGTTTCTTGCTTGGTCAGTCTTGGAAGGTTGTATTTTTCTAAGAAGTTGTCCATTTCTTCTATGTTTTCCAGCTTGTTAGCATATAGATTCTCATAATATTCTCTTATGATTCTTTGTATTTCTGTGGGGTCCGTCGTGATTTTTCCTTTCTCATTTCTGATTGTGTTTATGTGTGTAGATTCTCTTTTTCTCTTAATGAGTCTGGCTAGGGGTTTGTCTATTTTGTTTATTTTTTCAAAGAACCAGCTCTTGGTTTTATTGATTTTTTCTATTGTTTTATTCTTCTCAATTTTATTTATTTCTTCTCTAATCTTTATTATGTCCCTCCTTCTGGTGACTTTGGGCCTCATTTGTTCTTCTTTTTCCAATTTCAGTAATTGTGTCTTTAGACTATTCATTTGGGAATGTTCTTCCTTCTTTAAATAGGCCTGGATTGCAATATACTTTCCTCTTAGAACTGCCTTTGCTGCGTCCCACAGAAGTTGTGGCTTTGTGTTGTTGTTGTCATTAGTCTCCATATATTCTTTGATTTCTGTTTTGATTTGGTCGTTAACCCATTGATTAATTAGGAGAGTGTTATTAAGTCTCCATGTATTTGTGAACCTTTTTGATTTCTTTCTAAAATTTATTTCTAGTTTTATACCTTGGTGATCTGAGAAGTTGGTTGGTAGGATTTCAATATTTTTGAAATTACTGAGGTTCTTTTTGTGGCCTAGTATGTGGTCTATTCTGGAAAATGTTCCATGTGCACTTGAGAAGAATGTGTATCCTGTTGCTTTTGGGTGTAGAGTTCTGTAGATGTCTGTTAGGTCCATCTGTTCTAGTGTGTTGTTCAGTGCCTCTGTGTCTTTACTTATTTTCTGTCTGGTTGATCTGTCCTCTGGAGTGAGTGGTGTGTTGAAGTCTCCTAAGATGAATGCATTGCTGTCTATTTCCTCCTTTAATTCTGTTAGTATTTGTCTCACATATGCTGGCGCTCCTGTGTTGGGTGCATATATATTTATAATGGTTATATCTTCTTGTTGGACTGACCCCTTTATCATTATGTAATGTCCTTCTTTATCTTTTGCTACTTTCTTCGTTTTGAAGTCTATTTTGTCTGATACAAGTACTGCAACACCTGCTTTTTTCTCTTTGTTGTTTGCATGAAATATCTTTTTCCATCCCTTCACTTTTAGTCTGTGTATATCTTTGGATTTGAGGTGAGTTTCTTGTAGGCAGCATATAGATGGGTTTTGCTTTTTTATCCATTCTGTTAGTCTGTGTCTTTTGATTGGTGCATTCAGTCCATTTACATTTAGGGTGATTATTGATAGGTATGTACTTATTGCCATTGCTGGCTTTAGATTCGTGGTTGCCAAGGGGTCAAGGGTTGCTTCTTTACTATCTAACAATCTAACTTAACTTTCTTGTTAAGTTATTGTAAACTCAGTCTGATGTTTCTTTATTTCTCTCCCTTCTTATTCCTCCTACTCCATTCTTTCTATACTAGGTGTTTTATTCTTTGCCTTTAGTTAGTATTTGGATGGTCTGCTTTCTTTGCTATGATTTTATTTTCTCTGGTGACATCTTTTTAGCCTGAGGTGTGCTTCCATCTAGAGCAGTCCATTTAAGATATCCTGTAGTGGTGGTTTATGAGAGGCAAACTCTCTCAACTTTCGTTTATCTGGAAATTGTTTAATCCCTCCATCATATTTAAATGATAATCGTGCTGGATACAATATTCTTGGTTCGAGGCCCTTCTGTTTCATAACGTTAAATATATCATGCCATTCTCTTCTGGCCTGTAAGGTTTCTGTTGAGAAGTCTGATGATAGTCTGATGGGTTTTCCTTTGTAGGTGATCTTTTTTCTCTCTCTAGCTGCCTTTAATACCCTGTCTTTATCTTTGATCTTTGCCATCTTAATTATTATGTGTCTTCGTGTTGTCTTCCTTGGTTCCCTTGTGTTGGGAGATCTATGAGCTTCGGTGGACTGTGAGACTACTTCCTTCCCCAGCAAGGGAAAGTTTTCAGCAATTATTTCTTCAAAGACACTTTCTATCCCTTTTTCTCTCTCTTCTTCCTCTGTTACTCCTATAATGCGAATATTGTTCCGTTTGGATTGTTCACACAGTTCTCTTAATATTCTTTCATTCCTAGAAATCCTTTTATCTCTCCCTGCCTCAGCTGCTCTGTACTCCTGGTCTCTGTTTTCTATTCCATTAACAGTCTCTTGCAACTCATCCATTCTGCTTTTAAGCCCGTTGATCGCTTGTCTGATTTCTGCATTGTCTTTCCTCAGTTCCCTCACTTCCTCCCTCAGCTCTTGCACATTTCTCTGTAGGTCCATCAGCATGGTTATGTCTTTTATTCTGAATTTTTTTTCAGGAAGACTGTGCATTTCCATCCCTTCAGACTCCCTCTCTGGGGTTGTCTGGTTGATTTTGGTCTGAACCATATTCTTCTGTCTTTTCATGGCTATAGAATTGGTCACTGATTGTTGCCACGTATGTCAGCTGGGCTCTTTAAGACTTTAAAAAGAGAAGAAAAAAAAAAGAGAGAAAAAAAGAAAAAAAACAAGAAATAAAGAAAAAAATAAAAAAAAGAAAAGAAAAAACAAAAATAAAAAAAAAACAAAAAAATATGCCCACCAGACGTAGATTCTGCAGGTGGCGCTATTGCCCCACTATTCCACAGCTGTGACTGTGCCGCTCCACAGGGCCCTTTATCGCTCTGGCAGGGGTGGGAACGAATAGGAGGCTGTTGATCTCAGTGAGAAGTGTAAGTATGGCTACGCTTCCTCAGTCGCCAGCTAAGGCGTCTGAAACTCCCCAGGACTCCCAGCCTGCTGGGCTGAGTGTGCTGGGGCGTTCTGGCTCCTCCACTGGGCTCCTGTCTCTTTAAGACAGCTGAAGAAAGCGCATGCTTTTTTTTTTTTTTTCCTTCCCGGGAGCCGGCTGCAAGCACCCTGGTGCGTTCCCTGCTCAGATCCTGCCGCTCTGTCTCTCCAATCTCCGCTGCACTGCGCAATGTGGGTCAGCGCTCCCCGCGCAGATCACCGGGGCTGGCTACTTCGCGGGGTGCACTTCCACTCCCTCCCGGCTCTGAATCCTCTCCTCCCGCCTGTGCGCTGGGGTGGGGGAGGGCTCGGGTCCCGCCGGGTCGCGGCTCCGTATCTTACCCGCCTCTTGGAGTGCCGAGGCCTCTCGGGTGTAGCTGCACGCTGTGCGCTTTCCTGTGTATTCTCGTCTCTCTTTTAGGAATAGATGTATTTGCTGTGTTTTCTTAGATAAATATAGTGTTGGGAGGAGATTTCTGCTGCCCTGCTCACACCGCCATCTTCCCGGAAGTCTGGGGAGTATATTTTTTTATAGTAGATGTTAGATAACTTTTACGTTAATGGACAGTAGTAGAATCTCCTTTTAATTGACAGGCTTTATTTCCTTTCCATAGGAAACTAAATCTGTGCTTGGCACAGAGTAAGAACTCAATTGATAATTTTATTGATTAATTTGACTCAAAGATGCAAAGTCAGTTCACCAATATTTGTTAAGTATCTCATTTTCTAAATATATTGGAAATATGAAATATCACCAATAATATTTGAAGGTTTTTAATGGTAAATATTTTGGGAAAATGTTTTGTTATTCAGAGGAGTTGCAAAAATTACAGAGTTTTCACATACTTTCACCCAGCTTGCCCTTATGTAACATCTTATCATAACCACAGAATATTTATTGAAACTAGGAAATTAGCCTTGGCACAATTTTATTTACTTCAGTACGTAACTGACTTAGATTTCACCAGTCTTTCCACTCATGTCCCTTCTCTGTTCCAGGGTCCAGTTTAGGGTCCCACATTGCATCATAGTCTTTTCCAACCTATGGCAGTTCCTCAGTTTTTCTGCCTCTCATGACCTTGACACTTTTGAAGAGAAATGGTCAGTTATTTTGTAGACTGTTCCTCTATTTGGGATTGTTTGGTGTTTTCTCATGGTTAGGTTTAGGTTCTAAGTTATTAAAGAGGGTATCACAGAGGCGAGGTGCCTGTCTTAGTGCATTATGTCAGAAGGCATATACGACTGTCTTGATAATCATGATGCTATACTTCATCCTTTGGCTAAGGTAGTGCCTACCAGGATTCTATGCCATAACCGTATCATTTTTCCCTTTGGAATAACTAAACATATTTATACTTTGGGACTACATAGCTTTTTCCTGCTTACATTCTTGCCTGATCAGTTTAACATTTATCGGTATTTATTGTCTGTGACAATTACTACTATAGTATTCTAATGGATATTTAAAATTTCCCCCATTCCTTCTATATTTATTAACTGGAATTGATATTTTTCTGTAGAGAAGGGTTACCATTTATCTTCCATTTATTTGCCTATTACTTATGTATATCACTGTGGGCTTATTCTTAAAAATATTTTTTGGGTTATATTCAATGTCATATTTATTGTTGTTTGAGTTCAAACTTGGCCATTGTATTGAGTTCTTTCATATTGGTTTTATGCCTCTTCCTGCCCTTCTTTCTTTCCTTTAGAACTTTCTTATTTTCTGATACTACAAGATTTTCCGGGACCTGAAATCAACCAGTTCTTCATGAGCCCAGATTCCTTTATTGGCACAAGGCACTTAGAAACCAAGATATAGTTGCAATATCTAATTTAAGTTAACCTTATTGAAGTATAGTTTAGTATACAGTAAGATGATCCCATTTTAAATATGTAGTTTAGTGAGTTTTTGTAACCACCACCCAAAGCAATATTTAGAACATTTCCATTACCTCCCACCAAATATGTCTGCTGCTTTAAGGCCAATCTCACAGCTCCCAGTCTCTAGACAACCACTTGTCTTTCTGTCACTATAGGTTAGTCTGCATTTCCTAGGCTTGCATGTAAGTAGAATCATGCAGAACACATTCTTTTGCATGTGGAGTCTTTCATTCAGCTGAATGGTTTTAAGTCCATCATTTAGAAGCATGCATCAGTAATTTTTTTTCTTTTTATTGTTGGTTGTATACTACTGTGTGAGCAGTCCACAATTTGCTTATTTATTTACCTATCACTGGATATTTGGAATATTCTTTATCATAAATAAAGATGCTATGAATATTAGTACACAAGTCTTAGTGTGGACATATAATTTTTGTTTCTTGGGTAAATTTTATGACTGAAATTGCTAGGTCATATAATAGGAATTTGTTTAACTCTTAAAAAACTGTCCAAGTATTTTCCAACATGGTGTGCCATTTTACACTCTGACCAGATATAGGAGAGTTCTGAAATGGTTTTTGTTTTTATATATAAAATGTAACCATATTTTATTCTGAAGGTGAACTAACTTTTGGAATTTTACAAAGAGAAACAATAAATATTAGCTTGCTTATTTATAATAATGTCTTGCTGCACTACATTCAGAAGATTTAATATAAGTGCATGAACAGAATGATTACAGAGGGTATTTTTCTTTTTTTTTTAATCTGGCTCACATTCATATTCAGGCTTTTCTATCTAAATTAAGGTGTTGTATCTTAAGGCCATGTGTGAAAATATGGGCAAAGCACAAAAAAATAGAATTAACTATTTGACACACTTCCAGTATCTGATATGAACAAAGAATGTTAAATTTTCTACTTTTGAGAAACCTCTTGTCAATATTTCTGCTTTTTCATTTATATACACTAAAATTTACAATGGGTTGAGTGTGAGTCTATGGGTTTTGACCAGTACATAGAGCCATGTATCCTCTTGCACAGGCATGTAGAACAGTTTCCCCCAAATGGCCTTATAGCCAACCCCTCATCCCACTCCCCATCTCTAGCCATCACTGTTCTGGTTTCTTCCCTATAGTTTTGTCTGGTTATATTTCTTACCTGTGAAATTCATTTGCTATCTAGATATGGTTATTTAGGTAAGCACTGGTAAATGTTTGTGTTTCCAGGTTTTTGTTTTGGAACTTTTAAAAATTATTTCTTAATACTGAAATTTTACTGGAATCACTTAAAATAAAAGCAGGAGTGTTCTTCTCTTTTTTTTTTTTTCATTTTATGATGTACTGACTTTGTCCTACTGCCGTGGGCACCACTGCACCTTAAAGTATTATCGAGTACCGGAACACACCCCCAGAGGCTTACCTCAGCATCTTTGAGAACTGGAACTGAAACGTGTGCTTCCTGGACCACAGACGTCCAGATGCTCTAACTGCCTTCATATGGGCCCGAGTAGATTTGAATTTTGCTTTCGACATGAAAAAACACAATTAATTAGGGATCAGTGAAGATAAATGAGCTGATTAATTATGGATTAAAAAAAATCGTTGTGGCATTTTTGAAACCCAGTTTTGGTGGTGGAGGAGAATGAGGGCTATAAGAAATGGTGACTTTCTTCAGGGAGGTCCTTTTAGATGAACGTATTGCTTGCGTCAAAATGACAGGCAGGACAGGTTGGAGATCTTCTTTTGGAAGGTACTTTGAAACTGTATATCAGAACAAAACCAAACCAAAACCACTACTATCCAAATGTTAGTAGTGAGACATCCACTATGATCATTCCATCTGAGGGTGTATTTTGAATCTAATGTAATAGGTAGTGATTTAAAATATAGACTGATTTAAAGTTCATCAGTTCCGTTAGATGAATTGATTTTTAAATTTAATATGAAGTATAGCCCATTGTGAATAACTCAAATATAACTAGATTCTGCTCGAAGTAATTACATATTAATTTGAGCTGATAATTTACCTCTCTAAGCTAGTGGAAAGGAATACATGTTCAAATCAATTTCTTTTTTCTGTAACCACATTAAGAAATTATTTATATGTACTTAGATGTTATTAAAATAAAATGCATAATTTCTTTGAAAAATAAATGAGAGAAAAAGTCACACTCAGATTCCTAATGTATTGTCCTTATAAGGCAATTTCAACAAATTTTCTGCACTATGGGATGACAATAGAAGTTGGTACCAGTGCATAGATTTGAATTTCCAATTTTTAGTTTGAGAATTCTGGCATCATGGGATTCAAAATACCAGCTAGTGGTAACAAACAAGTTTCCTTCTGGAAAGGATGCTATTCAAACTGTCCAAGAGGAATACCCAAAGAACAATCTAGCTTTGAAATATCCAGTTATGTGAAACTATAAAATCCATTTGCTGTTCTAGCATTTTATTCATAATGAAGCAGGAACAGGAGTCAGACTGTTGATTCCTTGCTGAACTGATAGAATTACTAATGCAATTGTTCAAACATCAGTTTCTGAAAAAGAAAGTCTGAGAAAAATGTTAGGTGAAGAACAATGGATTCAATGATTGCTTAGAGAAGTGGCCTACATTTTTTTTTTCCTTCCATAGTCTCCACTTCTTATGGGCAACACAGGTCACTGAGTCTGTGAGTTTTGCATGAAAAAGAAAAAAATCATTAGGACATTTGTCTGGGAATTGTTAAAATTATTAATAACAGTCAAAGGTTTTTTTTTAATATTTCAAGTTTTTCTTCTATCAATTTTTGCCTTTGATTTCCTAATACCGCATCCAGTTGGAAGAGTGACTTTGGTCATTTAAAACTGTAGAGCTGGATATTTTCATGCCTAAATATTCTTTTTATCATTTCACTCCATTTCTCCAACTGTCATGTTACATTGTTTTTTGTTGCTAAATTCTTGCATATAACAATGTTTTTCTTAAATTTCTATTTCCTTGTTTTCTTTGGTTCCTGTATAAATCATTGCACAAGACTTAGGTCAAATTCAAATTCCTGATGCTCTCCTTGGTTACCTTAGACTGAGGTGATAATTTCCTTCTATAATTTCTCACAGTGATATTTATCTGTACATATCAAAGGACATCTTTTCTACAGTTGTTTTGAATGGTTTAGGATTTTGCTGTGTTGACTATAAGTAATATGGTTAGATTTTAAAGAAGGTATTCCTAATGGGAACCGTATCAAAATACTATATTAAAAAAGTATGTAGATTTTTGTTAGGCTTCACCCAAAGATAAAACCCATAATATCCGAATCCGTGGATGCACTACTACCTATTGTTTTCTTCAGTTCTGTTGAGTATATCTTTAGTAGCAGGATTGCTGGGTCACATGACAACTGGCAACTCTCCATTTAACTTCTGAAGAATTGCTAAACTGTTTATTGACGTGGCTGCACCATTTTACAATCACACCAGCAATCTGTGAGTGTTCCAATTCTTCCACACCTTTGTCAGTCCTTGTTATTGTCTCTCATTTTGATTTTGGACATCCTAATGGATATGCAGTGGTATTTCATTGTGGATTTTATTGGTTTGGTTTTTCCTTGCTAACTAGTAACATATTTCTTACATTTATTGGCCATTTAGCTATCTTCTTTGGAGAAATGCCTATATGAATCCTTTGGCTACTGAGTCATCTTCTCACTGTATCTTTACATGTTGGGAACAGAGTGAGAGAGCTCTTTGGGCTCCCTTTCAGAAGGGCACCGTGCCATTCATGAGGTCCACCCTCGTGATCTAATTACTTCCCAAAGGTCCTACCTTGGCGGTTAGGATTTCAATATATGTATTTTGCATAGGACACGAACATTCAGTCCATTGCACTATCCTTCCAATTCAATCACTGAATGTCTGATCATTGGAATTACATGGGAGAGTTGCCTGTTCTCACCCAATTATTTATTCAGTGATTTATATCAGTCTGGACTCATGGATATTTATTTTATATTTGGGATTATAATTCAATACTTCTTTATTTATTCTGTGGCTTAAATTCCTCCGTATTTGGCGATTGGGAACTCTCTTAGTTGAGTGTATCTCTTTGATATAACTGTTATGTCCTATATCCCTTTGACATAACTCCGTAATTATGGGAATCTGTGAAACGCTTCTTTACTTTCTGGCAGTACAAGATGCTTCAGGCTCATCTTTTGAATTTTCTGCTGAGTCTTAGATTCAGCAATTTTTTTAAGGAAATCTAGTTCCTCTTATTGGGAAATGATATTAGAAACAAAGATCCGGGTATTAAGAGGGCTCATTCTTTCTGGATTATAATTGCTTCTGGGCTCTCTCAGCTGACAGCAAAGGAATATATATGTCTATACTGACCTAGTGTCTATGAATGTTTTTATATGTATCAGTATTAGGGCAAACGGGTTTTCATATTGATGTGTTCAGCTCTAACTGCTTGGATCATTATAACCTTCACTTCTGGCTTATCTGTAAATTCCCACTGCAACAATGAGAAACTATCCATTACTTAATTCCAGCATAAGTATTTAGCGATATCTGAATAGTGAACCTGGAACCCCATGGGAGACAACTTTATCAACTACAGAGCAGTGCTTATGTACTTACTCTTGCCTTTAGTCTTATTCATTTCCTAAATTAAGTATGTCAACACCTTATTCCCCACCCTGTTCAGTGATGTTGTGTTACACATTTTTAATCATGTTAGATTGTTTTTTCAATTTACGTATTCTAACCTGGGATTCCCCTAATCTCCAAAATGATTTTAAACTTTTCTTATAGGTTAAGACTCACTCTTCACACTGTAAAGTTCTATGGCTTCTGACAAATGCATAGTGTTATGTGTTCATTATCATAGAATCATGTGTATCCAGTCATCTGTTGAAGGATATCTTGGTTGCTTCCAGTTTGGGGCAATTCTGAGTAAAACTGCTATGAGCTCTCACAATTAGACTTTGATGTGGACATCAGTTTTCAGATCAGTTGGGTAAGTGTCTAGTAGTGTGACTGTATGAATGTATGAAAAGACTATACTTAACTTTGTAAGAAAATGCTAAAATACCTTCCAAAGTGGCTGTACCATTTTGCATTCCCAACAATAGTGTGAATGAGAGTTACTGTTTTTCTGCCTCTAAGCAACAGTATTGTAAAGTGTTTTTTGGTTTGTTTTTCATATTTTAACCATTCTACTAGGTTTGTAGGGTATCTTATTTCTAATTTGAAAGTCCCTAATGACACATGAGGTTGAGCATCTATTAATATGCTTATCTGACATCCATATACCTTCCTTGTGGGATGCTGTTTAGATCTTTTGCTCAGTCTCATATTGGTTTGCTTTTTTAATTGTTGATTTTAAGAGTTCTTTATTATACATCTATTTTACAAATAGTTTCTTTCACTTTGTGGAGTTCCATTCATAGCAATGTCTGTCACAGAGGAGAACTTTTTAGCCTAATTAGATCCAATTTATCAATATTTTACTTCATGGATTATTTTGATACATCATCAAAACTACAAGTCACCCAGATTTTCTTACATACTTATTCTATATGTTTCATAGTTACATGTTCTACACAGAGATATATGATCCATTGCTAACAGTTTTTATGAAAGGTATAAGAACTCTAAGTTCATTTTTTAATAAAAGCACCATTTGTTTTAAAAAGATCTTTTATCTATTGAATATGCCTTTGTTCCCTTGTCAACAATCAGTGACTATATTTGTGTGAAAAATATCTGGTTTTACCATTCTTTTTCATTGATGTATGTGTATTCTTTTGCCAATATCATGCTCTTATGATTAACATAGCTTTATAGTAAGACCTGAAATTGGGTATAGTATGAATCCTCCAACTTTGTTCTCCTTCTTAATATTATGTTGGCTATTCTAGGTCTTTTGCTTTTCCATATAAACTTTAGTGTCAGCTTACTGATATTTACAAACAGTTTGAGGTAATTTTGATTAGGATTACATTGAATCTGTAGATCAGTTTGGTAAGAATTGCAACAATATGCAACAATACTGAGGCTTCTAATCTAAGAACACAGATTATCTCTTTATTTAAATATTAGAAAAAATTTTCCTCAAATTTTTGTAGTTTGTCACATACAAACACTGAATTTTTCTTTTTTTTAAATTTTTTATTAAGGTATGATTGATATACAACTTATGAAGGTTTCATATGAAAACACAATATGGTTACTACATTCACTCATATTATCAAGTCCCCCCCATACCCCAATGCAGTCACTGTCCATCCGTGTAGTAAGATGCCACAGATTCACTGTTTGCCTTCTCTGTGCTACACTGCTTTTTCCCCATGACTCCATACACCATGTGTACTAAACATAATACCTCTCAATCCCCTTCTCCCTCCCTCCCCACACGCGTTCCCACAACCTTTCCCTTTGATAACCACTAGTTCCCTCTTCGAGACTGTGAGTCTGCTGTTACTTTGTTCCTTCAATTTTGCTGCATTGTTATACTCCACAAATGAGGGAAATCATTCAGCACTTCTCTTACTCCACCTGGCTTATTTCACTGAGCATAATATCCTCCAGCTCCATCCATGTTGTTGCAAATGGTAGTATTTGTTTCATTCTTATGACTGAATAGTATTCCATTGTGTATATTTACTTCTTTATCCATTCATCTACTAATGGACACTTAGGTTACTTCCATATCTTGGCTATTGTAAATAGTACTGTGATAAACATAGGGGTGCATATGTCTTTTTGAATCTGAGAAGTTGTATTCTTTGGGTAAATTCCAAGGAGTGGGATTCTTGGGTCGAATGGTATTTCTATTTTTAGTTTTATGAGAAACCTCCATATTGCTTTCCACAATGGTTGAACTAGCTTACATTCCCACCAGCAGTGTAGGAGGGTTCCCCTTTCTCCACATCCTCACCAGCATTTGTTGTTCTTAGTCTTTTGGATGGTGGCCATCCTTACTGGTGTGGGGTGATATCTCATTGTGGTTTTAATTTGCATTTCCCTGATGATTAGTGATATGGAGCATCTTTTCATCTGTCTGTTGGCCATCTGAATTTCTTCTTTGGAGAATTGTCTCTTCATATCCTCTGCCCATTTTTTAATTGGGTTATTTGCTTTTTGGGTGTTGACGCATGTGAGTTCTTTATATATTTTGGATGTTAACACCTTGTCAGACATGTCATTTACAAATATATTCTCCCATACTCTAGAATGCCTTTTTGTTCTATTGATGGTGTCCTTTGCCATACAGAAGCATTTTAGTTTGATGTAGTCCCATGTGTTCATTTTTGCTTTTGTTTCCCTTGCCGAGGAGATGCTTCCATCTATAGTAGTCCCTTCAAAATACACTGTACAGACAGTTTGTGGGAGGTAAATTCTCTCAGCTTTTGCTTATCTGGAAATTGTTTAATACCTCCTTCAAATTTAAATTATAATCTTGCCAAATAAAGTAATATTGGTTCAAAGCCCTTCTGCTTCATTGCATTAAATACATCATGACACTCACTTCTCGCCTGTAAAGATTCTGCTGAGAAGTCTGATGATAGCCTGATGGGCTTTTCTTTGTATGTGTTCTTACTTCTCTCTCTGGCTGCTTTTAATAGTCTGTCTTTATCCTTGATCTTTGCCATTTTAATTACTATTTGTTTTGGTATTGCCTTCCTTGGGTCCCTTGTGTTGGGAGATCTGCGCACCTCCATGGCCTTAGCAACTATCTCCTTCCACAGATTGGGGAATTTTTCAGCAATCACCTCCTCAAAGACACTTTCTATCCATTTTTTTCTCTCTTCCTCTTCTGGTACCCCTATAATGTGAATATTGTTCTGTTTGGATTGGTCACACAGTTCTCTCAATATTCTTTCATTCTTAGAGATCTTTTTTTCTCTCTGTGCCTCAGCTTCTTTGTATTCCTCTTCTCTATTTTCTATTTCATTTATCGTCTCCTCCACTGTATCTAGTCTGCTTTTAAAACTTTCCATTGTATGTTTCATTTCTGATACTGTGTTCTGTAATGATTGGATCTCTGACTGGAATTCATTCCTGATTTCTTGAATATTTTTCTGTACCTCCATGAGCATGTTAATGATTTTTATTTTGAAATCCCTTTCAGGCAGATTCATGAGGTCAATTTCATTTGAATCTTTCTCAGGGGTTGTATTCATAATTTTACTTTGAACCACATTCCTTTGGCATTTCGTATTTTTATCTGGTGCCCTCTGGTGCCCAGAAGCTCTACTCTCTGGAGTTTCTTAGCCCCTGAAGTAATGTTGAGGGTCACAGGGGAGCAGTATTGGTGCCTGGAGGGGGGAAAGAGCTGTTTCCTGCTTCCCAGCTCCTATGCCTGTCTCCACTTCCAGAACCCGTGGGCCAAGCACATAGGTATAAGCCTTTTTGCTTTACATTTGTAGTTGTTCTAGACAGATCTTCCCTCTGACTGGCCTAATGCCAGAGTAGGTTTTGCCAGTTTGAGAGCCAGGTGTGGCTGGCCGGGGGAAAGGCTTAGTAGGCTGTGTTAGCATGGAGGGGGTCCTTGGAGCTGTGTAGCCATCCAAGGAACTGGAGCTCCTGAAGATCGTGAATGCTCCCAACCTGCGGGGCAGAGTGCACCCGGACAGTTTTGTCTACCTGTCCTTTCTCCTGAGCAGTAAGCTCTGTGCAATCCTTGTCCTTTTTTTGCAGCCCTCTTGCTGTTAAGAAGTCTCTCAAACTGCCCACTTTTCTTATGTCCCAGAGCAGCCGGATATGGATCCCTGTTTTCCACAAGCAGCTGGAATCTCAGTCCCTCCAGGTATTCTGCCTGTCTTAGCTTTCCAACTCCCTAATCACTAGAGTACCATGAAAACACCATGAAATGTAGGTTTGTGCTCCCAGATCAGATCTCCCGAGTTAGGTATTCAGCAGTCTCCAGCCTCCACTCCCTCCCTGCTCTGTTTCTCTTCTTCCCGCTGGTGAGCTTGGGTGGGGGAATGGCTTGGGTCCTGCCAGGCCATGGCTTTGGTATGTTCTGTGAAGTTTATTCTTTCCTCCAGGTGTATGCAGTTTGGCACAGTCTTCTTTCCTTTTTCTCTGTCAGTATTAGTTGTATTAATTATATTTTCATATTATATGTGGTTTTAGGAGGAAACCTCTGTCTCACCTCTCACACCACCATCTTTAATCCTCTAGCAGTCTCTCTGAATTTTTCTTTATCTTTATACCTAAGCATTTGATTTGCTGGGTGGGGAGGATGCTGTTGTAAATAGCATTGTTTATTAAAGTTCAAATGACAATTTTTCATTTCTGGCATATAAGAAAACAATTGATTTTTAAAATATTCTCCTTGTGTTCTGGGACCTTGCTATACTTGCCTGTTAGTTGCAGGAAGTTTTATTTATTATTCTTATTCTCTCAGATTTTCTATAGAGAATAATGTTTCCTGGGAACAAAAACATTTTTCCTCCAATATGCCTATCTTTATTTTCTTTTATTGTCTTTTTGCACTAGGTAGGACTAGGTAGACTGAGTAAAGAAGATCCACCCTCACCAATGTGGGTGGACATCATTTTATCCATATCTACAAAAAAATCTTTTTAAATACTTAACTGTAAACAGTTAAAGCAGCAAAACTGATGACCAACCCCAGCTTATTATTGTGATTGCGTTCTCCAGTGCCTTTGTTATGGTGGTGGTGAGGGGCACTGTGCCTTCATTCTCATAAATACATGCACGAGTACTTCCTGTGGAATTTGGTAGAGAGAGATTAATTTGCACATTACAAAGCTTGGGATTATTTCCTGGTGAACACTGACTTGAGATACAAGCTCAGGGAAAAGTCCAAATTTCTTTACTTGGCCTTTCCTTCAATGGCTGCTGTGAATACCTCTGTTCTGAGGGCTTCCCTCACTCAGCTTGGGATGTTCATCCCCACATAAAGGAAATGAAGAGGCTTGATTCAGCAAATACCTATTTTGGTTCTTTTTGCAAAAGAAAAAGTATTCTTACACATTCCAGCTGACCTGCAGCCAGAAGGTTTGCTGACTCTTCGTCAGGCTTCACAGCTAGCCAATCTCCCAGGATGTGGCACCCATGGTGTCCCCAGTGCAATAAGTGAAGACTGTGTGATAGGAGCAATTTTTATCAACTTCTCTATGACATTTGGTTTGGCTGGCCATAAATTACCCCTACAAAACTTCAGGGATTTGGGGCTCTATAGTGATTGCATAAAGAGGTTTGCATTAACTTGAGAAATTGTACAGGAAAGAAAGCCTTGTGAGCAGAAGTTCAGGGGAATCACTAATGGGACACCTGAATATTTTCATTTCTCTGCTTGACGATTATCTTACAGTCTAATGTGTTTTCTCCCCCGTGCACATGTATGTTGATGATACAGTGTGATTTTAGAGAACACTGACCCCCTGCAGTAGCCCCAGCCACCTGCAGTCCAACTTACTGAGCCGTTTTTCTCCAGAAAGTTCATTCAAATGAAAGTTGAGGCCAAAATCTTAGTCTTCCGTTTCACTTTGAGGTTTCATAAATTTAGTGTCTCATTAATGATTAATGACTAGGTAACGTTTCAAAACAGGCTGAGTAAGCTTCATTTCTGAATTCTGACCTAACTTCACTTCAGATATTTTAAAGGCACACTTGTCTGCCTTTTCAGTGCCTGTAAAAATGTCTGGTAGGGAAAGGGTCCCATTACTTAAATGTGATCACATTGGCCTTTCTCTAGGGTGGAGAAGGAGTTGGCTCCAAACCAGCCTCGGTATTTCTTGAGCAGTTGCTGTCCCAGCGCACCTGGTCTGACAGGTGTCTAAGTGTCTCGGAGAGCCTCCTAGGAGCTTGCAGCATCCAGCAGCTGTGGGAGCTGATAAAGCCACTGTGAAGTGAAAATCTAGGATCCTCACAGGCAGAATGCATCCTAACATCAGCGGCTGGCATGAGAATGCCGGTGCATCCTCCCACGCCAGAAGGGGAGGAGAGCGAAATGTATTCATACCAAAATGTGCACTTGCAAATCTAGTCTCTGATCATTACTTTAATTATCATAATGTATAAATGACACAATCTGGTCCTCAAAGGAGCAACTGAGATTGTCATGTTTCAGAGAAGAAAGGTAAAATGTAGAATTCAGAATCATGGAATGAAACATGGAGTGGGTCATTTATATAGTACATTTTTTTTTTCAAATAGGAAAACTGTGGCTCGGAAAACATACGACTTTCTAAGGTCATAGAGCTATTTTTAAGTAAGTAATTTGGTATCAGAAAGATTGTTTTATAGTATTAGGAATACAGGCATCTGGTAGGAAACATGTCTAAGAAGAATGCAAGATAAGTATGAAATGAAGGAATTTAAACATTTTTGAAAGAAAAGTGCTTAGCCAATTACCAATTATTTTTCTGTTTTGTTTTGAAAATACTGAGTTAACTGTTAGTCTAAAGACAGACCAGCTTCATCACACTGCTTTAAATGCAGCACAGTAAATAAGTGTGAAAAATTTTGGTCCTTCTTTGAAACTGGGAACTGCCTACTGATTTGTGTTGAATTTATCAAGGCCTGCTTAGTTTTTAATGCTAAAACCAATAGGAACAGAGATGGACTGCATGTGTCTGTATGTGCATGTGTGTAACAGCATAACTGGTTAATCTGCTGGCAATCATAATTTCGAGTCGAGACCTTTAGGTATAGAGTTTCTTCTGAAACCTGAACTAATAAAAAGGAGCAGTTGTTTCAATTTATGCTATTTTATTCATGTCGTATTTCAAATCCAGATCAAACTGCCATTTCCAAAAAAAATGACCAGTAAATGAACTTGCACCAAAATGATCAATAATATATAACATATTCTTTTGTTATGAAGTATTTTCATCAGAGAAAAAAGGAATCATGACTTCTGAAATTTCAGAAACCTGTATGCTGCAGAGGAACACAGCTTGTGGAGAAGTTTTGTGTGTGTGCATGTGCATTCCCTGTTTTTCAGAAACATATGGCTTAAGAAATTGTCAACAGTCCTTCCTGCAGGCAAGCCCAGCCTAACCCCTCTATGAATAGGCTGAAAATATTTCAGTTCTTTCTTATTCATGGGCACCTCTGGAAATCCTTCTTATCCTTTAAAATCTAGCACTCTGTGTGTGAAGGTATTCACAAACACACTGCACAGAAATTAGTTCTCCATCATTTAAATCTTCATAGTTATTTATTTGCATCAATTACAAAGCACTTATATTGTCTGGTAACATAATTTTCATATGCCTATTGCCTCTATTAGACTGCAATTGTGTTGAAGTATGGAGATGGTCTGTATATTTTTAACTTATGCAGCATGTTTAACAGTGATTTATTTACACATAGTAGCCACTCAAATTTCCATTGAAATGTAAGTGATATTGGTTCAACATGAAGGTGTCATCCAACTTCAGATTCTGAGGACAGTAGCATTTCCTGACTTTATGAATATTGAAACAGTATGTAAGAGGCACATCAACTTCTATATTGTCACACTGTGATGGAGAATATGTATTTTATCTTCTATTATAATATTTGTAAAAAAAATGTAACAAACATTATCTTCCATAATAACAAACAAACAACAAACTTCACATTGTCAGGGTATGGTTTAAGAGATGATATCACCAACTATAATTGCCGCTTTATATTATGAATGCCAATTTGAAGAAAACCGCTGCTAATGTCAGCTAAAATATATGATAGTACTTAAAAAATCATAATGTTGAGCAATTAAGCCCTTAGAAGAGTCTAACTTTATAGTTTCCATCTATAGTTTTGTTGTTAAGCTAAGAAAAAGTGCAAAGACTATATTCATCTTGGAAGTAGATGAGATTTCTAGAAGATTTTGGCAGCTCCAATTTGTCTTGTGAAATTTCAGTGACAGCTAAGTATTTTGATTTTGATGGGTGACACATTCTTGTTAACTTCCTTTGAAATGTATCCAAAATGTTTTTTAATGATTCTGGCATTTGTTGAAACTTTATATGTTTAGTGTCTATGTGTGTGTGTTTAATTCTTCTTTAGGATTATATTGGTAAACTGATTGAGTAGCTTACGTTCTCGGACCATGTTGTTTGCTTCCTGTAAGATACACATGGCCAAATGGGAATTTGGCGATTGAGTTTGTACAAGTGAAATAGAGCAAAACTTAATTAGTTCCCCTAACAATTGAACCACTGCCTTGAATATATTCACAGCTCACTGCACTCAAAAAAATCACGAACAAATATATCTTGTGTTGTGTACACTGAGTGCTGAATTAAAAAAAACTGAAATAGTGAATAGAACAATTAAAATAATGATAACTAGTAGTCATTCTTACAATGACCCTATAAAGTAATTATAAATCCACAGCTTCAAGTGGTTAAGTTCTGTAAGAATGTAGGCTTGTTGGACTCTTAAAACATACTGAAGAGTAAAGTATGTATCTGAACGTATGCTTTTCCTGCCAGTTTCAGTCTAATCAGAGTTAGAGGATGTCCCTTAGAATGTACTGGGTGTACTTGCTTTGGGATTGTGGAAACTGGAATTGGTGGGTATATGGTGTAGTTCTGTATGTAGAGCTGGAAACCTGGATCATCATAGTCGGGGGAGAAGTGTGTGGGAGAGGGTAAAGGCTGAGAGTTGGGGTGATTATTCTTAAGGATGTAAAGTTCTTTTAGCAGAAATACTTCACTCTAATGAATGACCTAAATTGGTGCTACAAAATTATTTGCCTTCTATGATAGAGTCTTTTCTTGGGCATCTTATGTTATTTCCACACGTTCCTCACTAAGACACTTCTGTTACCATCAGTCAATATCTTATTATTGCTATTTTTGCCCAGCTTTTATTACTCACAAAAGTTAGGCCATGTATGTTTTTACATGTTATGAATACCAGAGGCAGTCAGTTCAACAATTTGATTGGCTGGTTCAGCAGATCAAGAACCTCATCAGGGACCCTGGCACTGGCACCATCCATATTTCCACACTTACTTGTTCAGGGTGTCAGTGAGCTTACCCTCACGGTTACATGACGGCTGTAGCACTTCCAAGCACCACATGCATCACATGCCGACTTGACTTACACGTAAGAAGAGATTTGCCTATTAGGTATTTCATTTTCTTAACCAGTAATCTGTTCTGAAAAGTCCCACCAAAGTTCACTCAATGTCCACTGATCAGAACTGGGTCACATGCTCATGTCTCAACTACTTAAAATTAAGGGAAATGAAGTAACCATGGTTGGCATGAGACAATCAAATTCTTGTCCCTGGTCTTGAGAGAGAGTCCCTGAGCTTAAGGTCATGGATAGCTGATAATAGAAGAGAATTTGGGTCTGTTAGGGAGAGAATTAGGAATGACTGTTGATTAGGGGACAAGATATATATATATATCATATGTATATGTATATTTGAACAAGTAAGCATGGGAATATGGTTGATGCTAACACCAGGGTTCCCGATGAGGTACTTGAACTGTTGAACTAACTAAGGATACTGCCTACCTCTCATTTTCTTATTTAAGAACAAAAATGGCCTAATTTTTGTGAGTAATAAAATTGGGCAAATGTGCCACTTTTAGTTGAATTTTCTATTACCTATAGAATATATAGTAATAGAAATATTACTATAAATTATTTAGTTAATAAGTATTATATATATATATATCTATAGCTTTTCAGTTCAACAATAAATGTCTATTAATCAAGGAACAAGCTATATAATATATATGTGTGTGTGTGTGTGTGTGTGTGTGTGTGTGTGTGTATAAACCTCATCCATCTAGTGAGGGTTTTTCCCCCTATTGAAAGGACTAAACTATTTTAGGCTGGTCATGGTAGATTAGAGCTACAGTCTTGTAATCGTGTAGCAAATAAACCACTGGCAGTGTGTGGGTGTCCATACTTATTGCTGGATATGATTTCTGTCCCCAGGCACTACTGAAGTATAGGGTAATGGTTGCTGAATGACCATTCATCCAAAGGAACAAATAATATGTGAATCTGCCTGGGGATACAACCAGCTAAAATTGCGTGGAGGCATGCAATATGCATTGAGCTTGGTTAAGGGAGGAAGTTGGTTATAAGCTCAGGCAGACTGTAATTAGCTCAGGACAAAAAGAATTGATGACACTAGGTCATGGTAAAGGATCTGGATAATATCCCCGACTCAGGTGATGCCACTTTCATTCTTAGCCAGTGTACATTACCTGACAGATACTTCCTTTGTTGCCACATTGTAGCAATCCCATTGATTCTACAATAAAAATAAAAATAACAAAGGAAAAAAAAGTGAGAGCAAGGGAAATTTTCAGGTGCCAGGAATTTTATTTTCTCAGCATGCATTTTAATGCAAGCACTGGGATGCATTATGACCCCCTAGTGACAGAGAAATAGGATGTCCATGCTAACTGACAAAATACGAGAACTACAAAACACCTTAATTAAAGTCAGAAGCAATATTTACAGTCAGGAATTTATGAAAACGGGTGGCAAGAAGCCTCCCTATTCCTTTCCTTATATCTGCTCTCTTTTTCAAAACCACAGGGTAGGAATAAAAAGTATTAGGAAAAAGAGAAGTGTCTAATTGCAATACATTCATGACATACTAAGATGAATAAATTCCTGCAGTAGGTTATAAATTCTTTATAGGGGAGTATTGCTAGCCAGTCATCAATGAAATAGGTTTAAATATTAGGCCTTTGAAAACACCCCCTTTCCTTTTGTGAATATGACAAATATAATACAGAGGGGTCTTATTTTAGGCAGCAGTGAGAGACAGCAGCTTGGGTAGCAGTTGTACCTTCTGAGTTGGTTCTAATTCTTGTACTATGTTTTTAGACCAACTAGTTAATTGAGCAAGTATTATTAAACTTCCTGGAAACAGAGTGTTTAAACCTTGGCGTAAGTTTTGCCAAGATGGTAGGGTGGAAAATGTAGAATAAGGAAAAGGTGGCACTCACCTTTTGAAGCTAGAATTTTCTAGGATCCTCGCTGCAACTTCATGATCAATCGCTCACATGACAGTAACTATCTCCACTTAGGATTCTCTGAAAGATAATACACCTGTGATACTGGTATTATTAAGCAGTACTATTAAAGGTATCAGAGGTTATTGTCAACATCTGTTTTGGGGTGAACTGCTGCTTGTGGCTGATAATTTGTTGCCAATATCAGATTATGCCATCTGTAAGAATTTATTTTTAGCTCTCTGTCCAATTACATTCTTTTGCTTGTTTATCATTTGTAAGAGCGATGATCACACATTAATTCTGTACTCATTTATTTTTTTCTATACTCCACCTTATTTCAGAAAAGATTTAAGAAAGCTAGTGTAATAAATGTATACACTCTGATTTCTTGCTAATGACTTAGATTTGTGATTTTTAAAAAATATAAACTATGTCACATCACTTATTAGAAGTTTTCCAGGCTCTTTTTAATTATCTTTTTAGATTGTATGCCTTCTAATTTTTGAGCTTGGACTATTTTATAGACTTGACAGATCAAATATTATTGTGTGCAAAGAATCAGTCAAAATTCAAAAGGGTTGTTGTTCATAGCTGCTCACACTCTGTAAAGGAAAGGTCTCCTTGAAATTAGAATAAAAGATTTGAAATTTTCAAAAATAATGCTGTGCACCTTCCACATGGTAGGGGAGCCAGGAGGGGCTGCAGTGGTGGGAACCCTTACTGTGTGTTGCTGTGAATGCTCTTTTTGCCTCATGTTGCAATTGTCTGTTTATGTAGCTGCCTTCGTAGTGGTCTGTGGGCTGAGGGAAAGTCCATGTGATATTAATTTTATATTATGGAAATCCAAATAACAGAATCACATGCCTGTCATAGAGAGGTTGTTTAATAAATACATATTGAATAAATGAGGAGAAGGGAGACCATTTGTCCTTAAGTCTCCAGTAGAAGCAATTTCCTGAAAACGAGCCATCTCCTTCAGTGTCGATCCACAGCCAAAGCTGTAGGCTGGGATGATCATAGAGCCGTCTTTTCCTAGATTATTTCCCACGGCAATGAGGCGAGTGGAAGTGTGGGGAGCCTTTCTATCATACTCCATTAACCAGGATACCTGGGTAATTACCCCATTGACTTTCTGTCGAAATAAGATGCTCAATTGGGAGTGAAAGTGAGACTTGGCCCCACTTCATCCGCTAGCTGTCCAGGACCTCTCTGTGTGTTGTAACAACGGTCACAGATAGCAGCTCTTCTGTTGAACTCTTTGCTCTGAAGGCTCTGATAGCATTTATGCTGCTACACAAAGTTATAGTCTCACACTCTTTTCTTAGAGCGAAAATCCCTCAGGTAAAGGGCCTAATTAAATATACATGGGTTTCCCTTTTGCCAAAGGACAGCCAAATACCACTTCCTTCACATTTTCTTAAGGACAAGAGTACTTTGATTTCAAAAAGAAGTTAATTTTGTTCTAAAATAAAATATGGCACCTATGAAATCATGTAAGATGTAATTTAAGAAAAACCAGCTGAGTTGTGTAATAGGATTTTCTTATCAAGCTCTCTCCAGATGCTGCAGCTGTCATGCTGCCATGCCAATGTCTGGTGTCATGCACGCTTGATGCAAGTTGGTTCCACTTGTCACCCTTTCAATTTCCCAGCTGGCCTCAATTTTAAAGGGTATATTAGCATTATCATTGTGATCTTAAAGATGTGTCTTGGATTGACTTTATGCCCGTTTTGTTTCTAAGTCACAAAGTATAATGAAATACCGCTGAGATAAAAAGGATTTTATTGTCCATATATGACATCAAATGCTCTAATCTCTGACCAAAGAATTGAAGGTTTTTAAAAAGGTTGTTCTAAGAGACACACTGCAGTGGAGCATCAGAGACAATGAGAGGGGCTTCAGAACACACAGGTTTAAATAACAGATTGGGGGAGTGCTTTCCCTTACATTTTTTTTTATTGATGTGTAATTGACATTCAGCATCCTATTAGCATCAGGTGTACCTCACAGTGATTTGATATTTTTATGCGCTATGAAATGATTTGCATGGCAACTATAGTTACCATCTGTCACCAAAGTTATTACAATATTATTGACTATATTCCCGTTGTGTCTTTACATCTCCATGACTTATTTATTTTATGACTGGAAGTTTTACCTCTTAATCTTCTTCCCCTATTTCTTCCTGCCCCACCCTAACCCCTTCGCCCTCTAGTAATTAACAGTTTTTTTTCTATATCTTGAGTCTGTTTATGGTTTGTGTGTGCATGTGTGTTCATTCATTTGTTTTGTTTTTTAGATTCCACATGTAAGTGAAGCCATAGGGTATTTGATTTTCTCTGTCTGACCTATTTCACTTAGCATAATACCCTCTAGGTCAATCCATGTTGTCACAAATGGCAAGATTTTGTTCTTTTTCATTACTAATAATTATTAATCTTTATCTTTTCACATCTTTATCCATTCTTCTGTTGATGGACACTTAGGTTGTTTCCATGTCTTGGCTCTTGTAAATAATGCTGCAATAAACAATGCATATATTCCCTACATATTTTGAAATGCCATATGCCTATCACATGAACAGAAATAGTGGTTTTTCTTGTTTTTTAATTATTGTTTTATTGAAGTATAGTTGATATACAATCTTATATTGGTTTCAAGTATACAACACAGTAGTTCAACAGTTACTCATATTATTAAATCCTCACCCCTTCTAGAATGCATTCTCTTATTGATGACCATCAAGGATGGTCTTGACTTTTTACTATTACACACAATAAAGCAGGAAATATTCCTGTCTGTTTCTTTGTGTACACTTTTGACAATATCTCTAGGGAATGTGCCTAGAAGCAGAACATGCTCTTAACTTTATTAAATGTTATTAGTTGACACAATCGTTGTACCAGTTTACTCCTATCAGCAGTGTGATAGTTCTGGATAGAAATAGTTTTAATGAAAGGTGTCAGAAGAGTACAGAATTAGGTGAAAAGTAGAAAAATCTGAAAACATAAATGCCTTATAAATTAAATTATTGAACAGTAAAATTACTTGCTATATGTTATTAATGGCAAATCTCAAACGTGCCTAAAATACAAATGTTTACCTCAGTATCTTCAGATTCCTTTTTTTGGATATTGTGTTCCTGCCTTGAAATTACACTATTGAACTTAAATTTTTTGATAGAGATGTTTACTTTAAGATGAATGAAAATCCAAGGGAAACAATTAATTGCTAATAACTTACTTGACACTTTTAGACATCACTAAGGAATCTACATACAATTTAAATATAAAGACTACCAAGATTTTTAAATTCTTTTAGCATGTATCATTTTTTGTCTTCTCTGTTGTCTCAGATACTCAGAGCTTTCCTTTTTTTCATCCACAAAATGTGGAAAGCCATAGTTACTCTATTGGGTTGCTCTGACAGCATACCACAGGTAAAGCTTTGTTTAGCAGGCTGCTGGGAATGCAATCAACACTGCATAGTTACTGGACTTTCAAGCACAAAAACACATGTGCGCACACATGCACATGCATATACACACAAATGCACATACACTTTATGGAAATCTGCAACAAGAAAACTTACCTGCAACTGATTGCATGGGTATGGGTAATATTGTGAGTTAATCTAAATTTATTTAAAAATTATTAGGATTCTAATTTGTGTTATGTAGAAACAACGAATTGCTGCCTTGGTGCAGAAAATGGCAGAGCTGTGCATTTTTCCTTGAAACATAATCAAAGTGAAGTTTCAGAGCTGGGATATCTTCAGATCTCTATGTCCCCAGCTCAGCACCAGAACAAAGTAGATCCCCATTCCTCTGGGTCTGTAATTGTCTGCTGCTCTCACCACATCTCGAAGAGATGGAGCAAGGCAGGAAGAGATTGGGTTAAGTTGTGCAAGGAATTTTTACATATTAAAGGCTTTGTGAGGAGCCATTAAATTACTTTTGTACAACTGAGTTTTGTGTTCAAACCCATGCCTTAGAAAGAGGATTCTGTCACCTGCATCGTGGAAACACTGAAATAATGGGAAATTAAAACAAAAAAGGAAATCCAAACAGCAGTTAGGAGAATGTTTTGTTCATATGTGTTCATCACATTCTCTGTGTAGAAAATCAGTAAAGGGTGGTGGTGAAAGGCTTTGTTCTGGACACCCGGGTCTGAATACTGGTTCTACCATTACGAGTGTAGCAACCTGGGGAAATCATTTATTCTCTGTGATTGTGACTCAGTTTCTTCATGTGTAAAACATTAATAGTTATATCATAGAACTGTTATAATGACTAAGTAAATTCATAGGCATAAATTTCTTGGAATTGTGCCTGGCATGTTATACATACTCTATTTATTATTATAAATTGCATAAAGATATACACTAGAAACGTCAAATGATTGACAGTGTATAGCTTGTCTTGGTGGAGAAGTGGCAAGTTTATGTCCTAAACTGGCACACAAAGCCAAGTTCCTTAACACATTGTACCTACCCCTTTTCTACTTGCAGTTTGGGATCTGTGTATAAATAATATGATATTATAGATTACAGATCCTTCAGATTATGAATCATGGCATCTCCAATTATATGAGTTCATTGGAAACGTAAAGGGAAAGTCACTTAACCACTCCATGTTTGATACTGCTGTTTGGAGGAGTAATCAGAATACTGCATCTGAAAGTGCCTAAGAAATAAGTAGTGCTTAATTCACTTTAGCAGAATTTGAATTTGACCTTCATTGTAAAAGAAGAAAAGGCAAATGGTTAGATTAAAACTTTATACCAAATTTGAGACAAATGCACTTTTCAAGTATAGTGATCCAGGTCACTGCTCTCTATGATAAGTTATGTTCTGTCTGGTTCAGGGTTTATGGGTCCTTTTCTCCCCTTGGATGTGATTTTGACAAAAAAAACAGTCTTCGAGTAGGATCACATCTATGGCACTTGTGACTCTACCTCTAATCAGCACTGAGAACTTGGGCAGGCCCTCTCAGCTTCCTCCTTCAGAAGCTGAAGACAATTGTGCTTAAAGTGACTGTGAGGACAAAAGTTATCTTCATAAAGCTGTGCACATCTGTGGGATGTTATCCGTAGTCTCAATAGCTCCCCACCGGAGGCCCCAGTAGACAGTAAAAGGGTTTCCGCCCTCGTGGGAAGAGAACTGCTTGGTTTAGGGCAAAAGCAGGGACTTGGCATCAGATTTCAGTTGAACTTCTAGAACAACCTCTTTCTTCCTAGCTGTGTGACTTTAGACCAATCAGTTAGTTTATTCAACCTCACCTAGACTATCTGGAAAATGGGGATAATACTATCTACTTTATGAGGAGGGTATGGTGACTTGCCTTCATTCAAATGTCAGATTATGAAAGTGATGACTTGGAGGACTGATTTCTCTGCCATGCCTAATTTCTGAGGCTTTCTTTTATACAAGCTCTCCATGTGCACAGATGCTAACACATGGTTCCATTTAGGATGCTGTGGGAGAGTTCTTTGGGGGTATTAATAGCATTAACATGTATGCACCATGAACACTGTGAAGGCTGATGGCTATAGATATAAATAAACTGAATGTGTCTCTGTGTCTAGTTATATTGATAAGCTTGTTTATATTTAAATTTTATTTATTTTTAACCTATTCAGAGTGCTAAAAAAATAAACAGTAGTTCAAATAAAGAAAAACTGTGGTTCTCTTCTGGTCCATTTGTCACTGACAACCATTTGCAACTCTTGAAATGATTACTCCTTTATTTACCTCATTATTTTTAAAATGATCATTCTATTTCTTAATTTTTTAGTTTTAAGTATTTCCCACCCAATTCTTACTATTTAGGAGTTAAAATTTAGAATTTGGCTCTCTTTTATCACTTATCACATCCAAACAAACGTTCCTTCTATCCCTGAAATATAGTTCTAATTCACTTGACTAATTCCATGTTGACAGGTTTTCATTGTCAAAAAGATAATAGCTCTTTTGTTTGTTTTCATTGTGGAGCCAAGCAGTATGCTATGAGTTTACTTCCTCTCCTGAAGAACCTTGTATTTTTTTCTGCAATTAATTGGGTTTTTATTTCCTTTGCTTGATACTCCTCTTAGGCTACTTTTCCACAGAGACTAATAATTTATCAGCCTCAAGTTTTCTTTTTCCTGGAAAACTCTTCTTCACCTACCTGGTCTAGCCCTGTGCAGTCTGCAACCAAGTTGTCATCCTGGGTTTTCCTTTTGAGTTCTCAGTAATTCTCTTTATCTCCCTCCTGGGTGTGGTCCTTGGTCTGTGGATTCCATGTCTTCCTTATTGATTTATTCTAGCGCCTCTTTATGCTGAATGCATTTTTTTTAGTGTTTTCTTCCTTTATTTCTGCATCCTGTCCTTAAGACCAAAAAACCTTTTGTTTGTAAGAACTAGTGTTTGCTCTGCTTTGGGCATGCAAACTGGTGAGAAGCACAGCTAGACGTGCCCATTACAGGTACAATATTTTCCTTGCAATAGAGTATTGATTTGATAATGATAGTGATTAAAGTCTTTGTTTGATCTTCAGGTTGTACATAAGCTGCAAAGTGGAGCAGGCCCCAAGTCAAAGTTCTATAATTTATTATACTTTTCCTTTTTGACATGAGAACTATAGTCTAGATTTTTTTGTAATTCTTGCCAGTTATTTAAGAGGAGCTCTTAAATTTTTGTGTAATCATATGTTATAGTTACAAAGAAAACATGTAACAAGCCAAGTAAGATGTAAAAACCTATTTTTGTAAATGCCCCTGACACTATACAATTCCGTATTTAAAATGACAGTTCTTTTAATAGTTAGAAAAAGAACCGTTTTAGTAAAAAACAGTAACAAACATACCTATAATTTAAATAAATTTTGGTAAAAACTTAAAGTAATGAATATTAAAGGATATGTATGGCTCCAAGTCATAAATTTGGGACATTTCAAAAATATGAGGAGCTAAGAAGAATGAGTGTATAAGCAGCTTATAGTTTGAGAGTATCTCTTAAATATAAATAACTTATAAAATTTGATTAAAGGATACTACCTATCAAGTGGCTTATAAAGCAGTTCTGAAAGAACCTTCTGAATATTTACCTTGTATAGATTTTTTCCTTGGAGTCCTATAACTCAGAAGGGTCAGACATAGGGAAAGGAACTGATCTAGAGTGTTTTATTGCAAAGATATTATTACTTGTACTAGCAAAGGAGCAAAGAAATTCTGCTGATATTCTTAGCATGATAATAAAAAAAATGGAGAGGTGGTCACTTCATGGGTCTCACAGCCTGAGACTTTTATCAGTGCATTTTAATAAATATGTATTTGTTGAGGATCTACTGTATATAGGGCTCCATGCTAGACACCAAGGATTACCCTGATGATAAGGAAAAGATATCCATTCTCAAGATGCTTAAAAACTAATGGAGCTAACTCATGTACACAGTTAGCTATGATACAAAATAAGAGGTGAAGTGCTAGAGTAGGGAGTTTAGCCAAGTACTATGAGCATAGAAAGGAGGACAGTTAAGTTCGGCCAGAGCACTTCAGAAACCTTCAAAGAGCAGATGGAGTCTGTATTTTCAATGACAGTAGGGTAATTCACAAAGGAAAGAAGTTAAGGATATATGACATTTTACATTTATATTGATTCACAGCCGACGGAATTCTTACAGACATCTTTCATTTTACTTATTATTATTGTCCACTTTACAAATGAGGGATATGAAATGCTAAAAAGGCTAAGTGACTTTCTTACATTCATAATTGTTACAAGTAGTCAAGGATGGCATAGTTGAAAAGTGCCTCCAAAATCCAGTCTAATGACGGTTTTAAGTATAATCCACTTTCAAGATTTTATGGTTGGCACAGACCTAGAAATGCCAATCTAACCAAATGTGATTTTGTGTACAGGAACAGAGTGTTTCTTTGATTCTAAATTAGCCCTGCAATGATTCTAAAAATTATTTGCCACAGTGAATGTAGATCGTCTACATCAGGGCTTCCAAGCCTTCCCCATCATCAATATGACCCAGAAAAATATTTTCAGAACACACATCCTGGCCCCCATTACCACTAACATCCCTATCCATTTTATCAGAAAAACTGAGGCTAGTGCTAACAGCTCAATATTTCTAATTGCTCCTCAGTAACTAGAATTATCAGCTAAAAATGGAATACAAGGTTCAAAAGAAGAAAATGAGAAATGTAGTTATTTCTCCCAAATCATCATGTACCAATATAAAAATTTATGTTACATCATATATCTATATAAAATGTACTTTTGAGTGTGACAAGGGATACTGATATGAAACCATAGATGATATTCCATATGATTAAAAATTGGATGTATCTGATTATCTAGTTATTTTAACTAAAACGAAAACACATTTCTCCCAATATTTTGACTGAAGAACCCCATGAAGCCCAGAATTTCTTCACTGAGCTACCTCTACATAAAACTCACGTAGTTACTATTCTATTCTAATTCTCATGAAAACTCTTTTTGTGAATACACATGACTTCTCTGACTTAGAAAGGAAAGATAACTACAATGAGGTTTGTGTGATGTGTATTTTTTAAAAGCAAATTCTCTTTGTTCTAAGTAGTTTGAATGGTTTGCTTACCTCCACAGACTACTGAATCTGTCCTCACAATAGCCATTGAGGTCATTTGGAGTAAGAGGGATATGGAATAAAATTTTCTAGAATATACTATAAGAAGAAATAGTAAACAACTCACCAGTGACCACAAGACTTCCCCTGCCTTGAAATCTACCAGGCTTGCAGTCAGTTCTGGGTTGGGAACTCGCTCTGCCAATCATAACCCTGGTGTGACATCACCTGAATCATTTTCTTTCTCTGATTCTCAGTTTTCTGTCAGAGCTGTTAGGTCCTGAATTGAGGAAATATAGATCACATGACTTCACAAACTGTTAAATGTGTTTCAAATATTATAATGATGAGATGGTGATAATGATGGTCATGATGATTTAGCCTCAGGATCGTGCAGAGTATCTTAACAAGAGGAAAAATACATATACCAGAACTCTTTTTGTAAACAGAAATGGTTTATAAAAAAATTGTTTTATATGGATAATTGCTTTAATTCTATATTTTGCTTGTGATTTCTAAGACAAGTCTTATTGGTTGATGTTTATTCATACTGAATGATAAATTTACTTCCTTGGAAAAAATAGCAAAAACAAACCTGATCACACTTTACGGCTATTGTGGAGTCAGGGCTGAACACATCCCAGACTCAGACTATGGTGAGAGGTAGACATTTGTTCACATCCCAACTTTGTAGCTAATCTTTGAGATTTTCTCAAATTATTTTAAATCCAGAAACCTTGAGTTTATCATCCATACAAACTAAAGTGTCAGTTTCATTAGGATTATTAACCAACAAATGTAGGGAAATAACTCCTTATCGCGCCTGCCTGTAATAGGTACTCAATCAAGCATTCAGTCATGTCTTTCTATCTGCTTTACTAATCCTCAAATTTACCTTCATTGAGAGCCACTTTGGATGTAGGTGTTTTTATGTTGGTGCACAATTCCATGAGAAAATTTTTCTCCTTATTTGCTATTATGGGCTGATTTGGGTCTCCCCCTAAAACTATGTATGTTGAATTCTTAACCCCCAGTACCTCAGAATGAGAACTTTTTTGAAGACGGGATCTTTATAGAGGTAATTAAATTAAAATGGGGTCATCAGGTGACTATTATCACCTAAACCAATGGGACTGGTGTCATTATAAGATGACACAGACACAGAGGAAAGGCAACGTACAGACGCAGGAGGAAGGCAGCCATCTACAAGTCAAGGTGCGGGGCCTGGAGCAAACCCTTCCTGGCCAGTCTTCATGAGAAACCAACCATACTGCCACCTTGTCTTACACTACTGTGCTCCAGAACTGTTAGAAAATAAATTTCTGATGTTTAAACCACGCAGTCGATGGTACTTTGTAATGCAGCTCTGGAAAACTATAGGTACTTTTAAAGAAAATGTGAACAGTGTTAAGTTTTTCTAGGCCTAGCCTAGCGATTGTCCCAGGCTCTGACCTCCTCCCCTCCTTGAGCCTCGCCACGCTACAGCGTGACAGACAGGGCCCTTAAGGTTCACACAGCAGGAGGGAGGTGTGAGAGACCTGTCCCTCCCTAGGGCGAAGGTCATGCAGCAGACACAAATGGAGGACTCCTGCTCACGAAGGTGCTCTGAGGAGTCAGGGCTGTTGAATTCACCAAACGTATAAGGAGGCCAAAAACTCAATTCAGGACAATTGTTTTGCCTTACTCCCTTAGAGACACAGTGACTAGTCAAAAGCACATCACCCAAACTGGCAAGGTATTTTCAAACGGGTTCTGGCTGGGTAGCGCCTTTACTTCTCTGCTGGTGGAGCTGTGAGTGTTAGGCCTAGGCCAGAACCGACCGCTGACATTTCCCCAGGGGTGGGCCAGTCTCAAAGAGCAGAGAAGCAACAGTGGGAAGACAAAAGGTCCTGCGGCTATAAATATACATATAAATCTCCTTGGTTTCAGTCTTCCACAAAGTAAGCTCTAATTCTACTCCTCTTGGATTGCTTATTTTAACCGAAACATTCTTCACTGCAATCTAGTAAGTCTTGACTGATGTAAACAAAACTTTTGAAGAAAGAGGAGAAATACTAATAAACATAATTTTTTCCAAAGAATAATGGAGATGCTATTTTCCCTTATTATGAATGATAGGTAACATTTACTTCTCATTTTTGTTAAATTTCTATTGTTAAATTCAGATAAGTAACGTACATATGTTGTAAAACAAATGGAAGCAAGAACCCTGTTGAGGTAAAAAGCGATGCTCTTTTACCCACACCTTCTCTTATTTCCTAGATTAAGTATGATTACCTATTTGTGTGTAAGCTGCAAGAAATTTTTTATATATGTCCACATTCGTATGTATTATTATATACATATGAAACTATGTAATGTTTTGATTATGTATTTCTCATGCCATATTTTCCCCCACAAAAATGGGAAATTTGGGGATCATACTGTATTAAGTAGAATGCTTTCTGTTACAAGTAATAAAATACCCAATTTGAGGTGTCTTTGACAGTAAAGAAAATGTATTAGTTCACAGAACTAAAGTCTGGATGTGGCATTTTCCAGTAGTGTGGAGGGTAGCGAGTGGTGCCTATAACAAAAAGCTTTCTTGCCCCCCGCCACAGTCACAAGGAGGCTTAAGCAGTTCCACCTGTCACACGACATCACAGTATCCATCCAACAAGGAGAAAATCATTTCTTCTCACGTGTCTCTTTTTACTAGTGAGGACAGCCCTTCCCAGAGGCCTGCAGGAAGAATGCCTTCTCAGTCATTACTGAGAGGAGTAGCCATGATTGAGTTTTATTCATCACGTCCTTCTTTCTCCTCCCTTAGGCTCAGAGGGGAACATCTTAACTGAGCTCCAGAAGGTGCAACCCTAACAAAGCTGTGTCAGAAAGGAACACTGAAGGGCCTGAGAGGTTGGTATATGCAAAAGAGATATACATACAAGATACACAGCCTTAAATTTTTTTTAACTCAACAATATATGATGTCTTTTGAAGCGACCTCATTGTTCTAAATGGAAATACAGTATTAACTTTATTTTATGCACTTAAAAAAATTGAGGTAAAAATGAACCATTTTATAGTGAACAATGCAGTGACAATCAGTTTATCACAATGTGTGCAGCTACCATCCATAGGTAGCTCCAAAATATATGATGTACTTCAGTGATGGCCCAGTTTGCTAAAGGGCAGCTCATTGATTAATTTTATAACTATGAAAATAAGTCATCTGTTTTAGTACTGAAAGGGAAAATGCTGTTCCCTTTTTTTTGTGTTTAGGAAAATAGTAAGCTCAATTAAAAGCCTCACTCTCAGAAAATTTAACTGTTATGTCAGGAACCCATTTGGTGTAACTCTAACATTACACGATCATTTACATTCCAGTTCTCTACCCCAGTCACTACAAATTTTACAGATATGTTTTATTCTTCAATTTGAATGTATTTCGTACAATTCTATTTGCAGATTGTTAGAATTTAGATGATGAACACCAAGGGAATTGCCTTTCAATTATAAAGTTGATAGGCATGAACACTTTTGTACTTTTATTTCAGTTAGCTAAATGCAATTTGGTGTTGGGTGGAGGGCCAGGTAAGAAAAACATGCTGCATATCATATTTTTAAAAGGCAGCTAAATGTAATTCATCTGGTTATTTAGGTTGACTATACTTGCAGAATTTGATCATTATCATTTAATATCATTTTGTAATGTTTTCAGATCTGCTCTACCAGGCATGGATTGTTCTCTTTGAACTTGATGTATGTCAAAAGAACTTTGTAGTTAAATATAGGCTTGGGATTTCATGGCCAAAGTATGTCTGCTAGAAAAGAAAAATAAAATAAGTTTTTAGACACAAATATTTTCCTTTAACAGTTTGAAGGCACCAATAAATTACTAGCATGAACTTCCATCTTTCTGCTTGTTTGATTTTTTTTTTTCATTTTATAACACATTGTCTTTTTAGCTTTTGCATTGCATACATTGCCACCACATTATGGAACTTGATAAATTAATTGACCCAATGGCTCTGAAACTTGCCATTTAAATGTGCAGGGAAATTCATGATGGTAAAGATGGAACTGAAATTATTCTGATTGCCTTCAAAAAAGCAATTCCGATTTAGGTGATGCTTTCTTCTAACACTGTCACTAAAGGATGCCGATCTTTCCATATCATTGTAATTTATTAGGAAATAGGGCACATGACTGAAATTATTTGAGATTTGAGAAAAATCACACATGTGGAAGTAATTTGTATTCTAATTCATTGGGAGTGACTTAAAGAAACAGAGAGACTATATTCCCATGTACTTTCTATAAAAGAATGTTGAACCCCACTCTGACCACATCTTTGAGTCAAACTGACAAACAGGTGCAAGGACAGGAAGCCCTCTGAAGTAACTGCAAGAGTGTGAGCACATCTGGATCCTAAGTCTTGCCAATATTTACAAGGTGTGGAAACTTGAACTAACTGTCCTAATTTTCTAAGATAATATTCGTCACCTGATGAGTAAGACATTTGGTATGACCACCTCCTTTCTTCTAGAGAGTATTAAATATGATATTTGTAAATAAGACATAAATACATTACCTAGGGCAGTACCAAGCTAAGTAGGTACTCTAAATGACAATGACAATGACTTCATTATTTTTTATCTATACAGAATTCTGGTAGTTAGAGGCATTTAGATCCTATTACTAGAGATACATATTATGCTATCTTTTAAACTAAAGGATGTTTTGGAAAGATGATCTGCTCCTATATCAGTGTATCTTTTTACTCTGACATACTTGAGGGATGGATAATGGTTTACTATGGTAGTGGTTTCTAAAGTCTCTCAAATACTTGTGTGGACATGTAAAACTTTGCACAAGCAAAATTCCCAAATGATTTCAACATCCCTACTCTCTTTCTCCATCTTCTCCACTAGCTGAAACTAATTACTACCTCCAAGCACATAAATAAGGACATTTCAGTTTTACCCTCATTGTATCCCTTATAGAATTTATTTTAAGGTTCAAGTTTTGAAAGGTAAAGAAGGCATCATTTCATACTCAATTAATACTTAAAATGGAAATTTTAACAGGAAAAATCTTGGAGATTCTATCATCACCAAAATAACATCTATTATTTAGTTAGGCATCTATAAAATAACATTGATGTTGACTGAAAATCCTAATCTCTCAGAGAAGTAACTCATTTGTTTTCCTATTGCCCTGTGTGAGGAACATGAGCACCTCATTTGTTGAACATGAAGTATTCATGCGTTAAAGGAACCCATCCTTGCGCATCGTGGTGGTTTTCTTACTATCTCTGGCAGCTGGCTCACTGTGCTTGTTTTTGTTTTTGAGCATGAGGCAAACATGAGGGAGTTCAAGAGGCAAATTTATAGGAAAGACTGAGGATGACGTTTATAAAAGACCTTCTCGTTGTGTTTGTCCATTTTTACTTCCTTCCCTCAACCTGCTGCCAACCTGTCAAAGCCACTGTCATGAGGATGTGAGCCCAACTAAAAGAGCTAACACGCAAGGTATTTCTGATTGTGTCAGTTGACCCTCCATGAGGCAATTTTAGGGAGGGTCATTTCCTGAGAATTTGTCAGGACCTTCAATTTTCATAAATCTATGAATTTGACAAATTGTGGTCAATTTGACCTAAAAGACACAGAGAAGAAGAAACAGATTGCTATTGAAACTACCCCAGAGTTCTTAAAGGCGACCTAAGAACTCTCAGAATTAAGACTCCTACAGTGTTGGAAAGTTTGTCTAACCATCTTTCCTTTCTGTTCAATTCTCCACAATTAGTATTCCAATGGCCTGAAATTCCAATGGGCTCCAATACCAGAAAAAAGTAGATAAGATACAACTTTTAGTATAGGACAATTCAGGATCTAGGGAACAACTGTATATTTGGAGATTTGGTAAGTAAAACATTCTCAATGATATGATGGTATTGTCCACTGTCACATTTTTTATGGGACTTTTTTTTTTTGGCCAGATTTAGGCACCATCAGAACCTTATTGTAGGGCAACTTCATGATGGAAGCATTTTCAAATAACATTCTGTGCTTTTAATATTGAAAAATTTCCTAGATGGAGCAGAATTAGTCCAATGAAGCTAAATCTTTGTATATTTTTGTAAACAATATCTGTTTCCACACCCTACGTACCTTAGTTCAAATTAGGGAATAAGGTTGACAGACAATTCATTTAAAAAAGTTCACTGCAGAGAAAAATGTAACATAATACAATAGTTCCCCCCCTTATCTATGATTTTGCTCTCTGTGGCTTTATTTTTTATGTTTTATGTTTCATTTTTATTGAAGTACAGCTGATACACAGTATTATATTGGTTTTAAGTGCACAACATAAAATATTTCAACAGTTATTTACATTATTAAATGCTCACCCCAACTAATGTAGTTACTATTTGTCAACATAGAAAGATGTTACAGAATTATTGACTATATTCTCTATGCTGCACTTCCATCCCCATGACTAATTTAAATTATAGTTAAGATTTTTGTGCCGTTTTTAACACCTTCACCTATTTCGCCCACCCACCCCAAACCCTGACCTCCATAGTAACCACCAGTCACTTGTCAGTGTCTATGAGTCTATTGCTGTTTTATTCATTTTGTTTTGTTTTGTTTTGTTTTTAGATTCCACATATAAATGAAATCATATGGCACTTGTCTTTCTCCACCTAGCTTTTTTCTTTAGCGTAATAACCTCTAGGTCCATCCACATTGTTGCAGATAGCAAGATTTCTTTCTTCTTTACAGCTGAATAATATTCCCTTGTTTTGGTTACCCACAGTCTTGCAGTCTGTCATGGTCCTGAAACAGATGATCCTCCTGACGAATGGTCAGGTCATTAGCAGCCTACACTACCTCACAATGCCTATATCACTGAACTCACTTCATCTTATCATGTAGGCATTTTATCATTTCACGTCATTACAGTCCAATAAGATATATTGAGAGAGACCACATTCACATAACTTTTTTTTACAATATATTGTTATAAAAAATTGTTCTATTTTACTATTAGTTATTGCTGTTATTTTCTTCTTGTGACTAATTTCTAAATTAAACTTTATTATAGGTATGTATGAATAGGGAAACACATAGAATATATAGGGTTCAGTATTACCCAGGTTTCAGGCATCCACTGGGGGGTGGACTATATTCCTTGTAGATAAGGGGGGACTGCTGTATCTCCATGTCTAGTTCTGACATTTAAGCATGATAGAAATTCAGTAACATAGAAGGTTATATCTAAAAGGACCTCATACATATTCTTGTATAAGAATTTATAGATCAAGAAACCTTTATAAAGAAGTGGCATGACTTGCTCACTACAGAAAAAAAGCTCAAGATTAGATCAAGATAATATTTATTGCAGAGATATTAAATGCCAAGAACTTCACTTCTACTGCATTTTGAATCCTACAGCAATTTTTTGAAGTTGGTATTTTTATTCCTGTTTTACAGATAAGAGGGATTTGAAGACATTGAAGACACATAGTTTCCTGTATACCAGTAAATTAGCATGTAGTTAATTAGACTTGAACCTAATTATATTTTTGGTAAGCATAATGGAAAGTCAATAAATATTTTTGAGTGAATGAGTGAATAAACAAATAGATTTACAAGAATTATTTCAGTGTATCACTGTCCCACAACACATCCTTGGAGCTCCAGTATATATTTATTTGTTTTATTTTATTTTATTTGCAAGAGCTTAATTGACACATATAAACTTAGCTTAGCACTTTATCCTAAGAGTAATACAATTATAATGGCACATGTCTTTACTGATAAGAAATGACCTACCATTATTCATTATTAAATTTATATGTGCAAATTCCACCCATTAAAACTGATGCCTTGGTCTAATTAACTTTGATCTATGATCTAACTAGGAAATGACTAAGAGTGGGCAGATATTTAAGTTGTTATGTTTTTCCACATTATCCTGAAATGGAAGTGTGTATTTAATTGCTCACAAATGTGGCTTCTCTTATGTCATAAAAATTAGAATACTGAGACATGATTCAAACAATTTTTAGTAATTTGCAATCCAAAGCACTGGTGGACAAACACAATGAAATATGTTTCTCAGTACATAATTTTAAAAGTTTGACCAGTTACTAAAATGAATAATCACAGGTAATTTCTAGATGGAATCTGTATTATAGGTATTTTTTATGTCCAATGTATTTTAACTGTCTTAATTATGTTGAAAATATTACCTGTTCTACAAAGTAATTAAATCTCTGTACCTACAGGAAGATTTAATTCTGCTTGTAGGTGTATAGGAAATAATCAAAACCTATAATAACTGATTTCATTCATTTATAGAGTAGCCATGAAAACCCACCAGCTCTTTCTAGTAGCTGATATTTCTAATAGAAAAGTGATAGAAATATACAAGAGGTAGTATAAAAATCTCAGAAAGAGTCTGTCAAATGACAAATCCTCTATGTCACTGAAATGCACATCAGTTTGTTTGTTCATTTGTTTTTTTTTGAGACTAGTCTGTGACTTTTTTCATAATGCAAGTTAAATCTTTGTTCAACTATTGTCCAGAACATTTTCACAAAAGAGACCACAACAAAATGTTCTTACATTTTGCTTATTACATTTTATAGGATAAAATTCAAGATAGAATAGCTTGTATGGACCTGATTCTAAAGCAATGAGTTGTAATAAAGTGGGCTGTATACATATATATATATATATATATATGCAAGAAGATAAATATTCATTTTAGAGGGAAAATGTTCTGGGTTTTAATGCCAGCATTACTATACACAAGCTGCAGTTCTCTCTCTTTCTTTCTCTGAACCTCTTTTCTAACCATAAAATGAGGACCTAGGTAATGTTTTATTAGTCATTATAAGAAACACCACTTAGCATTTACTATACACTTGGTAGGCATTTTTACATAAATCATTATTTTAGACCTTAAAGCAAAAATATGTCATAACTATTATAATCCTATTGTTTTCAAGTTGAACAATAACTTTCCTGAGTTCATACAGTTCAGTGGGATAAGAAAGAAAAACTCCCTTGATTAAAATTCAGAGCTACTTGTTTTAGAAGTCATGTTCTTTGCATTATAGCAAAATTTCAATATTGTATGAAAAAATACCTAGTACATAATTAGCACTCATCAATAGTGGAATATAAGTGGGTGCAGTTTTCTTACACCCAGTGCAAAATTTACCCTTTTTGTTCATCTCTTGTTTTTCCTTTATCTTCAATGCAAAAGTGAAACCAGAGGGATACATTCTGTGTGTATATGTGCATGTGTGTATGTGTGTGCGTGTGTGTGAGTAGGTAAGCATTTTTTTTAGTTTATGACGTAACTGGATTAAAGTGAAAGCACCGACCATTTTAATCTGGGCACAAAATGACTTCACTTCAATTTGATTCTCTAGTAACTGACCAATAGGGGGCATTAGAGCACTATTACTAACTGTAGTTGGTGATTGTCAGTTTAACAATTCTTATCTGACATTACTAAGACACTTAAAATACTGTTGGTTTGCCTTAATATTTGCAGTTGCTGTGCTAGAACTAGTAGCTGAAATTTAGTGTATTAATAAAGTGCTGCAACTCTTAGCAATGTTTATGAATCAAGGATTTTGATTAGCAAGGCATGTGCAGGGGAAAAAGTTAAGACTGGGTATTCAAATGAAAGTAATTAAAATGAACACAGAGCTGAAAATGAAAATCTGACGCACATAAATGGCCCTATTATCACAAGATAGCAGAATGCTGTTCAGGCAGTTTTCCTGTAACAGAGCAGATCATGATTTGTCTATCCCTTTGCTCTTACACTTCCCTCAAGAAAGACTTTTGCCTCTGCTGTTATAAGAGAAAAAGTTTAAAGGGGAGAGTCAAACAAATAAACTTGGGGGAATGACTCAAAATAAATCACCATTTAAAGTCATCTAATAATATACCACTTTTTCTGTTCATATAATGTCCAATGGAGAATTATCTGTCCTGTACTTTTCTATCAAATGTTACTGACCAACACATGTATCTGGAGGGACTGAGGGAGGGCTTGGCATGTTCCCTGCCTCAGATCTCAGAACCCTTGAGCAAACTGTAGAGCGCTGTGCATAAACTTATACCTCATACATCTGATCTATCTCAGATCCATTTCACTATATTGAGATCCAAGCTCCCAGGTGTCTGAGAACTCAGTTAAAGAACAACTATGATAGTGTTATCAGGCAAACTTGTCCTGATTTGGTAAAGAACATGAATTATAATGTTTAGAAAGTCTAAAATTTTCCCCAATTGTCAATTCTCAGAATTTTGTAAACATTTTCTCAGTTTAAAATAATGAAAATGAGGTCCACACTGCAACCCTGGCCTCCACAGCGGTGCTTTGAGTTTGTTTTGACAGTTGTAGTAATAGATATTTTCTAATCCATCCTCTCTTGCCTGGTTCCTTTTGTGACCAGTAGAACTCATTTGGTCAGTAGCCATGGAATTGAGTGAAGCTAACTGGCCCATATGGCAATTGAACTTGCAATCTTGACTTCATTAACACCACGCTCCACCCAGCTGAGCTAACAAGCCAAGAAAATCAAATTAGAGATTCTACAGAGTTTCTGGTTAATTGCCTTTTCCTCTTTTGGGCTCTTCATTATAACCACGTTCACCAATTACCAGCTTCTAAGGGTGAGGATTGAGTCTCTGTGGCTCTTGTTTATTTGTCTCTTTTGTTGAAACTAGAATGGAACGTACCGTTGAAGTTCAGGCAGCAAAGTCACGAGCGTGCATCAGCAAAATTGTGGTACCTAATGTTCTTTGTTAGATGCTGAGTAGCATGTTCCGAACATCCCAAGAGGAAAGCTGCTGCTTTTGTGGACAAGAGGGGTGGTGTGAAAGGTTTTGGCAGCTCTCTGATCCACTTGCGTGTACCTTCTTTCCAGTCTTTGAATCTTAGCTCTGCTTCCAGTTTCCACCTTACCTCATGCTAGAATATGTATTTGTGCTTTCATGGGAACTCTGGACTGCAGATGACACCTGCCTTCCAGTCGTGCTGAACGACTTCGCCCCCTGTTACATCTTAAAGCTCAAATCTACTCTGTCTTGGAAGCTGGCTTTCTAAGTAGCATGTCCAAGTAACAGTATGCCTGTGATTCTGGGTAATTAGTGCAGTGTTCTACTCATTAGGCAGCAGTGTGAACAGGGCCTAATTCTTTCTTTGCCTAAATGGCCAGGCATGGCTAATAATGGTTTTGCTAAATTTAATTCATTTTAATTAATTAACATTTGACATGTATGCATTTGTACACTCCCAAGGCGTTTACTAGATTAATGTTTTATGATGAACCATCATGTCAACAAATATTGTGGCTGAAATATTTAAATAGGCTCAATCTTCGAATGCATTTGTGGGCATTATTTTATGAACGTATTATTTAAGATGCTGGGTTTTGAGGTTGAGAGGAGTCAATGATTATAGGTTCACTGAGTGTCTCAACATAAATTTGAAGCTGCATTCATCTGTGGGTTAAGATAATTTAGTAGAATAAAATAAACACTGAATATCATAGCTGCTCATTATAAACCATCCTGTGGAAGGGGTAGTTTTTTGCCTTCATTATTGCTTGAAATATTAATTGTTTAATTTATTTTCTTGGGGGACAAAGTCAGTTTTTTGTTTTTCCAGATACATAGAAACCATCCACTTCAACTTTATTTTATATGTGGTAAAACAAAAAGGAAGAAAAAATAAGAGGTACAGGAGGAGAAAAATTTGTCCCAGAAATTTAGTGTCAAGGCAAAGGATAGAAACCAGGTCTCCAAGTATTATGGACTGAATTTGAATCCCCCAAATTCATACGCTGAAGTCCTAAGGTTCAACGTGACTGTACTTGTGCCTTTCAGAAGATTATTAAGGCTAAGTGAGGTCGTAAAGTTGGGGTCCTAATTCAGTAGGATTGGCATCCTTATAAAAAGAAGAGACAGCTGAGACCCCTCTCTGCATATAAACAGGAAATCCGTATAAAGACATCTATAAGCCAGAAATAGAGGCTTCATCAGAGACCAACCCCGCTGGCACCTTAATTTTGGACTTCTAGCCTCCCAAACAATTAGAAAATAAATTTCTGTTGTTTAAGCCACCCAGTACAAGGTATTCTGTAATAGCAGGCAGAGTTGACTAATATACCAAATTTCTGTTCAAAGTCTTGTTACCCCATATTACTGCTTCTGTGGTTAACAAAAAGCACAGATTTCAGCTATGATACACATTATTCAATAGCTGTCACCAGAGATAACCACCTCTTAATGTAGTAAAATTAACTTTAAAATAAAATGCTGGTAGTGATGGAAATGTTTGGCAGATATTGGATTCCTCCCAAGTCTTTAGAGCCTGGCACAGACATTGCCACTGATGTTAAATTGCTTTGTCCCCCTTCTTTTCTCCCTTTCTTTGTTTCAAATGCACTCACAAAGATAGTTGTCACTTTATAACTTTATCTGGTAGTCTCTCTACATTATAGCCCTGGGAAAGTAAAATTGTATCCCTTTCTCTTATCCCTTTTCCATGCAAAATTCTTACCAGTTTACAGGCCAATATCCAATAAGATCTGGTGTCCAAGTCAAATGCACAATTTAAAAATAAGGGAAAAATAGCTTAATAATGCAGCAAAATTCTTTAAGCATAACGCATATAAAAACAAAGTTATTTTGCTTTGGAAGAGCTAGTGGTATACAGTCCATATTTTTCTGTAGATTGTGCATATCAGATAAGGCATGAGAAAGATACAGACTTGAATAACAAAATTTTATCAATATTTGCTGAATTACTTATCTCATTTGGTGAATGAAATCCCCTTCCTTTAAATACTTATATAAAATCACCCTTGGCTTAAGATTTTATTGAGGAATAAGATGTCAAAAACTACAGTAAGACCAGAAATATTAATCTCATACCTCATGTTTGCCATTGCTCCCGAGGTTTGGTTTTGGTGCAAAACAATGGATATGGCTTTGGTACAAAATTCATAACCAGGGTTAGGATGTGATTCCATTCAAACTACATTAGGGAAGTTCCAAAACTGTGATTGATTTTATTTGATGCTGTTCAAGTATTTGAGTCACAGAGACTTCATGACCTTTTCAGGTTCCTTTCAGCTGTGAAAAAAATAAAATGTTTCTATGTGAACTTTTTCTTTGATTCCGCTTGAAATTTCAGTTGGGGTTATGTAAGGGTCTGTTATCTTCAATGGGGACATTGCCATAGTGAAGGATATTGCAACTTCTGAAGCAAAATTCTCAAGGAGATATAATGGCAAAGAAACACATGGTGCTTATAGTAAGTTAGTGGTGCTTAATGAATTACATTTTTAATTTCATAAGAACTCTCAACAAAATGAACCATTATAAGAGGGAAAGTGAGCTACATAGATTTTTACTTGCACAACTAAGGAACTCTCATTTCTACCCCTTTTCTAGCATCTGTGTATGGTCTTTGCTACTGCACAGGGAATGTTCCTATAGAATGTAGGGTATAGAGCTCTTGTTTTTTCCTTTTTATCTGGCCTAGGTCTTCATAGGATACAGAAAGCCCACTACTGCCAGTTGAGTCAATGGTTACAGATATAATGAAATAATCAGTCCAAATTCCTTACCATGCCTACTGGACCCTCTTCCACCACAGCCTCTCTTGCTCAATACTGCTGTAGTCATACTGGTTTTTTAGATCCTGGAAGACACCAAACATATTTCTAAACTTGGTCCTTGTATTTTTTCTCTACCTGAAATACTCTCCCATCAGAACTTGACAGGGAAGCCTCTTTGTCTTTCAGGCCATAGTTCAAATGGTACCTATTTAATAAGACCTTTCCTTACCATCCTATGTCTAAGAATGTCTCTTCCTCTCAAAATCAGTTTATCTTCATTTCCCCATTTTCTTCAAAGTATTTACCACTATTTGTAATTATTATGCTTATAGATTTAGAAGAACTTTGTCATGTTACTGTTGGACCCTAAATGACAAGAGTAGGGCATTATATTTATTAGAGAGTTGATCAACAGGGGTTATGCTAACTGAACAGTTCTATGGCCACACAGAGGGGAAAGATGACAGGTGATGCATCGCATATTTAACTTTGGCATCTATATATATGTCATGGGCCTTCACCTCCATCATTCGGACTGAGCTTTACAGTTACATACCTGCAGAAGGATTAGTTTTGCTTTCCCTATAATCATATTGCGACACCCCTTTTCCCATACAGTGTAAGTTAGGGCTGCATACCATCACTTGTAACTGTTGTTTATTGATAATCATCTCCAATTCTAAAGTTTTTTTTTCTATTAAAGAGTTGATGCCATTCCTGGAAAAAAAAAACTTTTATGAGTATATGGATTGAAATATTTTTAGATGAACAGACACTCTTCATTTCTGTAGTCAAAAAATACATCTGTCTAATGGATTGTGTATTCTAACTTGGAGTTGATGCTTATGAGTTTTAATAATGGTTTTATTCATTTAGTTTATTCATTATCCAGACATTTATTGAATCCCTACTATATACCAGACAATTATCCAGGACTGGAAATGTTCTGGGTAAGAAATACACATAGTGGAACAGATAGAAAATAGCAAACAAGCAAAAATAATTACAGAAATATAATTACAAATTGTCTCATTCTATCAACAATTGAACTGCTTTGAGTGATATTATGGAGTGAAGGTGGAAACCATTCAGGATGTCAGGAAGAGCTGTCTGATGAGGTGAAATTTAATTCAAAGTTAGAAGAATGAGAAGATAAAGGTAGAAAAGTGTCTAGTAATAGTGTGGCATGAGACAAATACCGTTTCTTACTCCAGGCCTTTATTTTCAGTGCATATCAATTGAAAACCACTTTTGAAACCAACCACTGGAATTGTAATGGTCTTGCCACAGTTGATGTGTTTTCTTCTTATGGATTTTCTTTAGAATCGAATGCCTAGTGAACGAAGTTATCTGTTTTCCAGCCGTCTGTCAGGATAAGTTGCACACTGGAAACTGGAATCAATTGTAAATCTGACAACATAGTGGAATGTTCAGTTAAGTTGAAAATGCCTTTTAGAGAACACAAGGGAGTTCTGAATAGTCTAATCACTTTTTCCAGAAGGCATCTGTGATTTTGCTAATTTGCCTCTGAGGAAGTCCGTGAAGACGGAAAGGAGAACATACGGCTCTCAGTAGCTGAAGGAGGTAAACTGCTGTTTTGCACTTGTTTTCTCTTTATTCATCGTTTTATGAAAGGAGCTATAAATTGGTTAGTAAAAAGGATGTCTTTTTCTGGGAATCTGCAAGGTCTTGGATCAGATATTCATGTGTGCAAAGATTATTTGGAGACGTAGTGATGCCACAGAATGAAGCATCAATATTTAATATGCTAAAAGATTTTAAAGGCTAAAAAACCTTTATGCTAAAAGCTCTTGCTATTTCAGTAGGGTTCTTTTATACTTGGCACACTTACCACGGGTGTGCTAAAGTACCTATGGGTGACATGCGTAGAGTGCTCCTAAAGTAGAAACGAGATTTCCACTTCGGGCAGTAGGCAAAACAAAACAAAACAACACAGTAATGCATGTGCATATGTATGTGTGTATAAAAAACCTTTAAAAAACCATTTTGGACAAAATAATTTTCAATATTCTTATCATTTGAATGAAGGAACAATGTACTTCTGAGAATATGTATTCTGAAGAAGCAATTCAAGGAAGAAAAAGTTATAGTCATCAAGATATTCATTGCATCCTTATCTATAGTAACAAAACCTTGGAAGCTGTCCCAACGTCCAACAATTAAAAACGTAAATTTTGTTGAATTTACTCAGTGTAATATTTTGTCAGCTGTAAAATAAAACTGGAGAATATAAAACAGAATGGGGAAATATTTAAGCTAGAATGCTAAGTGATGAGGAAAAGAGATAGTTATAAGACTTTCCATTTCTTCACAAGTCACTGTTCACAGAAGCCTCAAATACAATGCATGTAGGAGCAAAATTCCACCTCAAAATTTTTCTCTTTACTGTGTTTCTTGTCTTATTGAAGTTTATCACTATACACATCAAACTGAGTATTTAGAAACCTTGGCATTGTCTTTGATATTTTGCTCTCTGACAAAATCTAGCATCTCCGTTCTCCATGCCCACGCATATACCCTGCTTAGTCCTCACTATACTGTGACTTGCCCCCCAAAGTAGGCACTTTGACATCCTACCTAGCAGCCTCCAGCTTTTCCCTTCTGGGAGACATATTTCCCTAAAATACAGAAGTGATCACATCAGTTCTCTGCTCAGAAGTAATGATGGCCTTGCAGTATACATGGGACAAAATCTCAGCTCTTTCTCATGAGACAAATGGTGATAAATATGAACTTGAATATTGTCCCTTCAGATGCCTAGTGAAAAATTTAAGATTGGAAAAAGGGTTTGGGACTTTTGGTAACAAGAATAAACGGTTCATCAAATTAGAACCAAATGTGGTATTGAAGATTTGGGGTATAATTGTTCGGGTAGAAAGATTTGACAAACTAGTCCATATAACCTCATTTTTGAAAATGAGAATTACAGAAACTTCTATGTGGGTGAGTTTTGAATGGGCATAGACAAAGGTATGAAAGGATACATACCAGGTTATCATGATAGCCTGTAGGGAAAGATTGTTTTTAAATTTATATATCTATATACCAAGTCAATGGTTATGGAAAACAGTGATTTATTATTATTATTATTATTATTATTACATTTATTGAGCAAAATATTTTTAGGAAGTAGAGCCTAGAGTGCAAAAAGAAAATTAACACCACCAGTGACAATTTTGTTACTGAAGGAGTAGCAAGAGAAATTTTTCCTTACATTCTAGATTGCCCAGTTTAATTCTCTTTGACAAGATAGAATGAAAGGATTTAAAGCAGATGCTCTGTACGGAATAGAGAATTTTCATTTGCTGGACTATAATTTCAATTATAGCCATTTTTTTTCTTGAACACTTTGTAGATACCTAAGAGAGTAGGAAGGTTAATAACTTTTTAAAAAATTATAATTTTTGAATTCATCTGTGACCCATACTAAAGGAGAGAATAATTTAGAGCAAGTTGCATTTCCTTATCCTTAATATTAGAGACAAAGTGTTGAGAGATTTTGGCCTGTTCGGCATTAGGCAGAGGAGCTGGATGTAAAAGACTCTGAGGTGAGGCAAAAAAAGATAATCACAACAACCTTCAGTCCCCCTTGAAAGTGACAAGAGCAAAAGACTTTAAGTTGTTCCTAAATTCACATAAACAGAGCTCAAACATCTGCTCCTAGGAAGGCTACAAGCAAGAATTGATTGGGCGCACAGTTATCATTTGAATCTGCATAAGGATTAAAACATTTAATCAATAGGTATTGAATAAGTAATTCGTACATGGTCTGCTAAAGGAAAAATATGTTGCTGGCATGTCTTTTAGAAAGGTTAAGTATTGTCTTTCTCAATCACTTTCAAGAACAATTAAAATTTTAATTAACAGAATCCTACTTTATTTGGCAAGAATTTAAGCATCCATTTAGGCAAACAGCTCCATTTGCCAGTTATTGCTGGGCCTCTTGGCAAGCGTCATAGACAAAGAAGCAGGAAATCAAATTGCATTCAGAAAGATGCATCATTGGACTTCTCTTGATTCTTTATGCTATAACTTTGCTTTTGCTCCCCCCTGATGTTGCTCTTCTGATAGCCTAAAATATGTGGTATATGATCTTGAACACAAAATGTCTAACTAATGTGAAATACGGTTTCATTATGATTCTCATCCCATGGTTGATATAATTCTGTTTTGCACCAGTCCTGCACATTTTAACATGACTTATTATTATTTCTTCAGCCCTTTCTTTTTTTTTTAATCAAGACTAATAGAAATGAATTGAAAGATGAAACTAGTAAGCAGAAAATAATTTTACAAAGCACGAAAAATGCATAGTTAAATGTGGTGACCCCATAATAGATAATTTATAAATTTAAATGGTTATTCATCTAAAGTTTTCTCAAAGAACACCCACTAATCCTACGGTTTCTTTTGCCTTTCTCCTCTGCTCTCTATTATTTGAATCAGTTGAGATTCAGCCAAGCATCTCTTCCTCAGGAAGGCTTTCCTCTATTCCACACTCCCAAGTAAGATGAGAGGCAGCATTACTCTCGTCATGCGTCATATCGTCTCTGTACTTTCAAGGCACCTGGCATACAATGTATCGCGATATTGGTGTCCTTGTGGAGTTTTTTTTTTTTTGCAAAGATGAATTTTTGAATAGCTTTTATGAAATATTGATGAAAGGACAATTAGATAAGTAAACATACTTGACTTACCACATATTTATCCCCTTCGTTGGTCTTCATTAATTTTTGCATTTCTAGTATCATTTTCTTTCTGTTGGAAGGCACCCCTTTACTGTAATACCTCTTCACTCTGGGTCTAGCTGGCAAACACTTTCCCAATTTATGTTTGTCTTGGAATTTCTTCCACTTGCTTTCACTTTCAAAGAATTTTATTTTTTTGGGTGCAGAATATGAGGGTAGTAGTTTTGTTTAGATTTTTTTTCCACAGCACATTAAAAGTATCCATCTATTCTCTGGCTTTCATCATTTATCTTGCAAAAGTCAGCTTTTTCAGTCTTGTTGCTACTTTGAATGGAATGTGTCTTGTTTCTCTGAGTGTTTTTAAGATTAAAAAAAATTTTTTTATTAAGGTATTATTGATATACACTCTTATGAACGTTTCACATGAAAAAAACAATGTGATTACTACATTTACACATATTATCAAGTCCCCACTCATACCCCAATGCAGTCACTGTCCATCAGTGTAGTAAGATGCCACAGATTCACTACTTGCCTTCTCTGTGCTACACTGTTTTCTCCGTGACCCCCACACCATGTGTACTAAACGTAATACCCCACAATCCCCTTCTCCCTCCCTCCCCACCCACCCTCCTACACCCCTCCCCTTTAGTAACCACTACTTCCTTCTTGGAGTCTCTGAGTCCGCTGCTATTTTTTTCCTTCAGTTTTGCTTTGCTGTTATACTCCAGAAATGAGGGAAATCATTTGACACTTGTCTTTCTCCGCCTGGCTTATTTCACTGAGCACAATATCCTCCAGCTCCATCCATGTTCTTGCAAATGGTAAGATTTGTTTCTTTCTTATGGCTGAATAGTATTCCATAGTGTATATGTATCACATCTTCTTTATCCATTCATCTACTGATGGACACTTAGGTTGCTTCCATATCTTGGCTATTGTAAATAGTGCTGCTATAAACATAGGGGAGCATATGTCCTTTTTGAATCTGAGAAGTTGTATTCTTTGGGTAAATTCCAAGGAGTGGGATTTCCGAGTTGAATAGTATTTCTATTTTTAGTTTTTTGAGAAACCTCCATATTGCTTTCCACAATGGTTGAGCTAGCTTACATTCCCACCAGCAATGTAGGAGAGTTCCCCTACCTCCGCATCCTTGCCAGCATTTGTTGTTCTTAGTCTTTTCGATGCTGGCCATCTTTACTGGTGTGAGGTGATACCTCATTGTGGTTTTGATTTGCATTTCCATGATGATTAGTGATGTGGAGCATCTTTTCATGTGTCTCTTGTCCATCTGAATTTCTTCTTTGGAGAACTCTCTCTTCATATACTCTGCTCATATTTTAATCGGGTTATTTGCTTTTTGGGTGTTGAGGCATGTAAGTTCTTTATATATTTTGGATGTTAACCCCTTGTCGGATATGTTATTTACAAATATATTCTCCCATACTGTAGGATGCTTTTTTGTTCATGTTGATGGTGTCCTTTGTCGTAGTTTGATGTAGTCCCATGAGTTCATTTTTGCTTTGTTTTCTTTGCTCAAGGAGATGTGTTCAGGAAGAAGTTGCTCATGTGTATATTCAGGAGAATTTTGCCTATGATGTCTTCTAAGAGTTTTAAGGTTTCATGATTTACATTCAGGTCTTTGATACATTTTGAGTTTACTTTTATGTATGGGGTTAAACAATAATCTAGTTTCATTCTCTTGCATGTAACTTTCCAGTTTTGCCAACACCAGATGTTGAAGAGGCTGTCATTTCCCTATTGTATGTCCATAGCTCCTTTATCATATATTTATTGACCATATATGGTTGGGTTAATATCAGCGCTCTCTAGTCTGTTCCATTGGTCTATGGGTCTCTTCTTGTGCCAGTACCAAGTTGTCTTGATTACTCTGTAGTAGAGCTTGAAGTTGGGGAGCATAATCCCCTGAGCTTTATTCTTCCTTCTCAGGATTGCTTTGGCTATTCGGGCTCTTTTGTAGTTACATATGAATTTTAGAATGATTTTTCTCTAGTTCGTTGAAGAATGCTGCTGGTATTTTGAAAGGAATTGCATTAAATCTGTAGATTGCTTTAGGCAGGATGCTATTTTGACAATATTAATTCTTCCTATCCATGAGCATGTGATGTGTTTCCATTTATTGGTATCGTCTTTAATTTCTCTCATGAGTGTCTTGTAGTTTTAGAGTATAGGTCTTTCACTTCCTTGGTTAGGTTTATTCCTAGGTATTTTATTCATTTTGATGCAACTGTGAATGGAATTGTTTTCCTGATTTCTCTCTCTGCTGGTTCATTGTTAGTGTATAGGAATGCCACAGATTTCTGCATATTAATTTTGTATCCCTCAACTTTGCTGAATTCGGATATTATATCTAGTATTTTTGGAATGGATTCTTTAGGGTTTTTATGTACAATATCATGTCATCTGCAAACAGGGTCAGTTTAACTTTTTCCTTGCCAATCTGGATGCCTTTTATTTGTTTGTTTGTCTGATTGCCCTTGCTAGGACTTCCAGTGCTATGTTAAATAGAAGTGGGGAGAGTGGGCATCCTTTTCTTGTTCCCAATCTTAAAGTAAAAGCTTTCAGCTTCTTGCTGGTAAGTATAATGTTGGCTGTGCGTTTGTCATATATGGCCTTTATTATGTTGAAGTACTTGCCCTATATACCCATTTTGCTGAGAGTTTTTATCATGAATGGATGTTGAATTTTGTCAAATGCTTTTTCAGCATTTATGGAGATGATCATGTGTTTTTTGTCCTCCCTTTTGTTGATGTGGTGGATGATGTTGATGTATTTTTGAATGTTGTACCATCCTTGCATCTCTGGAATAAATCCTACATGATCATGATCGATGATCTTCTTGATGTATTTTTGAATTCAGTTTGCTAATATTTTGTTGAGTATTTTTGCATCTATGTTCACCAGGTATAATGGTCTATAATTTTCTTTTTTTGTGGTGTCTTTGCCTGGTTTCGCTATTAGAGTGACGCTGGCCTTCTAGAATGACTTGGGAAGTATTCTCTGTTCTACACTTTGGAAAACTTTAAGGAGGCTGTGTATTAGGTCTTCACTAAATGTTTGATAAAATTTAGTGGTGAAGCCATCTGGTCCAGGCATTTTGTTCTTAGGTAGGTTTTTGATTACCAGTTCAATTTCATTGCTGCTAATTGGTCTGTTCAGATTTTCTGTTTCATTCTGGGTCAGCCTTGGAAGGTTGTATTTTTCTAGAAAGTTGTCCATTTCTTCTACGTTATCCAGTTTGTTAGCATATATTGTTCACAGTATTCTCTAATAATTCTTTGTATTTCTGTGGTGTCCATTGTGCCTTTTCCTTCTTTTTTCTGATTTTTTTATGTGAGTAGACTCTTTTTTTCTTGTAAGTCTGGCTAGGGGTTTATCTATTTTGTTTGTTTTCTCAAAGAACCAGCTCTTGCTTTCATTGATTCTTTCTATTGTTTATTCTTCTCAATTTTATTTATTCATGCTCTAATCATTATTATGTCCTTCATTCTACTGACTTCGGGCCTCATTTGTTGTTCTTTTTCTAGTTTCATTAATGATGAATTTAGACTGCTCATATGGGATTGTTCTTCTTTCCTCAGGTAGGCCTGTATTGCACTATACTTTCCTCTTAGCACCACCTTCGCTGCATCCCACAGATTTGCGGTGTTGAATTATTGTTGTCATTTGTCTCCATATGTTGCTTGATCTCTGTTTTTATTTGGTCATTCATCCATTGGTTATTTAGGAGCATGTTGTGAAGCTTCCGTGTGTTTGTGGGATTTTTCATTTTCTTTGTATAATTTATTTCTAGTTTCATACCTTTGTGGTCTGCAAAACTGCTTGGCACAATTTCAATCTTTCTGAATTTACCAAGGCTCTTTTTGTGGCCTAGTATGTGATCTGTTCTTGAAAATGTTCCATGTGCACTTGAGAAGAAGGTGTATTCTGATGCTTTTTGGTGTAGAGTTCTGTAGATGTCTGTTAGGTCCATCTGTTCTATTGTGTTGTTCTGTGCCTCTGTCTCCTTACTTATTTTCTGTCTGGTTGATCTGTCCTTCAGAGTGAGTGGAGTGTTGAAGTCTCCTAGAATGAATGCATTGCATTCTATAACCCCTTTTAATTCTGTTAGTATTTGTTTCACATATGTAGGTGCTTCTGTGTTGGGTGCATAGATATTTATAATGGTTATGTCTTCTTGTTGGATTGACCCTTTTATCATTATGTAATGTCCTTCTTTGTCTCTTGTGACTTTCTTTGTTTTGAAGTCTATTTTGTCTGGTACAAGTACTGCAACTCCTGCTTTTTTCTCCCTATTAGTTGCATGAAATATCCCTTTCCATCCTGTCACTTTTAGTCTGTGTATGTCTTTGGGTTTAAAGTGAGTCTCTTGTAGGCAGCATATAGATGGGTCTTGCTCTTTTATCCATTCAGTGACTGTATGTCTTTTGATTGGTGCATTCAAACCATTTCATTTAGGGTGATTATCTATAGGTATGTACTTATTGCCATTGCAGGCTTTAGATTCGTGGTTGCCAAAGGTTCAAGTGTAACTTTCTTACTCTCTAAGAGTCTAACTTAACTCACTTAATATGCTATTACAAACACAATCTAAAGCTTCTAAGAGTCTAACTTAACTCACTTAATGTGCTATTACAAACGCAATCTAAAGCTTCTGTTTTTTTTTCTCCTCCTTTTTCCTCTTCCTCCATTCTTCGTATATTAGTACATATTCTGTAATCTTTCTCTATCCCTTGATTGACTTTGGAGATAGTTATTTTAATTTTGCATTTGCTTAGTAATTAGCTGTTCTACTTTCTTTACTGTGGTTTTATTACCCCTGTTGACAGCTATTAAACCTTAGGAACACTTCCATCTATAGCAGTCTCTCCAAAATACACTGTAGAGATGGTTCATGGGAGGTAAACTCTCTCAGCTTTTGTTTATCTGGAAATTGTTTAATCTCTCCATCAAATTTAAATGATAATCTTGCGGGATAAAGTAATCTTGGTTTGAAGCCCTTCTGCTTCATTGCATTAAATACATCATGCCTCTCTCTTCTGGCCTGTAAGTTTTCTCCTAAGAAGTCTGATGATAGCCTGGTGGGCTTTCCTTTGTATATGATCTTATTTCTCTCTCTGGCTGCTTTTAATAGTCTGTCCTTGTCCTTGATCTTTGCCATTTTAATTACTATATGTCTTGGTGTTGTCTTCCTTGAGTCCCTTGTGTTGGGAGATCTGTGCATCTCCATGTCATGAGAGACTATTTCCTTCCCCAGATTGGGGAAGTTTTCATCAGTTACATCCTCAGAGACATTTTCTATCTCTTTTTCTCTCTCTTCTTCTTCTGGTACCCCTATGATACGAATATTGTTCCATTTGGATTGGTCACACAGTTCTCTCAATATTCTTTCATTCTTAGAGACCCTTTTTTCTCTCTGTGCCTCACCTTCTTTGTATTCCTCTTCTCTAGTTTCTATTTCATTTATCATCTCCTCCACTGTATCTAATCAGCTTTTAATATCCTCCATTGTGCTCTTCAATTATTGGATATCCTACCAGAATTCATTCCTGAGTTCTTGAATATCTTTCCGTACCTCCATGAGCATGTTAATGATTTTTATTTTGAACTTCCTTTCAGGAAGATTAACGATTTCCATGTCATTTTAATCTTCCTTTAGAGTTTTGTTAATAATTTTACTTTGAACCAGGTTCCTTGGGCCTTTCATATTTGTATATGGGGCCATCTAGTGGCCAGAAGCTCTACTCTGTGGAGCTGCTCAGCCCCTGAAGCAATGTTGAGGGTTGCAGGGGAGTGGTATTGGTGCCTGGTGGGAGGAAAGAGCTTTTTCCTCCTTCCCTGCTGCTATTCCTGACTCTACTGCCTGAACCAGTGGGCCGAACACATAGGTATGCTTTGCGTTTGTAGTTGCTGTAGACAGATCTTCCCTCTGGCTGGCCTAATGCCAGGGTAGGGTTTGCCGGCTTGCGAGCCAGGTGGGGCTGGCTGGGAGAAAGGCGTAGTAGGCTACATATCACAGAGGGGGTCCTGGGAGCTGTGTCGCCAGCCAGGAAGCTGCAGCTCCTGAAGATCTTGAAAGCTCCCAACCGGCTGTGCAGTGTACCTGAGCAATTTTGTCTACCTGTCTTCTCTCCTGAGCAGTAAGCTCTGTGCCATCTTTGCCCCTTTAGCAGCCCTCTGGCTAAGAGCTTCCTTGTTAGGAAGTCTCTCAGACTGCCCACCTTTCTTTTGTCCCAGAGCTGCCGGATATGGATCCCTGCTTTCCACAAGCAGCTGGAATTTCAGTCTTTCTTGGAAATCTGCCTGTCTTAGCTTTTCACCTCCCTACTCATGAGAGTATCATGCATGCACCATGAAATGTAGGTTTTTGCTCTCAGACCAGATCTCTGGAGTTAGGTATTCAGCAGTCCCAGCCCTTCACTCCCTCCCTGCTCTGTTTCTCTTCCTCCAGCCGGTGAGCTGGTGTGGGGGAAAGGCTTGGGTGCCATCGGGCCAAAGCTTTGGTATGTTACCCTATTCTGTGAGTTCTGCCCTTTTCCCTAGGTGTATGCAGTCTGGCGCCATCCTCTTTCCTGTTGCTCTTTCAGGTGTAGTTGTATTAATTATATTTTCGTTTTATATGCCATTTTAGGAGAAAGCCTCTGTCTCACCTCTCACGCTGCCATCTTTAATCCTCCCTGTTTTTAAGATTTTTAAAAGATTTTTTTGATGTATTTTTTCTGTCTTCGGTCTCCTTAGTCAATTATACTATGATGTATCTAAGTGACTTTTCTTTATGATCATAATGCGTGGGGTTCTCCAACTTCTTTTATGTATAGATTGGTGTCATTCATTGGTTATACAATTTGGGGGCCATTATCTCTTCAAAAATTGCTCTTTCCTTATTCTTTACCTCTTCTTCTGTGACACAAATTGCCCTTGTGACAGACGTTACCTTCTTGTGTGTTGCCCATCCTTTTTTCTCCTCATGCTTAAATCTGGACTCATTCTACATATTTCTTCAGTACAACGAACTAATCTTTCAGCTTTGTCCAACACTCAGTTGTAATTGCTATATTTTTTAAGTTCTACAATTTCCATTTCATTCTTTACTATTAATTATACTTCTCTGGTGACAATTTTAGTCTTGTCATACATTTATTATACCATCTTATAATTATTTAAAGTTATTCACTAATAACTTCAACATCTTTGTTGTCTATGTTTCTTCTATAGTCTTTTCTTTTCGTCCTAGTCTTATATATGCCTGTCAACTTTTGCTTAAATTCCAGATATTTATATGAAAATTTGGGGCCACTGGATGATGCCATCTTCATACAGAGAGACTTCACCCAGTCCTCTGGCAGGATGAGCATGAGCAGATCACCTCAATCCAGTCATGGCCTCAATTCACTCTGTGCTGGGCTCTAGTCTTAATGGTTGTTCCCTTTCTGATTTCTGCACTTCTGTTGTGCAGTCATACAGATTTTCCACCTGAGTGTCTGAGGATTTAGTAGGATGTCCCTTTGTTGATACAACCTGCAATATAACTTTGACTCCCAAGCCATGTGACATGATAGTCTTGCTGTTTTACAGTTCCTTTCTCCCTGCCTTTTTATACTCTCATCTTGTGCATCCTATTTCCAAATATATTGTGAGGAAAACTGATGCCAAATGTTGAGTTTCTTTCTTGAAGTCTTTTGTCTCTCTGCTATTTTGTTGCTTCAAATCCAGGCTGCCACAGCACCACCAATTTCAGCTTTTGTCCTTCTAGCTCTGTGAGTTGCCTAAAACTCTATTTTCTTCTCTACATCATAGTAAAACCTTTTTGCCTTGCACATGACCTCATGCTCTCTTCCAATTATTGAAAAAATATCCTTAGGGGAAAGAGGCAGGCAGATAATTGAGATTGTCTCAGTTACCTTCATCTTAAGCCATAATTGCTTTGGTGCATTCAAACAAGTGTTTAAAACTTTATATAGCTTTCTCACTTCTTTATTGTTTGTTAGGAATACTAGTTGAGTACAAACTATTCCATCATAGCCAGAGCAGAAGTCAATCTTCTGTATTTTATTAATGGAGAATATAACCATTTCTATGCTTTTGGATTATTTCACCAGTCTTGTTTGTTGAAATCTATAGACTGTATTCATCTTTAGTCATCAATCTGTTTATTCATCTGCAAAACTGAGCAATTGACCTGCTAAGACTGTCTAACCATGTGGCCTTTGTAAGAAGCTCTCTCCTGTCTAGCTGTCTACATTATCATTAGCCATCTTTCTTTATTATGCATTTCAATTGTTTTAGTTATCAGTTGTGTTTACTTATTTTTAATAAATTTTCTGATTAGGACCTTCATCCATTCCATGTTTTGTTGCATTTACTTTCCTTTTTAAAACCTATTATTTGATATTTTTGATATGTAGATAACCTATCCACCTGGAATTTATTGGGCAGCTAGTGAGAGATCTAAACTGATTTTCTAATTTGCTAATAGTTATCTCACTATCATTAATTTAATATTTGTGATGCCTTTTAAATTATTTTTCATTGACATTAGATGTTATATTTTGATGATATTTATTTTTTCCCATTAATCTGTCCTTTCTTTATTAGCATAATGTCATATATATGCATTCAGTACACATATTTGGAAGAATTGATCATTCCCTTTATTTTTTGTTTTTTCATATTTTTAGAAGGATAACTTTCTTTGCATTTTATATAGCTTCCCCAGGTTTTCTATTTCCATTTGTCTTAAAAAATAATTTTTGAGATATTTCTTTAGGACTGTGTTGAATAAAGATTTTCATTTACAAATTCCTAGAACTGATATGTTCACAGTACCAAATAGTCCCTTTTAGGACTGTAGTATTGATCCCATTACTGAAAATACTAGTAGATCTCCATATAGTTTGGCATTTGATTTTCTATTGGTTATTGCTGATTTCTTTTTATTGTTAGATATTTTATATGCTTTGTTATTATTATTATATTTTTATTGAAGTATAATTCACATACAATATCTTATTAGTTTTAAGTGTATATCAGTGATTCTGTATTTTTATAGATTACAAAATGATCCCCAGGATAAGCAGTTATTATCTGTCATCATACAAAGTTACTACCATATTATTGACTATATTCCTTATGCTGCACTTTATATCCCCATGGCTTATTTATTTTGTGACTGGAAGTTTCTACCTCTTACTTCCTGAGGCTGTTTTATGTTAGAAAACAAAAATGTTTATCAAACAATAGTGTGGAAAGAGCACTTGACAGAGGAACCCTGTGGTAGGAACTTCACTGGTGACCAGAAAACGAAAGGCAGGCCGTCGGTTGTATAAAAGGGAGTTTGAGATAATGGAATACAAGAGGTCAAGAAGAGGTTGTAAACAAGCATTACAAACTTTTTTAGTCCCAGAAAGTTGAGATCACATCACCTGATAAAATCATGTCATCAGTTAAATAGATAATTAGCATATATCATATATATCATATATATGTATTCAGTAATATGCAATAAATAAGTAATTAAATTGAAAATATAATACAGAGTGTAAGAATAATTCACTAATTTAAAAAATGCTAGTGGGCCCTGCCCAAGTAAGTCTAACTCTGAACATACTGGCTATAGTTAAGCAAAGGCTGAACATTCAAATTACTTCAGCTTCTCACTTCTAAGCATACTGTAATAAATGCTATAGAGTTTTCCAGAGAGTGATGTGTCCAAAAGATCCAGAAAGCCCATGAGAAATGCACCAAAATTCAGAAATGGGTGTCTTGAGACTGGCAAGAAGTTATGACAAAGACATGAAACTTTAGCTGTCATCATTTCAAGTGGGAATAATATGGGAGATAGAAAAGAAAAAAAAATCTTCTAATATGAAACCTATTTTCTCTTAATATTTATTTTACTGAATTAAAATGTGAATTTCTTTTGTTCTTCAATATATTTATGCTTGGTTACAAAATTAAAGATAATGTAGAATAAAGCAATTAATGATGCAACTGTAACAGGGATCAACTAAAGCTGTATTTCTTAATGTTGGGATCATTCATCCCTTTGAGAATCTGAGAAAAAGTTTTGGACCTTTTTGAGAAAATGTATGTATACAATCTCAGAGATTTCACAAAATTCTGAAGCCCAACCCTGCATAACCAAAATAATAATTTCTGTCTAAACATAGCAAAAAGAATGGATTGGTGAGGTCCTACCTTTGTAAATTTGTTACTTGAAACCATTAAAGATGGCTCTGAGGTCTTAGCAACTGAATTAAAAAGGGAGATGCATTTAATCTAGTTTGAGGGCTATTGAGGGCTACTGTTCACGCCAAATAGATTATTTTAAATCTAACTGATCTACCTTATGGTAAAAAAAAATGTGTGATTCCCATGCTTCTGACTAGGGAGCTGAATAACTCCTCGGAACCCATGTGCTTTCCCGTTACTCACCCACTCATGTGGAAACCAGTCCCTGGTCGCTATGTGAGGGTTCAGAGGTATCAGCCTAAGGCCCACCGCTGCGAGAACAAACACTAGTTTGCTTTTTTTATTTAATTTAAACTTACCTCAATCAAGAAAGGTTGATTTCTCTCTTTGGGGCGGCGGGGAGGTCCTTGAAATCAAAGTGCACATTCAACCCTCGAAAATTAAGGATATAATACAAAACAAGCACAAAAAATATGTATTTATGTAAAGGCCAGGACTGCTTCCATTGAACCAATGGGAATCTGTTCTCCAGATCTTGATCTTTCCTTCAAAGCAGAAAGAGGAACACGTGCTAAATTGACCTTGTCTACAACCAGTCTTTCTTAAATCAGGTTAACAACTGGGTGCAAAGATGTGTGTAGCATAAATATATGTATTCCAATACTTTCAGTGTAACGATTCAAAGTGTTAACAGCTTCCAAATCTAGGTTGAATAACATCACAAGTTCTAGTTGAGTTTTTAAAATGTTACTATTTAAGCATTGTTTGAATGGGGGTGGTTACTGGGGTCAATCCTCTGCTTTCTTTCAAGTGCAGATTTTGTTATTGATCTCAACCGTGGGTGAATGTCTCAAATACAACTGTATCTTTCTTGGGCCAGGAATGAGAACACAGGAAATCCAGAATTTTTTTTAGAGGTAGCAAGAAGTGTAAACTATAACAGAGGTTCCTGTATGAAGAAGTCCCTGGTGAGAAGAAGAGACATCAGTAATTCCAGGAAGCAAGTCGTGACTCAAACTTGCTAGAGAGAAAGTGCTCTAATGGACAGTAGATTTTCTTATTACAGCCAGCATTCATAGTAATGCAATTTCCTTCATTCAGAGGGGCTGAATTGCTATAGCAAATGGTCACAGAAACATCAACTCATCTTTTACCAACACAATGTTGTCTTATACATTTTTATTATCTGATAAAAAAATATTTAAATAAATTAGTGTGGAAGGGGACTAACAGTTTTAAAGCATGTACTATGTAGTAGAAACCTACCATACATATGATCTTCTTTAATGCAATAACTATAGGAGATAAGTTTCATTTTTATTTTACAGATATAGAAGATATAGTTCAGAAGCTAGCCCAAATACTATGTAACTTGGATTTATAGAGACAAAGTTTCCTAGATTAAAAACTTAATTAAGTATTTGATTTATATTTTCCAAGAAAGGAGAAACTATTTACTGAGGTTGGAAAGTACTGGAAGACTAGAAGAGCTTAGGCAGAGCATGAGTATGCCTGGATAGAGCTGCGAATACTAGGACATATTATGGCAATATTCTGTATCATTCATGGAGCCAGAAAGAAAATACCAGAAATTAGGTTTAGCAGTGACTCAAGGTAGATATTTTGAAATCAGATTGCCTATCCAAGAACAAGGAATGAACTAGGTAATTTATGACACTGAGGCAAAGTCAGTGAGGGAAACTGCAAGAGTGGCGGCTGTTAAGCCAGATGATCACGAAGAAAGCTGAGAGGAGGAATCCCCAAGGTCATCACGTAGCCCAGTAGTGGCTTCGTGGCTCGACAGTTGGTAGATGCTCATCAAGGCAGTCCACTGAGCAAAACTTCTGAAAAGATAAAGATCAACCAATTTTAGAAATTTCTGTAAACAGTTTATATAAATGCTATAATGCCTTTATTCTCTCTCTAGAGGACATTTAGCACAAATTGATATTTACAAAATTTATTTTAAAGTTAGCACCATTTTATAGCTATTTGCTTTAAAAGCAAAACTCTCATCCTTAGTTGTTTGTGACAGCTATCATTGATAACATACATGGCATGATACAGAGCTTTTCATATATAAATATAAATTGAAGGAATATGGCTATTTCATATCAGGGAATATATTTTCAAGGTTAAATTATATGTACAAACATTGGTTAGCAAATGTTAAAGCAATACCCTTGGAGAAATACCCCACCTGAAAATCTGACAACTTTCAGAGCTCCTAATACAATGCCTGACATGGTATATGATCAATGAGTATTAATTGGATAAATAAGTGAATAGAGCAAAAAGGTGTCAATTTTCTCTAAAGAGAAGCTTAACAAATCAAAAGTATGACAAAAATGAACTATTTTTAACACTGAATCAGAATAGTAGACTAAACTTGAGTAAGAAACTAAAACTTGAAACTTGCTCAACGGAATATGATTAAACAAAAAATAAAGCAAGACAGACAGTACAAGAGATCTCTATTAGTCTATATATCATATACATGCAATTGGCATGTTTCAATTTCCCAGTTTATTGGCATTAAATGTTAATGCCATTCGGAAAACATTGAATTCAATTTTTTTTTAACCTGTAATGAGCTTAGGGAAAGAAACCCTTCTATGGAATATTATCCAGATAGAAGAGGAAGCAAAGTTTCCTTCCTTGTCTCTTCCCACTTATGGTAGTGCTGTTTATTTTTCTGAATTTTATAGCATTTTCTAAATACCAGAATCAGTAAAATATCCTTGCCTTTATTCCTTCCCCTTAACATAATTGACATAGCTGATACTTTCAAAAGAAAATTTAGTAAAAACTTAATGTTTGCACATCATTCTGGGAGGACAACGTGTTGTAAATCTTCGTGTATTCTTGCTTAAGTAGTTGCCTCCTGATATTTAATTCAAAGACTATCATAATGAGAACATTAATTACTAGAATATTGATTATAGTACCTGATAGTGTTAAAATGGATAAACCTGAAATACCTCCAAACTATGCAGTCTGGTAAAAACTAAGCAGAGTATACATATAAATAGATGGAAGGATCGATTACTATAATGTATATATATATATATATATATATACATATATATATATATATAGTATATATACTGTATGTGTGTTCCATAGAATATTAAGTATTCATTAAACATGATGTTGTACAATGACAGTTATAGTTTTTATTCAGGGATTCAGGAACAAATGACTTTATGTATGAAACCCTCTTTAAATTAGAATTTTTTGTGTTCATTGATGTGTATGTCTTTTAAAAGGAGGAGGATGGGATCATGATGTCTTTTATCGAGGTACCAAAAGGTAACACGACCAAATATAGAAGAATAATTAATCACCTTGAAAAACATGTACAGTATGTTGTCAAGTTAAGTTAAATAATATCTACAGGCTTAAGAAGTGTGGAAAAAAAGATGTTTGTTTGCAAAAAACCTACATATGTACCCATATACAAATATAGCATAAAAAATAATACTTGCTACAAAGTGTTAACAGTGGCTTCCCTGGTTGATTTTTACCTTTTTCTTTTTGATTACCTATATTTCCAATATATTATAAGGCTGGACATACATATGTATGATAAAAACAAAACAATGAGAATTTTTAAATGCATAAGGATTCACAAGAGAGAAATTAATAAGGAAAATATGATAGTAAATTAAAAATAAAGACAGGTTTCCAATCTTCATGAAGTTAAATGAAAGCCCTACTCCACTCCTTTCTATCACAGTAGCCTATCCTTTTCCAATCATACCATATTCTCTCACACTTCCATAACTTGAATTTACTAGTTCTTTCCTTTTATCATGCTCACCTACCAAGAAAACTTGTCCTTCAAGTCTTCTCAGTGCCTAGGATATAGTGAATACTTCAAATACAGTGTTTACTTCAATGGAGAAATGAATGAGTCAGTCTGTTCCTGAATTGCATACAGGAAGATGGGTAGAATTGTATTTATACAGAAAAGTGAGGAGAGCATTTAAGAGCAAGAGAAAACTTCCATCAACCAGGATTAATACTTTATTCAAGTCACAGTACAGAGAAGGAGATCTGTATATAAAATTCTGTGTTGAAAAAATCATAAGAAAACATAGTTGGACAGAGATGATGGAGAGACTTCTGAAAAAGCTTAAAATTCTAGAGAAATAAACATATACGAAAACCTCTCCCCCATCAGCAAACATCATTCAGCTAAGAAAAATGTGAGCAGTTCTCCTTTGAAGGCATCAACAGGAAATTAATCATTTACTCCCATTCAGACTTTATATTCCATATGTTTTTGTTAAATTTCATGATTTTTTAATGATTCTTTTTATATCTGGCAGTGTCTTCAGTGTTACCTTTATAATACAACCAATTGCTATCCAGATACACACACATACATCCCCACCCATCCGCACACATAAAGCCACACACCCATGCACACGTAAGTCCTGATGTGGCAGAAAGCGATTTCATTTAAGGACGGTAGTGATTGATACTTACACACTCACAATCGTTTGCTTCAATACCTGCTCATAATCCTACAGTATTAAAAAGAATCCCTTAACATTTACTCTTGCTGCTCTTTAGAAACCAAATCTATTGCTGTTCCTGAACAAAACATTGAGTATTAAAGATTTAGACAAATTACACTGCCTGCTGCCAGTGGTGTCCCCTGCAGTGAATTAAAAAATACATTTAGCATGAAAACAAGGAACAGATGTTATTTTTACAGTCATTGTTCGAACGGCTCCAGCGAGCTGCATTTTCCCTACTGGTCCTTTGCTTCTCTTAGAGAGGGTGACTATGGGTCTTATTGTCTTTGAAAGGATACATGGGGTGGCAGTGGTGATGTTGATTTAATTTACCCTAAGCTATCTTTCTGAAGTTGTGTAACAATTCAGTGAAATACAATACAAAGGCCCAGTTTAGGTTTGAGAGCCATGGATTAGCGAAGTTCTTCCCCTAATACGTTGGCACAGAGCCAAGGGAATTTACATGCTATTTTAGCAAAGAGAGAATCATTCCATTACACTCCATTTAGGATAAGCGATGAGTCCTGGGGAAACCTACTCCATCTCTTCAGGATTAATCTAGGATGTGTTTAGGAGCCATTGTGCTGGGCAAAGAGTGTCTTTCAATAGACCAGACTTGAAGGTATGAAGGATGATTTTTCTGTAACACCAAAACAGCCCAGACAAATGGTTCAGAGGCATTCTCACTCATTTGTATTGTGTGATCTAAATAATGACAGCTTTACCAGGTATCCATCCTAACTGGTTTCAAGGAACATCAACATACAAGGAGAGAAAGTCTTTTGGTTTAATGCTTAATAGGTGAAGGATTATATGTGGATATTAAGAATTTGTCTCTTTAACAGAACTTTTCTCTTGTAATATGCTAGATATAAAGTAGGTTGTCAAATGAAAAAGATGAAGACAAAGTGATGTAATGAAAAGACCGTGGAAAACATTCCTTAAAACTAGACATACTGGAATTTGAATTATACTTTGCTATTTAATTGCTGGATGATTGCAGGAACTTCCAAGCATCATTTTCTCATCTAAAACTTTTGTGTAAAAATAAATACTTTCCAAGGTTGATATGAGGGTGGAATTTGGGAAATTCAAATATAATCTAAATAAATGAGTGAATTATTTTCCTGGCTTTTGCCTATTTATTACCTTCCTAAACATAATTTTCTGGTGACAGCCTCTCTAATTTTCTTCATAACTTTTCCTTTGGCTAGAATATCTGTTCCTTACCCTCTTTCTCCAATTTCCATTTCTTCTAAGTAGGCACTTCTGATTGCTTTGTAAAGGAAAAGCTTGCCTTTTCCCCTGAACTAACATTCTAATTTCTGGAACCTTAATGGATTTTGAAATCTTGGAGACCAGCTGTGTTATGTCGATACTTTTCCCCCCGAATCAGCACAATGCCTTCCTCATGGGTCATGCTTCATACATGTCACACCCTTCTTGACTGATGACTGATGAAATGTATGATGATTGAATTAATTAGTTAAGCATTAATCTAAAATATTTGCACTTCAAGTGCTTGCAAATATGTTCTTTTAAGGGTGGAGAAGATAGGATATATTGTTTTTATTTAAAACAATAGAGCAGTTACTGATTTTCAAACATTGTGTAATATGTAAAAAGTGGAATATGTATATATATATATACATATATACACACACACACACACAAAACAACCCTGAAAGCTAGGTATTTTCATCTTCATACCACAGTCATATCTAAAGTCCATGGCTGGGACTTAGAGCAGCTAAATAACAATTCCAGTGTCACACAGCTAATAAGCACTGATGCTGGGATTTGAACCAGGTTCATATCTCAAAACTAAATTCTGTATTTCACAGTACTAACTGAAATGAAAACCCCCAAAGAGTTTGTGCCTTGACTCAGAATACTGATTCAGGGACAGAACCACAATGAGAACCTAGGTATCCTGCAAGAAAAAAAATCAGTGAAATGGACAGAGCAGGAGTGGGAGATTTGTATTTTAACTCTAACCTAGGTGGACATCTTGAGGCTACATAATGAAGGTTAATGGCTTTCCAGAAGAACATATTCCCAGAGATCTATGAATCTTCCTATGAATATGCCTCTAGATACACATTGCTTTGTCTTATTATCACTTTGAAAAGTAAAGTTCTCTGAATTAAAGGCAAGGATATAGAAGAATGTCCTTAAATTCCTCATCACTCAAGACACAGTTGGAGGAGCAGGAAAGAGCTTCAGAAGCCTTTCCAGGGTCTAATTAGTTTTGCACTTACTCTGTGGTGCTGTGGGCCAGGAAAGAGCATTCATTCATAAAAAGATGAATAAATGCCTGAGGAGAGGAAAACCACATGGTCTCTTGCTTAGATTAGTGCAATAGCCTCCAAAAATTGTTTCCTGCCTGCACTTCTGCCATTTTATAATAATTTTTTGAGGTGACAGCCAGAGTGTTATTTTTAAAATTTAAATAATTAGATAATATCACTTTTTCTACTTAAAATCCTTCATGGTCTTTCATTACACTTAATATCCTAATTAACATTTGTTTGTGCCTTTATTGGCTTCTCTCTTCAACCTCTTTCCTTGCCTCATTGCTGACTTGTCGTCTTCTCAAAGTTATCCAACCAAAGAACTAAGATCTTTCCCATGGCTGGGACTTTACCTGTGCTTCATTCTTCATCTAGAATGTTCTCCCCATTCCTCTTCTTTAGATCTCAATTTGAACAGCAGTTCTTCTGAAAGGCATTTTCCTGAACTCCTTCTCTAAATATGAATTCTCCTGTTTTACTCTCACATAGAGCTGACTTACAACACTCTTAGCTGTTCTACCACTTATAACAATTTGTAATTATATATATATACATTTGTTTATTTATTTAATATTCCTCCTTTCCATTTAACTGAAGTTCTATGTGATCAAGAAATATATAATATATACATATATATGATACAAATAATATACATAAAACTATAAAGTATATGGTATTACAGTTACTGTATATTACGTAGTTATATATAACTATATATTATTTATATTTATGTATAACCATATTGTATTTACTTTTTATTATATATGTTATTTATATTAACCATAATTATATATATATAGAACCTATCTATATCTACCTATCTCCATTTTAAACTATAGTATGTGAAACAAAACTAAAGACTTGGTAACTAGTTGTAAGATGAATTAATAATTCAATAAAGAAATATCCTAGATTTGGAAAGATTTGTTGCTTAACTGAGGTAATCTTTTCTATATTTTCTATGGAACTGCTAAATTCACCAAGAGGCAAAGTAAAATGGCATCAATATACCTCTCTCCATCTCTTTCCAACTAATGATCCAGTGTCACGGCAACAAGGCCAAAGGATGTGGGGAGCTTTTCTAAGAAAATGGTAATTAAGGACACATTAATATTGCAACTTATCTCATCAACAAAATGATGTCCCAATAGGCATTATTTAGCAGTTGTAAAACCAATTAAGTAAAATGGCAACATCCTTAGTAAAACACTAGGAGTTTCTTTATCAAAGAGATGTAAGCACCATGATAAAATGCAAGAAAAAATAGAATACAATGCAGTTTTGAAAATTCATGTTACAGGATTTTGCTTTACTCTGTAATCTCTAATGAAGCTATAAACCAAGCTTTTATTTTGTCCAGTTTCCCTATGTCTATTAAGTATATTTTGACACAAATTCTGCCATTATGACCATGCATACTAAATTATATTGTGTATTGAACATCTATTATGTGATAGATCTTCAACAATACTTGAACTATGAAGCATTTTCTCATGAAGAAAATTGGCTTCAGAGGGCCTAGGATCCTGCAGTTTCTAGTTAATAGATCTAGCATTTGAACCTGATCCGTTTCCTCAAACCCCAGGATTCATAATTTTGTTCCTTTATTTATTCTCTTGCTGAAATATAAATTTTTATGTATGTATATATATGTATAAAATATACACACGTCTATATATATTTAAATATACATACATATTTATATATAAATATATAAATATATTAAATATATATTTATATATTAAATACACATATTTATATATAATATACATATATATATAATATACATATACATATATAAAGGCAAATGTATATTTTTGTTTTAAATTCATTTAAATAATCATTAGTGATTATCATATGTGGCTATATGGTTATTTCACTTGCAATATTAATGTGGTTTGAATTCTAAATTTAAAATTCCATAAAACTGAAATGTTGTGATTTACCCCTTACATTGTTTTTAATCTGAAACAATAATCATTTAAGTGAAATTTCACATAGATTCTTTCATTTGGGATATTTTTACCTCAATAATTGAGTAATTAAAACAAATCATTTAACAATTTCATTTAAATTAACTTGAAAAAAATGAGTTAAAAAGGTAGAATTGTACCATATGTCATTTTATTGATTGAAGGATTTGAAATATTGGCAGCTCTATTTTCACAACACTTATTCATGTAAATATAAAATTATATTTCCATCCTGCATTACTCTCCACCACTGCAACTCTTTCCAGGGGACTTTTTTTTAACTTATGCAAGAATAATCTTTATTCTTTACTAAGTTTCTGTTGAAAACAGAGCATAGATGAAATTTCAGAACTAGTTAAAGTTCTATCTTAAAGTGCATAATGATAGCTAAGAATACAAAATGCTGGGTAAAATATTGATTACTTTATCTTTGAGTTGGCATTGGTGGGACCTAGATAAGTTATGGCAAAATTAATCACTGAGTACATAGTGACTCTTACCTTTTGGAATAGGTGGATCTAATTTTTCCTTTACATGAAGTTTTACATTTTTAAATAGATCTTTATAATGAAAACTTAGGTTTGTTTTTGACTGAAACAGAAAACACAACCTCAAAATGTATCAGACAATTAAGAAATTGATTGGCTTTGTTACAATGGATGTCCAAAAATAATGAGTGAATGAGGGCTTGGTTGAGTCGGCTCACTGATGAAATCACCATCATTTTTCCACTCTGCTGTATATATTCTCAGCTTTACCCTAAGACTGGTCACTGGCAATAATAATCAAAGCTGTATTTTTCCTTTTTCATATTAACTAGAGAGAAATAAAATAACTTAGCTATCATCAAAAGACCTAACCTTCAGTTTTTTGAGTCAACTTAGATCATGTGTCAGTTCCTAAACCATAATGGGGACTAGTGAAAGCTTTATGGTTACTTCTGAGGAAATGGCTGGGGTGGGGGTTGGGGCGTGGAGTTGGTGGTGATTTCTTGGTTGGCTCAGATGTAATAAGGCCTATTCCTAGAACTGGGTCAAATTCCCCAACCAAACAGTTCCTATGTAATGATATAATGGATGTGTGGATGGAATAGATTGTGAGTCATACAGCACAGCATGCATTACAAAAGGCAGGCAATGTTACAGACTTTCAAGATTTTGTGACCAAGAGCATTAAATAAATGGCCATCAATGTATTTAATAAGTAAGAATTTACTGCCTTTGGATAAAGAAGCTGAAATCAGGATGTACTAAGTTAAATAACAGAAAGACGTGTGAAGTAGTGGGTCAGTGAGTTGGTATCACTCTTTTAAGAATTACTTCTCTTGAAAGAAGGAGGAAAGGTGGCAGTTGGAGAGTACCATTACAGATTAATATGGAATGATTAATTCAAATAATGGAAGAGAAAAAGAAAATGCTATGTATTTGAACCAAAAGTGAATTTTATCCATTCTCAGAAGATATTCTACATCAAGGTAAGATCTTAATTTAAGGATTACTTATACTCTTAAATAAGTGATTAATTCTGATGTTAATATTTTAAAACTCTTGCTTCATTTTGACTTCAATATGTAGTGAAACATGTCCTTTGTCTCCTCCTATAATGTCATAATTATGGTTTCTCTCTCAGGACTCATGGGCTGGCTAAATACAATCGTGTATAGGAAGTCCCTAGCATGATCTTTGGCATGCAGTTCCCTCAGTCCTTTCCTTTAGTCCATCTCCATTCTCAGAGTCTCACTGATAAAATAAGAAGATAAACTAGATTACCTCTAAGATCTAAAAGTTGACTGGTCTATTATTTTAATTAAAATGTGTTAAAGAGCAAAATAAGATACAAAAAATGAGAGGAACAAGTTGGAATCATCCCACTCTAAGCAGAGGAGTTTCCTGCTAAATCTGCCAGCTTGAATTTTGTAAATACCTCGATTCTCCATGACTCCTTATGATCCATGCCCTGTTTCTACAAGGTCCAGGCACCTGTGAGTTAATGAATAGGGAAAAATGTTGATTGCTTTTAAGACAGTCTTTTTGTCCCCTTATATTTTACCCTATTTTTGATCTTTGGTTATCATTATTATATGTTTGTCAAGTAACACATATGTTTGTATATATTTATAAGAAATTAAAATTCTATGTTTCCCCAAGAAATTTACAAGCAGAAGTCTGCTATTCTATGAATATAATATCTGTGGTCTTAAGTTAGTACACCAGTATACAATACACTCTTGTTTTTGAACCATCCTTTTTCCCCATAAATTGTCGCAAGCACCTTGCATACCAGATCAGTAATGGTCACTGTGTATTATTATAAAGTTCATGCATTTTAGGATCATTCTGGTTTGTGCTGTACATCATCCAAGGCAGAATTGTCAGCTTCATGCTTGCAGCTGCTCTCAATCTGTCATCATAAATGATAAAAGAGCACTGGAGTCTTATTTTCTACTGTACATTATCGTCACTACAAGAATGCAAGACCAGCATATCTTGGCTTGCTCACAAGACCCCTTATGAAGATAAGAACTTTACTAGAAAAGCAGGGAAACTTTACATTTCTAAGTAAATAAATAAAACTGTAAATCTGCTAAAGTTTTGGTTCAAACCACTGGAACTTAAAGCTCCATTCTTGTGTATAGATCTTATGTTAATTGTTTCAGTTAGTATTAATTTCCATGGTGGTTGGTCCTTGAAGTAGAACTGGTGCAATTTCTCAAGCGGATGTTTGTGAACACTTGTCATCAAAAGTGAAATGAATAAGATTTGATGGCAGCTCTCCATAGGTCTCTCACATGTCTGCATGCCTTGTGAGCAAGGCATTAACTTCCATTTGTTCTGGACTATTTTTTCCAAAGATATTTGTGTAATGAACAGTTCTGGAAGATAAAGATCATATCTCCTTCTGGAGCAAATGACAGGTTTGCTTATAGTTTTGGAAAACAGATAGTGTCTCTCTCCAAAGCATATGTCAGAAATGCTTATTGTGCTGTATAATAAAAATATCTGGCTCTGGAGCACAGATCAGCCATATTACCGCCTGCTATAAAAATTTGAGGTTTCCTATGCTCAGGATTCGTCTCCTGTAATGCAAACCACTGAGTGTACAGGCATCTATTTGTATCCATTTGTGCTGTTCCTCAGAGCCTGGAGGAAAAGGATGGAGATATTTTGTGGCTCATGGTATTTGTTGTTCCGTAAGAAAAAAAGTCTTTTGTTTCTTACCCTGGACTCTTATTTCTTCTGTCAGTTTTTTCTACAAAACTTTGGTAGGTTATTTTGTTAGGTTATGGGTAGGATAAAATCAAAACTTTTCACAATTTTTGACAATATGTGTGAGAAAATGAAGTTGTTTCTAAAGTTTTTAATGGAGAATTTATTTTAAGAAACCAAAGGTAGCTCAAAAATAAAAATTAACAAAATACATGATTATTTATGTTTATTTCTGCCTATTTTTGATTTTCAAAAGTCCATTTACCAATAAGTTTTGTGTAATATCAAATACATTTCATTGCTGAGAGAGAAATAGCATCAATATTGTCAGAAGAATATAATCTTTGCAACAAATATTAAGAATTTCTTTAGGAACCAGAGTTAATGAGTGTGTGTGTGTTAATGTGTGTATAAAATTTATTATTCTAAGCAATTACTTATTTCAGAGAACGTAAGTAATCCTTAAAATGGATATTAAAAATGGAAATGTCTTTATCTAAGTTTATGTACAAAGAAATACATTCTAGGCCTTCTTGAAATGGATTTAGCCAAACTAGGTATTTGATGAGAAATCTATTATTCTATAACCTAATTTTGTTTTAATGGACTATAAGCAGTACTTTCCTGGAAGACCATTTAAATGACTTAAACTTTACTTTAATATTTGTGTAACAGACTATGTTTTTTGGCTGGCTGATATTTATAGGTAGCTTTTCTCTAATCTACATTTTTTATGTCTAATAGACCCTGATTTTATTCCAATAACCCACAATTCTCATATGATCTTACACTACATTAGGCCATGGCTATTTTCTATTTTACTTCCTACAGCTTTGTCTAGGAATGGTTTTTTGATGACATTTAGTTTAAGGAGGTGTTAGGAGAAGTCTGTGGGGGCACTCTGAATATGCTTCTCTTGCTCTAAAAAAGAATTATGAAAGAAGATTATCTCCTTTCCCTGCAACATGGTGTGATTTCTGGAAGTGCAATAGTCATCTATGATTGTAGGACTGTTTGAGGTCCTCATCTGTATGATAGCAATCTAGTGAAGAGTGTAAAGAATTTGGGTTATTGATGATGTCAAGTCATTGGACTCACCAATTCTATGGCATGGTTATATGAAATAATGAATTTATTTACTATTAAAGACACATTAATGAAATTTTATAGAGCTTTTAAATGAAATTGTATGTGTGTGTGTTGTCTGGGAAAGAGTTGAAAAGGGCTAAAAGTCATAGATAGTTAATATCTGACCTAGCTCCAGACAAAGCTAAAATTAAGTCATTTTTGAGGTCTATGACAGTTTTATCACATATGGAGCTTCATTAGATCTGCATACTATCAAAAATCATTTCTTGTTAATCATCCTAATTAGATTCTTCAAAATAGTAAGGAATAGTAGTTGTCAAATTCTGTCTTTTAAAAATATTTTGTTGAATCATTTGTTCATGAAGAATATTACCTGAATTGCAGTATTTTGAACAAATTAAAGGAAATCTATATTGTCTTAAGCATAGGGATAAGCAATGGAATGCAATTTTACTTCTTAAAACATTGCTTTTCTCCATTCCATGTAGCCATACCTAGGTGAGTTCCATGGAATCCTAGAGCTTAGTCTGAAAATCACTGGAAAGGGGGAATTTGTGACAGGGATTCTAATTGCAAACTTAAGACAAAACTATATCTTAATGTGAGCCAATGGGTTTATGCTAGCATTATGTGCCCAGCATGTCCTCACTAGATATGCTTAAATTATGGTGATAATTTTAGCATCACAAATAAAAATTCATTTGTCAGAGTGGAAATAGAAATGGTATCTTTTATGGTATATTGATCTTAAGGCATATCTTTAGGGTGATGGCTTACTCAAAAAATAAATCTGGAAATAGATTCCAAGAAAATTAACAAAATATTCTATATTGTAGTAAAGTCTCAAAATAACCATCTTTAAATATTGCATGTCAGGTGAGAAAAACAGAAAGAGGATAAATGGTAAAACAAAATAAAACAGTCAAATGAACAAAAACATACTTGTTTTGCTAAGAGCAAATCTCCCTTTTATAAACCATCAAGAAGAAATCTTTAGAAATTGGCTCCTCCACAGATAATCAGACGCCTCTAAAAAAAATGAATTCTACTAGATATGAAAGTGGAAATTAAAAATGCCTAGCACTTGACATTTATTTCTACATCGGTTAAAGAAAGCAAAGTGATATTCTATTGAATATGAAGAGATGCTGCATAAGTAAACATGAGCAATTTAGAACTGTTCATCTCTAGTATTTTATTCAATTTACAATCTTACAAAGAAATCAATAGCTCTAGTTCTCTTCTTGTCTCCCCTCCTTTCTCCTAGCCTTATGCCATTAATCTGAGTTTAATGGGCACAGTAGCTTTAATGGATGTTGTCTTTAAGATAATGTAGCAATTCATCCCTGGAATCACTAATAGTTCTGCTTGGACAATATGGTAACCTTTTCTTTCCTTCCACTCTGTGGAGACTAGCTAACGCTCTAGCTTCTTTTAGCCCAAATTCTCCCTATTGTCCACTGAAAACTTGCACATCACTTTGCTTTCAGCCTTGAGACATAATAAGTTTGTAGAAGTGAAGAGGGAATAGGCAGAATACATGGTACAGAGAGGACAAGGGAAGATAAAACAATTCAGAAATAAACTGATTATTTACATATCAGCTTCTGCTTCACAAAAAGTTAAATATAGCTAACGATAATAATTGTCATCAATCACTCAGTGCTTATTTTATGCCAAAATATGTGTTCAGCAATTATGCATTTTATCTTTTATTCAGAAACTTAATAATTTCTTCTTTGTTTTTTAACCTATCTCATCACTCATGCACGAAACCCTCTAAGGGCTTCCCATTAAATTTAGTTTTAAATCAAACCTACTTATCACAGCTGTAAAGCCTTGCATGCCTGGACTATGTCTAACTCTCTGACCTCAAGTTCTACCACTCTCTCTTACTCACTAGACTGCAGCCTCACTGCCCTGAGCCTCTTATACTTTGGAGGTTTTATACTTACTCCCTCTTCTCAGAAATCTCTTTCCCCAAATCCTTACAGGATTGAATTCTCATCATCCAGGTCTCTGCCCAGTTACTATCTCTTCAGAGAAGCTTTCCTGGTTACCCTATTGATAAGGGCTTCTTCTCTAGACTTTCCTTATGCCCCAAATCACATTAGTCCTTTGTGGATGTCTAATTCCAAAATAAATACTTTCAAAATATGTTGGCTCCATGAGGCAAGATAATTGATTCTCTTCTTGTTAATGAAATTCTCATGCCTAAAACAGTGTCAGGAAAGTATTACTCTTTAAAGAAGCATTTGTTGAATGAATGCTTGCTCAGGTGCACGAATATAGCCATGTCTATATGGTGATGATGTTATTTTATTAACCCCATTTTACTGATGAGAAAACTTAGGGTACTTGAGTTATGCTATTTTCTCAAGGTTATATGACTGGTAAGGGTAAAATGATGTGTTAACTTACCTCTGTCTAGCATTCATTTATTTATTCTACTGTTATTGTTTGTTATTTGTTGTTTCCATGTTTTGGCTAAGATGAAAAAATGTGGCTCTGAACATTCCTATATATTTCTTCTGATGAATATGTGCAAGGGTTCTCCACAAGGTTTGTATGTAGGATAGGAATAGCTGGGTCATACTGCATTCATAATTTTGGCATTTCTAAATAATTCCAGTTTCCCAAAATGGTTGCACCAGATTTTACTCATACCAGAAGTGCATGAACTGCCATCTTGCACCTTAACAATACTTCAATGCTCTTTTTCAAATCTACAATGTATTTTTTGGTAGTCTCTTATACTTTGTTTATATTTTAAATTTTTTATCTCACTGTACATTTAGAATAATTTATTTTTTATGCTGTGTTTGTTATTTTCATTATTTGAAATCCTTACTGTTATTTGTGATCCATTATTTTCATGACTTTTATTTTTTTTAACTGTGGGTGTAGTACAATGCACATTTGTGCACTATGTGTGGGAATTCTAAGAGGCTGGGTTGGAGAATATATCCCTATAGCTTTTGCTTTCTCTAGGTTTCTGTATAACACAATACTGTAAATTCAAACTCCAAATCCATGTAAGGCCAGTCCTTTGGTTATAGATGCTGAAGGGAGACTTTTATATCAACTTAGTTCCCAGGTCACAAACAGCAATTTTATTTCTGCATATATTTGCGGATGGCATCTGGCCTACATTTTTACTGAAGTTATAACTCTTTGTGAGTCTCCAAATTTTCAGAATCTCAGGTCTATCTCCCCACACTGCTTGAGGCCAAGGCCTTTTCTCTTGTCAGGTCTTCTTGTTAAAATTCTTGCATTTAGATCAGAGGTTTCCACAAATTCTCTGATAGCACTGGCAGTTCAAAGACATCCTATGACTCTGGCTGGCAGATCCCTCTTCTGTATTGGTTTCAGTAAATTTCTTCCTTTTTTTCTCAGTTCTGCTCTGCATGGTTCAGGATTTTTTTTAATCCAGTATTTCTATATATTTTGTATGGAAGAGTGCTTTAGGACATGCAACCCTTCCATAGATTCCCATGCTGGTATTTGTTGGCAAATCTAATTGCTTTCCCTCCTCTTTACTTACTTCTGAAATTTTAATACCAATGAATACAGCTTAAGCAATATATTGGAAGATAAATATTAACCTTAGAAATATTTTTGATTGAATTTACCTGAGACATATGTACATCTAAGCTTGTAAATCTACCATGAATACATTCAAAATCCCACTGTCAATAATTCCCTCTTTCCTTTCCTTCAAACATTCAAAATCCTGCGATGTTGAGTTGTTTTATATTTGGACTATGACTTTTATAGTTTCCTATTTTTTTTAATTTTTTGAGTTTTTAATTAACTTTTTTCTTTGTGAAGGCAGAAATAAATGCATTCTTTATCATTTCATCAGGATAATTCAACTTCTTATTTATATTTTGGATAATTTTTGGCCAGTTGTAAAATGAAATCCTTCAGAATTACTACTTTTTTATGTTGTATTATGGAGTTAATTAGCCTATTTCTAGAACCTAATAGATTCCTCTGGGGTTTATTCTTTGTTTTACCAAAGCATGTTTTCAAAAGGAGATGCATGGGAGAGAAAACTTCCTGAATACACTATGACTAGATTTTTAAAATTTCCTTCTCATTTGACTCTGATAAGATATGAATTTCCAGAGACAAATTATTCTCCATCCTTGGGGCTTCTAATATTCAACATTACCAAAACACTTCATAGGTGGTGATGTTCTTTTCTCTCAATACTTTTTATAATTTTTCTTTATTCCTGATAGTTTGAAATACAATGAGATATTTGTAGCTCTGCATCTCCTATCACTCAACTTTGGAAAATTTCTTCTAATACTTAGTTGTTGATTTCTTCCATTTATTTTCTATGTCTTCTCATTCTAGAAGTCATTTTTGATTAATATCAGCTATTCTGAAATGATCCTCAGTCTCTTAGCCTTCCTTCCTTATTTGTCTTCTTTTATCTATTTTCTTTCAGTTCTGAAAGGGTTTTCTCGATTTTATCACTGCTCCTCTATTTCTACGTTTAAGTGTTTGGCTGTGATAATTTTGATTGCCAGATATTCTACTCATTTGATCTTTTTTTTTCTTTTTAATTCCAGCCAATTCTTATTGTATAGGTGCATTGTCTTTTTAAAAAATCTCTTTGAAGCTACTACTTAAAATCTTTTCAAGAACTTCTTTTTCCGAAGATATTTTATTTCCTTCATATTCACATTAGTTCTTCTTTTGTAAGCTTCGAATTCCCTTCAATTTCTTACTTATAATGAATAATCAACATGATTAACATAAATGGCTTGTAGTTTTACATGCCTTTGCTTGGCTTTTTAATGTGTGTGTCTCCAAGAGGATTCCTTCACAAGTCTTATTGCATCTCAGGGAGACATTCAGTTATCCTTCCTCCCAGCTGCCCAAATTAGTAGGACCTTGTGTCTGCAAATTCAAGAATTTCCAGAAAAATGGCTTTAATTTGTTAGAAAGTATTTCTCTGGCTTCAGTCCAGAATCAAACATCATCACTGAGTGTGGGCTGGACAGAGAGGGCTTTGGGAGGTTAAAGGACCAATTAAAAAAAAATCACTGTGTTTATTCCTTCTTTGTTTACTTCTGATCATTGTGCCTGCAGACTCTCAGGGAATATCCACCTGTGGAAATGTTCCTGCCTTGACTACAGCCTTGTCCCTGCAGGGGCTCTGAGCTGTGCTTTATTCTGTTCAAGTATTTCAGCCAGTTTGATTCCATCTGTATGCTGTCTTTCAGAAACTCTTCAAAATCTTTGGTGTTCTTGTAGTATGTCCTTCCCAATCTTAGCATTTTCTTAACCAGCTGTATTGTTCTTCCCTACAGTCATGTGAATGGGATTTGGGGAGAAATAAAAACTAAACTTTTGAGTTCTTTCCAATTTCTTAAAAATATATTATTAGAATTACAGGTCCTGTAAATATGATTTTATTATTTAGCATTCTGTGGAACATGGGATGCCACATACTAACATTTGAAGAAACTTCAGTGAAACACTTGGAGAGTAAATATTGAACAAATATTGTAAAAAACAGAAAGATGGTGGCATGAGAAGTGAGAAAGAGGCTTCCTCCAACAACCCCATATAATACGAAAATATAACTAATAGAACTAATCCTGAAAGAGCAACAGGAAAGAGGACTGCACCAAACTGCATACACCTGAAGAAAAGAATAAACCTCACTGAACAGGGTAACATACCAAAGCTGTGCCCTGGTGGGACCCAAGCCCTTACCCCACAGCAGCTGTCCGTGGGGAGAAGAGAAACAGAGCAGGGAGTGGAGGCCTGGGACTGCTGAATACCTAACTCTGGAGATCTGATCTGGGAGCACAAACATACATTTCATGGTGTTTTCATGGTACTCTTGCGATTAGGGGTTTAGAAAGCTAAGACAGGCAGAATTACTGGAGAGATTGAGATTCCAGCCAATTGTGGAAAGTAGGGATCCATATCTGGTTGCTCTGGGACAAAAGAAAAGTGGGCAGTCTGAGAGACTTCCTAACAGCAGGAGGGCTGCTAAAGGGGCAAGGATTGCACAGAGCTTATTGCTCAGGAGAAAGGACAAGTAGACAAAATTGTCCAGGTGCACTCTGTCCAGCAGATTGGGAGCTTTCACAATCTTCAGGAGCTCCAGCTCCCTGGCTGCCTACACAGCTCCAAGAACCCCTTCTGTGACAGGCAGACTAGTGCGCCTTTCTCCTGGCCAGCCCCACCAGGCTTGCAAACTGGAAAACCCTACCCTGGCATTAGGTCAGCCAGAGGGAAGATCTGTCTACAGCAACTACAAATGCAAAGCATAGAGGCTTATACCTGTGTGCTTGGCCCACTGGTTCTGTCAGTGGAGACAGGCACAGCAGCCGGGAAGCAGGAAACAGCTCTTTCCTCCCACCAGGCACAAATACTGCTTCCTTATGACTCCTGACATTGCTTCAGGGGATGAGAAGCTCCAGGGTGTAGAGCTTCTAGGCACTAGAGGGTGCCACATACAAATATGAAACACCAAAGGAACCTGGTTCAAAGTAAAATTATGAATATGAATACAACCCCTGAGAAAGATTCAAATGAAATCAACCTCATGAATCTGCCTGAAAGGGATTTCAAAATAAAAATCATTAACATGCTCATGGAGGTACAGAAAAATATTCAAGAACTCAAAGAGGAATTCCGGTCAGAGATCCAATCATTATGGAATGCAGTATCAGAAATTAAATGTAGAATGGAAAGTTTTAAAAGCACATTAGATATGGTGGAGGAGACGATAAATGAAATAGAATTTAGAGAAGAGGAATACAAAGAAGCTGAGGCACAGAGAGAAAAAAGGATCTCTAAGAATGAAGAAATATTGAGAGAATTGTGTGACCAATCCAAAAGGAACAATATTCGCATTATAGGGGTACCAGAAGAATAAGAGAGAGAAAAAGGGATAGAAAGTGTCTTTGATGGTGTAATTGCTGAAAACTTCCCCAATCTGGGAAAGGAGAGAGGCTCTTAGGCCATGGAGATGCACAGATCTCCCAACACAAGGGACCCAAGGAAGACAACACCAAGACATATAGTAATTAAAATGGCAAAGATCAAGGATAAGGACAAACTATTAAAAGCAGCCAGAGAGAGAAATAAGATCACATACAAAGGAAAACCCATCAGGCTATCATCAGTTTCTCAGCAGAAACCTTACAGGCCAGAAGGGAGTGGCATGATATATTTAACCCAATGAAGCAGAAGGGCCTCGAACCAAGATTACTTTATCTGGCAAGATTATTTAAATTTGAAGGAGGGATTAAACAATTTCCAGATAAGCAAAATCTGAATTTACCTCCAACAAATCATCTCTACAGTGTATTTTGGAGGGACTGCTAAAGATGGAAGTGTTCCTACGGTTTAATACCTGTCACCAGAGGTAATAAACCACACTAATGAAAGTAGAACAGTTAATTACTAAGCAACTGCAAAATTAAATCAAATAACCCCAAAGTCAATCAAGGGATAGACAAAGAGTACAGAATATGATACCTAATATATAAAGAATGGAGGAGGAAGAAAAAGGAGGAGAAAAAAAAGGAACCTTTAGACTGTGTTTGTAACAGCATATTAAGTGAGTTAATTTAGACTCTTAGATAGTAAGGAAGTTACCCTTGAACCTTTGGTAACCAAGAATCTAACGCCTACAGTGGCAATAAGTACATACCTATCAATAATCACCCTAAATGTAAATGGTCTGAATGCACCAATCAAAAGACATAGAGTCACTGAATGGATAAAAAAACACGACCCATCTATAAGAGACTCACTTTAAAGCAAAAGACATACACAGACTAAAAGTAAAAGGATGCAAAAAGATATTTCATGCAACAAACAGGGAGAAAAAAGCAGGAGTTGCAGTACTTGTATCAGACAAAATAGACTTCAAAACAAAGAAAGTCACAAGAGACAAAGAAGGACATTACATAATGATAAAAGGGTCAATCCAACAAGAAGATATAACCATTATAAATATCTATGCACCCAACACAGGAGCGCCTACAAATGTGAGACAAATACTAACAGAATTAAAAGCAGAAATAGAATGAAATACATTCATTCTAGGAGACTTCAACACTCCACTCACTCTGAAGGACAGATCACCCAGACAGAAAATAAGTAAGGACACAGAGGCACTAAACAACACATTAGAACAGATGGACCTAACACACATCTACAGAATTCTACATGCCAAAACAGCAGAATACATCTTTTTCTCAAGTGCACATGGAACATTTTCAAGAATAGATCATATCCTAGGCCACAAAAAGAGCCTCGGTAAATTTTAAAAGATTGAAATTGTACCAAGCAGTTTCTCAGACCACAAAGGTATGAAACTAGAAATAAATTATGCAAAGAAAATGAAAAATCCCACAAACACATGGAGGCTTCCCAACATGCTCCTAAATAACCAATGGATCAATGACCAAATAAAAACAGATATCAAGAAATATGTGGAGACAAATGACAACAATAATTCAACACCGCAAAATCTGTGGGACGACACAAAGGCCGTGTGAAGAGGGAAACATATTGCAATACAGGCCTACCTCAGGAAAAAAGAACAATCCCATATGAACAGTCTAAACTGACAATTAACAAAACTAGAAAAAGAAGAACAAATGAGACCCAAAGTCAGTAGAAGGAGGGACATAATAAAGATTAGGGCAGAAAAAAGTGAAATCGAGAAGAATAAAACAATAGAAAGAATCAGTGAAAGAAGAAGCTGGTTCGAGAAAATAAACAAAATAGATAAACCCTAGCCAGACTTATCAAGAAAAAAGGAGAGTCTGCACACATAAGCAGAATCAGAAATGAGAAAGAAAAATCATGACTGACACCACAGAGATACAAAGAATTATTAGAGAATAGTATGAAAAATTATATGCTAACAAACTGGATAACCCAGAAAAATGGACAACTTTCTAGAAAAATACAACCTTCCAAGGCTGACCCAGAAAGAAACAGAAAAGACCAATTACCAGCAACGAAATTCAATTGGTAATCAAGAAATTACCTAAGAAGAAAATGCCTGGACAAGATGGCTTTAATGCTGAATTTTATCAAACATTTAATGAAGACCTAATACCCATCCTCCTTAAAGTTTTCCAAAGAGTAGAAGGAGAAAGAATATTTCCCAAGTCATTCTAGGAGGCCAACATCACTCTAATACCAAAACCAGGCAAAGACACCACAGAAAAAGAAAATTACAGACCAATATTCCTGATGAACATAGATGCAAAAATACTCAACGAAATATTAGCAATCCAAATTCAAAAATACATCAAAAAGTTCATCCATCATGATCAAGTAGAATTTATTCCAGGGATGCAAGGATTGTACAACATTCGAAAAGCCATCAACATCATCCACCACATCAACAAAAGAAAGACAAAAAACACATGATCATCTCCATAGATGCTGAAAAAGCATTTGACAAAATTCAACGCCCATTCATGATAAAAACTCTCAACAAAATGGGTATAGAGGGCAAATACCTCAACATAATAAAGGCCATATATGACGAACCCAGAGCCAACATTATACTTAACAGTGAGAATTTGAAAGCCTTTCCTTTAATATCAGGAACAAGACAAGGATGCCCACTCTCCCCACTTCTATTCAGCATAGTACTGGAGGTCCTAGCCATGGCAATCAGACAACACAAAGAAATAAAAGGCATCCAGATTGGCAAGGAAGAAGTAAAACTGTCCCTGTTTGCAGATGACATGATATTGTACATAAAAATGCCTAAAGAATCCAATCCCAAACTACTAGATCTAATATCTATATACAGCAAAGTTGCAGGATACAATATTAATACACAGAAGTCTGTGGCATTCCTATATACCAACAATGAACTAGCAGAAAGAGAAATCAGGAAAACAATTCCATTCACATTTGCATCAAAAAGAATAAAATACCTAAGAATAAACCTAACCAAGGAAGTGAAAGACCTATACTCTGAAAACTACAAGACACTCATAAGAGAAATTAAAGAAGATACCAATAAATGGAAACACATCCCATGCTCATGGATAGGAAGAATTAATATTGTCAAAATGGCCATCCTGCCTAAAGCAACCTACAGATTTAATGCAATTCCTACCAAAATACCAACAGCGTTCTTCAATGAACTAGAGCAAATTGTTCTAAAATTCATATGGAACCACCAAAGACCCCGAATAGCCAAAGCAATCCTGAGAAGGAAGAATAAAGCTGGGGGGATTATGCTCTCCAACTTCAAGCTGTACTACAAAGCCACAGTAATCAAGGCAATTTGGTACTGGCACAAGAAAAGACCCATAGACCAATGGAACAGACTAGAGACCCCTGATATAAACCCAACCATATATGGTCAATTAATATATGATAAAGGAGCTATGGACCTACAATAGGGAAATGACAGCCTCTTCAACAACTGGTGTTGGCAAAACTGGACATCTACATGCAAAAGAATGAAACTGTATTATTGTTTAACCCCATATACAAAAGTAAACTCAAAATGCATCAAAGACCTGAATGTAAGTCATGAAACCATAAAACTCCCACTCCCTCCCTGCTCCGTTTCTCTTCCTCCCACCAGTGAGCTTTTGTTGGGGAAGGGCTTGGGTCCCACTGGGCCACAGCTTTGGTACGTTACCCTGTTCTGTGAGGTCTGCTCTTTTTTCTAGGTTTATGCAGTCTAGTGCAGTCCTCTTTCCTGTTGCTCTTTCAGGATTAGTTCTTTTAATTATACTTTCATATTATATACAGTTTTAGGCAGAAGCCTCTCTCTCACCTCTCACCCTGCCATCTTTAATCGTGATTGCATCTTATTGTGAATTCAATTTGCATTTTCCTGATGGCTAAAAATATGGAGCAAGTTTTCATATATTTATTAGCCAGTATGTGGTCTATCTTTGTGAACCTTCCATATGAACTTGAAAAGAATGTATATTCTGCAGTTGGATGGAATGTTTATAACTGTTACTCTAAAGTTGGTCCATAGTGTTATTCAGATTTAAAAACTTACTGAATTGAGGGTACTTGTTCTATCAATTACTGAGAATGGAGTGCTAAAATTTTCAAGTAGGGTTATGTATTTGTCTATTTCTCCCTTTATTTCTTTTACTTTTTGATTCCTACATTCTGAAGATGTATAATTAGGTATATAAAAATTTATGTTTGTTAAGTCTTCTTGATACATTTCTTTTTTTATCATTATGAAATGACCTTAAACACTAGTAATACTACTTCTCTTGAGCTCTACTTTCATGATATTACTATAGTCATATCAGCTATCTTAGGCTTGGTGTTTGCATGGTATCTTTCCTTCCTTTATATCTGGATTTCTATGAGCAATACTCCCACTTCAGCCTAAACAATATTTCATAATTTTCTGGTAGCAACATGTATTCTCTGTTTTCATTCATCAGAAAGTTTCTTCCTGATTCCTTCATTTTTTTTCTTATTTTTTATCTGATTCTTTCATTTTTTTAAAAAAGACATTTTCTGTACAGATACATAGAATTCAAGATTTTTAGTTTCCTTCTTTTTGTACTTCAAAGATGTTCCATTTCTTACAGTTCTACTTTTTATGGTTGTTTTCCTGTGTATTATGTGTTTTTCCCATACCAGGTTTTTTAATACTGTTTTTTTATGTTTATATTCCAGCAGTTTGGATTTGCTATTCTCTGAGGCATGATTTCCTCTGTATTTATCTTGCTTACAAGGAATATTATTTGTTTACAGTTTAGAAAAACTTTGATTATTTATTTTTCTGTCTTTTGTCTGCCCCTTTCTTGCTTTTATTCCCTTCCAGGACTCTGATCATATGGAAATCAGGGCATCTATTTTAAGGAAACTTCCCCCAAATGGAAAAACAGTATTTTGTATGGTTATATAAATCAACATTACTAACTATGTAAAGATTAGAAAACACTAAATTCCCAACAGTATAAGTATATTTAAGTAAAATATCCATCCACTCAATAAAATACTATGTGGTCACTGAAATAATTATTTTGAAGTTAGTGAAACAACATGAAAAAGTTGTTATATTAAGAATTAAAAAAGGATTCCTAATTTTGTACATGTGAGTAAATCTATGTCCGTGTATGTGTGTGTGTGTTTCCATGTGTGTGTGTGTATGTATATAATGATTCTTAATTATAAATGCCTATAAATCCTTGTGGAAACAATATATAAATGATAGAACAATACCTCTAATGGAATGATCAACATTCTGTGACAGACTACTATGGAGCTAATATTATTTAGCTCCATGCTTTTTTCCTTTTTCCCACTATTTTCCAATTTTTTTATATCATGATTATGTTATTCCTCTAAGCAAAGTCTAAAATTTTAAATAGTTATAGTGAAACTTGTGTGTTTATTTTTTAAATGCTTCAGTTCTGTTTATGACTAGAATATATTTAATTCTTATACTTGAATCTCAAAGGTTAAGTTTTTTCTTCTTCACATTTTAACAATGGCTCCACTTGAGTAAATAAGTGGGTTATTCCTACATTTGATGTAGTGTAGTGATGACCCACCATTAATAACAAGTGGTTTCACTACAAACGTTCTATTTTGACAATTCTATCTTGCCATTTTTTATTGACTATGGATATATTCGTTTTTTACTGCGTTGTAACAAATTACAACAAACTTAGTGGCTTAAAACAACACATTCATTATCTCACAGCTCTGTAGGTCAGAAGTTTTTACTTGGTATGGCTCTCAGCTCAGAGTCTCAGAAAGCTAAAATCATGGTATCAGCCAGATGTGTTCTCATTGGTAGCTTAGGCTCATTTGCCAAGCTCACGTGGTTGTGATAATTCAGTTCGTTATTGCTGTCATCTAAATTTACTTCCAGCTTTTAGAGGCCACCAGCATTCCTTGCCATGTGGCTCCATTTCAAAGCCAACAACACAGAATTTCTCTTGTATCTAATCTGTTTTATATGGTGTGTCTCTGACTTCATCTCTGACCTCTAGAATCAGATTTAAAGAGTTTTTGTGATTAAATTCAACTGCATATGTACCATAATCTAACCATGGGAACAAAATCTACCATATAGAGGGCGGGTATAGCAGAGACTGGGGATGTTTGGTTCCATCTTGGAATGTTGCCTACCATAACAGGGTTATCGGTGACAATATTTTAGCCATTAAAAATCAAAATACGTATCAACATAATACAGGTTGTGTTATTTCTATTATTCTTTTGATGTTTATAGGCTGTCCCCTCTGTGATTCCTTTCTTATAAGACAAGACCACCTTCCTCATTTCTCACTCCTCTGGCAACCTCAACTCTAAGGTCTGACTTCTTAATCCAGTAAGTTTTTGACCACCTGCTTTAGCTCTGCCTTTCATAACCAGTGGGGCTATGTCCCCAGAGAAACAACTCATACACGTGGATCTCATTCAATGTATTTTCCATCTTTCAAGTGTTGAATCTCTTTAGTTTCTGCCAGCTTTTGATAATTCTCTAGCGCCTTTAAAAAGTTTAAAAGATATCTTTTCCAGTATTAGAATTATTTATGTCAGGGCAGTTAGCACAACACAGACTACTCAGCTATTATCAGAATCTGAGATTTCCAGAGTGACATTTTTATTAATTAAGTAAACAGTTCTCTATCTTGTGTCTTTAAAAAGTCGTGCCCACTTTTTAAAAATAAATATCTACTCAATTCTTAAAATGAACTGTTATAGTTGAAACTATAGCTGAGATACTTTACAACAGATGTAGGCTCCACCCGAATGATTCCCGCTTGCTTTTGTTCTGTGACTGATCACGCCTGAGCCACTGCTCAGGGGTCTGTTGGCCAAATAATCATGGGTTTCAGAGAGAGATACAGGGAGTGAACCCTTTGTCACATTGATAGGGAAAAATTTACAAGGACAGCAGTCTAATCCAGGTGGCTCCCTTCTGTTGCTCCTCTTAGCAAAGACAACAGAAACTCCCTTAACTTCCCCCTCCCCTTCACTCCCCGCTCTGCCAGGCACTCACTCCCTAAACTCACTCTCCCTTGCCTGCTCGCTTGCTGTGCATATAGGAATACAGATATAGAAGCAGAAAGATATATATTGCTCTCTTTGCCTTTGTTCGGGGCTCAGACCTTGGGAGATTACTCCCCTCTGAGCCTGCCGGTGTGAAATAAAGCCTCAACACTCAAAGACCTCCGAGTGCCACTTGGTTCTTCCATCAGAGATCCAGTCCAGGTTTTTTCAGTATTTTCCATAACAACATCTCTGACAAGCAAGAGACTTAATTTCTGTGTTGTAAGTCTTGGCCCCCAGAATCATTGATTTCCACACAGGTTCTGCAGAAGTTCCACATCTAATCAGCCAAATACATTTGAGATATATATAACTCTTTTAAAAATAGTAATAAGCACAATACAAATATGTTATATATCTAATTTTAACACATGAAGACCAAAACCCACATAAATCCCTCTCATAGATAAATTGGTTTTTATTTGGAATTCATGATAAAAATTATCCTATCACCATTGCTTAGTGGAACTTACGCAAGGTAAGATTTTAACAACACTGGTACCACATAAAACTTTATCTAGATTATTTCTTTTTCAATACCGTGAAACCTAAAACAATATAGAAATAAATTTGATATCACAAATGATGTTACATAGCAACTCATGCATAAACCCCAATTTGGCAATTTGTTTTAATAAAAACTTTTAACTAAATTTATTTTAAGAAAATACGGATGCATATAAAAAATTTACACTAGTAAAATACTTATCCTTTTTATTCATTAAGTTTTACTTGAAAAATAGGATACTGTTAACAAAAGTGTAGAGTGAAAACTGCAAGCTTTTCTCAACTCTTTTGTTTTGGAGACATTGATATCACCACCTTTTTGAGGGGTTGAAGAACATATGTCATTTGTGATAATCCCCATTATGAGCACCAAGAAATAAATGTTCTTCACCTATCTTTGATCAGTCAATGCACTCTGTCCACTCAACTTCATGGTACTCTTCTCAAATCTGAAGCCCTTATCCAATTCTATCTGTTATTGACTTAATTTATCTTTTAAATTAAAAGATTACAATGGCCCAGTTTCTTTTATCTGATGTCAATCTTACCCTCTCAATGCTACAATTCCTTTTAAAGCATTCTTCAAATGGTTCCCAGATAAATCTTTAAAATGTTACAACTAATTAAGTCATTCCTCTTCTTAACTCTTAGGCCTATATCTCTTGTACATTTACCCTAGTAGAATTCCTAACACTTAATAGGCCCTCAGTGAACATAAGCTGCTGAAAAACTTTAGCACTCACTCACTACATGTATCAATTAATGGACTTTCATCTCTCTAGGTTTACCACTCCATCTCACATATCCTCTCATCAAGAACTACTAATAATTTCCCACATACGATATAACAAATTTTAGAACTATTTCTGATTATTAATTTTACCACTATAAATAATAATAATACTGTTTTAGATACACTGTAAACCACTTACATAAAATACAGCTTAAATTGGTGCATTAAATTCAAGTAAAATTCATTTTAGTTACTTAGTTGGGAAAGCACTCTCTTAAAACAATTGCATAAAGTGACTAGCTCTTTAAGAGGTAAATTAATTAAAACTTTCTAAACTTTGAAGTTTAACTAACTTCTTTACATTTTCATTAGAATGTCAATGTTTAAGAATTTAGTTGAAAAATAGATTGCATTTTCTGTAATGCACTTTCAAACTTTAACTATCTACACTTACATCATTTTTGAAAGTTTTCCAATAGATATTTGGATATTGAGATAAAGAAAACAGTATATGAATTTTATTCACACTTATGTTATTGATCAAAAATTTTATTGAATGCCTATTGAAGGCATACCAGGCATAATAAATTAATAGACAAGATACATAAAAACTTCTTTCTTTACTTTCAGAGGAGTTAGAATTAAAGTAGGGATAAGACATAGATATGTAGACACTATCGACTGTAGAAAGGCATGACTTAAAAATAGGTAATACTTTATTTTTCCAACAAGAATCTCAGTTTAAAATTGGTCAAATGCAGTTTTACTTGAGTGAGGTGAGGTTTGAATATTTGTGATGGATGGTAGGCATCTAATTGGTGAAGAAAAGAAGATATCAATCATTTTCTCAGGGTGTCATTTTGTACTGCGGAGCTTAGCCTGAGACAGAGCTCACAAAGGCTTTGTCTGACTACCTCTTATCCCACCCCCCAAATCTACCTTAACAAATAAGTTGAAAATAATTCTTAACAGGCAGTTTATGGAAGCTCAAGCTTATCCTCTCATCAGATGGAATCAAATGGAAACAGGATGAATTATTCGCTATGAACAGGGTCCCATCTTTCTGTTTTTTAATCATGCCCCAAATCTTATTGAACATATATTGACTGAAGTATTTTTTTAAACACTTTAGAATCTCTGGCTTCCTGAGGCAGCCTGGGAAGCTTTCTGAGCTTTGTTTTTTGGTGAAATCATCACCAATTCCCATCCCACACAATACCAGAGAATATCAGTTTTATTTATTTTCATTTATCTTGACACCCTGTAGCCTTTTATTATCAGTTCATAGTGATAACTTGTATCCCACTGAATTTTTTCTATTGTATTTTAATTTTATGATTTTCATTTTATGGGGATTAGGAGGTGTCAATGTATGCAGAAATACCTGGAAGAATAGCCTATACATACCACAACTAAAAAAAAAGTGCTAAATAGTTTTGCCTTTTTTTGTAATTCTTCAGAGACTTCCTTGCCCATCCCAATTTAAATGACTATTCCAGAAATGAAAAAACCTTTTAACTTTCAGGACTACATTCAAAAGTATGATAGAAATGATTTTCACCTAGAAATCCTGAGGATGAAGAGTTTTAAGTAACATTTTCCTTATAAAGAAATATTAGTAATGCCTTTTTCAACATGGCTGACTAGACATCCTGAATGATGGTGTTGATGAAGAGAATAAATAGTGGGTAAAACATAAAAAGGCATTGCTGAGCTAGTATGGTAGGAAAGAATCTGCAGAAATCCATTGGATGGAAAGGTCGGTAAATGAATGAAAATAAGGAAAGTGAGCTCCAAAACCTGCCTTTGTCCTGTTTTCTGAAATCAACTTCATGCTTCTGTACTTGAAAATCCGTTTCTATTCCTGAGATCCACTTTGACTGGTTGCATGAGGGGCAGGTGATAAAGGACCCACCCAAGGGGAAATATAAGGCACAAAGCTGTGCTCTCATCATTTACGTATTTGACATAAAATATAAAGTGCTGAATAAGTGATATGTACCACCCATGATAATTTAAAACCACAAACTGGGCCACCTAGAGATTTTTGTTCTGAATTTATATTGCCTATAGTTTAAAAGTTCCCACTGGGAGAATTTATTTTAAAAAATAAATTTAAGTAAGAACTTATTTCATTTACTTTGGAACTGGAAATGAATAAAGAGGATTGAAAGTACATCTAAGTGATTTGCAAAAGCAAATGAAGATCTTTTCTGAAGGAATACAACTTTAATGCAGGTCTCCTATAATTTTCATAGCTAAAGATCCGAGGAACAATAGTAAAAAAAATCAGATTACACCAAAGGGAAAAAATGAAAGCCAGGAGAAACAATAGAAAATAGGCTCATATTTTAGAATTATTAGGCATAGGACATAAGATAGCTTAAGAATATAACATAGACATTAAATTTAAAGAAATGAAAAGGGAAGTTTGAAATGCAATGAAGAAACAAAAACCATAAATGATAAATAGCTTTAAGAAATAATTCAATAACAATTCTTGGAATAAAAACATAATTCAAATTTGAAACAAAAATGGAAAGATTAAGTGGCAGATTATATACAGGGGAACAGAAAAATAGTAATCTGTCATATCTTTATCTCTATATAAATATCCAGATTATATTAATTAATTATTAAAGAATAAATTGAATATTCTGAATAAAGCACAGATCCAGGGGAAAAGATAAAATTTGGAAAAGAAGTTAGAGAGAATCTTTCCAGCAGGAGAAACTTTTTAACAGGAGAAAATAAAAAGAGTCAGAAGGATTTAGGCCTTGAAGAGAAAAAGGCTGTCAGTTTCCCAGAGTTGGAGAAAGTCGTCAATCTCTTAGGCCTTCAGAACTGAATGGATTCCAAGCAGAGTAAAGAAACAACCACACCTAGATACATAGCACTGAAACTTCACAATGTCAAATAACAAATCACAACAAAAAGCACAACTAAGGAGAGAAAAAGAGAATGTATATATGAGAGAGAGGGACAGAGAAAGAGGAATGATCTCCAAGGAGCAATTAGATTGACAACAAACTTTTTAACAGTAAAAGTTGAAGCTCTGAGACCTAGAATAATATCATTCATGTTTTCAGAGAATATAAACTATAATTCTGTATGCAGAAGCATGGTACAAAAGGAAGGAGGGTGAAATGACATTTTTAGTAAACAAAAACAGAACATTTACCCTTTATGTACTCTATTTAAAGATGTAAAAGTCTTAAGAGAAATTATTCCAAACTGAAGATCAGAGATGCAAAAAGATAAGTTATGAAAGATATTTTTAAATGGTTAACTGAAACAAACATCGACTGTAAAATGCAATCATAATATTGAATTTACATACCTAAGACTTTTATGAAAATATGTTAGGCAAGGTTTTGCACACTTTATTTAAATGTTAGTAAAATTGAATCATTCCATTCAGTGTTTTGAGGGATGTAATATTATTATCAATATTACAAAGAAATGGAGAAATAAAGTTGTTAATGAGTAGCACACTGTACCACAGCAAATACACAGCAGGGCCAGGGTTTGGGCATAGTCACCTGTCTCCAGCATCTGCACTCTTAAGCACTATATTTGGGGCTTCTCTATTTTGTGGAGGCTAAACAATAATAATAATAATAACAACAATAATAATAATAATAAAACTCTTGACAAAACAATAGCCACAAGATAGTGTCCTTATGTTCAGAACTATGAAATCACATTGGAATTCTTTAAAGAAGCAAAGACATTACGACTTAATCTACGTAATCCCTTTAAATTAAAAATCACCACACCATAAGCATAACATGACCCATAATGGAATTTATCATCAAATATCAGCAGTGATTCCCAAATCTCTCTAGAAGCTTACTCAAGATGAGGAACAATAGGGTATGGTCATTAAAAAAAAAAAAAACACTTTTATAATATTACATTTAAAATCAATCCAGGGATTTTTAGGGATGCCTCCACTGATTATATATCCAATTTCTAAAGCCATTTACTGAGTTGCTGACTATATACATATATAATATCTTCCTATAAAATTAAAACATATAAGAGGTGGGGGAAAAAGCAGCATGAGAAGTGAGGCAGAAACCTTCTCCCAAAAGCACATGTAACAAGAAAATAAAGCAAATACAACTAATCCTGAAAGAGCGACCCGAAGACTGCAGAAAAGACTGCCTGCATCTGGGGAAAAGAGAAGACCTCACAGAAAAGGGTAAAGTAACAAAGCCGCGATCAGGCGGGACGCAAGCCTCCCCCCATCTCAGCCCACAGCGGGATAAAGAGAAACGGAGCAGGGAGGGAGTAGACACCCAGGACTGCTGAACACCCAGCCCTGGAGATCTGCTCCAGGAGCACAAACCCGCATCGCATGGTGCTCTGGAGATTAGTAGAGTTGGAAAACAAAGACAGGCAGAACACTCAGAGACACTGAGATTCCAGCTACCTCTGGAGAACAGATAAGCACAACTGGCCCCTCTGGGACAAAAGAAAGGCAGGCACGTTGAAAGACTTCCCAACAGTGAGAGGGGTGACAAAGGGGGAAAGATTACACAGAGCTTGCTGCTCAGGAAAATGGACAGTAGGACAAAATCATCCTGCACACTCAGCCCAGCAGTTGGGAACTTTCAGGAGCTTTAGACGCTCCATCACCCTGGCTGATAATGCAGCCCCAAGGTTCCCCATTGTGATATGCATCCTGCTACTCCTTCCTCCTGGGTGGCAGCAGCCCACACACCTGCTACTCCCACCACCATGCCAAGCCAGCAGGAGGGAGGCCCACCTATGGCAGCTACAGGGCTATAATGCAGAGGCTCCTCCCTGCACACAGGGCCCGTTGGACCTGGTAGTGGAGGCAGGCACTGCAGCCAGGAGCAGGAAAGAGATCTTTCTTCCCAGTAGGTGCCAGTACTGCATGCCTGAGACCCCGCCATTGCTTCAGGTGCTGGGCAGCATCAGAGAGTAAAGCTTCTGGGAACTAGAGGGAGCCACCTACACAAAGTTATTATTCCATAGGAATTACTCGAAAAAAAGTAGAAGAGGAGGGAAAACTTCCAAACTCATTCTATGAAGCCAGCATCACTCTAATACCAAAACCAGGCAAAGACACCACAAAAAAAGAAAATTACAAACCAATATCCTTCATGAACATAGATGCAAAATTACTCAATAAAATATCAGCAAACCAAATTCAAAAAATACAAAAATACGAAAAATTCAAAAAGACCATACATAAGGACCAAGTGGGATTTATTCCAGAGATGCAAGGATGGTACAATACTAGAAAATCCACCAACATCATCTACTACATCAACAAAAAGGACAAAAACCACATGATCATCTCAATAGATGCTGAAAAAAGATTTGACAAAATTCAACATCCATTCATGACAAAAACTCAACAAAATGGGTATAGAGGGCAAGTACCTCAACATAATAAAGGCCATATATGACAAACTCACAGCCAACATCATACTAAACAGTGAGAAGCTGAAATCTTTTCCTCTAAGATCAGGAATGAGACAAGGATGCCCTCTCTCCCCACTTTTATTCAATATAGTACTGGAGGTCCTAGCCACAGCAGTCAGACAACACAAAGAAAAAAGGCATCCAGATTGGTAAGGAAGAAGTTAAACTGTCACTATTTGCAGATGACATAATATTGTACATAAAAAACCCTGAAGAATCCACTACAAAACTACTAGAACTAATATATGAATTCAGCAAAGTTGAAGGATACAAAATTAATACACAGAAATCTGTTGCATTCCTATACACTAATGATGAACTAGCAGAAAGAGAAATCAGGAAAACAATTCCATTCACAACTGCATAAAAAAGAATAAAATACCTAGGAATAAACCTAACCAAGGAGGTAAAAGACCTGTACTCTGAAAAGTACAGGACACTCATGAGGGAAATTAAAGACGACACCAATAAATGGAAATACATCCCATGCACATGGATAGGAAGAATTAATATTGTCAAAATGGCCATCCTGCCTAAAGTAATCTACATATTCAGTGCAATCCCTATCAAAATATCAACAGCCTCTTCAACGAACTGGAGCAAATAGTTCGAAAATTCAAATGGAGCCACCAAAGACCCTAAAGAGCTAAAGCAATCACGAGAAAGAAGAACAAAGCTGGGGGTATTATGCTCCCTAACTTCAAGCTCTACTACAAAACCACAGTAATCAAAACAGTTTTGTATTGGCACAAGAACAGACCCATAGATCAATGGAATAGATCCCAGATATAATAATAAATGGAATAATGGAATAAACCCACACAAGTATGGCCAATTAATATTTGATAAAGGAGCCTTGGATATACAACGGGGAAAAGACAGCCTCTTCAATAACTAGTGTTGGCAAAATTGGACAGCTACATGTAGGAGAATGAAACTGGATGACTGTTTAACTCCATACACAAAAGTAAACTAGAAATGGATCAACAACCTGAATGGAAGTCGTGAAACCATAAAACTCTTAGAAGACAACATAGGCAAAAATCTCCTGAATATAAATATGAGCAACTTTTTCCTGAAGACATATCCTTGGACAAGAGAAACAAAAGCAAAAATGAACAAATGGGACTACATCAACCTATAAAGCTTCTGTACATCAAAGGAAACTATCAGCAGATCAAAAAGGCATACTACAGTATGGGAGAATATATTTGTAAATGACTTATCCTATAAGTGGTTAACATCCAACATATACAAAGAGCTCACACACTTTAACACCCAAAAAACATATAACATGAGTAAAAAAATGAGAAGAGGATCTGAACAGACACTTCTCCAAAGAAGAAATTCAGATGGCCAACAGGCACATGAAAAGATGCTCCATATCCTAATTATTAGGGAAATGCAAATTAAAACCACAATGAGATATCACCTCACAACAGTTAGGATGGCCAACATCCAAAAGATAAGAAACAACAAATGCTGGTGAGGATGTGGAGAAAGGGGAACCCTCCTACACAGTTGGTGGTAATATAAATTAGTTCAACCATTGTGGAAAGCAGTATGGAGGTTCCTCAGAAAGCTAAAAATAGGAATACCATTTGACCCAGGAATTCTATTCCTAGGAATTTACCCAAAGAAAACAAGATCCCTGATTCAAAAAGACAGATGTACCCCCTGTGTTTATCGCAGCACTATTTACAATAACCAAGAAATGGAAGCAACCTAAGTGTCCATCAGTAGATGAATGGATAAAGAAGAGGTGGTACATATACACAATGGAATATTATTCAGCCATAAGAAGAAAACAAATCCTATGATTTGCAACAACCAGGATGGAGCTGGAGGGTATCATGCTCAGTGAAATAAGCCAGGTGGAGAAAGGCAAGTACCAAATGATTTCCCTCATTTGTGGTGTATAGCGACAAAGCAAAACTGAAGGAACAAAACAGTAACAGACTCACAGACTCCAAGAAGAGACTAGTGGTTACCAAAGAGGAGGTGTTGGGGAGGGTGGATGGGGAGGGAGGGAGAAGGGGATTAAGGGGTACTATAGTTTAGCACACACAATATAGGTAGGTCACAGGGAAGGCAGTACAGCATGGAGAGGACAAGTAATGACTGTATAGTATCTTACTACACTGATAGACAGTGACTGCAATAGGACTTGATAATGGAGGACTTGATAATATGGGTGAATGTCGTAACCACAATGTTGCTCATGTGAAACCTTTGTAAGGTTGTATTATCAAGACACCTTAATTAAAAAGAAATTAAAACAGATGACCATCATTCTTTTTTCACAGGCAGAGATAGAACTGCTATAGTTGATAAAATTATTTGGCTTGAGAGCAGATGGTTATACAGCAGAAGGAGAAACATTTGATCCCACCTCTTTAGAAACAAGGACCAATGAGTTCTGTGAATTTGCTTTTATACTATGAGTTGAGTTGGTGTTCAGTTTATTTCAAGATAAATTTTAGGTCAGAGGATACTGTGCCTGGAAGGTTCTTCCACTTTTCAATTAAGCCTATTGTGGCACTTACCAAAGTGGTTTCCATTAATCAGGCAAAGAATAGAAGCCAAATACCAAGCACTAATGAAGCGGTTCTCAATTTTGTGAAAGGTGCCTTTGTTTGCTAGTGCCTAGTTAAAGAAAATTTTCGATAGCCTTTTCAGTTTTCAGTTAAAGAGATTTCCACGTAGGTATGCTCAAGTTTTTAACAAGCAAATAACTGGCCCAACCTTTTGTTTTCCTTACCGGGATTTCACTATAATTTAAATTATTGAAAGATGGTAATAGTTCTCCTATCAGTCAATGATCTCCATTAATACAAAAAATGGTAATCTCTAATTGGCTTTCTTTTGAATTCAATGTGTGTGTATGTGTGTTTGGTTCAAATCTAATGGTGTTACTCTGAACTACAGGAATCGTAAGTTCTGATATGACCTTTTGGACTACTCTGCATTTACTCCACCTAACTTATAATTTCTTTGCTAATTGGCATGTGTTTAAGGCTTTGTAAAAGCTACCAGCTACAATTAACAAGAAGATAAGTTCAAGATCTGTTTCAGAGAAAAAAAACTGCCATTGCGGGGACAGGGCAAGAGATACTGAAATGAAAAGGAAACCCAATATGTTTTATAGCATAAGAAAGGTAAATGAAGTTAGTTCACAATTGAAATGATCAGAGACACCCACTGCTGGGTTTGAGAGAGAAGAACAACTGTCATATGCAGAAAGGATGTACCCATGATAAGGGAAGATTTCAGGGAGGAGGGACAGGTTGAAAGAATTATGTTCCTGAACCCCAGATAAGGCTGGTGGATTCCGTGTTGTCCAAGAAACTACAATAAAGGCTTTGAACTCAAGTTCTTGTTCTGGAGCTCTTGTACTGGAGTTATTGTTCTGGAATCCCTTGATATTAAGGATATTTCTCCCTGGAAAGGAGACAGGATTTCTCCAAGAAGAAATGTTTCCATGCATTAGTGACAGGTACCTACAAAATCAAAAATTCTAAGTGACAATAAAGAGTATTTTCTTGAGTGCTGAGTGTATTCTTGGTCACAGGGCAGAATAAATGTATGCAAATGTATCAAGGAAAGAAATCAAGTGTAAAGATTCAGAAATACAACTTTTCCCTTTCGCGCTTGTGTGTTTGTGATTCTATGATTATATTATCCTTAACCTCACCAAGTTTAAATGACTTATCTTCTTGTTAATTGTAGCTGGTAGCTTTTACAAAGCCTTATGGTGGCATTTCCTGAGCATGCTTACTCTCAAACAGAAAGACTACTGAGTTATCTCCATATACCTAGAATCTATACTATTACTTATTATCTGTGTATTGTTTCAAGAGATACAAATACTGAACTATAAATACTTGAAAAATAAAGTCCAACTTTGAGGTAACCTAATATTTATCAATGGATTACTTGAAGAACCTGGTATTTGAGAGACGAGGGGAAAGGACTCTGCCTTTTCATTTTCCTAGATTCAAATTCTATCATCATATCAAGTTGGATTATCACAAAGTAAAGTAAATGGGCTTTGTTATCTCTGCCCCCCACAGATAAGCCTTCATTGAATTATGATCTAACGTTATGCTCTACGTTTGGATAACTCTGCCGAAGCTTCCTGAGCCTGATTAGGTGGTGCTCTCCCACAGGTATTAAAACTGCAGGTGGGACATGACGCTTGTTCTCATGGAGGGAAAGTACTGAGGCTGGGTGCTGGGTGGATTTTTTTACATACTCAGGGGTGCAACAGAAATCTGAACCGGATTCTGTAAACAGTATTGTGAAGGCCGTGTGTGTGTATGTGTGTTTGAAATATGTAGTTAAAAACACTGTCTCTTACTTTCCCCTGTGATAGTTATTAACACTAATGCCAATGGCAATAATTATGAAATATTATGTTAGTGATCATATGACTTGCTGACTTAATCATATATATTAAGTAAGGCAGATAATTACAACAGTAATGATGATAATTCCTACCGCTTTGTTATATGAAATTCATTTCAGATTAAGTCAGTAGCTAAATGAGAAAATATCATCTGTGACTGGCACTCATTTCCAAGGAAAAGAGAGAAGGAATATATGTGAACATTTTCAGAGATCAGCATAAATACGCTGGAGGAAGAATTTCAGCTGAACTGTTTGCCCACAAACATTAAAAAAGAGAAACACAGGAAAGAAGGAAAACAGAGGAACAGCCACTGAGGTCATAATAGCAAGAAACAAATAAACAATCACCATGAAATCAAAGTCAAAATCAAAATGTTGTAACTCGATGAATTATGATGCTATGGGATTGGATAGAATTGTAAGGCTTACGAAACCCGAAGTGCTGTAAGAGCACATAGGTCTGCTAAACGCTGTGTAAAGACACAGAGCAGTGGCACTTCTCTGAGGCTCTCTGTTAGACTGTCATTTACCAGTGGTGTGTCTTAAAGTATGGCACTCATAAAAACATTTTTACAAGTACATACACTCCTCTTCCCCATCCCACTCCCACCCAAGGAAAAGAGAGAGATTTAGTATGCCTGGAGTAAAACCCCAGTATTTGCACTTTAAATACTACACTCGGATCATTCTGTTGTGGACTACAGTTTGAGAAATGTTCATTTTCATTTTAGATTAGTTAGGAAAATAGATGTATTTTTAAAATTCAAATGCTGCTAAAAGAAAACACAGATGCTATATTGCACATAAAGAGATTAGAAAGACACTTTTTAACTAAGCTGTTTTCTTAGGCAGCACGATGCAGTATTCAGGGAGCAGGGAGCAGAACTAAGGGGACCTGTAGGTGGGCTTTGTTTCTAGAATGTCGGCTGCATGACCTCGAAGGCATTACTTACATTCCTTGAGCCCTAGTTTCCACTTTATGAGACGGGGAGAATAATGCGTAGTGCACAATGTAGTTTTGACAATTAAAGGAGAAAAGAAATGGAAAACACTAAGCACATTCCTTGGTACATTGTTAGCATTATTTTCTTCTGTATATTAAACCTAATTATTCTATTTAGCATATTTATGACTTGTTAATCATGTCAAATACTTTTAAGTAGGTTATAAACTACTAGAAGTACATTAGAGAGGTATACAACTTTTTCTTGATAATTATCAAGTAAGAACGCAGACAATTCAATTTTAAAGATTAACAAAATCTGTGATGCAATTGAAATTATTCAAAGCAGAAGATAATGCAGAAAATTATACTATCTTTTGTAAAATCATAAAATTGCAGATAATAAAATCACCAAAATAAAAATATTTGTAAAATAATTAGACTTTGATAATATTCCTGGCAGCAGATAGATTGCAAAACAGTTGAATTTTCCTGGGAAGAAAACAAAATGGAATGCAAAACATTGGTCTAGTGGAAATAGGCCATTAATGGGAAAAAATAATTTCACTGTGCATGGACAGAGATAAGCATGGTCATGAAGTTGTATCATATTTGTAGAAATTATGTTCCACTGTCAGTATAATTAACGCTTCGGAAAACAGCAAGAGGGACACACAAAGATGTTGCTACATTTGGACATCATTAATACTTCAACCCACAATGACAGGGCTCCACCATTAAATCTGTGTATACTGGAATAGATTCCAAACGTTTTTCCACAAAAGCTGATTGCTTTAAGGTAACATCAAGAGTTTTGTTAACTTGACATTGTGATGTTTCATCAGAACGATGACTTTTTCACTCTTTATTATTAAATACCCATGAGCATTAGAGTATTAGCAGAAACTCGAGAGTACTACTGCAGAGAAAGGAAAGTTTGGGGGAAAATCTAAGAATTCTGTTACTGCTTTTAGCATATATTTCATGTTAATTTACTTTCAACATACAAGCAAAGTTTGGTTTCAACCGCTTGTCTCTTCAACAAGGATGCTATGAAAAAGGAGATTGTCTTTCTTTTCTCTGGTTAACTTGAAGAGGCTAAGAGAGCATCTTCTCCACTAAGGGCCATTGATTAAGCCCACAAGGTACCTTTGTGAGCATTAGAAAGAGATAACCCTCTTGCAAACAGATAGTGCCTCATATGCTAGCACCCTAGATTTAGTAAGGGGGGTATGGGCTAGAACGCATTCTCATCTTTTTGTGTTGGTGGGGTGCCCTTGTGCAGAGAACAGTCTGGGAGCCTCTGTGGAGAGTGTCACTGTCACTGACCTGAGCTCCCTCTACAGAGTGACCAGCACAAGTCTGGGAACTGATATCTCCTCCAGGTTTAGGGTAACCCAGGTGGATGCTGGGCAGAGGAAAGTCACTGTTGGACCTGATTTTCTACAAGCTTCCCTTCTGCACAGCTGCCAGAGTCCCAGCTGCCTTAGTTGTGCATCTGGCACATTTCTGTGTTGGCAGATCAGAGCTGTGGATCCATGCCAGGAGGAGGGCCATTTTTGTAGGCTAAAAAATGCCATAAGCTCATTAATATGGGCAGCTTTTAGGCAGGCCAAACAGCGTAGGTTTATGACTAGAAATTTTCGGTTCAATTTCCTTACCACTATATAACTTTACTAGCTGAGATCACTTAACATTTTGTATGTGTCTGTGTTTAGTGAGAATTTGCTGGTTAATGCTGATACTTTGCACAAAAAAGCCAGATTATGAAGGATGTCGATTCATTCTAGATAAATGTTTCAATATTAAAATTAAACTACATAAAACTTTGCCATCTGTACAGGCCAAGGACCAATGTGACTGGCCTGTGCAAGAAAGATTTGACTTAGTAAGTCTGGGCTGTTCAAACCCTGCACATTACAAACAAAAACCTGGCCCTACTCAGCTCCTGGAGATAATCTCTAAACCTTTAGAATATCCTGCTTGATAAAGTGTATTTGTAATCCTGGGGTCCTTAAGCCATTTCCGATAGTCTGTATGAAGAGTGTGATTTATGAGGGTTCCTTGGGCCACGCTATATCTCTGGAAGGGCTAGAGACAGAGTAACTAAACTGAGAGAATGAATGGGCCATGCCTCCCTGGCCACCTCCCAGTGAGACCACTGGAGATTCACAGCCACATGAGCTTCCCTGGCAGGTAATACTCTGCAGATGTTGCTGCACATCATTGCTAAGAGAATTAAGTGCTGTCCATATAACTCCACTAGGGGAGGGCAGCTAGAAACTCGTGCCTCATTTCTCTGGAGCTGTGCCCTATGCACCTTCTACATCAGTATGGTTTTTCTGTGATAAGCCACTATCATGAGTAATAATAGCTTTCCTGAGTTCTTCTGAGCCCTTCTAGTGAGTCATTAAAACTAAGGTTGGTTTTTTTGGACCCCAGACCCGGTAATGAGGAATTTTCCATCTAATTTGTATTTGAAAAAACACAAATTCAAACAAAGAAAATACTGTGTGTACTTGGCAAAAATAGAAATAGTGATTATAGTCAGTGGTGTCCAGTATATGGACAAATACATAGTCTGATGATCCTTGGAGAGAATGTAACATATTTTTCCTTTTTAAGTAGACTTTCTTTATTTTTCATATTTAATTATTTTTAGAGCAGTTTTGGGTTCACAGAAAAGTCGAGTGGAAGGTATAGAGTTCCCATATACCCCCTGCATCCATACACAGATAGCTTCCCCCATTACTAACAATCCCCACTAGAGTGATACATTTGGTACAACTGATGAACCGACAGTGACACATTATAACTACTCATAATCTATAGTTCATATTACATTTCACTCTTGGTGTTGAGCATTCTATGGTTTTAGACAAATGTATAATCACATATATCTATCATTATAGTAGAATACAAAATATTTTCACCCTAAAAATCCTCTGTGCTCCACTTACTCATTCTTCCCCTCTCCAAATCCCTTGCCACCACTTATTTTACCTGCTCCACAGTTTTGCCTTTTCCAGAATGTCATAGAGTTGGGGTCACACAATATGTGGCCATTTCAGATTGGATTTTTTCTTACTTAGCCATATGCATTAAGATTCCTCCACAGCTTTTCATGACTTGATAACTCATTTCTTTTTAGGACATAGATTGGGTTAAAGAAACACACCTAAACCATTCAGCCTTAATTTTCTGGGATCCTGTAATTTTGTGGGATCCTGTGATTTTTGCACAGGAACTAAGTGTGTGTGCAGCTAATTAATCAAAGTTAGATTCTACATGCAAGAGGGGACCATAATTCTCCCTTAACAGAGTTGGGACTTGAGACAGAGGTCGGGTCATGCAGTCTCTGGAGGCTGAAGCTGCATAAGCTGTTTGTATAAAATGTAAAACTAGGGGCTCTCCACTGTCAACTCTTCTGCCAAGTGAACCACATGCCAGGTCTTCAGAGAGAGAGAATCATAAAACAAATGACTAGGGAATAGCAGAGATGGAAGATAGCCAAATAACCTTGTTATTGAATCCCTTGTTGGAATTCTTTCCAAGGCCTAGTTATACTGTCGTCCTGATGGTCTGTGAGACACACTGCTGTCATTATAATTCATTTCGCTTATTCTTAAGCTATTTCTATTTTGATTTTTGTCACATACAATGAAAAGAATCTTATCTCATGCATTTCTTCTCTTTCCCTCTCATTTCCACTTCCCTGTCTGGGCCCTATGCAGCTTCATATTGATCTAAGTCACTTTTCTAACAAAGTAATATGTTAACTTATGTCACAATTCTGGTGACAATATCATACACATTTCATGAGCATCTGCCATTTGTAATAGAGATGATTTTTCTTTTGTAAGAGGAATGGGTTCCTAAGGGTTTAATTTTAGATACTGTGAGGCCTGGAACAGAACCTTACACCTGTGGGGAGAGGAGCTCAGTCTCTCACTGAAACTGTGTAGATGACTTATTCTGTGACCATGGGAAAGGCTAAATTTGAGGGATTGGTCAAATGAGACTGAAGATTGCTCACTCTCCATATAATGTGTTGAGTTTGTTCTTTCTTACCATTGCTCCAATAATTTTACTTTGTCTTCAGGGGAGGAAGCAGCCATTCTATTTTTGAATGCTTTTGTATTGGGAAATGCAATGATTGAAATCTTACTAGCATTAAGAAGATGATAGCCGTATTTCTTTAAATTGAGATCATTAAAATAAAATTACACTGCTAGCTTTTATATTCCATTTGAGTTTCTATAATTAAAATAATGTTCTAATTTAAAACACAGACTCATAATTCACAAGGAGACATTATTGCCTATCCAAATATTGCAAAATGTAAACAAATTTCCACTAGAATGCCCACACAATAAAAAAGAAATTGCCTTTATTATTTTGTGTACTGATAAGTGGTTAATAATATGATTTAATTAGATAATTAAGTTGTTAACATAATAGATGACACAAACACTCTAGATAAATTATGAGAGTACTTTTACATATTATAAATTATTTCAGGTCTACTGAGTGTAATTTTAGGTGGGACTATATTATAAAATTGATATCACTAGATGTGTATATTTGCACACATTAGAAAATATGTCTGGGTAATGGGCCTTATCTAAGCTATGTGTCAGATATATGTCTTTATCTATGCCTATAATCGATACCTCTATCTGATGTGTATGTTATATATAGATAGATAGATAGATATGAAATGACTATACACATGTATGTGTGTATATATATATTTATAAAATGATGCCGATAGGCATTGTTTTTGTTACATATATATTTTGGCTCTGGTAGCCAGACACTAGTTTTGCTACAAATGGAAACTTACCTGGGTTGCAACTTCCTCATTTTTATACAGGTAATTGCAATTTCTTCAAACCATCTGTGATAAAGGTTAACCTGAATCAGGAATACAAAGTGTCTGAGGCTGTTATTTCACTCAATAGACATTATTTCTCTTCATTATTGTTGATCTCCTTGCTGCAAAGCTGCTTTTTTGTATTTTTTTATTTTATTTTTTGCCCTGTAATTTTGCTCAGACTATATGTATAGAGTATTGATGCTACAACTTTGGCAATCAAGGGAAGATGTGTGATTTATATTATAAATTATGTATGTAGTCTAGCAGTCAGCATTATCTCATGCAATCTCAAAGCTACTGAACCAAGTGTTCTGGGTGAAGATTTGTGCTAGAGCTCTTGATGACAGGAAAGCAGAAGAAACAACCAGAAGCCACTTCGCAAGAACATTACTGTGTGTTACTATTGTGTGTTAAAATGGGTGGTCCAGTTCTCTTTGCTTCTTACGGAGAAGTGGAGCCTAGGAATCAGTGGAGCCTAGAAAAAGAGTTTTGCCTCATTAAACTGATATTTTGGGAACTGAAAATGGATTTCACCTTCTAGCCTGATTTGATCCCAGGAAAGATCTGTTATCAACCATTTTACACCTTATATGAATTAAGTTGAATATAAATATTTAGTTTTTTATACCAAGGGATAATCATGTGAATTTTTCTTGTTATATGTACAATAAAATAGCACTTTCCACTGAATAAATTTCAAGCATCAGTGAGCTGATGGTGAGATATTTGAGAGGATGTTTTCTTATCAAGTACTTATCAAGTCAACCCATGTATTTTATCACTTTGCAAATTCAGACTAATACCCAAAAACAAATGTTTTCAGAACACATTTTTTCTAAAAGGATAATTGCAAAAAACATTTTTCCTCAAAATGTAAGTGATAACTATTTACTACTTCATCATGTGTGCTAAAATATTATCTCCAAAGAATATGGGAATCTATCCCTCCCATTTCCAGTTCTGTATATAATCCTACACTTGATACATATCTTGCCCTTCAGCTTAGCCCACATCCTATCATTAATTTTGAATTTCTTGGAAATTTAATCACTTGGTTATATATATGTAAATATAAATATCTACATTAAAATGCAATCACAAATGGCTTACAGTGAGCAAACAGTAATAATAGGTCCCTGACCTTCAGAACCTGGAACATATCTGAAACATACTCACAAAGTCAGAAGCAATACGGAAGCTCCTGGTAGTATTAAGGGTTGGTGCTTTTTACTCTGTGGAATGTTTGGAAATATCCTTAGACACTCAAGTGTTGTTTGATAATGAACAACTAAGTGTAGAAGGATTGCTAATTAATAAGCTTACTTAAAAACTTGAAACAGAAGGTAATACTGCTCCCCATAGACATGCTCATACAAAAGGAAGAGGAAGAAGGACTGTATAGTCAAGTTAGGAAACTCTAAGTGCTTAGCTATTGGACATCTTTTAATTTAGGCAATGATTTGACTTTTGACTGTAAATCAATTTTTCATTATAAGACAAAGGTCTCAGGGCTTCACAATCCTGACACCATAAATGGTTCATGAACATGCACATCTGCATTTTACTAGCTTGATACGCACTCCCCCTGCACACACAGGCTAGACAACACCCTTTGGGCCACTTTCACTTTCTTCCACTTAGGATATTTCTAGGAACCCCGAGTGAGGTGACTTGCCGGTTTGACATTCCTCTTACGCCCCTGCCCACACCACTGTGCATCTCTCCTCTAGGTCCTCATTTGTGGCTGCTCTTCAGGTCTGGTGCAGCGTCACTTTTTGCAGGGGGCCACGTGCCTGTGCTCCTCACAGATGTTCCTTACCCATCTGCTGCTCTTCTGCAGATCACAGCTCGGCTCCTCCCGGCAGCCCCTCTTCAGGCCACCGCGAGCACTCTCACTGCCGCCCCAGGCACTACTGTGTCCCTACTTCCCACCACTTCCACTCTTCCCCAGAACTCTGCTACTTCTCTTTCTTCTCAAAAGTAGGTAAACAAAAGAAACACCCTTGTCTGTGGTCTCTGACAGGAACCCCTAGCTGTGTCATCTGAGTTCCGAGGTATGTCAGGGACCACTCTTTACCTTGTACCTACTGCTTTTCTCCCCAGAGATCACAGAAAACCACCACCCTGAAACTGGAACCTTCTCTACTCCCCTCCAGCCCTCAGTCTGCTTACTCTGACTCATCATGAATGTATGACTCCCAGTATTGTAATATCTTCTTCTTTGGGCACAGAGAGAACAAACAACCCTCTTCAATTTGCAGTCTGTGCCCTCGTCATCACCACCCACTTGAAGTTCTTTGCATTAGTGAGACCTGTGTATTGATGAATTATGAGGTATTCACTACTCAGTTTCTAATCCCAAATAAAATAAGGTATTTATTGTGTTTAGTATTTAGGGTGAGGGAGGAAGCATACATAAATAATGTTTCATATATTCAAATCTCAGTTCTATGCCCCGTGAGGGTCCTCGCTGATTATTTCAAAAAACATGTACTTTGGAATATCAGATCCACAGAAAATTCAGAAGTTAACATACAGAAATAAATTTGTTGAGCTTAATAATTAACAAGTTGTCCATTCCATAGAAATTCTCAGGGTCTTTATAGTGCTAATGTGTATTTTGCTTCTCTAAGAGATGATTGTAATATGCTGTTTCTTGTACTTCAATATCCGAACTGTTGTTTGTTTTGCTTTTGTTACATCGATTTTTTTCTAAATTTTTAATTTTAGAACAGTTTTAGATGTATAGAATTATTGCAAAGATAATTGCAAAGAGTTCCCATATATCCTGTACTCAATATCTCCTATTAATAACACCTTACATTATTATGGTATATTTATTATAATTAATTAACAAATATTGGTATATTATTTACCAAAGTCCATACTTTATTCAGAGTTCCTCAGTTTTCAACTAACATCATTTTGCTCTTCTAGGAAGGATATCATCCTAGATATCATAATACACTTAGCTATCATGTCTAATTATGGTTCTCTTGGTTGTAACAGTTTCTGAAACTTTTCTTACTTTGCATAATTTTGGTAAATTTGAGGATTACTGCTCAAGTATTTTATAGAATGTCCCTAAATTGGGATTTATTTGATATTTTTCTTGTAATTAGAATGGGATTATGAGTTTTGGGGAAGAAGAATACAGAAATAAAGTACCATTCTTATTACAAAGCAACATGTATTTAAAATTTACCCATATCTTTTCATAGCTTAAGAGGTAATTTATTTTTATTGTTGGATAATATTACACTCTACAGATGTACCACATTTTATTCGCCTATCAAAAGACATTTTGGTTGCTTCCAGTTTTTAGTGATTATGAAAAAAAATTATAAATATTAATATATAGGTTTTTATGTGGTCATTCTTGCAATTCAATTGGGTGAATACTTAGCAGTGTGATTGCTAGGTTGCATGGTAATACTATATTTATTTTTATATGAAATAAGCAAATGATCTTCCAAAGTGGCTGTGCTATTTTACATTCTCACCAACATGAATGATAACTCCTGTTGTTCTGCATATTTGTTAGCAATTGGAATTGTCAGGTTTTGGATCTAAGGAATGTATACTGGTATCTCGTGGTTGTTTATTTATTTATTTTATTTTTATTTTGGTATCATTAATTTACAATTACATGTGCAACATTATGGTTACTGAACTCCCCACTTCATCAGGTCTCCTCCCCTACCCCATTACAGTCACTGTCCATCAGCGTAGTGAGATGCTATAGAATCACTACTTGTCTTCTCTGAGTTGTACAGCCCTCCTTGTGCCCCCCAACATTATGTCTGCTAATCGTAATGCCCCCTTTTCCCCCTTGTCCCTCCCTTCCCAAGCATCTTCCCCAGTCCCTTTCCCTTTGGTAACTGTTAGTCCATTCTTGGGTTCTGTGAGTTTGCTGCTGTTTTGCTCTTTCAGTTTTTTCTTTGCTCTTATGCTCCACATATGAGGGAAATCATTTGATACTTGTCTTTTTCCACTTGCCTTGTTTCACTGAGCATAATACCCTCTAGTTCCATCCATGTTGTTGCAAATGGTGGTATTTGCTTTCTTCTTATGGCTGAATAATATTCCATTGCGTATATGTACCACATCTTCTTCATCCATTCATCTACTGAGGGACACTTAGGTTGCTTCCGTTTCTGGGCTATTGTATATAGGGCTGCGATAAACATAGGGGTGCATCTATCTTATTGAAACTGGGCAGCTGCATTCTTTGGATAAATTCCTAGGAGTGGGAATTCTGGGTCAAATGGTATTTTTATTTTGAGTTTTTTGAGGAAACTCCATACTGCTTTCCACAAGGGTTGAACTAATTTTCATTCCTACCAGCAGTGTAGGAAGGTTCCCCTTTCTCCACATCCTCGCCAACATTTGTAGTTTGTGTTTTGGATGTTGGCCATCCTTACTGGTGTGAGGTGATATCTCATTGTGGTTTAAATTTGCATTTCTCTGATGATTAGTGATGTGGAGCATCTTTTCATGTGCCTGTTGGCCATCTGAATTTCTTCTTTGGAGAAGTGTCTGTTCATATCCTCTGCCCATTTTTTAATTGGATTATTTGCTTTTTGTTTGTTGAGGTGCATGAGTTTTTTATATATTTTGGATGTCAACCCCTTATTGGATATGACATTTGTGAATATATTCTCCCATACTGTATGATGTCTTTTTGTTCTACTGATGGTGTCCTTTGCTGTGCAGAAGCTTTTCAGCTTGATATAGCCACGTTTGTTCATTTTTGCTTTTGTTTCCCTTGCCTGGGAAGATATGCTCATGAAGAAGTCGCTCACATTTATGTCCAAGAAATTTTTGCCTATGTTTTTTCCTAAGAGTTTTATGGTTTCATGGCTTACATTCAGGTCTTTGATCCACCTTGAGTTTACCTTTGTGTATGGGACTAGACAGTAGTCCAGTTTCATTCTCTTGCATGTAGCTGTCCAGTTTTTCCAACACCAGCTGCTGAAGAGGCTGTCATCTCCCCATTGTATATCCAAGGCTCCTTTGTCATATATTAATTGACTGTATATGTTTGGGTTAATGTTTGGATTTTCTATTCTGTTCCACTGCTCTGTGAGTCTGTACTTGTGCCAATACCAAATTGTCTTGATTACTGTAGCTTTGTAATAGAGCTTGAAGTCTGGGAGCATAATTCCCCCTGTTTTATTCTTCCTTCTCAGGATTGCTTTGGCTATTCGGGGTCTTTTGTGGTTCCATATGAATTTTAGAACTATTTGTTCCAGATTGTTGAAGAATGCTGTTGGTATTTTGATAGGGATTGCAGTGAATCTGTAGATTGCTTTAGGTAGTATAGCCATTTTGACAATATTGATTCTTCCTAGCCAAGAGCATGGGATTAATTTCCATTTGTTGGTGTCCTTTTTAATTTCTCTTAGGAGTTTTTTGTAGTTTCAGGGTATAAGTCTTTTACTTCCTTCATTATGTTTATTCCCAGGTATTTTATTCTTTTTGATACAATTATGAATGGAATTGTTTTCCTGATTTCTCTTTCTGTTAGCTCGTCGTTAGTATATAGGAAAGCAATAGATTTCTGTGTGTTAACTTTGTATCATGCTACTTTGCTGAATTCAGATACTAGTTCTAGTAGTTTTGGAGTGGAGTCTTTAGGGTTTTTATGTACAATATCTTGTCATCTGCAAATAATGACAATTTGACTTCTTCTTTACCAATCTGGATGCCTTGTATGTCTTTGTTTTGTCTGATTGCTGTGGCAAGGACCTCCAGTACTATGATGAATAACAGTGGGGAGAGTGGACATCCCTGTCTTGTTCCCAATCTTAGATGAAAAGCCTTCAGCTTCTCGGTGTTAAGTATGATGTTAGCTGTGGGTTTGTCATATATGGCCTTTATGATATTGAGGTACTTGCCCTCTATACCATTTTCTTGAGAGTTTTTATCATGAATGGATGTTGAACTTTGTCAAAAGCTTTTTCAGCATCTATGGAGATGATAATGTGGTTTTTGTTCTTCTTTTTGTTGATGTGGTGGATGATGTTGATGGATTTTCGAATGTTGTACCATCCTTGCATCCTGGGATGAATCCCACTTGATCATGGTGTATGATCCTCTTGATGTATTTTTGAACTCGGTTTGCTAATATTTTGTTGAGTATTTTTGCATCTATGTTCATCAGGGATATTGGTCTGTAATTTTCTTTTTTGGTGAGGTCTTTGCTGGTTTTGGTGTTAGAGTGTTGCTGACTTCATAGAATGAGTTTGGAAGGATTCCCTCCTCTTCTATTTTTAGAAAACTTTAAGGAGAATGGGTATTATTTCTTCTCTATATGTCTGGTAAAATTCAGAAGTGAATCCATATGGCCTGGGGGTTTTGTTCTTGGGTAGTTTTTGATTACCAATTCAATTTCGTTGCTGGAAATTGGTCTGTTTAGTTTCTCTGTTTCTTGCTTGGTCAGTCTTGGAAGGTTGTATTTTTCTAAAAAGTTGTCCATTTCTTCTAGGTTTTCCAGCTTGTTAGCAGGTAGATTTTCATAGTATTCTCTTATAATTTTTGTATTTCTGTGGGGTCCATTGTGATTTTTCCTTTCTCATTTCTGATTCTGTTTATATGTGCAGATTCTCTTTTTGTCTTAATGAGTCAGGCTAGAGGTTTATCAATTTTGTTTATTTTTTCAAAGAACCAGCTCTTGGTGTCATTGATTTTTTCTATTGTTTTATTCTTCTCAATTTTATTTATTTCTTCTCTAACCTTTATTATGTCCCTCCTTCTGGTGACTTTGGGCCTCATTTGTTCTTCTTTTTCCAATTTCAATAATTGTGTCTTTAGACTATTCATTTAGGATTGTTCTTCCTTCTTTTAACAGGCCTGGATTGCAATGTACTTTCCTCTTAGAACTGCGTTTGCTGCATCCCAGAGAACTTGATGCTTTGTGTTGTTGTCATTTGTCTCCATATATTGTTTGATCTCTGTTTTAATTTGGTCATTGATCCATTGATTATTTTAGGCATGTTGTTAAGCCTCCATGTATTTGTGAGCCTTATTGTTTTCTTTGTACAATTTATTTCTAATTTCACACCTTTGTGATCTGAGAAGTTGGTTGGTAGAATTTCAATATTTTTGAATTTACTGAGGTTCTTTTTGTGGCCTAGTATGTGGTCTATTCTGGAAAATGTTCCATGTTCACTTGAGAAGAATGTGTATCCTGCTGCTTTTGGGTGTCGGGTTCTGTAGATGTCTGTTAGGTCCATCTGTTCTAGTGTGTTGTTCAGTGTCTCTGTGTCTTTACTTATTTTCTGTCTGGTTGATCTGTCCTTTGGAGTGAGTGGTGTATTGGAGTCTCCTAAAATGAATGCATTACTTTCTATTTCCTCCTTTAATTCTGTTAGTATTTGTTTCACATATGTAAGGCGCTCCTGTGTTGGGTGCATATATATTTATAATGGTTATATCCTCTTGTTGGACTGACCTCTTTATCATTATGTAATGTCCTTCTTTATCTCTTGCTACTTTCTTCGTTTTGAAGTCTGTCTGATACAAATACTGCAACACCTGCTTTTTTCTTTTTGTTGTTTGCATGAAATATCTTTTTCCATCCCTTCACGTTTAGTCTGTGTATATCTTTGTGTTTGAGGTGAGTCTTTTGTAAGCAGCATATAGATAGGTCTTGCTTTTTTATCCATTCTATTACTCTGTGTCATTTGATTGGTGCATTCAGTGCATTTACATTTAGGGTGATTATCAATAGATATGTACTTATTACCATATAACACAGTCTGATGATTCTTTCTCTCCTTTCTTATTCTTCCTCCTCCATTCTTTATATACTAGGTGTTTTATTCTGTACTCTTTTACGTTTCCTTTGACTGTTTTTGTGGATAGTTGATTTTACTTTTTGCCTTTAGTTAGTATTTGGATGGTCTGCTTTCTTTGCTATGATTTTATTTTCTCTGGTGACGTCTTTTTAGCTTTAGGAGTGATTCCATCCAGAGCAGTACCTTTAAGATATCCTGTAGAGGTGGTTTATGGGAGGCAAATTCCCTCAGCTTTCGCTTGTCTGGGAATTGTTTATCATTGTTGTTTCCATTTGCAATTCCCTCATGACAAATGATGTTAAATATCTTTTCATATTCTAATGTCTCATCTATATATCATTAACTCATTTCTGAGGAAAAAAGAACATTTGCAGAGATTGGTATTTTCTGGAACACTGTTTGGAAAATGTTACCTTAATTCATTCTGAAAATTTAGAAGTATTCTTAGTACACATTGTTGTTAAAATGGGAGATCATGTAATGCTTCAAAAATCGTTCACAAAATATTAAAATAAGAAGTTCAATGACTAATTATTACTTTGTGTAATCCCTTTAATTTTGTTGATAATGTTTTGTAGTAGATCTTTAAGAAAACGTATTTGGAATTAATAACTTATAATAGTGTCATATATATAAGATATTATATAACTTATAATAGTGTCATGTAGATAGCCTATTATTAGCTTGAATATAAATTTTTATTTTTAGGTATTAAAATTATGTTTTCAAGATTTTTACTAGCTTTGGAAATATTCTCATTTCCGCTCACAGTCCTTAAGTTGATACATGCTTAGGTATATAATACAGAATGACATGTGTGCTACATGAATTATTATAAAATAATGATTGCATATATATATATATATGTTAAATAGGCAAAATATTTTAATATATTAAAATGATGTTTTAAAGATCTATTACAATAGTTGCATGTAAGTGAGTTTTCAGATTCATTCAACAATGAGTTTTGATGCTTATGGGAAGCATTGAGGAAGACACATGTAAAAAAGTATTATAATACAATGAAATGAGTGTTACAAGAAGTTTTCAAAAGACAGACGGATCACAGTGTGATAAGTGGAACAAAGGAAAGTGTCTAAACCAGGCCTAGGGAGTTTCATACTATGTTTGGTTTTCATTCTATAAAAATAAAGAGTGAGAAAAGTCCCTTGCTACCAAATGTAATGCCTGTGCATTACTCAAATATTGGTGAAATGCTGTAGCACCATCTCTTACTGACAGTCATTAATGACTCTAATAAATATGAGACCTTAGTTCAAACAAACACATTATTCCAAATGACAGAAGTGTAAGCATGACTAATTAATGAGTTTGCTAATATTTGTTCCCCATTTATGGGAACATTGCCCAGAGTTAGAACTAATTACTTGTACATATACCTCAGAAATATCCCATATCTCTAAAACCAGGTATTTCATGTCATAGTTAATAGAAGGATGACATTTCTGTGTATTGTAAAGCTCTAGTGCACAAATAGAAGTTCAGAATAATTGAATAAATCACAAACATATTAATTTTTAAATTACATTGCAAAGACAGCTTTTTCTTTCAGATTTGAAATCATGATTCAAAGAGCTCTTCTAATTTATGTACCTGCTACAATCCTTTATAGAAAACAAAATAGTTCACAAAATATTAAATTTGAAACAGAATCCAAGCCCAGGCCCAGCACTCTGTTATGGTGGCAGCCTTCAATGCTGGGCTTTTTGTTCCATGGCACTTCATTTCTTGAATGTGTTTATAATGAGAGACCAAAACATGACCCAATTATTTCAGATTACTTCTTTAAATTGGGATTGGAAACCAAGATGACAACAGCACGAACCAAACTGTAAGTATCAGACAGATAGTGAAGAGGTAAATCATACTGAAGTTCAGAATGATAATACAAATCAAAAATTATTTAACCCCTACTATAACTTTTTTCTGTTTTCTTTTTCCTAGAAAATCACCCTTACTGCCATGGTTAGTAGAGCCCCCTATAGTGGGTGCAACTATGTACCAGCTACAGTGTTCAGTACTCCCTGTATCTCTATTTCTCTCAACAACCTGCTTAGAAAGAGATATTATTTCCATTTACAAATGAGGAAACTTCAATTTAGTGATTAGAAGCCAAGTAATTGGCCCAAATTTACTCTGCTGGAAAGAAGAGAGAGAATTTTAATCTGGATGTTGACATTATAGCATCTGCTCTATCTTGATGTAAACTATTTTGCCACAACACACAAACATGGCATTGAATCCTAAGATGTAATAAATGTGTCCCCATATTCTCTAGTCCAATCCTTTTTAAAAAAATTTAACGGACATGGAAGCTGATGTCCACAGAAGGTCACCTCATTTCTCAACATTCTATAGCTAATTTATGAGAATATCTGTTTGTGAGGTGGATTTTATGAATACAAAATGGTCAGATTACTTCCTGTGAAAACCAATGAAGGTGCAATTATAGGGACAGGCTGTGAAGCATAAACATATCTCTACCAAAGTATGATATCTGTAGAGCTTTTGACCTCAGCTTGTACTTGGATCAGTTTTGCCTCTGTCCTTGAGAGGGATAATTTTTCAAGTACCTAATTTAAATCCATTTTCAGTTTGTGTCTTTATTCTTTACCAATCTGCTCACATTTTAGTTATCCTTTTCTGCTGCCACCATTCCAAGAAAATGATAGCACTCTGATTTGTCAAAAACAGCACCAGAATCTTTAGTACTATTGGAGAACACTGAGGGAGCTGTCTCTTACTTTTTTCATTTGTCTTTTATTCTATTCACTACTGTTATTTGCTATGTGCAGCATTATTCTCTATTCATTTTTAGAAAAGGTGAAAAGACAATTTTACTTTTTACCCCCACAATAACGTAGCACCCCCAAAACTAATAACAAGTGTGAAAGGATATTTGCTTTTTTATGTTAAATATTTTGCTGCTTGTTTCAAAATATAATGGGATTTGCATCTCTAATGATATTTTTCATCTGTGCTATGGAAATGCGGAGTATGCTCTCAATACGTATTTACAAACACATGCATTCATGAATCATCCCAAAGTAGCCATTGAGGATATGAGTAATTTAAATCATATAATAAGAAAATTGATGTACGTAAAGAAAGTTGATGGATATATTATTGAATCTCCTGGTAAATGTAGAAAACCTGAAGGCATTCTTGTCATTCAAACCTGAATAGGGAAGAAAAATAAGTATTATCTTTCAAAATTCAGGAATCCTAATAAAGCTTACAACAGTAGGGTTAAGCTATAGTGTGGATTGTTTTTAGGAATCAAAAAGAAGCAGCACATGTAAATATGTAATTCATAGTAAAAAAAAAAACCCAGGATTTATTCACTTTCTTATACTCTCCCTCTATTTTTCCTTTTCCCTAAGCACCCACACACACAAATTTTACTGAAAGATAATCTAGCATCTGAGGTGTCCCTGAAAAATGAGAAAGGTCATTGGCCTGCACCAACTGGCAATTATAGTAACAACAAGAGCAAAAATCAAAGTGAGATGTGGATGGGATCACTTAATGCTGGATAGAAGCAAAGTTAGAAAATTTCCATTATGAGTTAAGTTTAAAATGCACAGCAGTGCCACTTTCTGAGTTCAGAATCTCTTTCAGTATTACAAAGTGCTTTCATTTATTTTATCCTATGTAATCTCATTTGAACTCCACAACCGCTCTGTTAGGTGTGTAATATTATTGTCCCCTTGTGCTATGCTCCAAGACCTGCAGGTGAGATCTTGATCCCAGAGATCATGCAGTGGGTGTTTAGGGAGAAACTTGTCCAAGTTTTCAGAGCCTGTGATAATGTGTGGATTCATCCACATCTGCAGGAATAAAATCAAACACATAATCTCACTAAGCCAAAGATTCTCAAACTTGGTGCCTCAAAACCCTCTTCAGGGTCAGTTGAACGATTGCTTGGCTCCTATCCTCTGGCAGTTTTGATTCAGCAGGTTTGGGAAGGGGCAATTGGCATTTCTAACAAGTTCTCTGGTGATGCTGGCATCCTGGTCTTGGGGTCACACTTTGAGAATCCCTGAGCTAAGCTCTTAGGGCTGTCCAATCAGCCCCAGTCCCACTACAGTGGGAGTGGTAGATACTCTTCCTCTGTGTGGACAGAGGTAGCCCTCTTGCTTCTAGGCACATGAAAGTTGTATTCTCCCCCCACACTTTGTACCACCCAATTAAGTTTTTATCCTTTTTTTTTTTTGCCTTAAAGCAACTTTTTTCCCTTTGAGGTAGATACAATTTGTTCCATATTTTTGTCATTCTTGGGAGGAGAGCCACATGTTTCATTCACTGTTGGAATCCTGACCTGATGTTTTGAGTCGAATCACTTGCCCTTGATTTGCCAAGTGTAGTGTAAAGAATGTGGATTTTGTAGTATTTTTAAAAAGTTGATAGACTTTTTTAGAGAAGTGTTAGGTTTACAGAAAAATGAACAAAAAGTACAGAGCTCCCGTATGCTCTGTCCCTCTCCCCTCAGTTTGCTCTGTCGTTAACGTCTTGCATTAGTGTGGCACATGTTATAATCGATGGACCAATATTGGTACATTAAGGAATGTGGATCTTCAGGTTGCACAAGGTGAAAGATAAGTGCTCATTCTGAAACTTATTACTTGATAAATGTGGTCCAGTTACTTACCCTATCTGAGCCGTGTTGGTAAAATGGACATAATAACAATGTACTCATAAGACTGTTGTTAGTATAAAATATAATATATAAAACTAACTCATGCATATAATGCATTAACAAATACATGGTCAGCATCACAACTACATATACAAAATCATGTCTGTTTGGGGGCAACTTGTAGAATTTTTAATGATAGTTTTGTTCATGAGTGACAGAATTTGTGGAAAATTTGAAGAATTTTACTTAAGAATTACTTAAGTATTTCTAAGTAATTTTCCAGTTAATATTTTTATGCTATTTGTAAGTTTCATGTTTCAGAGAAATTTTTACCAAATTCAGGGGAAAAGCCCATCATCTTTCCAGGCCACAGAATAATTAATAGATGATTTTCAGGCCAATAAATGGAATGTATGAAATTTTAATGATGACTATTAAAAGAGTCAGCATAGTCTACAAAGTTTTTCAAATTTTCTGAACATAAATTTTTTTCAAGAAATATTACTGACATTGGATTTTAGGGGCTTTGATATTAAAGGTTTTATGTTTGAACTATTTCAAAAGTGTTAGCAAATCCTGAGATTCTTCTGTCTTAAAAGCAACAAAAATTGTCCACCAATCTAGTTGCATAGACAAAAACATGTCAATGGTTCTTGCCCTTAGGCTGAGCTGCCTCTGTTTTGTACTCAAAATATTTGTCAGTGAAGAAATCATTATGTTTCCTTTTCCATTTGGGACCCTGAAAAGCAGAACTTCTATTCCCTAACATGCATATTGCAGAACAATGGGCAAAATGAATTCTTGGAATAAAGTACAAGATAAAAAGACAAAAATATTTTGTATTTGTTTATTATTTTGCAATAAATCATCTTGTGGGAATAGAGTAGTTTAAGCCTTGCCATTTTGCTTTCCTAAAGTAACCAAGTCTGTATGTTTACAGATGAAAGAAAGATCAATACATGATTAATTACCAGAAGGTCCCCAGTCTCCCTCAATAGACTGTTGAAGGATCCCTAAAAGAGTACATAAAGATAATGATTTTTCAGAATCACAGATTTAATACATAGCAGAGAAATGATCCTAAACTGAGCATGTAAGTCAAATCAGGGTCTTTTCACTCTGCTTTGTGTCTCTTCCAGCTTGTTTTTTCTAGTGACAGAACTGTGAAATAACTCATTGGCAGGAATCCTGACAGAGGCTGAGAAAGGAAATGATTAATCCTAAACGTGTGTAATTCTGTGATGGTGTAGACCTATGCCAACTGTAGTTTATTTAAATAGTATGGCATTTGTTTTTCAGTTTAATTGGTAATGTAATTACTAAACATGAAGTAGAATTTATTCTGTTTAAGGATTAAGTCACTCAATATGAACTTATTTAAAATACCTAAAAAGCAATATCTGCGTAAATTTTCCTGACTGAGACATGAGTCATGAGGTATTCAATGACAACTTTTTAAATAAGTAAATATGTTGTGACAGGCAGGGTTTAACATTCTATATCTTCTGTGTCACTTTCAGGCACCACAGGATTCTCATGAAATAGATACACCTGTTTCTATTTTTCACATTAGAGAACAAAGAACAGAGAGAAAAAAAAATTTGACTAAAGTCATTCAGCAAAGAAATTTGAAGCTGAATTTCAAATCCTGTCCTAGAAAACTATAAAGTCAATGTTCTTCTCACTACAGAATGAAGTTTAATAGGTACTATGCAAAGTAAAATTAAGATATATAATCTTGAATACTCAAGCTTTTCTTACAATGAAAGGATTTGTTTCACTAGCATATTATCAGTGCAAAATCAAGTTTCAAAATTACTTAAAATATCAACTTGGGTCAAAATGGTCAAAGCAGGCAAGCTTTATGCCTATATAAATGTCTCCTGAATGCTGTTGTCTTTCCGTATTTGATCCACTGTATTTTGGTTAGGACTAAAAAAGAGGTACAGTGTTACCTATTGCATTTGAAAGTTTACAAAAGGACCCAGCCATGGACCTCAACGGGTAAGCCTTCTGTGGTTTGATCACTTGTGACCCAATGTCTGTCCTCCAGTCCTACCTGGCAAACCTGAGTTTTCTTCACTTCATTCCTGTTTTTTATTATTGAGATATATGCAATAAAATCCACAAATGTTAATGTATAGCTTGATGCATTTTGATGAGAGTATACATGTAACCATCACCCACATCAAGACATCAAATATTCTCACTATTTTTTTATTTGAACTACTTTTCTGTTTGAAACTACTTAAAGAAAAATTTAACCCAGTATTAGGAATTCTAGTTAAATTTGAGTATTACTTAAGCCATAGCCTTAAAGTAGCCATGGAAAATTGTATTTAGAGACATTTCACAAAAGTAAAAATGTATCCACTAGATAAAGCCAGTGTTGTTTTCAGCAGAAAAGCAGACCTTACTCTTCCTAATATTTATTAATTAATAGTTTTCAGATATAATTAATAAAACTGTAAGTAAATTGGAAAAGTATTACAAAGACTCTCTCTGGCTACAAATGGTTGCCTGAGAATGAAGAGAAATCCTTCAAACTAAAATTCCATCAGGACCTGTAAACTGAAATTGCCACTCAATTAAGAAAAGTTTCTAGATTTTTTTTTTCTTCACATCTTGTTCCACTTCTTCCCTTTCTTACTGTTCTTTTCCTGCTGAAGAAACTGTTCCAGCTGGCACATTGGAGAAAGGACACCTGCCTTCTCTTGCACTTGCTCTATTTCAGTTTCACTGCCTAGAGTTGAGGAAATATTGACATGTTTCCAAGTTTTCCCATCTGGAATGGAAACTGCACTAACTTTCCAATGTGTTGTAAGCAGCAAAAATCACTGAAAACCTGTTATCTATACAAGAGCCTTCGTGTTTTCATAGGACTCATCACATTGTTTAGAAATAATTAGTTAACTGTCTGTGTGTATTTCAGTAGACTCTGAACAACTTAAAACGAGGGACGTGGTCATATGTCTATTTGTATTCCCCATATTTATCACAGTGTTTAGAATGTGTTAGATCCTTAGGAAAAAAAAGCCCAGACAACTAAATCTTGTCCTTGTTCCCATTTCCTGGGGGATGACTGATTGGATCATAGGACCTCCAAGCAGATAAAGGAGTCTGAGCAGAGCAATCTAAAATAACCATCTCTGTGGAGAGGCTGTCCCTTAGATTACTCTATGTAGACAAATGCCAGGGTGGCACTAATTGAAGTGCAAGGTAAGGTAAGCTAATGCACTGCCTTCTCAATTACATCAGCTTAGAGGAGATTAATGATGATTCTTCAAAGACCAAATCAAAAGACTGTAGTAAAGGCAATGTTTCCATTTAAGTATAAATTAAAAACATTTGTCTATTACAGAATGGAATGGCAGTTCCTTGAATCTTAGTGAAAATTTAATCCAACAATTCAAGTAACTGTTGGTTCAAATGCAGATGATAAAAATTTTCCTTTTAGTCAATATAACATGATAGTTTACACATTATTTTTCTAGGTTCGGGCCTCTTTATTCTTTACAAAAACACTGAGGGATAGATATTGAGTTATTTTTTATTTTCTGATGAAGAAAATTGAATGTTATGTTCCATTTAGGTGGTGTGTTCTCTCACACTCTCATACTTAAAAGCATGTGTTTACTGTCCTTTATTCTCTAAGCTCCACAGACGCAAGGACCACCTCTGCCTTACTCACTCCTCTGTCTGTATCACATTGCACCACAATCAGCCCAGAACGGTGCAAATAAATAAATATTTATAATGAGATAGTGATTGGCTATTTTTATTATATTCAACTACTAAGACATTGTGATAGGTACTGGGGATATACAAAAGTAAGACAAATGCTCGCATTTAATTCTTCGCAGTCTTGTAGAAAACTGCAATTGGAAAATAATACCAGAAGGAAGGAAAGAAAGGTGGGAGGGAGAGAGGAAGGATGGGAGGGAGGGAGAAAGGGAGGAAGGCTAATAAAAAGAAAGAAATTATACTCTTCTGTGGTAAGCAGAATAATGGCTCCTTAAAGATGTCCACTCCCTGGGACCTGGGACCTATGAATGAATATGATACCTTCTATGCCTAAGAGACTTTGCAATTATGATTGACATCTGGGACCTTGAGGAGAGATTATTCTGGACTATTATAGTGGGTTCATTATAAACACATGAGTCCTTAAAAGCAGAGAAACTTTCCTAGCTGTGGGGAGAGAGAGAGACAGAGAAAAAGAGGGGAAATGAAAAAAGGGTCAGAGTACTGTGATGTGAAAAAGAGTCAGCCAGCAGTTGCCATCTTTAAGGACGGAGCAAAAAGATCATCAGTGAGGAAATGAGGGGCCTCTAGCATTTGGAAAAGGCAAAATACAGATTCTCCTTTAGAGCTTCTAGAAAGCAACACAACTCTGCCAACACCTTAACTTTAACCAGTGAGATTCATGTTGAACTTCTGACCTACAGAATAGTAAAATAATAAATTTGTATCATGTAAGCAGCGAAATTTGTGGTAATTTACTACAGGACCAATAGAAAATGCATGCACCCTTCTTTCCACATGAATGGCACAGGAAATGTAAAACAGAAAATCTCTGCATTAGAATTGAAAGCTAGAAAAAGTGCCACCTTAACTCAGAATTCTAAGTTTTCTAATATATAGAGTTCAGATGGATTGAAATTAAAGGAGAACAGACAAACTTAGATCTGAAATCTTTCCTTTTAAAGAACACGTCTTTCCCGCTAAATAAACCAGAAAGGAATCTGTATCTCATGAAATCCTCAAGGCTTGACAGGGGAATGGCTGAGACGATGGCAGACTGTAAGATACCCGAGAACTATTTCAGCTAGAGAACTAGAGTGCCTTTCATTGCTGCAGGTCAGCAGATGCCATGATAATGGCAGTGCCATGGTCCAAGAGCTCCTAACAGAAAGCCAGAACTAGTGGCACCTGGGGTCATGCAGGGAGCAGTTTTATAAGATTCTTCTTTGATGCCGGAGATACTTAATTGTCATACTTGCACCTGAAAACTCAGATGTCTGTCAAGTTATACTTAACATGGTCAGCTTTTGGTAGAAGTCATAACAACCCAAGAGAAACAGTTTTCATTTAGGAGTAAAGTTCTTCATTGTCTCAATGATTATTTAGGTAAACAAAATGGTCTTAAGAATCAGATTTACTCTCGCTTTGGAAGAGGCACAGTAACACTGGGTTTAGACTTTAAATCCATGCCTTTGTCCCAAACAGCATCATCTATGCAAAAATGAATTTCTCCTATCAGGATTGCCCATGGTGCTGGATCATAAAAACTCATATTCTAGTTATTTATTGATTAATTGACTTTTATCTCTTAGCTCCTATCCTGCTTCTCCATGCTTTCCTCTGTCTCGCTAAGGGATTGAAATCCTGCAAATATTTTTGTAAATTCCCAGGGACAGATGTTCAGACCAGGGTCCCAGGAGACAGCTCCCACGACGGGAGCACTGGCAAGAAGAAGGAGAAAGCCGTTTCCTCTGCCTCTTGCATCGCTGACACAGTGGCCGGAACAGCGGCTTCAGCAGTGGCAGCGGCGGTCTCAACAGTGTCACTGGGCGGGGGCACGCCTGAGTCCCGCGGGGCATCAAAGGCGACAGGAGGGGCAGGGGCACGCTCAGCAGGCCGAGGCACTGCGTGACCACGGCACCTTCCCCGTGCTGCCCCCCTCCCCTCCACCTCCGGTTTGTGCTCCAAGTTCCCCGGTTAGCTCTCGGGTCCTTCCAGTGTCTGTGTCCGCGATTCCTTGCTTTATATTCCTGTCTGCTTGGTATCAGTAAAGTGCCTCCTGTTTCCCGACTAGACTTTGACTCATTTGGTATTTGTAAAAGAAGTGGACTCAGAAATAGGCTTTCAAGAAGGGGAACCAGAACATTTCGATCTAGTTGTCGCCTGAAAGGTGTGACTTAGTTGCCGGTGAATAACGGGCTTTGCCTATTCCATGTCAAGAAAGGAAAAGCTGTACATAAATAGGATGAAGTTAGAGACAAAGTATGAGGTAGAAAATGGTTGTTTAGTTTATTAGGGTGGCAGTGGTTATCACATGGATTATGGAATGGGTGGACTATTCTGATTACACTAGAAAGCACCACCATTATAAGTCAGGAAATGAAGCCACCTGAGATATTTCAGCCTCCTGCTGACCTGTCCAGAGTCACCACAAGTAGAGAAAATAAAGGCTTCTTTCTTACACCCACCTTTACGTCCCTCATTATAGTTTCGCTCTGGCACAGCCTAAGTAATCAAGATGGCAAAGGATTAATGGAAAACAAGTTTGCAGGCTTCCAGGTCCCTGAAATGTAAGAGAAATCACAGAAGGTTGAGAGCAAGAGCCAGTAGAGAAATACTCAACTCAGTGGCCAAATTATTAATGTGTTCTATAGTTGTTTCTGAAGATCACCTAATACACATTCCAGTTCAGAAAGAGGACATTCAAAAAACAAACCAATAAGAACAATTATCTCATTTCTGGGTGAAATTTCAGACCTAAAGAGGACTCCCATTCTTTAAGGATAAAGAGAGTACTATCGGAGCAAAAAACTAAAACAAAACAAAAAGACCAAGAAATTTTTTATGGTATGAAAAAGTAAAACATGCGAAAGGCGAGAAATACCATATGTCTAAATGATATGTACTATAGACAACAGAAGTAAGCTCCAAATAGCATCTATAAAACTCAAAGAAACAGAAGTAAATTTCAAATAGTGTCCATAAAAGTCAAGGAAATATGGCTCTGATATAAAGGCAAAATAATAGTTTAAGATTAGATGAAAGGGCAAAGAAAAGAGATCAAAAGGTAGCAGACTAGAAGGCGGTCCAAAACAAAAGTGGAGCTTGGGAGGATTCTAGAACTGTTCAGATACTACATAGGTGATAAAGCAAGTTTAAATGTTTAACAACAGTGAATATCAGAAGCTATACTGTTGAATGATAAGTTCATGTTGTGATGGACAGGTTTGCAAACTAAGAGAAAATAGGAAAAGCATAAAGAAATGAAAAGGATTAAACCCAAAGGCAAACAATCCATAGCTGAAGTAGCAGGCTTAAATAAAGTTTTGATTTTCACTTACTTAAGAACTATTATGCAAAATAGTTATTAAAGAACACTCAACAAATGAAAAGGGTCAGAAGAGAAGGTGACTTTTCATCTCTCTTCCTTTCCTGTTTACATAAGGCAGTAACATATATGTCAATATTGTCTAGGCAATAGTGAAGATGAGAACTATGTTATTGCTATAGGTATCTCCTACATGCAATGTGAAAACAGCATTAAAATGTATTACGATAAATTGTAAACAGTTTCTCATATTTCTAAAAAGAAAAACTTTGCAACGGTTGCATTATACTAAACTTTCCTAAATTATGGCATTAAACAACACAAATTTACTTGAATCTGTAATGTTTATTTATTTATTTATTTTTAGGATGTACACTTCTGAAAACAGAGAATCAGGAAATATATTAACAATAGTAATAGAGAAAAGTCAAGTGGAACTTATTATGTGCTAATTTGCCTTCTATTATTTTACATGTGCTGACTTAGTACATGCTGATAATAATGGTCCCAGAGGTTTTATTATCTTCCTTTTTACAGAGGAAAGAAACTAAAACACAGAAAGGCTAAATAACTTTATACCAGAGATACAGCAAAAGCTGTTGAGCTGGAGTTTGTTTGCCAGCAACACGTATCAGTTGTCTGTGAACTCATCTCCTAGCAGGACTGTGCCTCACATTTTGACCCTTGTACACTGGTTATAAATTCTTAAGTTAGCTATACTGTAGATTTATCACTCAAGATATTTGAATTATATCATAATGTGCTTATTTACCAGTTCAAAAGTTAGTATTTAATAGGTTAACTATTCTGATTGCTGTTAGAAGAAAAATGAATTCAACAACATTTATTGGTTTATTACTCTAGTCTAGACTCAACACTGAATGTTCATGATGAAAATAGAAAAGCAAAACAGCAGTCGTTAGCCTCTAGAGGTTTATACTCTGAAAGTAGGAATCTGGCGAATGGACAAGTTTGTTTACACATGCTAAAACAGAATTATTGTAAACCAAATACAGTGGAAAGGATTAAATATGGCCTCTTTTACTAAGGTGGTTGAAATGAGGATAAAGAGATGACTGATAGGAGAGATTTTAAGGATATAAAGGGTGTAGTAACTGATATTTATTGAATGTTTTTAATGTACCAGTTACTGTCGTGTTTCACATGGATGTTATTACTTAATTCTCATTGTAAAAGCTGTTAACAGGCTACATTAGTTTTACAGGTAAGGGGAACTGAGTGTTAGAGGCTACATAAGCAACTGACAAAAAGTGACAGAAGTGACATTTTGTGACTTCTTAAAACACATGGTAAACTTGTTGCTTCCATCCTCTTCGAATGTTACACTGAAAACACCACATCAGGAAATCAGTTTAGCCTCTGGTGCCTGAGAGGCCATGTGGGCCAGAGCCATGGTACCTCAGCCAGTAGCCAGCACAACAGCCAGACGTTGACAAAGCCATCTCCAATCTTCCACGCAACTGTCTAACACATGAATGCTGTTAAATGTTTAACAGCCAGCTTTAGGGAAATGAAGAAACCTGGTTTTTAGCCTTTGGCATTTTCTGCGTAAGGACACCTGCCATGGTCAATTTCAAGTCATCAATATGACACTACCATTCACAGGAATTCCACCATCATCAGCTGCCATTAGCTGCTGGGAACACCTCCAGCCACCAGCTCCTGGTGAAATGCAGCGGTGTGAGCGAAGCCAGCTGGAACCAGAGGAGAAACGGCTGAGCAACCGACGGAATCATGAGGGATATGAAATCACTGCTTTATGTTATTACATTTTGGAGTATGCAGCAAGGACTAACCAAAGCAACAAACAACAGAAAGACAAAAATACAAGTATAATATTTAGAGCAGCATAAATGTTCAATAGTCTCAGTCATTGGACTAATGATGATACCAAGAGCTAAAGAAAATATATCTTCCTGTATGATTTCTCCCAATAATAGATAAATAAAATGTTAAGAATTTACTCACACTCTCTTAAATGTTAATCTCTGTACAATTTTAAATGACAAATCAACGGTAAGGAAGAGAAAACAACTGGGAAACATGTACATATATTTCACAGATAATAGAAAAGTATGATTATATCTAAGTGTGTATAAGGAGTACAGTGTATCATCACTGTAATTTTTAGAGATATTTCTATATGAGAGACAAATGTATGACACCCATGGGTCTCTGGAGCTTATAGTGTCATGCAAGATTTTTAAAACGCATGGGAGGATTTACGTATCTGTTACCTCATTTGATACCCACATATTTGGTACCTAGATAAACATTGGTGCTTCCTTTTTTTAAGTGAAATAAAAGACTGAGAATAAATGTGTAATTTTCTAACTTGGGTATGTAAGTTGGGAAAAAAGAATTCAAACTTTATTCCTCACATCATATTTTCTCCATTCTAGCCTGTTGTCTACTAATGTGTTTAAAACATTTTAATAAGACACATAAATGTGGATTTAAAACAAAAATTTTGACTTAGAACTTATTAATGACTAATATGACGAATCCTCTATGCCTCCGTACAAATGAAGCACTGTGAGATGTCCATAGGAGCCACTGACAAAAATTTTTATTATTAATTTATTAATAAGGAGAGAGATACTGCACAGTTCACAATTAGTCACAGCCTGTGGGAGTTTATCAGGCAATTATATCTATCAGTTATTCATTTTAGAAGGCTCTGCATATTGATGATGACTACCATGAGAATTTTTTAGAAATAGAGAACAGAGCTCAGCTGATAATGATAGCTAAAAGAATATCCCCAATGAAGAAGATGGAATACAGTGATTTTTCTCCACTGGGGCTGCTGTTGTCATTAAATCTCTTTGGCAATAAGAAAAGTCTATTTGGGTAGCTTTAACTACTCCTCTATTATGAACTTCTTTCCCTAGCGAGGATGAAGAGCTTTTGAAAACAATATGCAGAAAATATCTAGTACCAGTGCAAATGAAAGTTAATAAATGCACTTGTCTGTCACATTAAATTAACTAGATTAACTAGCTGATAACTAGAAGTGTTAGTGCAGGAGATGAAAAACCACTTGATAGGCATGTGGTGGAAAGAAACCTAGCAGAGTGGGTGGTTGTGTTAAATTACCTCTAATATCTTTTCCAATCTGGATATTCTTTGCTACTTTAACTCAGTGATATTACATGATGTTTATATATCTCACCTTGATAAAATTATTCCCAACAGTATCTCTGGTCTCCAGAATTTGAGTTCTAATGCTAGAAGCTTGGTGTGAAGGTAAGACAATTTGAAGTCTTTGTGAGTCTTAGAGAAAGAAAGAGCTAACTGTACATGTAGTGTAGACAGTTGTAGGGGGTGTTGTCAGAAGAGAAGTGACATTTCAGTCAGATCTTGAAATAGGGACTCTTTTCTGGGCAGAACTACACAGAAGAAGTTTATGGGAGAAAGGTTCAGACTTGGAAAAAGCAAGGAAAAAGGCATTGAAGATATAGAATGTATTAAGGTTTGAAAATGTTTGGTACTCAAAAATTCTAGACTGTAGTGGGGATGAGTATGTGTCAGGGTAATAGGGGTGCAGGGGCAGCTATGGCAGGGGGCATTTCTGGGACAGATCCTTACTTTTATGAATTAAACTAGAAGACATACACTATAAACTTTTATTAAATTGTACATTTAATAAAAAGATTGGCATATGTATTGAAATTAAATCAGTAAGAAGTCATGAATGACTTCCAGGTTTCAGTTTTGAATGATGGGGTGACTGATACTACCATTCACTGTGAAAGAAAAATTAGAAATTGAAGCAAATGTTAAGGAAAAGATAGTTTGTTTAATTTATATAAATATACACATACACAAATACACACACACACACACACACACATATATATAATTTAAAGGAGTCTCAGACAGTTAAGGAAAAATACAGAAGTCTGAATAGCAAGAGAAAGTTCTGTGTAAACTTGGGAAAATAGAAGAATATTGAGAAGGACATCTTTAAAGTAATGGGAAGGTCGGGAAAAGTAAGTGCTGGTAGAGAATATAATTTATGTAGGTTTTAAAGTTTAATTTCGGATGTCAGCAATATATTCAAGTGAAAATATTTTAGACAACAGAAGAGAATGTGGAAAGTCAATGTTAGAGTGTACGTGTGGGTGTCTTTTGCTTATGTTATATTAAATAATTACTTTGTGAAGGCTGAGAATAAATATAGAGAAGATGGTTCAGTAAACTAAAAACATTCTTGGTTTGGGGAAGATAACTATGATTAATGATGATCCAGGAAAAAGATAGTACAGAGCAAAGGGGTGAACCATGAGGAAAAAAAAGCACAAAGATTTTTGGGAGAAGGAATAATCATGACCCCATATACTCCTTAGTGATTAAACATAAAAATTGAGGGAAGCCTGCAGAGTTTGGTTAAGAAGAATCCAAATTTCCATTAATGATACAGTCTTCTAATAAATATAACAGAAATGAAACAGATAACTTAATATACTAAATAATTTAATGATATTAGCAACAGTATTAAAATTACATAATTTTCATAACAACACAAATGAAATGTTGAATTTAAGCAAATAAGAATTGCACACAAGGGAATCACATGGGAAGTAAAAAGATATTTATAGTAATGCTCACTGTAAGGTTATAACACTATTTAGGACAGTTTAAATTATCAATAAAAGCATAAGAAATAAGTTGCAGTATGTCCACTAGATGGAGTATAATGCAACCATTTAAAAAAGTGGTTATGAGTACATGTGAAAATTGTTTATTATATAATATATTAGGTAAGAAAATGTATAAATTTAGGTTAAAAATGCACTATGCAAGGAAAGATGTGTGCCAAAATTCAGTATTGGAATTATGGATAAGTGTTTTACTCTCCTGAATTTTTGTCTGTTTCCAACATCTTTTAGTGTGAAAAAGTAATTTATATTGCAAACAATTATATGTAACTAAAGACCAATCTATTTTTCACAAAAAGGTTTTTGTTCATAAAAAAAATGCTTCTGAAACTAGAAATCAACTGAAGAAACATCAAAGATTATATTAATGGTACTGACTGTTGGCACAGTAATTACTATAAACTAACTTTGCAGTAAATAGAACTCAAAATGCATAATGCCTAATAGATACTTGAACCTTATTTCTTGCTCAAGAATCTACACTTGCCTGGTGAATACATCAACAACCAGTCATTCAGGAACTGGGCTCTGAGGGGTTGTTGGGAATCTTCTCCAGCTACTGAGGAAAGGAAATGAGCATGCTCACTGAGGAATGCTCACAAGAGGGTTTTATGGATCAGGCCTAGAAGGGGTACGGTCACTTTTATAAGTATTACTTCTTGTATCTGTTATATATTTCTGCATAAAATAGCACCTCAAAACTCATGTCCCAAAACACCAATAATTTATTATTTCTCACAATTGCATGGGTTGACTAAGCAGCTCCTCTAGCGGCCTTGTTTTGTCTTACTCATGGGACTGCATTCAGCTGGCAGGTCAGTTGGTTGACAGGCTTAGCTGGGGCAGCGGAACCTCTGTCTCTGGGTGGTCTTTCATTCCAGGTTTTTTTCAAGGCATGCACACATCAGAGTGGTGTTTCAGGAGGATGAAAGACATTAGTGGCAAGATCCCTAAAACCTCTCTCAGAGGTCACATGACATGACTTCTGACCCATTCTGTTGGTCATAGGTCACAAAGCAAGCCCACATTCAAAGAGGTCAGAAATGAACTCCATCCCTTGATCAGAAGAACAGTAACATCACATTGCAAAAGAATGGAGAAGCAGGGAGACATGATTCAGTAGAGCATTATCCCACAGTCTGCCATACGTCAGTTATAGCTTAGGTACATAGCTACGTCTGCATAGAAGTGAGATTGGGAAATGAGACCTCGTTCTATGCTCAGGAAAATAACATATTATTCATTTTAGTGAACCCCAAACATATTCTACCACAGTGGGTAGTTTTGTTTTGTTTTTGCTTAGGAATTGTGTTAAGACTTTAGTATGGAAGTTGATGAGTAACACTGAAGGTTACCATTAAGTTCTGTTCCCACATTTAAGCTTTCACTTGTAACAAAGGCTCTTGCTTTAACTTTGTCCAAGAAGACTGTGTTATGCTTGCCATTTTGTTTGCCAACCCAGCTTTGACCTTCATAGCTTTCAGCTCCAGCTGCACCTGGCATACCACGATGGTGGATGGAAATCCCAGGCCAGCACACCAGCGAGGTATGAGGGGCCAAAACCTGGCTGATAATGACGACATGACCTGCTGCTGACCTGCTGCCTATGGGTGAAGAACTAGAGACCAAGGAGGGTGCAGTCGGCCTGAAGTCACTGTTTGGGTAAATACTTTAAATCCTTTTCCATGCCATGCTAAAATATTTGCAGCTTATCCTCTAATGTGGACTCTTGGCTCATTTTTAAGGAGAGGAGAAATGTAAGCAGTTATATTTCAGAAAGGCAAATACAGTTGCAATAAAGAAAATACTTTTCTGGGCTAAGTGGTTAAGGTAAGGTGACGGATTAGATTACAGGGGCTTAATGTCTCAATGAGCGTAGCTGGAAAGAGGAAATGGATTAAAGATAATATCTGAATTAGAATTGACATGGCTTGACAGCTGATGGTAAACCAGAGGGTGGAAAGGTGTAAGCTGCATTTAATGCCTTAATGCCGTGTGTGCCATTTGAAGGCTCCTGGTCACAGGGAGAGCGGGGCAGGAATGCAGCTCGTGTTGAACTTGCCAAGCCTTGAGTCCTGTTACAACTATATAATCCTACCGAGGGAGTGTTGTCTCCTAAAATATCTAAGTGGGGCATCTATTCTAATTCATTTGCCTGTTGACTGCTTTTCTCAAGTTCCAACATCTAGAGAGAGCACCTTTCCTAAAATATAGAAAAGTGCTACTTCAGCTAGAAGTAGTTCTTGGTGGAGAAGTTGAGGATATCCAAGTTTATGACATGAGTCACCTCATCAAGTTTCAGAACTTTGATCCCTAAAGCAGTGGCATTGCCAGGGGAGCTTATTAGAAATACAGGATATTCAATCTGAATACTAATCAGAATCCACATTTTAACAAGACCACCAGGAGATTCATATACCAGTTCAAGTTTGGGAAGCACTGCTGTAGAGTACAGACAGTGAAGGAATTTAGTTATTAGGGAGTGTTTCTCCATGTGCCTGACTATAGAAATTCCTCCAATGACACACCATGCCCACCTCCTACGATAGCTTCTTCTACATCTGTAGAAACAAGGTGCAGAGGAAGCAAATACATTTCCAAAGATGTGAAACAGGTAAGGGAAGAGGAGGAAGCAGAATAAAGGGAGAAGATTTTTAAAAAAGGTATGCATTTTCCACTTTCTATTTTCTATTTTTATGGTGGTGTAGTTCAGTGAAGAGAGAAAATGCAAGATGTAATCAGTTGTATTAGTTTCCTAGGGCTGCTGTAGTAAAGTTTCAAAAACTAGATGGCTTAGAAAAACAGAAATGTATTCTCTCACATTTCTGGAAACCAGAAGTCCAACTCGAAGGTGTCAGAAGGGCCGTGCTCTTTCTGAAGCTCTGTATGGGGATCTTTCCTGGACATTTCTAGCTGCTGGTGATACCAGCAGTCCTTGGCATTCCATGGCTTCTACACGCAACAGTCCAGTCACATGGCCTTCTTCTCCCTGTATGTGTTCACATAGTCTTCCTGCTGTGTGTGTCTGTCTGTGTCCTGAACTTATCCTTGTAATGAAGACAACAGCCATATTAATTAAGGCCTACCCTAATGGCCTTGCATTGACTAATTAATTACAATAACAATAACCCTATTTTCAAATACTGTCACATACTGAGGGATTAGGGGTTAGAACTTCAAAAGATTCTTTTGAGGGACACAATTCAACCCATAACAGAGGGTAAAAATAATTTTCACAAATTTGTTTGAATGGCCTTTTATAAATGATAACTTATCAGAGAGTTTATGTAATAAGCTTTTGTAACAATAAAAACAGAATACCATATTAATTTAAAGTAATATAAAGGTAGAAAAAAAGGAAAGGTATTGAGTTAATTAAAACAGGAAGTCTAAAAAGGCTGAGTAAACATACTTTGAACATATAGGAGAATAAAAACATTGAGCTCCATTTACATTTAGACTCCTGGGCTGTAGGCCCTCACCAGTTTTTATATAGTACACCTCCTCATTTCTTGCCAATTTCTGTTCAAATTACAATCTACTACTGAGGTTTTTCCCACCCACCCTATGTAAAAGAGCAATCCTTCCTCCACACTGAGGATTTCCTATTACATTTACCATGCTTTATTTTCCTCCAAGTATCTTATTGCCCTCTGAAGTACAACTTAATTGCTTATTTCTTTATACATCTCTTCTCCGTATAATATAAAAAGCTTTAGTGCTGGGACTTTCTCTGTGCTGTTCACTATTTTGTCTAATATTACTCTTCTGTCCCTACCTAGGCACAGAAGAACTCAGTAGATGTTTGTCTATTACACAACCCTCCTAAATACATAATTTACAGAATATTATTTAATATGGCACCAATTTATCTTCTATCATTCTGAGGACAGAAAAGAAATATCTGCAATTGATATAAAGACTCTGAAAATAAACTTTTTGCAAAATCTAGAAATTTAATGAAGCTGTTTTGAAAAGTACAGTCAGCAAACATGAGTTCTGTCCTTTTCCACTGTCAATCCACAGCATAGATATAAGGGCAGACAGTTATAAAATAGCCAATGTTCTACTATAATTGAACTGCTTCTAAAGGGAGCAAGAACCTTAACAACTAGAAAAAACTAGTTTCTTTAGGAACTATGGCTGGTTCTACATATACATATTATCAGAACAAAAGTAAACCAAATTACAAACAAAGAACATTCACTAGGAAAGTTTTGCCAAGGAGAAAATGAAAACCAAGCTGAGATATTTTTCCGTAAGTTAAAAAAAAAAGTTAATGACATAATGGTACCTGAGAAACAGTTCCACAATGTAGAAATGCACAAAGTCAGAAAAGAGGATCAAAGAGAAGAGGAGATACTGAAATCTGGGGCACAGAGAACACAGGAGAAAAGTTTAAGTTAAAGCATCACAGAAACTAAGGTAAATTGGAATCCAAGAAAAGAAGAATACAAGAGAAGAAAAATGCCCAAATACCATGCAGGTATTCACTGGGAAGCACACTGGGACAATTTGAGAAGAGAAAATTCAACAGAGAAAAGAATCTACCCTACAGGTTTTGGGTGAGTTCCAGGCATCCTGAATAATGCCTGAAGATTTGGGAGCAATTGGGCTTCATGAACCCTGAGAATTAACCAGATGACCCAGAAATGAGCCTCCCACTAAGAAGGAACTGCTGGGAATACTGTCCTATGTAAGCGGGTCAGGCACAATAATGGCGAAGTAAGAAATTCACTTAAGAGTGGGGATAGGAAACAGGGCCAGGGATACCAGGAAATAAGAGTTCATATTTTTTTATCACTTCAGAAAAACAACAGAAGAGGGGTTTCTAGAGAAGTGAAATGGTTGGGAAAGACAAAGCTAACCTAGCAATAAGCAATAGAAAAATGATTTTGATCAAGAAGTACATTCAGAAGTATTTTAATAGCAAAAGAGAATAAGAAGCCGGACAACATCCTTACAAATGACGGAAGTGTCGGGGGCTGAGTGTGTTCTCCTCGGCTCGTGTCCCCGCTGCAACCAAGAATGGAAAGGCAGAGACCCAGTAGTGAAGCAGAATGAAGTTTATTTGAAAACACTCCAAAGGAGGAGAGAGGGCTGGAGTCGAGGTAGATAAAGGCAGGTTTATTTGATTATACTCCAAGGGAGGAATGGGCCAGAGTCAAAGTAGCCAAAGGACGGTTTATTTAAGGGGAAAAAAAATGCACACTCAGAGAAAGGGGAGTGTGGGCAACCTCAGAGAAGAGGTGCACTTAAGGGCTTAGGATTCTGCCTTGTAAGGCTTTCATTTGAAGAATGGGATAACAGTAAAGGGTTAGGGGGCTGTAGGCTTGACATGCAGTCTCATGATCTCTGTCTCCGGTGAGAAACACTATGCCATTATCCATGTCAGTCCTCTAGATAATTCTGTGAGATAAACTTAACACAAGGAATTTATTGATCTTGTTCTTCTCCAACATACTGGTTACTCTCAAGCTCTGGGAACATATCAGTTAAGACCACTTGCCCTGCCTTAAGATAGGCTGTTGGCTGATTACCAAATAATATGTTAGGAGTTTAACTTCTCAACTCTCTGCTTTTAGAATGGAATCTTAGCCTCTTGTGCTTCTCGGCATGTTTGGGAAAATTAATCATGATGGTTGTCCCATGTCTCTCTCACCTGCCTTCCAGTGGCTACAAGAAGTCTCAAGGTCAGCTCAAATTCAGAGCCTGTGGAATGAACTCGAATTGCAAAGGGCATTAACTCTGGGAGTCCTTTCTGGCTTTCTGGCTTTATCTGATTAGGTCCCTGAATTCTTGGTGGGCCCTACCTTCTTTTCAGCCCATTCAGACCTGTCTTTCTGCCTAACAAGAGTGAGATGGGAAGACAGCAGGGCGTAACTCCCGCCCAGTTAGAGTAGTGTGGCTTCCCCTGGAAAAGGACAAAGTCTTACACAACAGGGTGCTTGAGATTGAAACAATGTAACAATTTATTCCCCGACGAAACCCAGTGGTATAGAACAGCTCTTTGCTCATAGTCTCCCGTAGGCCCATTAGCTTACAATAGGGTATCCGGGAAATCTTCACAGAGATAGGTTAAAATATAACTAGCATTCTGGCTGAATCTATAGAAAACTCCCGCTGCAGCAAGCATAAAACCCTAGACGCCGAGACCCCAAGCGGCAGCCTAGTCCCTCCCTGCACTTGCGGGGAGTTCCATACTTTCTCTTATTCTGAATAAAGCTCTCTCTCTGTATCTGAATAAAAACTCTCTAACTCTCCTGCCTTGTCTGTTCCTGAAGTTCATTCTTTGACAAGAACCCTGGAATCAAGAGGACATCAGAAAAGCATACCCACTGCTTCAGTTGAAATTATATTCAAAGAAAATGAAGATAGAAGATAAAAAACACAACAAAATCAGAAACAAAAAAAAAATCAAAATATAGACATAGGATTAAAGAAATATTTGGAAAAAAGAAAAAGAAGAATTTCAAAATTGGAGAATGAGATAAAAGATTTTAATAAACAACAAAAAATGACATAAGAGACTAAAAAGTAAAAGAAAGAAAATTGAAAAATAAAAGTAATGGAAAAAGATTTTAAAATATTACAAATAATGTGAGGAATAGAGAAGTTGGCCAAGGTAGATCCGATACATGTATACTGAGTCCCTGAATAAGACAATAACAATCAAACATCTCAAATGCAAAAAAAAATCTATACTTGAAGATAAATTCTTATTTTTTAAAAAAGAATTAAAAGTATTTGAAAATTTATTGAAAGAGCATCCCACATACTGGGACAGTCAACATGAAACAAACAAAAATGAGTTATATCCCAGTGAAATTGCTACAAATTCAAAAGAAGAATGAGCAAGCAAACAAAGAAGGCCAAATCATTCACAAGGAAAACAGTCAATTATCATCGGTCTTCTTGACAACACTTTATGCAGTAGTCAGCTGAACAGCATATTTAAAAATGCAAGGAAATAAAAGGTGAGCCAACAATTTTGCATCCAGCTTTTTAATACAAAAAGCTTCATTTTGAATAATAAAAATATAAATCAAAACCATACTGACATATTCCATTTCGCATATAATATTTTCAAAGTCCCCCAAATCTGGTAACACATTGTGTGTACGTGCTTGTGTGTGCATGTTTGTGTGTGAAACAAGAATTCTCATAAATTTCTAGATAGTATAAATGAATAATATCCCATATGAAAGGATATTTGTCAATCTATCAAAAATATGAGTGCTAAAACACTTTGATGCAGCAATTCCCTTTTCAAGAATTTGTTCTACAGATATACTTTCAAAGTAGGAAATGGCATATATAAAAGTTAGGTAGTATGACATATTTTTAGTAGCAAAATACTGGATATAAAATTTATCACTAAGAAGTGGCTAAATAAATTTTGATGTATTCATATGCAATTTAAAAATTAATGAGAAAGCTATTTAATATTATGAAAAATGGCTAATCTAAATAGTTGTTTGGGGTTCTGGGACCTAATTCAAATGTATGTGGGAGGTAGATTCCCCACACCACAGAGCAGTGCTCCAACAATCCTCCAGACACCAGCTGGATGTCTTGCAATTCAGCACAAGTCTGACACTACCCAGAGATAACATCAGATCCCAAAGGTAAAGGGCTCAGACTTACAACACTGCCCCGCTCCTACAGCACTTCAGAAACCAATAATAGCCCAGGTTGGCTATGAATCACAGGTTCCCCCACCCTCCTTGGGTTTCATTCATTTCCTAGAGCCTCTCACACGAAGCAGAGAAACATTTTACTTACTAGATTATTATAAAAGAATGTAAGTCAGGAAAGCATACTTTCTAGGGGAAGAAAAGCATAAAGCAAGGTATGGCAAAGAAGCACAGAGCTACACCACCTACCCAGAACATGTCACTCTTCCCAAATTTCCACATGTTCACCAATCTGGAAGCTCTCTGAACCTGGTCCTTTTAGGTTTTTATGGAGGTTTCATTACACAGGAATGATTGTTTAAATCATTTACTGTTGATTGATTGATTCAACCTCCAGTTCCCTCCTGACACCAGAAACCAAGGGGTGGGACTTAAACATCCCCTCTCTCTTCAAGATTAGTTCACCTGGCAACCAGCCCCCATCCATAGGTACTTTTGAAAAGTCATCAAACATAACCCCTGCTGGAATTGAAAGGGGTTTGTTTTGAATAACAAGACACCCATTTTACCTTTGTGGCTCTAAAATGTTTTCAGGACTTGAGGACAAGAGACCAAACATTAAAACAAAAATGTTTCCATTACTCTTATCACTCAGGAAATTCCAAGGTTTTTGCTGGCTATGAGTCCGGAATTGTGGACTAAGACCAAATACCTATTTCCTATAGATCACAATAATTTATTATGAAACAATGTGCATAGCAGTGTATATTGTATTTTGTTGCCATTTATGAACAAAAGATGAAGAGATATGAATGTATGTGCATAGGAGTTTATTTTACATGCAACAGATACTCCTGGGAAGATTAGAAAACTATTAATGTCTGTCTCTGAGTAAACTGCTAAAAAAACAAAATTGAACTGATTAAATTTGAAGAACTAATTAAGCAATTCATGGATAGGACAGCATATCCCATCTAGCAACAGAGGAATGCTCAAACCAGTCATACAAAATGGGTGTGTTGGTAAAAAGACAGACATGAGCAGCTGGGTAGGGGGAGATAAGGCTCAAGGAAGCAAAACTGTCCCAACTGCCCAGGTATGGGGTCCCAGGTGAAGACAGCAAAGGCTTTGCAGGGAGCTAACTTCTTGCCTATCAGGACCAGCCCAAACTGGTCCCAACCAGGGACCAAGCAGGTGCAATGGAACAAACCCAAGAATCACCCAAACCACACCTCATTAAAATAAAATTGCAGTTTTGCTCTCCCAACTGTGGGCTTTTCCGTGTGCATTTTGGGAAAAGACATGAGCACCAAGAAGAATGGGTGTATAACTACAGCTGTCAATCAAATGACCTCGCCCAGTCAATCAAAAGAATTGCCTCCCAGCTAGGTGGTGATAAATAGATGTACTCCTAAAAGTTCAGGGCCTCTATCTCCATTGACTCCGGCGTGTTCCTGCCTTGGAGTGTATTCAAATAAAATTTTCACTCGGCTTCGCTGCGGTGTCTCTGCCTTTCAGTTCTTTGTTGCTGCAGGGAGAAGGACCGAGGAGAACAAACTCAACCCGTAACAGAAGGGTTTTTTAGGAACTAGTGGGGACCAGAAGTTATTAACCAAAGTAAAGGGGGAATTGTTTCAAACAAGTTCACCTTCCTTTAGGGGGGAAGAGCAGGGGTTCTTATCAAGCAGATTACTTCACCTTATTTTGGGAGGGTAGATGGAGAAGGTCATGGGACACATTACCTCATGGGTGCTGAACAGAAAATTCCTGATTAACTATTAGAAGGTCACATTCCAGGAAGAGGTTGAAACTGTAATTATGTATTGCTTTGCTGTCCCTGAGGGGCAAATGACTCCATTTTGAGCTGTTGTTTCTTTTTTAACAAAATGAATTAGAGGATTGGAAGATAGGGTATAAAGAAGCTTTTCTGCTTGGACTACCATAACAGAATACCACGTACTGGATGGCTTAAAGAACAGAAATTTATTTTCTCACAGTTCTGGAGGCTGGAGGCTGGAGTCCGAGATCAAGATGCCAGGAGGATTGGGTTCTGGTGAGACCTCTCTTCTTTACTTGTAGAAGCCTGTCTTCTCACTGCATCCTCGCATGGCCTTTGGGCATGTGTACAGAAAGAGAGAAATGTCTCTGGCATCTTTTCCCTTTATAAGGACACCAATTCTATCAAAATAGGGCTGCAATGTACAACCTCATTTAATCCCTAATTACCTTCTTAAAGTCCCTGTTTCCAAATATAGTCACATTGGGGGCTGGAGCCGCCTCATACAAATTTTGGGAGGATATTATTCCTTCCATTGCCATATACCTTCTCAAATGTTGCTTTTGAAACAGGTGAATGAACGAATTATTGAGCAAATGAAAAAACCAAAGCCAATAAACTAATAACTTCCTTAGAAAAAGACATATGAGTTGAGACTGAAGAAAACTCAATGATATAAAGGACTGATCTGAGTTGCCTTATTTCAGTAAGCAACTGAAATAATAAACATTAAATTGATGGAGAAAGGTCTTAGTTATGAAGTAGAGAAGAGAAAAGATTCAAAATAAGAAAAATTGGAGTTCCTAAAAAGTATGCCCAAATGAATATAACAGGAAAATTTTGCAATTAGGATGAACCAAATTAGCTCATGATATTTAAAGCAAACATGTTTTAATGTTATAACTTTAATTATACATACAGATCTATAAGAAAGTAATGAGTACATCAGCCCCATTACTAAAAAATTAATCAAAATAATAAAAATTAGTAAAAATAGTATGAATCATTGGTGGGAAGTATTTAATACATGGACTTATTCTCATTTTACACCAGTGGGATTGCATTTGTATATGCCTAAAGTCAATCTGTAAAGACTTTTGACAATTTGTCCATAAATCTTAATATAGTCATAACTTTAAAAATCACATTTCTAGGAATTCTGTCCAGAAGAAATAATGCACAATACTGTTTATAAACATATTATGATATATTTATATGCATAAAACATCTACATATACATTTATATGTGTGAATATACATACATAAATATAAAATGATGTGGTATCTAATATTAGGACTTGAAGAGCTAAATATTTGCAAAGTGATAGAATGGATTATGATACACTTATAAATTTATATGATGTGTCATAGGAACTCAGTCATTTGATCATGGAAATTTTAACTATGAAATGCATTATCTTTTAAAACACAGGTACAGACATATATGTATATTATATTCCCTGAAGTATGTAAATTCATATAACTAAGGAACTACCTCCATTACATTTAAGTTAAGCACTCTAATGGATCTATCTTGAACTTTTTATCTGGAATTTATCAACTTCAGAAATCCCATTGAAAAGAACAGTTTGCTCCTCCATGACCATGGCTCATGTACTCCAACAATTTAGTCATAATATCTTAGATTATTATTTCATCCATTCTCTTTAGTTCTTAAATCTTAAATTTCCAAATCTAGAATAAAATGTCCTTTCCTCACTGTCTATGGTTAGGTGATAAAAAAATCCCATGTTGTTTAAATCAACCCATTTTCTATTACCAGGGCCTAAAATAATCCTGCCCTCTCCTCTCTATGACTCTCTCTTGTGCTCTTGCTCACTTCGTCTCTCTCTCTCTCTATGTATAGATAGATAGATAGCTATGAAAATACATTTACAAATCAATAAATAAATAACTTTCAAAACCTCTTTTAATTGTAGAACCTTTTAAGCCCTCATTTTATAGAAAAAAAAAGCTGAACAAGATTGATTTGTCCAATGGAATAGTTCCTCAGTGGCAAAATGATGTCCAGGGCAGCCTGAAGGTAAAAACCATGCTTTCAAATGTATATTCCCTGTGCCTCCATTAGTTCTGTACTATCAACTAACACCAAATGGTAGTGTGGAAGAAGATACAGGATATCGTAGTAGAGTGCATTGGAAGAGCATCTCACCCAGTGTCACACATAAAGAATGGTATTTAGAAATGGTGATGCCTGAGATAAGTTTTAGGAGTTAGCCAGATGTAGAAGCTAAGAAAAGCTTTCAAAGGAAGATAAAGGAAGTCATAAAAGTAAAAGAAAACATGGCCTTTTGAGAAATAGACATACTGGAGTGGTTGGTGCTCAGGGCTTCTGTAGGGAGTAACTAGAAATGAGTTTGGAACATTGAACCAATAACTTACCATGAAGGTCTGTAAAATGATATTCTAAGAATTGTTAATGTTATCTTGAATAAACAACTTCAGGACCCCTAAGCATTTTTGGTGCAAACAGTGGTGTGGTAAAACAGGAAGATCAGTCTTGTCTACTCCAATTTCTCAAAGTCTAGGAAAACTCAACTAAGACGTCAGGAGAAATTCTCATCTTTTCCTGTCCTGAGGTCCTGAGATTTTCTCCCAAGAAAGGATGCAGAAAGAGGTCTAGGTCAGACAGGGATATGTGCCTACCTGTTTATTGATTACACTGCTCTAATCAGATTCCACTGAAGAAATAACATGACCACAGTACTCTGAAACTGGTACTAGCTGACTCTGGTTACATAAAGAGGACCTACTTTTCCCTTCAATGGTGGGCTGATGATCTGCATGGATTTATGAAGCACCTTTATTTTATTACTATGAAGACTGCCATCTTCCCTGAACTTTCTCTGTAAATCTTAGCTTAATCTACCCAAATATAAGAACTTTTTAATGAATAATTACTCCTATTTTGGTTTATCTGGTACATAACATGCTTTTAGTCTAAGAGGAGTCAAGGTCACAACACTCTAAATATTTATTTTATGTCATTATTGAAATGAAGTAATAAAACTGAGTTAAAATCTGAAACTGCAATTAAATTCATAGTGTTTCTAAGTCAAAATAAATAAGAATTATGAATGAGACTTGGACTCATGATGAAACTGCATATTTTTTTAGGAAAGAGGCTTAACAGGAAAAAAATAATTTCACAGCAGATATTGTGTCATTTCTAATCTGTTGTCAGTGTCATCTGTCACCATTTTATCTGTTCTTTTCACTCTAGATTATATTTTTTCATTGAAGATCTCAATGTTAGGAATTCTGTTAAAGGGGTCACCTGGAGGTTAAATAAGCCTTCAGTGATAGAAATTCTACAAAGAATTTGTTCTCACAAATTGTCAATGGGTGATTTTTAACTGGCACTAATCTGACAGGTTGAAAATTGAATGAAAATGTGAGAAGATTAAAACTTTCTGCCACATATATCATTTTCAACAGTGATTTGCTACAAATAAAAGACTGCTCTTTAGTTTCAAACACTGAAAGAAGGGAAAATGAAATGTTAACTGTTTTTCATGTATATGGGTGTTTAATTTAATACATACAACATATTCTATGTATATTTACTGACGTGTATAATATAGATACTTAAGTAACACTTTTTTCAGGAAATATCTTTAAACATTTATTAACAGCGTATAACATTCTAAATAATTAAAGAGTTTGGGCTTCAGTAACTTGAATAAGAAGGAGGCCTCTGAGAAAGCATTAATTTTATACAGTTGAAAAAACTGATTTATTAAACACAGTCGTTATAATTTTGCCTATTTTTTATTGATATTCAGCCACATATACAATCATTTACACTTAAGGATCAGGTGGAACATTTAAGGTTTGGAACCTATTCTCAGGATATAATTCTTAGGGTGCTAGTTATGACACTTCAGAACTTGCTCTGTTTTACCCCTTGACCCACTACATTATTTTCTATTCTGTTCTATAGATCACTTTTTTTAACTATACATTTTACCTCTACCTTTTTTATTGTCTCACAAAAGAATATATGATCTGTGCTAGCAGAGTTCTTTCTGTGTTTATTTCTGTTTGTTCATGACTACAATAACCTCAGCACCCAGAAAATATCTGGAACCTAAGGCACACTCAATAAATATTTATTGAATAAATATATGCTACAGTTTACATTTTGTATGAAGAAACTATGATCCAGAGGAATTGAGTTGTCTAAGGGTAAATGGAAAGTCTGCGGAAGTTTCAGAAACACAGCCATATTTTCTAACATCTAGAACAACACATTTCCTATTTCCTAAATTCTCCGATATGTAATCCTTAGGCAATACATATGCACATGTATACACACAATATATTATATAGGAGCAAAACTTTACTTAAGAAAACTTTTTTCTGAATTTATATTATTTCAAATATTTTTTAAGAATTTTCTAATGGCACCACTATGTAAAACTACTAGAAAGGATTTGATAGAGCAAAAACTAAAAGTCATTTGTTTAAAAAACTTACAATGAATCAAAGCTGCCATCATATATTACAAATTTATTAGAAGTCTAGGAGACTATTGAATCAAAACGGTCATAATAATCATCTAATTTGTTGTGCATCTATATATATATACAATAGATCCATGTACTATGTACATATGCATATACTGTGTGTACACATGTTTATATACATTTTATACAGTTTATACATACATAGACATTAAACATAATATGTAGACACATAGTACCAAAATTATTCTAATATTAATTTGAATAGAAAAATTAATAAATTTTGTAATTACCAAAGGACTTAATTTTTACAACTTCTCCATATACGTTTTTCTTTTTCATTTCTTGTTAGCTTTGGTTGTGACTAAGAAAAAGTAAAACTAATGTACACACAAAAAAACCCTCAACATCTTACTGGATTATCAATGACATTTAATTTTTTTTTTCTAAAATGTAACTTGTGTGCTTTCCTTAGTTTTGAGTTAATCAAGTTGACAGGAAAAAGCAATCGTCTCTGGAAATAAGGTGCAAACCAACTCACTGCATGGCCTGTGTAGTCAGTCCATGCAGTACTGACTTGGCTGCCTGACCTCATTCATCTGGCCTTCAGCAAGGTTTTGATTCTTATCTTCAGATTCAGCCATCTCAAACTCAGTCGTGGTTGTGCTATTGAGTTTCCACCCCCATGACCACAGTGCTGTGTATCCTTTGTGGCGCATAACTGCTCTTAGTTGTCTCATCAAAAAATACCTTGAGACTGTGAAGGGACTGGAAAAGAAACTTATTTTCTGTTGGATGGGAATGTGGAAAGAAAAATCTCGAGGAACACTGACAGCCACCTTTTGACCATGAGGTTAGAAAAAAATCCAGTAAGAGAAGAAAACTAAATGGAACAATGAGATACAGCAATAATGAGATCCTGTTAATAAATCTTTTGTATCCCAGAATTCACACTTAGATCTGTTCTTGAATTTGTCAATAAACTGAATAATTATAATGCCATTTTATTTAACTTACTTTGGGTGAGTTTTATGTCACAATTAAAGGACCCCTGATAGACTCTATTATTCTTGATATAAAGTTTAGTTACATGCAGAGTTACAGAAAAAAGTACTGCATTTAGTTTCAGAATAACAAATGAAGTACATTTTTTCAGATGATATATGTTGTTTTTCTTTGATCTAGGGTTGCTATTGTTTTCACACTGATGCTCTTTATGAGAAGGTTTGTAAATTTCCTATTGCAACACTAAATATGTATCCAAGAGAGTGGGCAATGCTGTTCACCCATGCCACTTACCACTTGAGCCATAATTTCTTGATGAGCAAACAGAGGTCCCAGAGAACATTTAAATCAGGTTTCTGGGAATAAACTGTGAGAAAATAAGCATGTGTTAGAGTGGCTGCAAAAGCAGTATTGTTACCCTAGTTTAATTAACACAAGCCATCTTCTTACACATTTTAAGAGCTCTAGAATCTTACTGACATGACCTTCTAGGTGTTCGCTGAAGGATGTTCACTCAATTGCAAAATAAAATCTCACAAGTGTTCTCTGTCACTTAAACTATCAGATTCTCTATGTTCCCATGGTCCCTCTGGACCCTACAACTCAAATTCTCCTACTGAAGTCCAGCATTTGCTAAGTCTCTAGATAGGTTCTTATATTTGCAAATTTTCATGCGCATCAGCATTGACTGTGGACATAGTCATTTTACCCTCTGCCCATTTCAGTAGACAGAGGAGCAGACGGAGAACTTCCTAAGCAAAACAGGTGTGTGTGAGTGGGAGAGGAGAGGGGGAGGACAGAGAGCAATGTGGCGGTTAAAAGGACCTCAGTACAGTCATCTAGGGCAGTGGTTTGCTTCCTTCTTTTGATTGTGCTAAAGATTCAAAGAAAAAGAAAATATTGCCTTAGTTAATTTCTTCACAATATCCTTTGTTAAACCTGTGGACAATATTCATATAATCCCTTTTACTCGTGCTCTTACTGTGATAAAGGACTATTAGTCACCATTGTATTCTTTCCACATGATACAAAAATATGATCAAATTCTCTTTAATAGTCCTTGGGTTTTCTGAGAGTCATAGTAGATGTAAAAAAAGGTTCAAAACTAAATTTGCAAGGCATCTCAGTACATAAGAAAATATATTTCTAGAATATTTCTTCTTACATCTCAGATAAAATACAGTAGACATAAGTTGAACAGATGAACTTATTTTTTATATCTATAAACAAATACAAACACATTTCTGATGGCAGGTCAGTTGAGATTTCGCTTATATGTCATTACAGTGCCAGTGTGACTGCTCAGCTTAGAATGTGAGATGACATGATTGATTGCCTAGAACCCATGTCTCCCAGACCAACCTAAAAAAACCTTAGAAAGTCAAAAGCCAAACAATTGGTGATAACTGTAATGCCCATTTGTTGGAATGCAAAAATCTGGGTTTTGTCAGATTCTTAGCCAAGAATATCAGCTAGACTATTTTAAAATTAGGTAATAAGTTAATCAAAACTTTGGACTAAAAATTCCTTCTTTTGCCCTATTCACTCAGTTTTGAAGCAAGAAACAACTACTAGCACGACTAATCTTAAGCCTGTATTCATCACACTACTATAACGTTTATAAATCCAATCAGTGGATTTGTGAATGTACTTCAAACTCTATAATAATCTAGATGAGATGCTTAATTACTTAGTTCTAGGACCCCATAATTCTTGCAGGCTTAAAACTTACTTTGTGCCCAGAGGGGATAATTACTAAATCATATGTTATCAATATTTAGGGACATAAAATTAAAAATGCATATTCATTTGCTTCCAGGCTGTTATTATTGCCCTCATGTGTAGAGACAATTAAATCACTATAACATTATAACAAGACTAGTGAGATGGACGAACCAGAACAGTTTCCTAGGTGCCAGATAACTGCCTCATGACAGAAAGGGAGGGAGTTTTTCCCGATGCCAGGATCTTTCTAAAAATCTGATAATGGACCTTTTTACGACTATTACTGAAAGTTGGAAAAGAAAATTCTACGACTGATTTCTTAAATTTAAGTACATTTTATGACCTTATATCTTCCTCCAAAATTAAAATTGGTAATATGAGTATTTCTTCATTAAAAACGGTAAAGATAGAAATTGTGATAGACAAAGAGATGTATGTGTGTATATATATATATATATATATATATGTGTGTGTGTGTGCATGTGTGTGTGTGTGTGTTATATATCTCACATGTGTGGAGATATATATGTGTGTGTACATAAGTGTATATATGTGTTATTTATGTGTGTACTACTTATATGTCTGTGTGTGTCTTTGTGTGTATTCATGGCAAATGTAAACCCAGGGTTTTCAATGTCAGGATGCTACTTTTAAAATGCTATAGAACAGCAGCTCTGAAAAACTCATTTTTTTTTAATTACTGGAAATATTAAGGGTTCTAAACTTGTGTCTATTGCAAAAACTAAGATTCCTGGATTCTTTTATATGATTTCCCCAAAGTAAACTTAAAAATATATCTTCCGTGCTACATCTTCTAATGGCTCAAAACTACAACTGAAAATATACTCAGAATATTCTGAATTAGAATTGAATGTAATTACACAGGCTCTCCTAAGAAAATGACACTTCAAATTTGGAACTTTCTTATTCTAAGGAAATGATACTCAGAAAGAAGTGAGGGAAAATATCCAATACTAGGAGAAAGGTTCAGCAAATTATGTTATAGTCCTATAATTAGATAAATTGTAGACATTAAAATGTATGCTTTTGGAAAAAAAAGAGTAACTTTGAAAAATTCTTATAGATTCTGTGAATAAGAAAACAATGTAATTAGAAAAATTAGCAAAAGCATACTCCGTAATATTCGGACTAAATATGTTTTAGGTTGTTGAATTTTGCCAATCTAATATTGTCTATATGGTAGTGAACTAGGTATTCTATACTTGGATAATTTTGTTTTTACTAACATAAAAGTAATTGAACAACAACAGTGAAGAAATAACATTCTAAAAGTTGGGAGAGAACCCATGGGAAAACAGAGGTTAGAGTGGGTTCATGGGGACATGCTGTGTCTGGGGGTCACGGCTGATTTCATGTGGTCAAAGATGTGGTCAGTGAGAACTACTCCTGAGGTCATGGGGAGGCAGTGCCCGGACTCCCGTTAACCCTTTGTAAAGCTGAGGAGATAGACTGAGGCGAACTGTCTTGAGTAAATTTGTCTTATTCACATGTGTATGTGATGTATGAATAACCCAGAGAAATTATTTTTTTTCAGTAAAAATTTGTAAGAAATGGAGATTTCATGCCTTCTTCATTTGGACTTGGTATGGTGAAGGTTTGGAAGAGATATTTTGACCACAGGGAGAGGACTGAGTTAAGAGTTGCTGAGACCTCACTGGACCTTGCAGAGCGGATGAAATGGAATGGCACCAGTAACACTGGCTGAACTCAAGCCACTCAGAGAAGAGATTGCAGTAGTGATCCAAGGCTGAGGTCACGAGGGGCTTCACGGAGGTGGTGTGCAGTGGTTGGAACAATGATGGCACGAAGGTCAAGAACCCAGATGTTAGGTCCAGGTGCAGGGCTTGTTAAAGGCGGTTCCTACAGCCTAATTAAACAATTATTCTAGAGTTTTAGAGGGATGTGAATGGAAATTAAACAGGTTTGGTAAACTCCACAATATTGTCTCTGCAATCTGACAAGATTTTTGCCAGCATAGAAAGATTATTATCACTGTCACTCTATTTGAGGTCTCCTGTGAGGACCAAATAGAATTGAAAAGCTGAACTCCATTGAAATAGCCCCCAAACCCCGCGAATGTTCCCAGTAAATGTTGCACAGACGTTTCTTGGCAGTTCTTACTGAGACTATATTCTTATAAAATAAAGCCATATATAATATCATATATAAGACTTGTATGTCAGAGTGCCCATTTTTGCTAACCTTCCAACTCAGCCCTTTTGTGGGGCTACCTTACACTCAGTCCTCTCCCTGTGGTCATGTCTGGAACCTACAGTGGGGGAAGTCACCACGTTATAGATACTATGACGCAAGTTCCATTAAAATAAAACATCTTGCCTATAATTTTCTCTGCTTTTTTCCAGTGTGTTTTTGTTGATGTAATGCTGTTGATACTTGTTGATACTGTTGATATCATGCTCCCCCAAAGAAAATATTGCATGCTGACAGGTCCACATTACCAAAGAGAAGATTTCTATTTATAACATCCAGAGCAAGGCTGTTAGAAGACTTTTTCTTTTCTAAGGATAGATGTATAGCATCTCGTTTTGCCTCCTGGATCCACCCATGCTTCTCTGAGATAAATAGTGTGTCAAAATGACTTTGCACTATAGTGCTCACTACTTTGTAATCTCCTCAGGCTAATATGCAAACTGTGGGAATATGGGTTGGTTTCCAGGTTGCACATGTTTTCTTAATAGACTATGTTTTTAGAGCAGATTCAGAGTTACAGAAAAATTATACAGAAAGTACAGAGAATTCCTGTATGCCACCTCCTTCTACACACACACAGTTTCCCCTATTAATAACATGTTGCCTTCATGTGGTATATTTGTTACAATTGATGAACCAATATTAACACATTATTATTAACTGAAATTCATAGTTTATATTAGAGTTCACTCTTAATGTTGTACAAGTCTATGGGCTTTGACAAAGGCATAATGTCATGTATCTGTCATTACAGTATCATACAGAATAGTTTCATTGCCCTAAAAATGCTGTATGCTTTATCTATTCATCTTTCCTTTCTATCTCTAACTGCTCTGAACTCCTGGCGACCACAGATTTTTTTTACTCCTTCTATAGATTTGCCTTTCCCAGCAAATCATGTACTTTTTTGAATCATACAATTTGTAGTATTTCCAGACTGGCTTCTTTCACTTACTAAAATGTGTTTAAGATTCCTCTGCAATGTGTAGTGTGTCTATGTGTTTCTTATTAACTTGTTTCTTTTTTTATCAGGTAATAATACTTTATTGCATAAATGTTCCACAGTTATTGATAGTCATCTGGGTTGCTTCCTGGTTTTGTGATTATGAAGAAGGCTGCTATAAATATTCATATGAATGTTTTTGTGTGGACACTTGTTTCTACTTCATTTTGGTAAATATTTAGGAGCACAATTGCTGGGTCATATGGTAAGTTTGTGTAAATATACGGTAAGCTTTGTAAGAAAGTACCAAATGGCCTTCCAAAGCCGCTATATCATCATGCAGTCTCCACAGCAGCAGATGAGAGTTCCTGTGCCTCCAGATCATTCCCTGCATCTGGTGTTGTCAGTGATTTTCATTTTTGCCATCCTAATGGTATATAGTGGCTCATGTTATATATTGTGCCTCTTTTAGATACTGAAAATGCTTTTTCTCTGTATACCATCATCTTAAGTATCACACAACTCCCAGGCATATTTATTAGACTTCTATATCTGACTTCTAATTATAGTTTTTATCTGTATACTTCTTTACTTTGTTGATCAAACCTTCTCTGAATGTCTAAGTGCCATCTTTTTCTCCTTTCCTAATTTAGGACTTAAAAATTCACCCTCCCCATTACTGCCGGCACAGAGACCTCTGGTCCTTGCGGGAGTTGTTATCCTGTTAATGTATGTTCTCTCTTATGTTTCAGATCAGTTTGGTTTCCTTTTCTCATGTAGGAAATAAACATCTATCCTCCTATTATCCTGTGGGGAAATACTCATCTCCAAAAAAGGAATCATGAATTTTTAATTAAAGTACAGCACATTATCTTCCTTATCCTCACATCGGGTATCCTCACCTTGGCCCATTAGATGGCTTTTGTGTGATGAAGCCGGGACTGGAACATGGCTCTTTTGACACTTTAAATGTTCACTTTCCCATTATTCACTAATAATGTAGAGATTTAATGGGCAGTCCATTCTAACATTCAGAATCAGTTGGGAAAAATTAAAAGAGCAAGGGAGATATAAAACCAACATATATATCAATTTATCACATTTTTTCTCAGGGATGCAAATATTATATCTACTGTTACAGACAAGTTAAACTGTGTTCCTCCAAAAGTTATATTGGTACCCAGTACCTCAGAATGTGACCTCATATGGTATTTTAGGGTTCCCAGACCCAATTCCAATGTTAAGGGGGACTTCTCACACACAACACCAAGAAATTCTCAGACACCAGCAGGTTGTCCAATAATTCAACTCTATTTTAACACTTTGTACCTAGAGATAGTATCATATTCTGCAGGTTAAGGGTCCAGTCCTTCAACACTACCCTTTCCCCCAACTTCAGGTGTCAGTTTTAAGCCTCAGGCTTCTGACCAACTGGAGGTTCCAAATCTACAGACTGGAGGTCCCAAGGACCTCATCCTTAGGTTGCATTCATTTGATGAAATAGCTCACAAAACTCAGAGAAACAGTTAACTGACTGTATCAGTTTGTCAAAGGATATGATAAAGGATACAACAGCCAGATGAATAGATACATAGGGCAAGGTTGGGAGCAAAATTATAGAGAATGTTTGGAATCTTCAACAGGGTGAGGATTATGTGAGTGTATACACAAGTCAAAATTCACCAAGCTGTATTCTAGCACTTGTGCATTTTATTGCATGTACCTCAATAAAAAAATATTAAAAACTAAAAAAAAAAAAGAAAAGAAATAGACTGCCACACACGTCCCACTTCAGATGTACAGCTTCTATCCTCCTGGAGTTTAGAGCCTGCCTTGGTGGCACATGGAAGCATTCTGGCTCCCCAAGTGTGGAAGCTCTCTGAAAAAAAGGAAAAAAAGCTGTTCTCTTGAGTTTTTATGGAAGCTTCATTACACAGTCAGGACTGACTAAGTCATTGCCCACTGGCAGATTCAACTCCAGCTCCTCATCCTGTGATGGTCTGAGGTGCGGCTGAAATTTCCAACCCTTTAATCACGTAGTTGGTCCTCTGGACAACAGCTCCTGCCCTTGGGTGGGCTCCAAAGTTCCCTTTTTAATAATAAGGCACCATGGCTCTTATTGGGTTTCTTGCAGTACTAGGTGCCTGTGAGATTGCAATATCTATTCAGAGGGGGTTGTTTTATGGGTATAAAATCTTGATAACCTCCACATCAAAAAGCCTCAAGACACATGCAATTAAAAGATGAGATAATATGCTACCAAATATTAATTGGAACATATTCAGAGGTCAAGGGTTAGCTGACAATGCCATTGTGAGTCACAGTTGATATCTTCATGTGATTATTGATGTCTTCATTTGATCATTGTTAACTTTTTATGAATAAATTTGTTTTCCATAGCCTAGATAGATTCTAATGAATCTATGAGATCAAATAGCCACTATACACCTTAATTATCTAATTCTTTTTAATTTTTTTGCAGAACTGGAAGTATTTGATTAAAGGTTTTGTAAGCAGAAGTCGCCCACCAACATAATGCCTTGACTTTGGCAGTTGACTGTGAATTCCCTTAATGTTGATTCTGAGAACAGGAAGACTTGAGAAAGCAGGAATAGTACGTTAGCAACTGCCATCAGATGAGATGATGGAAATGGGCATATTTAGCCAAGGGTGGAGGATGGCAAATTGTGACAATGTAGAGAGAAAATAATGACTTACATCACTGATCAATAAGCCTTGATTTTTCTAGTAAGCAAAGGGAAAATCTCTCAGCCATGAGAAATAATGTCCCTTCAGTCAAAAAAAAATTATAAGCATTTAAAAAATTGTTTATCTTCAGTAAGCTGCCTTCAAGAAAAGGAAGGAATAGGTTTGAATGGCATTAGATATAATGACAAAGGCAAACACAGACAAAAAACAAAATTGTACTTTTTGTTTTTCATTTTTGAGGAAACTGTTACATTATTTCTGTTTCTTTCTTTGTTTATTTTCTTTTGCTTTGTTTGGATTCATGAGGGTTTTAAAGCAATTTCCTCTGGTCCTCCGTAGCATAGCTAACAAATAAACCCTTTCCTTTCCCTGGTCCCCAATGACAATGACAATAATCTTATTTAGGCTGGCAATAGTTAGGAGGAAGTATCTATCATAAAAATAAGTAAAAAACAATATATCATCTTTCATTTGACCATAAAAAGGAAAAGAGGAGAAGACTGGTCTTATAGGAAGCTGTCATGGGAAAATACATAGTTTCACAGACATCCTTACTTGCTCTACACTGGTGTTAGCTTCCTAGGTAACAAAGTACCACAAAGTGGTTTACTTGAAAGTAGAACAAACTTTGTATTCTTTTGTAGTTCTGGAGGCTACTAGTTTAAAATCAAAGTACCAACAGGGCCATGCTCCCTCTGAGACTGTATAAACCTCCCTTTCCTGTTCGTCGGCACTGATGGTGGCCCCTGAACCTTAACATTCCTTGGCTTGCAGTTACATCATTCTAACCTTCAACTCTGTCATCACATGGCATTCTCCTTATGTGTCTCTGCCCTTTCTTTACAAGGACACCAATCATATTGGATCTGGACCCACCCTAATGACCTCATCTTAATTTGGTTAATCTGCAAAAGTTCTATTCCATAGCAATATCATGATGTATAAGAAATAAATCTGGGTCACCTTTTTGGTCATATTTTTTCAGATGACCCAAATATATTTCTCACGATACATTTGGTTTTCACCCACAGTTCCTGAAACCACTGTAGAACTGTAGAGATAAAATGGGTATCTTGTTATTAATGAGGGTGACTTTGGACCCCACTCAGTTGCAGGAGGGTTACCAGGAGGACCGACTGAGTGATTAGAAGGTTGGAATTTGTAATCTTACCCCTCAGTCTCCAGGGGAGAATGTGGATGATGAGTTGGAGTTGAATCAGCCAATGGTCAATGATTTAGTCAACGCTGACTATGTAATGACACCTCCATAAGAACTCAAGAGAACAAACAGCCTGTTCTCTTTTCAGAGAGCTTCCACACTGGGAGAAGTTGAGCTCTTCCATCTGGCACTCAGTCAAGCCCCAAACTCCATGAGGACAGAAGTGTCTTTTCTTGGGACCTTGCCCTATGTACCCCATCATTTATTAATTCATATCCTTTATCATATTCTTTAATATGCTGATAAACATAAGTGTTTCCCTGAGTTCTGTGAATTAATTAATCCAATCGAAAGAGGAGGTTTTTGGAAAATCCAATATGCAGCCAGTTCATCAGAGGCACAAATAATTGGGATTTGTATCTGAAGTAGGAGATGACCTATATCACGTAGGACTATACCCTTAACCTGTGAAGATCTGATGTAATCCCTGGGTAGAAAGTGTCAGAGTTGAGTTGAATTCTTGGACACCCTACTGATGTTGTATGGTAGGTAATACTCCCACCTTCCAGGTTGGAATTGGGTCTGGGAACCTATTTAGAACACATGGTTTTGGTCCATTTTTAATTTGCTTTCATGGGGTCTTTTTCATTTTTTTGCATTTGTCTGTACCTGCCTAGGTATGTATAAAAAATATATTTATTACTTATTTCTATTTTGTTAAAGTATTTTAATTCATTTGTAAAAGAGAGATGCAATTTATGAACTCTGAATGTCTAATTCATTATAAATATTTCATGACTTAATTCACTTTCAGCTATTGCTATTGGGAAGATTATAAATACAATTTTTTCTTCTTTTCCAAAATGATATTTTGGTGAATTCTCCATACTTTTATGTCTTCAACAAATAGTACAGTGAAGCTTTTCTTAATTTTTGTAGGTCATGAATACCTTACAAAATGAAAGTTGTTGCTTGTACACCAAAACTATTTTGAACATAGCCTGCCCATTTTGTTATCCTCTTTTTCCCAGGCTGAAGTTCAAAACTACATTTCCCAACATCCCTTGCAACTGGGTAACAGAAAACTTTAAACCATTACACCTTCTTAAAAGTAAGAAAGATTATGTGAAGGCTGAGTGAGGTTGAACAGCTCTTCTAACAAGGAGAGTAATATAGTCATTTGATTTTCTCTGCAGCAGCTTGGCAAAGGTTCTAGTGTCTGTGGCTGTGGTGGTTTCAAGAAAGATTTCTGCTGGAATAGTCTTATGAGGTGACTGGACACTTCTCCCGGTTACATCTCTTCTGATTGATTGATTATATGGCTCACTATGCATTAAGAAATTATATTATCCAACTAATACTTTGAACAAAATCTGCTTCTGCTTTAATTATCTAAATTAAATCTACCTGCAAATAAATTTCAATGAATCCAAAAATATCGCATAAAATATGATTCTTTTCTCAGGTTGCAAATACATATTCTGTTAAAGAGGGAAGTAGCAGAGACTATTGTTTTTCTCCTACAATTCATTCTTCCTGATTCTTACATAATAGAAGCTCCTGTTTTTAGCTACATGGTGGTTTTTCTAGAATAAAATATTAGCGTAAAATTTCCCAATTCCCCTTGCAGTTAGGAATGACTTTATGGACATAAGTGGAGGTCCCCTTAGAAACTTTCAGTAACTAAGTAAAGGGAGGATGCACACTGTTCTTTATCCCTTTTTCTTCCTGCTGGCCTGGACCACAAGAAGGAGAAAGCAGGTGTTGAGGATGAAGGAGCAAGAAAATGGAAGGAATCTTGGCCACTGATACTTATGCTTGTATATTTACCTTAATTGCCATGAATTGCTTCCTTCTGTATCTCACGCATACTGAAGAGAAAGAAACCTCAATTAGGAAAGACCAAAGATCATTTCAAGTGTTTGGAATTTCTCCCCTTGAAAGGGAAGAGTTATCTTCCCTTTCTTTATATCTGCGAAGGCTCTGTGGACTGATTTGACTAACACGCTGGAAGGGATTGTGTGCTGGCTACCAGAACAAGGTCTACAGGACAGGCGGCATCTACTTCCTGTCTTTTAGTAAACTTATTCCTGAAACATAGCTTCCAAACATAGCTGTGGAAGCCCATAAAACTCCACAAAGTGATTCACAGTGAAAGGATCTAAGACCGCTGAAAAACCTTCTCAATTTAGTCAGTTTCAGCATGACTGCATAGAAAAAACCATGGAAGTAGATCCTACGGCCCTGTGAGTTGTCCCAGATGATCCTGAATAGCATAGACAGGGTGTCCCTGCTGTTCCCTGTCCATGAGAAATAAGGCATAAGCAGCAATCAAGGAAAATGTCACAGGTTTTAGGCTAATTGTCAGGAAGATATCCACACTGACCTTGTCTGAAGATCCCACAAAAGTACCCATCTGCCAGTTTGAAGTATTATGCCACCATGCAAGGACTCCAGTGTTGCTAGAAATTTCCTGCACCCACAGTCTCTCTTCCTTCCCCCATTTTGAACCTGAGTGAAGGTGAGGTGTCAAAATATGTTAGGTAACCTAAAAATGCTTTGTGGGGAAGAAAGGACAACATTTCTACTTTCCCCTGAATAGGCTTTCTTTCCAATTTAGGAGAGGCAGAAGTACTAACATTAAAAACATGCTCAAAATTATTATTTCTTTCATTGAATGTGATAAAGTATATTAAGAAATTTATTAATATGTAATTCCTAATTATTTTGCCAAGATGGATTGTTTATCAAATTTGAACATTGATTTAGGATACATCTTCTGAAAGTGATCTCATTTATTTTGTTTTTCATATTCCCTTTCACATTTCTAAATCTTAAAAATGAAGTGCTCTTTCTTTTTACTACTACTGATTCTCTGTTTAAATAGATATTTCAAATAAACAACATAAGGAACTTTAAAACATTAAAAATCATTTAATGTTTTCTAACAATAACATAAGTTCAGTAATGTGTTGTTTGATTTTGTGCATTGTTTTTTTGCCTAAGTTCATAAGCTGGAAAACTAGTCCCATTAGCTAGTCCCTGTTAACATTCAAAAAGGAAAAACACTGAGCCTTTGAGTTTTCCTTTGATGATAAGATTGGATACATTCTGTAAGTTATATCATTTAAGTGACTCATTTTAATCATTTATCATTTAGTTGTCAAATAAACATTTAATTTTCTATTTCTCCTAATGGTGATAAAAGCAACTCTTTTTCATTCCAAACTACTGTTTATTTTAGCATAACAAAAAAAGATGGCTCCATTATAATGCACTTATATGGTACTACTTTAAAAGGGTTTTCTTGTGTTTTTTTTCCCTCCATTTTCCATGTAAATAGTTACATTTTCTTACAGCCCCCATATTTTTTTAGGGTACTAGATATTTTGTAACTGATTTAACAATAGCAGTGAGCATAGTATTTCCTATGCCCCTTTTGTTTGGATCATGGGTGGTCACCAGTCAAAAAAGTCTGTCTAGGGATGATCCAAAAACATTACAGAGAAAAGTCAGTGGAGATTAGGGTTTAAGGCCCTTTACTTTTCCACATTTGTCCTATGGCCTGTAGAGATATTTACATGGAGACGTATTTTTGTAATATTTACAAAAAAAATTTCTGATTTCAGAAACAAATTTAGAATATTTTGATAAAATAAGACATTACAAAATCCTTATTTGGGCACATATGAAGGTCCTGTATTGTATTCAGTTTATTTGATAAATGACTGAAAGAAATTCAGGTGTATAATTTATGTAATATGAAACAAGGTAGAAAAGATAAATCAATAGAAATCATTTTGTTATTACAAGACTATAACAATAAAAAAGAAAAACAAATTCATAAAAAGGGAGAGGTAAATGTTTCATAGAAACTTTAGTAAACTATTAAATCATTGAATAGATAATTCATTTAAAAGATACTTTTTGAAAAATTATAATTAATTAAAGAGGAACATTTTGAAGAGATAATTGTTTAAAAAATCTTACTAAGGAAAGGAATTACCTATAGGAAGACTTTGGAAAAATATATTTCTTGCAAATACAAGATAAAACATTAACAGTAACAAAGATAACATAAAACATGTAATATAAACCAAGACAGCAGAACATTAACAAGAAACTAGTTGATTACTGTTGTCAATTCAGAGTATTTCTGATTACTCATTCCTCCCATAAACTTGAAACACCCTAAAAGCTAACAGCAGATATATAAAATAAACTAATAATTGCATTTGAAATATGTTCCTGAAACTTTACATAACATCACCCATAACAAGATATTAGATGATGCTTTTTGTATTGGTAATGATATAAAATCGCTTGATCGACCATAGAGGAAGGTAGAATTATCTTTCTTTTCAGTGGGTAGAAAGTTAATATTACCAAACTGCTTTCACATGAAGAAAATATCAAGGAGCTTATGGCCAAAAATACAAATGGAAGAGTTTTAATAGCTGTATCAGTAGTTAACTAATAAAAATAATTATGTTATCTTTTTGGATAATGAGGTGTTTGCGATCCTTGTCAACATTTTAAAATTAGTAATTTGTTGTGATTTGATTTTTTTCTCATTCTAAATGATAAATCATTTTTATATAATGTGTTTTAACTTCTATATTAAAGAAGTCTCTTTAACTTGTTATTTATAGCTGTATAACATATTACCACAAAAACATATATTTATTATGTTACAGTTCTTTGGTCAGGATTCAGGGTACGGCAGAGCTGAGTCCTCTGCTCAGAGTCTAACAAGAGGACAATTGAGATGTCAGCTGGACTGCATTTGCACCTAGAGGCTTCAGTGGGGAAGAATCTCCTTGCAAGTTCACTCAGGTTCTGTCTCAAAATTTTGGCCTTAAGAGGTAGGAAAAACAAATCTAATTACAGTCAACCAGAAGGTAAACAGACATAATTCTGCATCATACAAGACTGCCTTCCTCCCTGATACCTATCAACTAAGGTTTGACAAATCTCTTTTGCATAATTATTCTGTATAGCAGATCAATTTGCACAGATCTTCATACAGTTTTCATTGTTGAAAAGATCTTAAGTAGTCTCTTTAATACTTCACCCTGCTTTTTGAATCTCTGAACTGATGTAGTATATCCAAATTATTATTGGAATATGTACTCTCATTAGCATTCTTATGAGTCTATTGCAACTAACATAAGCTTGATTTTGAGCATTGCAATGCCAGGATGAAATATCATTACCTATCATCCCTATTTCTGAACTAGTAAATTTTCACTAATAGCTAGGAAGTATCTGAAAGGATGTAAATAACAGGTGCTGATGATAAGGAAAATAACATTTTTCAACATGGCTCATAGATTTAACAGGAGAATCTCAGCCCTGCCCTGCCCCCCACCAGGACCCTTCCGGGTTCTTCTTCCACCCTGTTTGCTGCACGAGCCAAAATGCCACATATATGGAAGTAGAAAAGTATAAATTGTTCCCCTTGCCTGTGCTCGGGGCCCAGATCTTTGGAGATCACTCACCTCTGGGCCTGCCAGTGTGCAATAAACCTCGCATCCTCCAAGACCTCCGTGTGCCGCTTGGTTCTTACGTCGGGTGATCCAGTCCAGGTTCAGTAACACTGAGAATGAGGCAGATGTAATGTCCATGCAGGGATGAGATTAATGAGATGCTGGTGGACGTGGAGTAGTAGAAACTCCTTGTGTCCATCAGTGTGCAAGCCAGTGATATCCAATAAGAGTGGGAAAAATGCATCTTCTAGTTAGTGCCTTACTCGCTTAACAGTACAGTATGCTCTACTTCTGGGTTTACAGAGTTTGGAGGCCTCTAATGATTTTTTTCTGACAGTTTTATTAGCTTTATGCATAGTGAAAATGTCATTCATATTCTAAATATTCTAAATTTGTATCCAAATGCACCATACTTTTGGCTCGAACTTCTGAATAGTTTGATTTACTTTAGATTCTGCTGTGACCAATGCTACATCCGCAACTATACAGCCAGAACAATGTTGGAATCATTCTGATTAGAATTTTCCTTGGGCTGAATAGCTCTAAATGTATCCAAGCCAGGGAGTAGGTGATAGAAAGTAAGAATATTAATCATTCTCTGGGTAAACAATGAAATTGCTTGTGGGAATCCATCATAATCCATAGGATTGGAGAGAATTTTGGGAAAAAGTCTGGTTGACTAAGTGATGTCTTGAATAGCTTTTCTCCCAAAAATTACAGAAAGAATATTTTGACTCTCTAATAAACACAAAATAATCAAAAGTCTCAGCTGTTACATGGGAACTCTCCTTGTCACCGAGTCATGCATGCCATATCTGACCCATTAATATTCCTCTATATAGAGAACTAGCTTAATGTCATTCGGTAAAATGTATCCTATGGTTATCATCAAGAACAAAGCTATATTTTAGTTCTGTATCTTAATTATTTTTCTTTTCTCAATTTTCCTTTTTTTGTACAGTCCAAAGAATACATTTCTTCAACTCTTAACAGATTGTCAAAACAAGTAACAACTTTTTGCCATTGTCTAAAGGCATATTCTTCATCCCCCCCCAAAATCAATGGAAGTACTTGAAAATACATTTACATATAAAATAATATATGCAATTTGAGCAAACTCAGAAATCATAAATGCATAAATACAGTTTATAATCGTCTCTCTGAAAACAAGAAGTAAGTGCCAACTCAATGTACACAAACTTTCAAATTGAATGGGGAGTCATAAAGACCCATGAAAAGTGACTTTAAATATAATCTAGGCAAGTGATTAATTTCAAATTAATCACGTTTTTTCCCAGTTTCAGAAATAACCGCAGTTTATATTTCAGCCTATTTTTAAAAATTGAACATAAAAGTACAAGTGTTCTAAAGTTACTTCTACAGATGTTTGGAACTAAACACTAACCTAAAACAAAATGTGGTTGCTTTTCTTTCACTAGAGTGAAAATTATGGGGTAATTACAGAGGGGACTTCTCTCTGCAATTAACATTGCTGATTGCATCCATTACACCACTAAAGTACACTTAAGAAATTAATACTTCAGAGATTAAAACAAAGATCAAACATTCATAGAAGTCATGGAAGAATTTGTGACTGAGCCAGGCATTTCTGCTCTTGACAGTTAACAATGTATTTCTACTTAGTGCCCCTCAGGGTAAGCACTTGGGCTCCGATTTCAGATGAATTAACAGACACAAATTTAAGCCCTCTGCTTCTTAGTATTATGACTCAGACAAGACACTTCCTGTATCTGGTCCTCAGTATTTTTATCTGTAAGATTTTATCTATCTCACAATGCTATCACGAGGGTTAAATCATGAGAGATAGTAACCCTGGGATACAAAGTGGGCATTAAAAGAGAAAATTGACCTTAGTAATTATTGCTATTATTGCTCATGTTATTTCACCATATCCATTTCTTATCAACTCAAAGGGGTCTTTCCGAAGTAAAATGTTGTGAAAATTGGATGGGAGGAATGATCATTTGACAATCAGGAGAAAGATTTAGCAATTTATCTGACAGGATCATAAAATAATTAAGGTAAAAGGCTACATGTAATATATATCCATGTAGACAGCAGGCACTCTTGTGTGAATTTAGTCTATAATCTATACATATTAATAGTGTTAAGTATTGTGAGGGTATACAGGAGAGTTAGGGAATAATGGAAAAGAATGTATAAAATGTTGGGGCATAAGAGAAAAGGGAAAAAATGAGGAGAGGTCAGGAGAAGAATAAGGTGCATGGGGGGAAAATACTGAGAATAGTTGCTTTTCAGTAAGATGTGTTTCCATGGTTATCACAAGCTTGTTTGTGCTCTTTTGCTAAGAAAATGTAATTATTTTTTAGTAGCAAAGATAATTTTGAATTTTGTAGTAAAAAAAATTAGTACAGTTTAAAATATCACCAGTTAACTTAATGCCTAGTTATACCTGGGCATTGACAAAGTTAAGATTGTCTGCATTTGGTAACAGAGCTACTAATGGTTAATTCTAGCCATATTGTTTCATTAAATATATCTGACTAAGCTTACCTTTATGAAAATTATTCAATTTAATTGCAAGGGAAATATTTTTCATAGTATTTTTCCAGCTCTGTGTGTGTACAGATTGTCTGAAGTAATTAATATTGTTGCCCTCCTCCTTTTCTACCTGTCTAAGTCTTTTAAGAGACAATTATATATCAGTGAAAATAGCTTCACATTGAAATATAATAGTAACAATAATGAAAACAATAATAATAAAGAACTCTAATATTTACTGAGCTCTTACTATATGGCAAACATTATGTTCAGCATTACCCATATACTTTATGGATTAGGTATAATCTTTTACTAATGGGAAAATTTTATGAAATAATGTCTGTGAAATAGTGGTTCAATACAATATCAAAAATATTTATTCATCTGTTCTACAAAATCTCAGTACTCTTTAGTTTTTGCTATCGCCTCTGCCTAGAACATTTCTCCCTTCAGTTTTCAAGGCTTGACTTCTCTGCCACCCTTCATTCAAATATCATCTTGATTTCAACACCTCATATCACTAAATATTACCTATTATGTTATTACTTTTTATTTGTTAATACATTCAGTGGCTTTATCTCCCAGTAAAGCTTAATTTCAGTGAGAGAAGGTATATAGTCTGTTCATTTACCACTATATCTCCAAGGTGCAGGAGCATGCCAGGTATACTGTTGGCATTCAATTTGTAACAGAAAGACTATTCTGTGCTTCATGAAAGGTTGTAATATGAAATTAGATATATTGGCTAGTTATTTTTTCGTTGTCTTTGTAGATCCACATTTCAGTCTCCTCTGTGTCTTTGAAGTCTATTTAAAATGGGTTTCTTTGCCTTTTTAGTTCTGTTATGGATTCTAAAATGGGAAGTACTTTCAGGAAATTAGCAACTTGGTGAAGAATGATGTCAGAGTATTTATTTTTCTTGTTAACTCTCTGCCATGGTACAAGTTGCCTGTGGTTATGTTCTAGTGAAGACCACAGCTCTTTTTCCAGCAGTTTTCTCCTAAAACTCCAGGTTTTGCAGCCAGTTTTTATAAGCACTCTCTCCCCTTTAAGTCAAGGTTGATAGCTGATTCCAGCATTTAGCTTCTGAATGCACCAGCATAACACAATGCTTCCTTTTCATGTGCCCAAACTTTTAAAATCTGTGAAGCAGAGAGTGAGAAATTGGGACTGACAGGTGGCCAGTTGGTCAGAGTATAAATAGGGTAAACTGGTAGGGATTTGAATTTGTTTTGAAGCAACAGTGTACAAGGCTTCTGGTAGATTAGACCTATGGTATGAAGTAAAGTATAAAGGGCGATTTCTAAAATTTTGATCTGAACAACAGAGGGAAGAGAGATGCTACTTATCATTATGGTAAAACTTGTGGTTGGTCAGATTATTGGAAAGAAAATCAAGAATTCTGTCTAGGACATACTGATTTTTTGAAGCCTATAAAATATATAGACCTATAAAGTACATATTGGCTACACAATAGGATTTTTAAAAGTTGAGCTTGAATTAGGAAATATGCACTTGATGGTAACAGGATTTATATGCCTAGCACTAGGTTGGAGTGCACAGAGAAAAGGAAATAGCTAAAGGTGGAAATGTTTGCTCCAAGATTAGTGAGAATGTAGGTTTTTCTTTAAATATGAACAAACTGATGACCAGAACACCCTTTGTACAGATCAATTCATATTTTTATCTTAAAAATTGCTTAAAAATATACAGCTGATCTAAAAGGAATATGGTATCAATCTTCAGGGACAAAGAAGATAAAACGATGAATCCAGAGTGGAAATAGCTACCAAACCATTGTTTATGCTGCGGGATATTACTGAAGAGTGGTAGTCTATTCTGCAAGCTTGAATTTTAGTAGATTTTCTATCATGAAAATAAAGCAAAGCCTGGTTTTATTGGACTGAAAGAGATAAAAATGATGACCCTGCCAAAGCCAGGAAACCTAATGGAGAAACTATGTAGAAGGTATCCAGAATGCACCTTGCATGGCCAAAGGAAATGGCAGATACACTTGCTTGACTCAGCCTCTGTTCTGGATATAGGAAAATTGCTTCAGAAAAATTTTTACTCTGAACATTTTTGAAGTAAATCCAAGGTTAGAAGTCACACTAAATATATCACTCTAAAAGCTTCCCAGTGAAACTCATGTGTTGGTAGCAAATGTAGACCATGCCAGTTTGGATAAATGGAAGTTCTTTACCTCCCTAGGGAAGCACATTTCAAAAAAAAACAAAGAAGGGTCAAATAATTTTATCAAATAAATGCTCCAAGAAATAAAAGTTCATAAACAAAAATGCCAAACAAGTGGGTAAATAAGACATCATGAACAGAGTATAGTAAAATAAGAAAAACAATCAGATCCCTTATCTCAGCAGTTATGGGAATTTACAAATCAAAATGTATAATAAATTTGTAAACTATAAAACAAGGAATCAATAAAGAATGATGCTATGAAAATGAAGAAAGAAAAAGGAGACTAATGACACTATCAAAATGAAAAGATAAAGTTGGAAAAGAACCAGACAAAATGTCTACAAATGAAAATTAAGATAATTGAAGTCAGACATGTAATATGTGGGTTAAAAAAAGATGAAAATATTAGTCCATGTAAAAAGGGAATTAGAGAGCTAAAAGGCAGGCATCTAAAAATTACCCAGGATTTTATACAAATACACAAAATGGCAAGAAATATGTAGGGTGGGCTGAAAAATGTGGGTTGAGTGATTAGATTTAACATGTCGAAAATGAATGAAGTATAACAACAAATATCAACATGGATCAACAACCAAAATACATTGTTGAGAATAAAAAGTCACAGAAGAGTATCATATAAAAATGTCAAAACCAGACAAAAACATATTATTGATGAACATATGGTCAAAATACATAAATTTTGTTTAGTAATGAGATGTTAAAAGTATAAAAATGAAAGAAATATTAATATTTCATTTCAGAAAGCATGTATTTCTTGGGAGAGGATAAGGGATATAGAGCATAAAAAGATTTCACAGTTCACGATAACATTGTCTCTTAAGCTAGGTAATAGACACTCATTTTTATCATGATTAAAGCAATAGATTCAAATTTTGTATGGTTTTTACTAAGTTTGATATATTAGTGAGAAATTTCTTTAACAATTATTTCATAAACATTTTCTATGCTGCTATCCTTACTTGATAATGAACCTGACAAATCTGTTTAACTAAATCCAGGTTTAACTTGGACTCATGGGGTTGCTTATAATTTTCCTCAAATTGTCAAAGAATGTCATTGGTTTATATATTCTCCGTGGAAGAATGTTGATGGTGAATTAAAAGAACTAGAAAAATTAAAAGCACTAGGAGAGGAACAAGAGCCCTCTCCAGCTGTGTGAGACCTCAGGTAAATATTTTTTTCAGGACCCCATCTATATGAACAATTTGATTTAAAAATTTATTTAAAATTCATGGTCCTCTGTGGAGTATAGCAGGGTTTTTTTTTGTAAAGATAGAATAAAGGGTAGAGAAGAATGACTTGTTTACCTGTTCATTGTTCAGTCAGACGTGATCTCTTTTCAGATCCATGAAATATCTCTTTGTTCACGTACCATCAAATGTGCCATTCCTAGCTCATTCCATATTTTGCTCTGCAAAAAACAGGTTAACAACACTGTTGTTCTCATAATGCCGTGGTTCTTTAAACTCTGGTCATATAGAAACAGTATAAACTTTTTGCCTCTGAAGTTTCCTAATGTCATTAATTTAATGCATCATTATTCTTGATACTTACTCTTTGTACCACCTGTGAATATTGGCCTCCAATTACTCTCTTAACAGTTATAACTGTACTTCAGGATGATCACAACAAATAGAAACTTAGCCAGCCTGTTTAGGATAATGTGAACAATAATTCATCTTCAGTTCAAGTTAAATGTACCATTTAGGATTTCAGCATAAACTTCATCTTCTTCTGAATTCTTTATACATAAAAACTACATTCCTAAAAGGTAATCTCTTTCAGTATTGACCACATCTCTGGTTCTGTAGGCAATAACCCCAGTGGGAAGATAGTAAGATATACAGGAGAGGGTGTTAATGTGGCTCCACTTGGCAAACAATGTCTGACTCTTTTCCAGTATGGCTTTAAACAACCTCAGGAGAGCCTGATGTCACCACCTATTGGAGACAAGAAATAATATCAATCAGAAGGCTTACTGGGCTTGCACAGTATCTGTCTTGACAGCCCTGGAGGAAGTAGTCATGGACACTGCAGAAGGACTGCCTAACACATCATGAGGCAGCAGAAGCAGTGGAGAGACCGCCCTGAGTGCAGTCACAAGGACACCCAGATAAAGGATGCTTGCTTCCACTCTCATCACACCGGGGTGCTACAGATTGGAGGGGGCAACATTGTTACTGCACCGTTGGGTAAGTTTTGATGCAGGGACCCATATACTCAGCTCAAGAGCAACAAAGGATGTTGAACCATCGGTAACCCAGGGCTCTGAACTCATCCTGTGAATTATGTGAAAGCCACCTAAAATCAGGTTGTCTTCACCATTTTGGGGGCCTGGTTTCACACAGCTCTGTAGAAGAAATACCAAGCTGCCTGGTGGGAGTGATCTACTTACCAGACCACAGTCTTGGAACTTGGTCCAGAACATAGGACCCTAAGACAATCCTAGCGTTATGGTGACAGGAGATCCTCAGGGCTTCTGGTCAACATAATGCATAAATGAAAAGTGATTCAAAGGAGAAATTGGGACAGAGCCATGCCAATTCCAATTCTTGGGTAAGGTGACCTCCCCAGGAGACAACACACTACAGCTAGCCCTAAGCAGAGCAAGTGATTTAGAAAATTATGATAGGTAATTCTTGGCCACCGGGATCCCTGTGGGACCAAGTCTGGTTTTAAAGTACCCTACATGGGTGGCTCTGCTAGCCTCTTTGAGCCACTGGCAGTGAACTAGAAAAATCTGAAGAAGACATTGAAAAATATAACTATGGAGATGCAGGTTTCCAGGTAGAATCTTACTTGTCATATATAAAGGCAGTATTGTATTGAATAGTCAATATTGAAAATATTTTACCAAATATAACAAAATCAATCAGAAACATTCTACATTAAAAAGATATAAAACATCAGTTGATATTGATGTGTAGTATTTATTAGCATGCATCTGCAGAAAAAATTTAGGTAGCTTTCACTCTTCAACACATTAATTATATATCCATTGGAGGTTTGCATATGCCAGGTTCTGTCCTAACAATGAAACAAATTTTGTGATGTGTTTTCTACCTCTGCTGTAGTAAATATTGAGTCATAAAATCATTTATAACCTTTAATTGATTAACATAATTATAGAATCAAATACTAGGAATAGGCTGACTAAAAGCTATAGGAAAGGAAGATGTATACTTAAGTATCATCCATTGTTTTCAATATTGCTAATAATCAAAATATCCATCAAGAGTACAGAAACTTCTGGGACAACTATTTAATATTTCACATTTGTTTAAATTAGAATTATAAAGTTATCTCAATTATATTTTAAATTTAAATTATATTTTAAATTACATTTTAAAGTATAAAATAATGTAAAGGTATATGCTTTTTCCTCTTAATGACTATGATTACAACTATAGACATTTACATCTTCTTGAAGATGAAGATCAACAGGAAACTTGGAAATGTGAACAGCTGATATTCAAAGTGACCTTCCTTGTTGTTTTAGTATGTTTGTAGGATGCTAGAGTTGAGAAAAATTAAATAAAATTAATTGCTTTTAGTCCAAAATTATCCTTTAACTAAGTTGAACTCACCAGTACAATAGTGCAACTTGTATCATAAGGGTCATCATTCATTTCTTTCTTTCATCATTTGTTCAATTTTTTAAATGAACATCTTCTCTGTACCAGACACATTTTTCTAAGCACTAAGTATTTGTGGGAAATGGAAAGAAGGAGAATGTATCAGGGATTCTGTTTTGGATATTTTAGGATGGAAAACCTACTTTCCGCTCTTGTGAGATTTAAATTCCTGGCAGCATGTAGGTAAAAAGTAAATAGTAGTAGCTAACCACAGAGCTAAAATAACATGCTCATTAATGTCCTATGTACTATGAGTATTACAGCAAGCAGATGAAAATCAAGTATACAAAAAAATTAAGATCGTTTCCAATTCTGAAAAGTATTTTGGAAAAAAAGTAAAACGAGATAATGGGATAGAAAATTATAGGGTGAGATCAATATTAGGGCAAAGGAATCCTCTTTGAGAAAGTAATACTGATAAGGAAAGACCAAGCATGAGAACATCTCAGGAAAGAAAATTCCAGGTGGAAAGAATATCCATTACAAATTGCCTGAGGTTGGTTTAGTCAGATAAAATCATTATGGCTGTGTCAAGAACTTTGGTATTATCTAGGTGTGATGGTTAGCCACTGGGTATTTTAAGCAGAGGAGCATTTTAAACAGAACTTTGGTTGCTTTGAGTGTATGTTTGTGCCATGGCTGGGGATTCAAAGTGGGAACAGAGAGAGAACATTGCTGACTGTAGGGAGGGCCAAGGTATCTCATGGTGGGTTGAACTAAGTAACAAATGAAAAGGATGAAAGGAAATTTAAGGAGATATATTTTAGAGGAAGAACCAATAAGAGATAGTAATATGAATCTGATTGTTTCTGGTAAATAAGTGGAATTAATGATGATTCCTCAGGATTGGTAAGATTTAATGAGAACAAGAACAACTGAGGGAGGAGAAGATTAGGTTTTCTAACATTTCCAGGTCAATTTCAAGGAACTTATTAAATACACAATGGCCTGATGTGAAGTAATTGTATAAAAGTAGTTGATAGCTATTGAGCTACAATAACTATTGTTCCTAGTATGCCAAGTACGTAAAGCCTAAAGGGGATGTATTTTAAATTTCTCATGTCTTTCTATTGCATTATATTCATATCTCTTACATATCATTTATTCTGCTTTTAAAATATGGAAGTCTTACATTTTACTTCTTTACTTGAATTCTTCCACCATTAAACTGTATTATTCTGAGGCTTAATAATCTTTGCATCAATAGCAATAAGCCCAAAGCCTGACTTACAGTAGAACTCAGTAAATGTTTACAAATAAATGAATCTAGTTCAAGGTGGAAAATTAAAAGGTAAAATAATTCTACATATATAATAAAATGTATTATATTATTTAGTTTTGTGATGTAGTCCCTAAAGTGTGTAGAATAAGCTTGATGTGCTCAGAGACTCATAAGGAGCAGAAGTTTTCTCTGAGACATAGTGGCAAGCATTAGAAGAGTTTATTTGAGTGGCATTCAAATCTACCACAATGTATAGCAAGGTGCAGAGGACAGACATTCATAGTGGAAATAAGCATTATAGAATTGCTTTACTCTGAGTATCAAAGTAAAACATTTGCTCTGCTCTTAATCATTTGTATTGATTCATGTAGATTACGCATAGAAGTGTAAAGTTTAGTGTAGTACCACACATTTAACCATCAGAATGAGAAAGTGATTTAAGTGTGACTGGGAAGAAACTACGAATATCTAATGCACAGAACAAGTCTTTAGTGCTAAATGCTGGAAAGACTATTCTTTAATAACCTCTAGTGATACCAGCAACTAGGGTCCCTTACGGAACTGTCCAGGATCTTCCTGCTGAAGATGGTGTATAATGTTAGGTTTTAATACATGCTTTTGATCAAATTAGGAAAGTGCTTTCCATTCCCAGATTGCTAAAACCTCTTTTATTAAATTGGAAATTGATGGTGATTTGTACCATATCTTTTGCGTCATCTATGAAGCTGATAATTTGGTTCTTATCTTTTAGTCTTTTAACATAATACATCATAACATTATTATCTATCCAAATGTTGACTCAATTTTGCATTGCTGGGTTAGATTTTATTTATACAAGATATGTTAATGCTTTGATAAATTGCTGTATTGGATTTGCTAATATTTTAATTGGAGTCTTTGCTTGTACATTTATAAATCACACTGAGCCACAGATAAGGTTTCTATTTGTGCTTTTTCTGTATGATCTTAATTATGGGATTGATCTGGCTTCATTTAATTAATTTGGATTCCAATTTTTTATAATGGAGCAATTTAAATAATGCTAATATTATTTAAATTTTTGACAGAATTCACTGTAAAATTATCCAGGCATGATGCTTTTGTTAGTGATAAACTGACTCTTCAATTTCTTCTATGCTTTTTGTCCTGATCAGGTTTTTGACTCATGAGTCAAATTTTTTCTTCCAATAAAATTTTATAACTTAGTGTAATAAAATTGTATGTGGAAATATCCTTTACCATTTTAATGTCTTCTTATTCAGTTGTAGATTTTTTAATATATCTAGTGTTGTTTTTGTGTTTTCTCTCCCTTTATTTCTTGGTCAACATTTTTAGATATGCCAATTAAAAAAAATTTTGTGGTCCTACTATAACTGGTTCATTACTGAATTCTTAAATTTATATTTACTCACTTTTCTCTCCTTTTCAAAACTTGATTTTTTCCTAGTTTCTTGACTTGTATGTCTGATTTATGTTTAGTCTTAATGTTTTCTGATATTAATTGTCTACCTTAGAATCAATTCCATTGCAAAACATCTCCAGTTCTTATTACTATCTCTCCATCTGTTATTCTGGTTGCAACCTAATTGGATGAATTCAACCCTCTGCTAGTTCCATGGCTGCTTTTGTAGCAAGTAAACTTTGTTGATATAAATCACACCACTTGGAAAAATGTTTTTTTTTTAATTCAAATTTTGACAAGGCAAAAATTGTCAATATACAAGTATTTCCTCATTATCCCTTCAGGTATCAGCTAAGAGTATTCTTTTTTGGTCTTAATATTGCTTAATTTCCCATTCACCATGGAGAGTTCTCTTATTTGCTATACCATTTATTTCAGTTGTTTGGTTTTGAATTTATACAGACAGTGGCAGAAAGGACATGATATTGATTAGATTAGGATAGATTTGAAATCTCAGATGAGAAAGGGTGATCTGTAGAAAAGACAAATAATTAAGTAAACACCCTCCCCGCCCCCAGCAGCACCCAGCACAACGTTAAATGATTATCACAAGGAAAGTGGACAGAGCACAATATAATCCATGCATACACTCCTACAAAGATAAAAGTAGAAAAGAAGTTAAAAAATGCAGAAGAGGTAAGCATTTTATGTTACTGAAGGAGAATTTCAAGAGAGTTCCACCATTTTCTGTGCTCATTTTCCATCCATATATCTTCTTTTGAGAATTAATTATCTTTTCAGATTATTTCTCATTATTTAAATTGGGTTTTTATTGATTTGTAGTTCTCTTCATTTTCTGTATATAATTCCTTGAGATTTCTATATGCACATAAAATATTTACCAGTCTTTGGCTTACCCGTCCATTTTCTCAATAGTGTCCTTGGTGAGATGCTTTGTTTTTTTTAATTTTATTTTTCCATTGAAATACATTTCATTATCCTTAAAATTCTGAAATTTCAAAACAGCATGTCTAATTATGATTTTTTTTCTCACTATTCATAGCATTTGGAAAGGTCTTTCAAGCTGAAGACTTTTCTCCATGTTTACCTGTGTTAAACATCTAAATATTCAGTTATTTACCTGAATAATACCTGACTAAAGTAGACATTTTTTGTTTGTTTCTTCTACTTTCAATCTCTCTGCCATCATATTTTCTTTTAGTTTCTCTTGGTTCTCCTTGTTCAAGTGTCTGAATTTCTCATATGTTGAAGATCTTAGTTATCTATTCATATTTTTAGAAGAGAAAGTGGGTAATTAGTTTCAGTTTCCATTACTGTTGTGTTAATAGTGTTTCTTTCTAAACTTCTTATTTGAGTAAGAAAGCTGGGAGCATAATTACAGGCACATGAAGCTGTCTTCATGCTATATTTTACAGTGAGCATAAGGAAAGCAGGTATGGAGCTGGCTATCAGACTGTGTGTTCTTGTGTAAGAATTAGCAGATACTATAGATTTTCTATATGTGGTTGTTTCATGTCTACAGGTACTACAGATTTCTCAACCTTGCAAGGATATTTTAAAAACTTAGATTGTAATATTATAGTTTATATAACTATTATGCAGACCAGAATGATCCGGATGATTGAGCAAAATTCTCTCTCTGTTGGCAAGCTAGTTGCTTAATGATTATGTCATTAGTGCAAGGGGAGTTATTAGATTATATATCAATTATTGGGGCTTCCTGCTATGATAGCCTGAGGCTTCCATACCTATTATAGGATTATAGTGGATAAAAATTTGGATGCTCATATCTCTAAGGTGACCTTTCCTTCTGTGCACCAGAGTACCAGAAATACTTCCCTAAAGAAATGTTTAAGAGGGTCATTTTGTGTGCATATTCATACAAGTAAATTAGCCGAAATTTTCATTGCTGGGTCCCTAGTACTTGAAGCCCTGTGAGATCTAGATAAGGCTATCTGATAGAAGTTTCTGTGATTATTGGAATGTACTATATCTGTACTGTCAAATATGGCAGCCACTAGCCACATGTGGCAATTGTACCTTGTGGGGTAAACTGCAGAATTTCCAGAATCTCCCGCCTGGTCTTAGTACATTTACATACCAATAGGTGTTTACCTGCTGCAGCCTCCCGCAGCCCCTGGGACAGAGGGTGGAGAGATGACAGCAATTCTTTCCTCCCTTCCATTCCTGGTATGTAATTAGTCTGGTGTCTGCCAGTCACCAAAGACTCACGAATAGAGTTCTTCTAAGAAGGGGCAGGCAAAAAGTAGGCAATGTGCAGAGGCTAAGAGCATGAGTGGCAGCTGAAGGAGATGGACAGGGCCAGGCCTAGCTAGTGAATTTGAGCAAGCTGTGAGCAATAAAAGACCTTTCTCCCAACCTACCCTTTCACTAGCCTTATTCCTCTTTCACTAGTTTCATAGGGGATTTATCTTGGCCAGGAGCACCCTTCACCCCCAGAGCTACATCCAGTGTGAGTCAGCAGAACTGGTGAACCCAAAATCTGCCTTCATGGGTGTGATGTTTGCATGGGCTGCCCCTAGAAATGGTGGGGAAACACCTATGAACCCCTCTGTGGGTGGTGGGGCTCCACCCAGGGATCCCCCTGTATATGGTAGGAATTCACCCAGAGATTCCCCAGTGGGGATTTAGTCTGGAGTAAGGTACCTCAGAAGAATGGGCCCCTCCCCCGAACTGAGGAAGGTTGGAGACACAGAGTCAGTGAAGTTAGACCTCTGTGAAATGGGGGACTTAGGGGGACTGAGTAGACACGGGGTGACAGGTATTGTAGGGCGGCTGTTTCTCATGACATTGGAAAGGGTTACCAAGGAGAGAGATGCACTTTAGTGTCAATTGGAAGAACAGGGAGATAAGTTGTGGGATGCTCTGAAAAAAGAATGAAAGATATTGAGAACTGAGATCATGCTGCTGAGAGACATACTAGCAGTGAGGGAGGAGGCAGCAGAAAAATGCGAGCTGAAAAAGGCCATGGGGAAGGTGAAGGAAGGGGTGGTACCTCAGTCCTGGAGGTGGTAGAGAAGATGTCAGGGGAAGAGGAGCTGGGGTAGCGCAAGAGGGGCAGAGGGTAGAACTGTTGCTGAGGCCATTTCCTGAGCCTCCAGCCCCTCTGGTATTGAGAGTGCATCTGGTTATGGTTAAGAAAATAAAGATGCAACAGCTGTGGGTTCCTCAGGGAGAGGAACAGCCCCCTCCCCAGGTTGTGAAGCACTCCATGCTCTGCACCTACACCCAGGCTGAGCTGGTGGATTTGAGCACCCAGTTTCAGTAGAAGCCCTCCAAGCCTTTGCATCTTTAGGATTTAGGAGTAGAAGGTACTGTTCTGTTTGGGTTAGAAATGAGTAAACTGGCTTCCCTGATGACTTACCCTTCCCTCTGGCAGTGGTCACAAAATGTCCATCAGACTCTAGGGAATCATGCACCTTTGAATTGGCTGACAGCAGCCCTCAGGACAATTTGGCTTAATCGTAGTTATTTATCATATTTCCCCACTAGCTGGCATACATATGCAGAGCTCCAGAAGGTTTTATGGAAGTAGGGTGTGAAAAATATCATATGCCTTTTCCACTGCCAAGTGAGCAGTCAAGGCCATGTAGGCCTCAAGTGTAATGGACCCATCAAGGCCCTATGAGCTAGATGTTTATGTGACCAAAGATGGTTATGGATGGGGCATGGGGTAGTGGCTTGAATGTACCCACCAACGTATTGGATTCTGGTCGGAGCTATGGAAAGGAGCAGAGTTCCGTTACACCTTGACAGAGAAGCAACTGGCTGCTGTGTACCATGCCTTGCTGGCTTCGGAGCCCATCACTGGAACAGCTCTGACCAAGGTAATAACCACCTATCCTATTGCAGGGTGGGTGCGAGACTGCCTTCAAAGGCCATGGAGTGGCATGGCACAGATGCCCACACTGGCCAAATGGGGCACATATTTATAGTAGCTTAGGGCTCTCTCCACTGGCCCCTTAAGTGGAGAACTCCAATGCTTATTGGGGCCAGTGACATACACCAGTGGAAAGCAGGAAGAACTTGCTTTGGAGCCATTAGTAACCAAGAGCCTTTTTCAGGAGGTAAAAGCCCTTATATCTGAAGATTCTTGGTATAAAGACAGCTCCAGTCATGGGCAGCCTCAGAGGTGGTGGGTTATGGCTTTCCATCCTACGACTGAGACAATATGGATGGAGGACGGGGAGGGGAAGAGAAGTCAATAGGCTGAATTGGAAGCAGTATGTCTCATGATCACCCAGGAGCTCTCCCCAGTAATTGTCTGCACGGGCAGTTGGGCCATCTGTAGGGTTTGACCCTGTGGCTACCAACATGGTACCATGCCAACTGGATGGTTGGTCACTGGCCCCTTTGGGGACAAGAGTTGTGGCAAGACCTATGGGCTACTGGTCAGACTAAGACCTTTGAAGAAGTCAGTAAAGCCTGGCAGGAGTGCCTTGTGTGATCTAAGAGGGACTTAAACTGAGTCCTGAAGCAACATGGGACAATAGTTAAGAGGCCAATACTCCTTGTCAGGTGGCAGATAGACTATATTGGGCCTCTTCCCAATCACAGGGGGTATCAGTATACCATTACTTGTGTGGACACAGCTACTGAACTATTGGCTGCTTTTTTTGAATATCATGCAGATCGGCAAACAACCAAAAAAGGGCCTAGAGCATCTCTTTACAGCCTATGGCTGACTGCAAGTGATTGAGAGCAATAAAGGCACCCACTTTACTGGACATGCGTTACAAGAATAGGTGCCACAATTAGGGATAAGTTGGAAGTTTCATGTACCATATAACCCTACCCGTGAAGGCATGATAGAGAGATACAATGGTTTGTAGAAATCTGGCCTGAAGTCAGATACCAATTGTCTATGGGGCTGGTCAGTCTGTGGACAGTGCTACTGTGTTTGAATGAGAAGCTCCAAAAAGGAGCCTTGAGCCCTGAGGATATGCTAACACACATTGCTGCCTCTCCTGTACAACTGTATGTGCAAACCAAAGAGGATTTACTGAAGCCAGGATATAGTCAGCAGAGCAACATCCTGCTGCCAGCCCCAGTTGCATTAAACCCTGGAGACACTGTTGAATGGATGTGGCTCTAGACATTTTGACACATGGACCAGTGATGGCTGGCCCTCTGGCATCTTGGGGACAAGGCCTGAAAGCTGGCCTCCTGTGTATTCTTGCAATAACAGCTGAGTGTCCCCCAAAGATCACTGTAGTATACCCAAAACAGCTGGGAGGTAAGAGCATCTTAAGGGAAAGTTTTATTTTGTCTTTATGGCCAGTGCATGTGCCTCCCATAGTCCTATATATTGACCCTTTTGTAACTCCTATAGGGAGAGGGGTTAAGGTCTGGTGTGCTAGATGGGAATGAGACACGATTCCTGCCACTGTCCTGTCATAGTACCACTCTCTTGCTTGTATCCTACCTGATGGACAGGATTTGCCTATGCTGGTGTCATTAAAAAATTTATCTTATCACTTTTAACTTTCTTTTCTTCTACAGTCCTTGCAGATTGGGTCCACATCCTAGCCATAGCTGCTGCTTGCTGAGTGTGCACAGAGATCCCTGCTGGTTCAGCTGTTGGCCTTCTGTTGAATGGGAAAGGTGTGGACTTAATCTGAGTAGGAATTTTATCCCAGTTGTATCCTTAGGCCTGAGAATTATCATGATTTTATTGCTACCTGTATTTCTCTTATTATTGCATGTTACTAGTCTGATTACAGTGCTCTAGATTTCTTCCACAGGTGCCATTACTGAAGATGGTGGGGGTGGGGAGTGCATTTAGATTGTGAAATGAGAATTCTGGAGATTTCCCAAATCTCCCACCTGGCCTTAGTCCATTTATGTATCAATAGGTGTTTACTGCTGTTGCCTCCTGCAGCCTCCAGGGCAAGGGGTGGGGAGAGATAATAGCCATTCTCTCCTCCTCTCCATTTCTGGTGTTCAATTGGCTTGGGCCAGTCACCAAGGGCCCACCAGGAGAGTTCCTCCTGGAAGAGGAAGGTGGGAAGTAGAGAGCACTTCAGTGGGACAGAGCATGAGTGGTGGCCAGAGGAGATAGAAGGGCCAGGCATAGCTAGCCAATTCAAGCAAGCTGTGAGCAATAAAAGCCTTTCTCCCATTTAATTACCTAATTACCCTTTCACTAGACTTTCAGTTTCATGGGTTTCATAGGGGATTTGTCCTGGGCCAGGAACACCCTTTCTCCTTGGAGCTACAGCACTTAAAATGTGGCTAGTGTGACTGAATAACTGAAATTTAGTTTTTAATTTAGTAAATTGAAATTTAAATTCATATAGTCACATACAGCTTAGATTAGAAACTTAATGTCAGCTCATCATTCACAAATGATATTAATATCTTCCAGAACTGTTTAAGGATAGCATGATAATATACTCAGCATATAGTAAGCACTCCACAAACATTTATGAAATTATCCAGGGTTAATTATTCTGTATACATACCAAAGCTTACAGAAACATCTACTAAGAATATCATCTTAATAGCTGATGTCAATTTCACTCAAAATAAAGTGTTATCAGTTGACCCATGATGGTTTGCTTTTCTGTATTTGACATTTTACCTGGTGACTCTTTATTTTCTGTCTGCAAAGCAGTCTTGTTTTGCAGCATTGAACACTTTGGTAACCTGTACTTTGAATTCAGCAACTCAGGTCAATCCAACTTAATTAAATTCAGTAAATTTTTCTTTAAGTATGATAGATGCTCTTCTCTGGGTGTTCTTTCTCTTTTGCAATTGACTAATATCAAGTGCTGTTATTTAATTTATTTGCTTTTACTGCAAAAAAGAGGAATCTTTGTGAAATAGCAAGGGTCTGTTTATCTTTGTATTTATCTATATACTTTTATATATTTATAGATAATAAAGTAAGTAAAAAGTATTTTCACATTAAATAAAAATTATTCATAGCTTATAGAATGTTTACTATGTGTGTATATTCTATAAGTGTAAGTAAGAATTTACTGATAACTGTATTTACTCCCTACCAACAGGTATTATCGAGTCTAGTATAGGAAAACAGTGAGAGGACTTATATTTTAGTAATGACTGTAATCTTGGCACTGTAACTTTGGGGCTGGTCATGCAATCTGTCTAAGCACCAGTTTTTGCATCTATAAAATAGGAATCATAGTTCTAAAGTCTAATTTAAGACCTGTTGTGGCAATTAATTAAAATAAGAAAACTTAGTAAAATTAAAAATTAATTAAAAATTAAGAAGGTGTAGGTATTAAAAATTCCAGTTGGGGATTCCAAGATTTAACATGCATTTAAGAATTATATAATATTACAAAGTTTTGTAACACAATGGAGAATAATTCTGGATTTTAAACCTGTCTCAGCAACTTAAAAAGCCAATTGATTTTGAGCAAGTAATTGAACTTCTATTTTCTCATTCTCACATTGTAGATAACAATACCTATCTTCTCTAAACTCCGTGGTTATTGGGGAGACCCAGGTGAATTCATGTGAAACAATTGTGTGAGCTAATGTGATTTTATTATTGCAACATCATAAGACAAATAAGAAAATTACAGAATGAATAATGCAAAAGACATCAGGTACTACAGGAGTTCAGAGGAGTGACAAATTTCCAGCCTGGGCTGGCCAAACAAGCTTTGTAAAAGAGGCATTGAAAGCAAACAGGAATGTTCTATACTCAAGGCTATATTTCAACATCTTTTAATTTGCATTCCATTCATTTCAAAATCTAAAACAAATTAAGATAAACTTGAGGGTCAGGGAAAGGGCAGCAGAAGATAATAATTCTGTTTAATGAAATATTATTCTGTCAACACAGAAATGCAGAGTGCTCAAATAAATTGTTACTGTTTCATTTTATATTCTGTGAAGCCTGTATCAGGAGAATTTAATAATCAAGAAAGACAGCAAATTCATGATGTGTCAGAATCATTTCTATTTTATTTCAGATGCAATTTAATATCAATAAAAATAAAAAAGATATGACAAGTTGATTTCCTTGCATTTTACCCCTGCCCCTTAATTTCAGTTTAGCAATTTCAGCATAAATGACATTTCTATCTTTGATGCTTCTCAAAGTCTATATTTTCCAAATATGTTATCATTTTACATATTTGATAAAATATCACTGAATTTTTTGAGCCAACTTTTGAAATACTTTTTCTTTATTTTGTGTCATGTTGAAATTTTACAAAATGATATTTGCTATTAATACTACTAATAAAACACTTTCAAAGAGGATAATTCCATTTGGACTTCCATTTAAAGTAATTTATTGTAAAATATAGTGATTATATTTTTTAAAGTTGTTTCTTTGGTGTTTCTTGTTTCTAAGACAACCTGATTTTTAATTTCTTTTCACAGTTTTTGTTAAGCACCTTGTTTGTGTTGGAAAAAAAAATACTGATGGGTTTTCAAAAGTATAGGTAATTGCAGGAAAAAAGCTATTCTCAAAATGATGATCACTTGCAAATATTCTATTATGATTAGATAGACTTTCAACATTTTCTATGCTTTGTACTGTCCCAGGAAGCATATGACTCTTCATGTTCTGTCTTTTTGCAACAGTGAAATCTAAAGAAATTTATTTAAGCGAAATCTCTTATTTCTAGAATTTAGAAAAAAAAAGCCCATTAAAAATACCTCATGATCTGAAAATAAAAAGATAACCATACAATCATAATTCAAACAAAAAATGCAAGTTGTCAACTTTTTTGTTTGGTGTATTTCCTTCTATCACTGCCTTTATTATTTTCCTATTTTATTTTGTGTTTTTATTTTTGGGCATATAATGACTGGTGTTTCATCTATATTAATAATGCTTAAATTGTTAGTTAATTCCTTAACTTTATTTTAGGTATACTAAATCACACATAGTTTCTTATAAAAATACTGGAAATATAAAATCATAGAAATACATTACTTTGTTAGACATAATAACATTTGATTATTAGAATTCAAATCATAAAATATTTTAAACTGGGACTTCCGGGAAGATGGCGGTGTGAGCAGGGCGGCAGAAATCTCCTCCCAACACTATATTTATCTACGAAAACACAGAAAATACATCTATTCCGAAAAGAGAGACGAGAATACAAAGGAAAGTGCACAGCGTGCAGCTACACCCGAGAGGACTCGGCACCCCAAGAGGCGGGTAAGATACGGAGCCATGACCCAGCGGGACCCGAGCACTCCCCCACCCCAGCGGACCGGCGGGAGGAGAGGATTCAGAGCCGGGAGGGAGTGGAAGTACACCCCGCGAAGTAGCCAGCCCCGGTGATCTGTGTGGGGACCGCTGACCCACATCACGCAGTGCGGCGGAGACTGGAGAGACAGAGCGGCAGGATCTGAGCAGGGAACGCGCCAGGGTGCTTGCAGCCGGCTCCCGGGAAGGAAAAAAAAAGTGCGTGCTTTCTTCAGCTGTCTTAAAGAGACAGGAGCCCAGTGGAGGAGCCAGATACCCCCAGCCCACTCAGCCCAGCAGGCTGGAAGTCCTGGGGAGTTTCAGACGCTTTAGCTGGCGACTGAGGAAGCGTAGCCATACTTAACACTTCTCACTGAGATCAACAGCCTCCTATTCGTTCCCACCCCTGCCAGAGCGATAAAGAGCCCTGCGGAGCGGCACAGTCACAGCTGTGGAATAGTGGGGCAACAGCGCCACCTAGAGCATTCCCACAGAATCTACGTCTGGTGGGCACATTTTTTTTGTTTTCTTTTGTTTTTGTTTTGTTTTTGTTTTTTCTTTTCTTTCTTTCTTTCTTTCTTTCTTTTTTTTTTGTTCTCTTTTTAAAGTCTTAAAGAGCCCGGCTGACATACGTGGCAACTATCAGTGACCAATTCCATAGCCATGAAAAGACAGAGGAATATGGTTCAGACCAAAATCAACCAGACAACCCCAGAGAGGGAGTCCGAAGGGATGGAAATGCACAGCCTCCCTGAAAAAGAATTCAGAATAAAAGTCATAACCATGCTGATGAACCTACAGAGAAATGTGCAAGAGCTGAGGGAGGAAGTGAGGGAACTGAGGAAAGACAATACAGAAATGAGACAAGCGATCAATGGGCTTAACAGCAGAATGGATGAGATGCAAGAGACTGTTAATGGAATAGAAAACAGAGAACAGGAGTACAGAGCAGCTGAGGCAGGGAGAGATAAAAGGATTTCTAGGAATGAAAGAATATTAAGAGAACTGTGTGAACAATCCAAACGGAACAATATTCGCATTATAGGAGTACCAGAGGAAGAAGAGAGAGAAAAAGGGATGGAAAGTGTCTTTGAAGAAATAATTGCTGAAAACTTTCCCTTGCTGGGGAAGGAAGTAGTCTCGCAGTCCACCGAAGCTCATAGATATCCCAACACAAGGGACCCAAGGAAGACAACACCAAGACACATAATAATTAAGATGGCAAAGATCAAAGATAAAGACAGGGTATTAAAGGCAGCTAGAGAGAGAAAAAAGATCACCTACAAAGGAAAACCCATCAGACTATCATCAGACTTCTCAACAGAAACCTTACAAGCCAGAAGAGAATGGCATGATATATTTAACGTTATGAAACAGAAGGGCCTCGAACCAAGAATATTGTATCCAGCACGATTATCATTTAAATATGCTGGAGGGATTAAACAATTTCCAGATAAATGAAAGTTGAGAGCGTTTGCCTCTTATAAACCACCACTACAGGATATCTTAAATGGACTGCTCTAGATGGAGGCACACCTAAGGCTAAAAAGATGTCACCAGAAAAAATAAAATCATAGCAAAGAAAGCAGAACATACAAATACTAACTAAAGGCAAAGAATAAAACACCTATTATAGAAAGAATGGAGGAGGAGGAATAAGAAGGGAGAGAAAGAAAGAAACATCAGACTGTGTTTACAATAACTTAACAAGAAAGTTAAGTTAGATTGTTAGATAGTAAAGAAGCAACCCTTGAACCCTTGGTAACCACGAATCTAAAGCCAGCAATGGCAATAAGTACATCCCTATCAATAATCACCCTAAATGTAAATGGACTGAATGCACCAATCAAAAGACACAGAGTAACAGAATGGATAAAAAAGCAAGACCCATCTATATGCTGCCTACAAGAAACTCACCTCAAATCCAAAGATATACACAGACTAAAAGTGAAGGGATGGAAAAAGATATTTCATGCAAACAACAAAGAGAAAAAAGCAGGTGTTGCAGTACTTGTATCAGACAAAATAGACTTCAAAACGAAGAAAGTAGCAAAAGATAAAGAAGGACATTACATAATGATAAAGGGGTCAGTCCAACAAGAAGATATAACCATTATAAATATATATGCACCCAACACAGGAGCGCCAGCATATGTGAGACAAATACTAACAGAATTAAAGGAGGAAATAGACAGCAATGCATTCATCTTAGGAGACTTCAACACACCACTCACTCCAGAGGACAGATCAACCAGACAGAAAATAGGTAAAGACACAGAGGCACTGAACAACACACTAGAACAGATGGACCTAACAGACATCTACAGAACTCTACACCCAAAAGCAACAGGATACACATTCTTCTCAAGTGCACATGGAACATTTTCCAGAGTAGACCACATACTAGGCCACAAAAAGAACCTCAGTAATTTCAAAAATATTGAAATCCAACCAACCAACTTCTCAGATCACCAAGGTATAAAACTAGAAATAAATTTTAGAAAGAAATCAAAAAGGCTCACAAATACATGGAGACTTAACAACATTCTCCGAATTAATCAATGGGTTAACGACGAAATGAAAACAGAAATCAAAGAATATATGGAGACTAATGACAACAACAACACAAAGCCACAACTTCTGTGGGACGCAGCAAAGGCAGTTCTAAGAGGAAAGTATACTGCAATCCAGGCCTATCTAAAGGAAGAAGAACATTCCCAAATGAATAGTCTTAAAAACACAATTACTGAAATTGGAAAAAGAAGAAAAAATGAGGCCCAAAGTCACCAGAAGGAGGGACATAATAAAGATTAGAGAAGAAATAAATAAAATTGAGAAGAATAAAACAATAGAAAAAATCAATAAAACCAAGAGCTGGTTCTTTGAAAAAATAAACAAAATAGATAAACCCCTAGCCAGACTCATTAAGAGAAAAAGAGAATCTACACACATAAACACAATCAGAAATGAGAGAGGAAAAATCACGACGGACCCCACAGAAATACAAAGAATCATAAGAGAATATTATGAGACTCTATATGCTAACAAGCTGGAAAACAAAGAAGAAATGGACAACTTCTTAGGAAAATACAACCTTCCAAGACTGACCAAGCAAGAAACAGAAAAACTAAACAGACCAATCACCAGTGACGAAATCGAATTGGTAATCAAAAAACTACCCAAGAACAAAACCCCTGGGCCTAATGGATTCACCTCTGAATTCTACCAGACATATAGAGAAGAAATAACACCGATTCTCCTTAAAGTTTTCCAAAAAATAGAAGAGGAGGGAATACTTCCAAACTCATTCTATGAAGCCAGCATCACTCTAATACCAAAACCGGGCAAAGACCTCACCAAAAAAGAAAATTACAGACCAATATCCCTGATGAACGTAGATGCAAAAATACTCAACAAAATATTAGCAAATCGAATTCAAAAATACATCAAGAGGATCATACACCATGATCAAGTGGGATTCATCCCAGGGATGCAAGGATGGTACAACATTCGAAAATCCATCAACATCATCCACCACATCAACAAAAGAAGAACAAAAACCACATGATCATCTCCATAGATGCTGAAAAAGCATTTGACAAAATTCAGCATCCATTCCTGATTAAAACTCTCAACAAAATGGGTATAGAGGGCAAGTACCTCAACATCATAAAGGCTATATATGACAAACCCACAGCTAACATCATACTTAACGGCGAGATGCTGAAAGCTTTTCATCTAAGATCGGGAACAAGACAAGGATGCCCACTCTCTCCACTGTTATTCAACATAGTACTGGAGGTCCTAGCCACAGCAATCAGACAAAACAAAGACATACAAGGCATCCAGATTGGTAAAGAAAAGTCAAATTGTCACTATTTGCAGATGACATGATACTGTACATAAAAAACCCTAAAGACTCCATTCCAAAACTACTAGAACTAATATCTGAATTCAGCAAAGTTGCAGGATACAAAATTAACACACAGAAATCTGTTGCTTTCCTATACACTAATGATGAACTAACAGAAAGAGAAATCAGAAAAACAATTCCATTCACAATTGCATCAAAAAGAATAAAATACCTAGGAATAAACCTAACGAAGGAAGTGAAAGACCTGTACTCTGAAAACTACAAGACACTCCTAAGAGAAATTAAAGAGGACACTAACAAATGGAAATGCATCCCATGCTCTTGGCTAGGAAGAATCAATATTGTCAAAATGGCTATACTACCTAAAGCAATCTACAGATTCAATGCAATCCCTATCAAACTACCAACAGCTTTCTTCAATGAACTGTAACAAATAATTCTAAAATTCATATGGAACCACAAAAGACCCCGAATGGCCAAAGCAATCTGAGAAGGAGGAATAAAACGGCGAATTACACTCCCTGACTTCAAGCTCTACTACAAAGCCACAGTAATCAAGACAATTTGGTATTGGCACAAAAACAGACCCACAGACCAGTGGAAAAGAATAGAAAATCCAAACATTAACCCAAACATATACAGTCAATTAATATTTGATAAAGGAGCCTTGGATATACAATGGGAGATGACAGCCTCTTCAGCAGCTGGTGTTGGAAAAACTGGACAGCTACATGTAAGAGAATGAAACTGGACTACTGTATAGCCCCATACACAAAGGTAAACTCAAGGTGGATCAAAGACCTGAATGTAAGTCATGAAACCATAAAACTCTTAGAAAAAAACATAGGCAAAAATCTCTTGGACATCAACATGAGCGACTTCTTTATGAACATATCTCCCCGAGCAAGGGAAACAAAGCAAAAATGAACAAGTGGGACTATATCAAGCTGAAAAGCTTCTGTACAGCAAAGGACACCATCAGTAGAACAAAAGACATCCTACAGTATGGGAGAATATATTCATAAAAAACGTATCTGATAAAGGGTTGACATCCAAAATATATAAAGAACTCATGCACCTTAACAAACAGAAAGCAAATAATCCAATTAAGAAATGGGCAGAGGACATGAATAGACACTTCTCCAAAGAAGAAATTCAGATGGCCAACAGGCACATGAAAAGATGCTCCACATCGCTAATCATCAGAGAAATGCAGATTAAAACCACAATGAGATATCACCTCACACCAGTGAGGATGGCCAACATCAAAACACAAACAACAACAAATGTTGGCGAGGATGTGGAGAAAAGGGAACCCTCCTACACTGCTGGTGGGACTGCAAATTAGTTCAACCATTGTGGTAAGCAGTATGGAGGTTCCTCAAAAAACTCAAAATAGAAATACCATTTGACCCAGGAATTCCACTCCTAGGAATTTACCCTAAGAATGCAGCAGCCCAATTTGAAAAGGACAGATGCACCCCTATGTTTATTGCAGCACTATTTACAATAGCCAAGAAATGGAAGCAACCTAAGTGTCCATCAGTAGATGAATGGATAAAGAAGATGTGGTACATATACACAATGGAATATTATTCAGCCATAAGAAGAAAACAAATCCTACCATTTGCAACAACATGGATGGAGCTAGAGGGTATTATGCTCAGTCAAATAAGCCAAGCCAAAAAAGACAAGTATCAAATGATTTCACTCATATGTGGAGTATAAGAACAAAGAAAAAATACTGAAGGAATAAAACAGCAGCAGACTCACAGAACCCAAGAACGGACTAATAGTTACCAAAGGGAAAGGGACTGGGGAAAATGGGTGGGAAGTGAGGGATAAGAGGGAAAAAGGGGCATTACGATTAGCAGATGTAATGTTGTGGGGGCACGGGGAGGGCAGTACAACTCAGAGAAGACAAGTAGTGATTCTATAGCATCTCACTACACTGATGGACAGTGACTGTAATGGGGTTGGTGGGGGACCTGATGAAGGGGTAGTTTAATAATCGTAATATTGCACATGTAATTGTAAATTAATGATAATAAAATAAATTATATTAAAAAAAAGAAAAGAAAAATAAATAAATAAAAAGAAGCTAATCACATGAAAAAATATATATATATTTTAAACTGTGAGTGTAGAATAGTTCAACTAATAGAAGAATTGTTTACAATACTAGTACAAATACATTCACTGCATCTACAAAGGGACAGTGACTCTTAACTATAAACAGCTTCTGAGATTTAGCAGGTGGCTGAATCACTATGTCTATTTAATAACTGATATTGTGGCTGAGTCCACCTACAAGACAGTGAATTTGTGGCATTTGTTGCATGTATGATGGATTTTCATGGAAAATATCAACATTCTATAGGTAATTTTATCAAGTCTCAGTACAGATATTTAAAGGGATAGAAAGGACATCCTTACTTCAGTCTCAAAAATACAGTATTTTTTCTATATTTTTTGAAGATTACACCCTACACTTGGTATATATGTTTTTAAAGAAACCATTAAGAAATCAGGAACAATACCCTTCCACAACTGCGTCTAGTTTTATGTTCATTTTGGCTGTATATCCCAATGTTATTTAATAGCTATGACAATACTAAACTATTCTTTGCATGTATTTTCTAACCCCAAAATACAATAAACAAAACCATAGATTCCTAAAAGGAGACACATGCTTATGGTTCCCTCAAGGTAGAAGCCTGGAGAGGGGCAGAGTTTCTCAGGTATTTTTCTGAGCTTCATCTCAATCGCCCTTACAAATTTGATTTTAGCACTAAGTTGTGGGATCTTTTTACTAAATATCTCTTGAAAAAGTGTTCAAGTGCAAAAAAAAAATTAAGTAGAGTAGAAAATTCAAAGTTAACAAAACAAGTTTGTTTCAATCACTGTAACACCAAATTCTATTTTTTTTTTGCATCTCTGTAAAACAGAAGCTTCAATAAAATACTAAGTACTTCGAATAATATGTTGAAAAAAACAAACAACTTGAAAGTGTTGTACTTATTTGGAAATAGTTTGGAAGTAATTTGCATAGTACCTGGAAAAATTTTGTAAAACAATAATGTTATAATGAATAATAAAGTTGTTCTACATTAAATAGTATATAAATGGGATGCTAGTAAATACCATAAACTGATCTCTATGCATAAATATACTTGCATTTTCATCAGGCACATTACAATTAATATTTTGAATCCTTCAATAGAAACAAATTGAGAAAATTATTCAAATGTGATTTTGTTAATGTTCAATTGTATTTGTTTTCAATGTTTACAGGGCCACTTTTAAATATAAATATTTTCTTCTACTAAATAAATTTTATGGTTATTTATTAAAGTGTTTAGAAACACTATCCATTCTAAGAAGAGATTTTATGTTTGTTGAAGAATGAATCCATTTGATATCATAAAGGGCTCAGTTCTAGTCTCATAACACAGTGGGCTCAAAAATTTGAAAATTAAAAGAAATAGTGTGTATTTTGGTCATTATCTATCATCATTCATTGATTCCATAATTTCTTATTGAGAAATGAACCAGTGTCAGGTAGTTATCTAGTTATTAATAAAACAACAATAAAGGAAGAAGTCAGCATCCATGCCATTGTGTAACTTACAATGTGAGGGGGCACAGCAGAAACACATGAGAAAATAATAAATAATAAGTCAAGTGGTGATAAGTGCTAAAAAATATCAACTGAATGAGGAGGACAAAGAGCATATGTGATGCTGGGTGTCATATGATTTAGTAGTATCAGGGAAGTGAGCTGTCTGGGCAGTCATTGGGAACCATGTGAGGAAGGATGCAGTGCCATATGGGGTGGTGGGAAGGGTTGTATGCCAGGTACATTGCTTGTGAATGCATTACCCTGAGTTTGGAGTGTTCTTGCTGTATTCAAAGGACAAGGAAACCTGGGTGGCTAGAAAGGGAAAAGCATGGACAGAGGACAAGGAGATGAAGCCAGAGGTGTAGGGAGGGATTACAGAGGACCTTGCAGGTCTGTTATTAGCTCTTAGTCTGAATGAGATGGGAAGACACTTGCGGGGATTCTATTTTTTTTTAATAAGCAAAAATGAAGTGGTCAAATTTGGAATGAACAATGAAAATGTAGACCAACAGGGACCCCGTCCAGTGCTGCTGAGAAGGTGCGTGGGCTCAATCACTGTGGAAGGCAATGTGATCCTAGACTTTGAAGTTGGACATTTATGTACTGTATAACCCACCAATTCTGTTCCTCAGGACATGTCCCAAATGAACTCTTGCATGTATTTATCAGTATACAGTCACACACATTTTCTTATCAGTACTGCTCACAATGCCAAAAATATGGAAAGAATTGAAATGTTCATTGACAGGAAAATGGATAAATAATGATGGTATGTGGATTATTATACAGGGGTGAAAATGAATCTGCTAGGTTTACATGCAGCAACATAGGTGGATATTAGAATCAGTGTAGAGTAAAAACAGCAAATGTGCAGTATGATAGCATTTTTATTAAGTTTCTACAAAAATAAAAAGTAGACAGTTTATTGATAAAGATAACTACATATTTGACCAAAATGAAAAAGTAATTAGAATGATAAACAATACACATAATTAAGGTGACAAGATCAGAGAGGAATACTAAGATGCCATGGTATTAAATTTTTCTAATTCATAAAATTAAGGAGGATTTACAGATGTTTACTTTTTATAATTAAATATAAATAAAATAGCTTTTTACGTATCAAATATTGCATAACCTATTTAAAGATTATATTTAACATATTATCAGCTTTGAAATATTAATTAAAAAATCATTAACTTTGATGAAAAAATTTAGTAAAATAAAAATTAGCTCTAGACAGTGACATCAGCAAAATGGCACATAGGAGTTTCTACCATTTGTTTGTTTCTTCATCCAGAAACAATAATTTGAACAACAATGCACTAAAAAATACCTTCACAAGAACCAGGATTCCAGGTGAGAGACTACAGTGCCCAAAAGCACAGAAATAAGAAAGGATGCCCTGAGGAGAAAAGGATAGATAGATTTTACACTACACACTGGTCCCCCAGTTTTGGCTGTCCAGTTTGGAGGGAGGCACCTTCCCTGTGTGAGCAGGAGGATAAAGGGAGCACCGGACTTCAGTGTGGGCCCCAGAATTGGCCTGTCTTTACTCTGGAAAGTACTTTAACATCAAAATGCCCAACAGTCACTGTATAATTTTGAGCAGAGCAACCTGGTCAGATTTTGTTTCAAGGAGCGTATTTGTTGTATGAAAAATTGGCCATAGGTAGGCCAAGATGGTTGCTTGGAAATGAATTAGGAGACTGTTTCTGTTGAGGAATGATTTTTGTTGGATTGGACTTACTGGTGAATGTGGTGAGAAGCTTTGGATTCTAGATATAGATATAGAATATACATATAGGTTGATACGGTTGTAGAATCACAGATCTATTAATATAAAATGTAAGAGAAATAGAAGCTTCATTGTATGGACTTTGAATTGGAGTAGAATGGAGTTTTCATTTGCTGAAATGACGGGACATGTTTAGGAGACAGAACAAAAGTTTGTGTTTCTGAACATGTTAGACCTGTGATGACCATTACACAGCAATAGGAAGATGAGGGATAGGTGTCTGAAGTTCAAGGGAGGCATCTGAGCTGCAGCCGCGAATGTGGACGTCATCAGTTGGGGTTTGGTATTTTCAGCCCAGTGACTACAGTGGGAGTGCCAAGGAATGGCTTAGGAATGAAGTCTTGACAGCCAAAGGTGACTGAGCCCGTGAGACCAGAAACTTAGAACGTGGACCTGTAGGGACAGGGTTATTGAAGAAAGAAAGTTCATTTGTGTCAAATGCGGCTGATTTGTGTAAGAGGAAATTGAAGAATGACACCAGATTTGTACTATAAAAAGCATCGATAACTGACAATGGATGTCCATACCCTATACCTATTACAAATTCTTAATGAAGGCAATACATTCTTAAATAAAATAATCTTTACATATCTGGGTTGAGAAAAATCCCTTTGTAGCAACAGAAAAATAAGTGACAAAATTTTGTCAAATTATTGAAATGAGTCACAAATTAGATTATTAAAAAAAAGTTAAAAAATGACCATAGAAATCACTAGGAAATCGTACATTTTTATGCAAGATTCTACTATATTCACCTTGAGAGGAAGGATTTGTGAAGTTAGCTTGCTTTCCTACTACTTAAACACTCAAATCCACCATTCAGTTCATATTATCTGAGTCAGTCTTTGAACGTAGCAGATTCAGAAGCCACAAAATCACACATCATCTAGAGGCAGGCATTGTTTTCTTTGAAAAGAGAAGACAGAAGATGTGGAGAAGTGTCCTCCAAGGCCAGAATAGTATTAAGTATGTGAGCAAATGTTTTAGGTCACAATGTTCTAAAGATCAGATCCTAAATGTAGAGGCATCCATGTATTCTTTAATATTTTTTGTACCTTAGGAGGAGAAGTAGGACTTCATGATCTGTATATGATTCCAAATATAAGGATATATGATTGTTTGTGAACATCATAAACCAAGGTTGGTATGGCTGAAGGTAAGGGTGAAGAGGACTGGAGACTTTGCTTCCTTAGTATATTCCCTTTGTTCTTTCATGTCACTGCTTCAGAATGAGAAACATATTCAGAGCACAGCAATCGTAGGCTAGAACAGATTCCACAGGTTGTAGCTGAAACTGGTATTTTATCTTTGTGTCTTGCTATTAAAGTAGTTAAAGGGGAAAAAATAGGTCTTGAAAATGATTTAGTTAATTCATTCTTTATTTCAAGCCACTTTTTATTTCCTAGAACTAAGTAGTTGATCTGGCATCATTTTCATGCATTCTTGATACCCAGAATAAGATCAAAGCCTACTTTCTGAGGACGGAATAGAGCACAACTTCATACTTTGTTTAAGGCTACTTCTCAGATACTTGTATTTCTTGTGACAAGCCAAAGAAATTAAAATTAGAATGAGGAGATTTAATGAGAAGAAAAATAATTTTCTTTGCTCAGTGGAATTCATAAAAGTGGCTTTTAGAATTCAGGTACTTCAGATACTCATTTTTCAATGCATGTGAAGTTGAATATTGTGCTGCATATGAAAGTCAAGAAATTATTTTATGAAATGAATTGAATCATTTTAGTTTGATTGCATAAAAATGGGTTATCAGAAGCTATGGCAAATTGATTTTTGGTTGGAGAGGGATTTCCAAGGCATTAAGCGATTTGCTTTTGCTTGTCAGCAAGACAGAAGCAAGAAATATTTTATCTCATTTGGACGTATGGTTCTTGTTTGGTTCATCAGTTTTCATTCAAGTTCATCTACATGCCACAGTTAATACACTAATGCTTTAATGAGTGTGTATAAATAAGCTGAGGCAGAATTTGGTTTATAAATTTCCAAGATATAATTGCTCCTATAATGTATATAGTTTTCTTTCTTCTAATTATTTTCAATGAATGTGGAATAAAAGCCAAGGTAGTACTTTTGACATATAAATGTATGTGTTGTCATTGCATTATCTAGACCTCTGGAAATTCGTATAATTAGGATTTATGTAAATGATGGTTTAATGGTTGCAAAATCTAAGTGTAATAAAACTTGAAAAATTTCAGGCAGATTTATTTAATTATCAACTCCCTTCGAAAATATTTTAGCTTCTCCACCTGTCAGCACAGGCAAAAATTGCTTCTTTATTCCATGGAAAATTATTGATTTTTCTATTTTAATATAATATGTTATTATAATTTTTACATATATTCACAATGAAAGCGTGGGCCCCAAGGGGGCAGAGACAATAAACCATTTTTTGGTGTTCTAACAAAAAAGTGTAATGAGCGAGGCCAAGTCAGCTTAGCAAGTATTTGTTGACTCTTGCTTTTTTGATCCTCTTCATTCTCCTCCCTCCTGGTAAATCCTTTCCCCTCCCTTTCTTGTCTCCCTCCTCTCAGTCTTTGCTACTATAAGCTTGTAACTTTATATAGGTTTATTATGGTTTTTCATAGTTACACAGGGCTCCATATGTCTCCCATTATTTCCCCTGCTCTCCTAATGCTCTTAACTTCTTACAATTGGGGCTACTGTTATAGTCACCTCTTGATTTCCTTTGGGTCCATCTTTTATCCTAATGTTGAAGGTTTTTTTATTCTTCTAAAATACAGATTCAATCATATAAATTTTCTGTTTAAACTTGCATTACATATGGCCTATTATCAGATATCCACTGTGCAACTCAACCTACATTTGCAGCCTGATTTCTTATGATAACTTCCCACACTCTACTAGATCTCCAAATATGCCATGGAATTATCTACTTTGGTGTCTTTTCTTATGATCTATCTTCTATCTTGAATAAACATTCTCTTATCTATTCTTCAGGCATTTTCACCAGTTGGTTCAAATGTGAAGCCTTTTCCTCAGTTGGAAATAATCTCATTCTTTTGGAAATCACATTTTATTTAAACTTTACATCATACCTTGGAAATGATAATTTATGTAAATATTTATCTCTCCTACTATATTTTAATATTCCTAAAGACAAATAAGACATATTTCTTGCCTTAGTGGAATTAACTTTCCAGCAAGAGTAATGTTAACGCTCTCTAACTGCATCCTTCTTTCCCGAACCTCTTTCTGTACCATGGAAGGCTTTTATCTTCATAATGAATGCTCTGGACTTTTGACATTGCAAAGAGTGACTCTAGCTCGTAGTTCTATTAATACACCAATTCTTGACAAGCAATCAGGGTCAGTAATTCAATTTACAAAATGGTATGAAAAGATCAACATTTAATTATATTCCTCATCATCTTGTTTCCTTTTTTGTTTTTGTGCTACTTTTGTTTGCACAACTAACAAGAAAGCTTTTATATAATCACAACCATTTTCTTACTTCTTTTGTCTCTCCCTAAAGCTGTTACCCATAATACCCAACAAAGTTTTGTAAACACAGTAATATCTGACTAGATAATTGGTTTTTTATTTTGTTTATTTTTTTATTCCTATAATTTTTGTCATGAATCAGTCAATATACAACAGTTGAAAGTGCATTATACAGACTTTAAAGCTTCCTAACCTATATTTATATGTTTAGCAAATCTCCTATCACAACTAAATATACTAGATGTTCTGGTGAACATGTTCCCCTTTTATCATTTATGCAATATTTTAAATTATTTAGTCTGCTTTTTAAAAACTATTCTTCTATTAATATCTTCTTCCTTTGGCTGAGGTTTAGTTAACACCTTTGAAAAATACAACACATTTCAAAATAGGACATGAACGACCAAATAAAAATACCCATAATCTAGCCACGAATTTTGCAAAAGACATTTGTTTGAAAATAAAGCAGAAGTAATGTTGGGGGGGCATGGGGAGGGCTGTACAACCCAGAGAAGACAAGTAGTGACTCTCTAGCATCTCACTATGCCGATGGACAGTGACTGTAATGGGGCTGGTTGGGGGAACCTGATGAAGGGGGTAGTGTCATCACCATAATATTGCTCATTTAATTGTAGATTAGTGATATCAAAATAAACTTTAAAAAAAAAGTTTTTCCCTTACAGAAAATGAAATTATTCTAAAAACATAGTAACAAGTAACCAAAAGATGTAAGTTTCCATTTCTGTGGTACAAATTCCCAGAAGTGGCATAACAAGGTAATGCGATGATTATTTATCTACTTTTATAGGAAACTGCCAAACTGTTTTCCACAGTGTCTGTTCCATTATATATTCCCACCAGCAATGTATGAAAGATCCAGTTCCTCTGTATCCTTGCCATCATTTTGTGTTTTCATTATTTTTTAATTTATCCATTCTAATAGATGTGTAGTAATATCTCATTGTGGTCTTAAAGTTTGTTTCTCTGAAGGCTGGGATGCTGCACATGTTTTTGCATGAACATCTTCAGTAATATTTTCTGGATATAAACAACTATAATTTGTAAATATTTCCTCCTGGGTAGCTCATTTTCCATTTATTTAAAAAAAATTTTTTTAATTGAATTATAGTTGATATACAATATTATATTGGTTTAGAGTATACAAGACAGTGATTTAGCAGTTACCCACATTATTAAATGCTCACCCCAACTTGTGCAGTTGCTATCTGCCTACATAGGAAGAAGTTACAGAACCACTGACAATATTCTCCATGCTGCATTTCTGTCCCTGTGATGAACTTATGTTGTGATTAAGATTTTTGTGCCTCTTCGGACCCCTCACCCACCTCATCTAACTACCCAATATTTTTAACAAGATCTTTTGCAGAGAACAGTTTTTAATTTTATTGAAGTCCCATTTATCCATTTTTTTCTTGTATATATTGTGCTCCTGGTGTTATGTCTAAGAAGTCTTTATCAAACCCTATGTCCAGAGATTTTCTCCTATTTTTACTTCTAAATATTTTATAGTTTTACATTTTATATTTAAACATTCCATATCAAGGTAATTTTTGTATAAGATTTAGGCTGAGGTTCATTATGAATAAATTGCTATATAAAATTCCATCAAGATAATAACATATACACTAAATAACAAAATTCTACCTAAAATACCATCAAATAAAGGTAAGATTTGTCAAATAGAAAACAAGATTCACAATGTTATATACACCTTGATAACAACCATGTAATAAATGTACTTCAATAATTAATTTACAAGCCTACTCTGTTCAAAAGGGGATCTCACATTAACTTGATTTTCACTCATAAGTGTGAATTCCTGTGTATTAAGGATTGGAAGTCTTCAAAAATCCTTGTAACTTGGATGTGTTTTTTCATGACAGTTTATTTTCTGTCATTAAGCTGCTGTTGATTTTCCTTCTCCAGCCATTTGTCCAAAGTATACTATATAATGTATACTATGAATCAGAAATAAAACATCAATTTAAAAGGTGGAAATAAGAAAACTGCACTTTATATATAGAAAACATTTTAATAATAGTAACCAGTTACAACCAAGAAATTGCATGTAATCTTTGCAAATTTTTAAGTGACCCTATCTATTGCTATCAGTGAGTTATTCTTGCAAATAAGATTAATACTAATAAATTTGCAAATAGGATATACTTTATGCAAATCCTATGAATGTTATTTCAAAAATAACAACTTTTGATTGCAAAATCATCCTTAAGGAAATTATGAAATGAAATGGTCTTGTTAATCTTGCTAGGATATCCAAGATGATGTTATTTGAAAACCAATAATAATCTGGTGTTTATCAGTTTCTGATAATTTTCTAGCTCTTAATTCTGTGAAAAAGCTATGAAACAAGTTCTTAATCACTAGAAATGTAAAAAAATATATTGTAAAAGTAAAGAATAATTAATGATTCAGAAATTCCTAAAAATTCTTATTTTCATTCTCAAATGCCAATAATTAATAGCTAGTGTGCATTTGGAAGCAATAAGTTGTAAGTTAAAAGATTCAGTTAAAGATGAACGAACTACAAGTAAAATTTAAAAAAGAAAATAAGCTTACTACCTTTGAAAAGATATAAATCCAAAGAAAATCACTGGAACAGAACTATAAACATCTCTACTTAACAAAAAGAAAAAGATTAAAAAAGCAAAACAAATAATATATTTTATATGAGACTTGTAATAATTACAAAATATTTTAACAGAACTGAGACCAAGTGCATTAGTTATATCAACAAATGTTGATAGGTTAACTCACCTATCAAAATAAATAAAATTGAGGAAATAAGACCCCTCACCCACCTCATCTAACTACCCAATATTTTTAACAAGATCTTTTGCAGAGAACAGTTTTTAATTTTATTGAAGTTCCATTTATCCATTTTTTTCTTGTATATATTGTGCTCCTGGTCTTATGTCTAAGAAGCCTTTATCAAACCCTATGTCCCAGAGATTTTCTATTTTTATTTCTAAGTATTTTATAGTTTTACATTAAAGTTAATACTAAAATGGAATATATATATATATTGCCCCTAAACATAGAAAGAGATATTCAATTTCATTACTCATTAGACAAAGATGGAAAGGACTTCCATCTTCTACTTAAGGTTCATTGATCCCACCCTAACGATAGGAAAATCCGTATAATCTACAGAATCGTGTATTTTCTGGAATCCATGTGAGAACTGAGATTGCACAGTAACCAACTAGTCTAAAATCTAAAGGAAGATAGATACCTCTAAGAAGAGAAGGAACACATACCTAGGTCAGAGCCCAGAATGAAAATTTAGCCACCAGGACATGGTAAGATTTCAGCCAAAATTTTCAATAAATTAGTAAAGGCAGGGTATGGGCTAATGGGATTGTATAGATCCCTGGGAACCCACAGACACAGCAGCTTTACATTTACTCTTAGGTTCTTCTTCATGGATCTCCCCCAGTGAGATATGCTGGAAAAGATGAGGGGCAGGGCAGGAGGCTGGAAACAGTCTCTCTTCTGGTGCAGGTGAGGGGAAGGGGTGGAGCTGCTACTGTGGAAAAGGCACAAAGCCCCACCAAGACTGTTTTATTTTCCTTCAGCAGCTAGTGAAGGACATGGAGAACAAAACAAAACAAAACAGAAACAAACAAACAAGCAAAAGCTTTCTGTCCCTGAGGAAGGCACAGGAAAATGTCCAAAGCCCCTATCTTTGGAAATTCCCTACCACCACTGGGGAGAGTAGGATCATTGTAAAGTCCCTAGCCCTGAGACTGAGAGACATAGTACCATCTATGAGGCTAAAATAAGACAATAGGAAGTGCCCCTCCACCTTGCCACTGTCACCACAGTGTATTAGAAGTGTTCAGTGCCAATGAACAGCAGTCTACCACTGGGGATGGGGGAAGAGCTTGAAAGGGAGGCTATCTCTGCAGTTTTGGCCAATAAGGAAAGTCTAAATTTGAGGGTAGAATAGAAACACTAAGCAAAACCCTCCAGCAACCCAACCCTCACCGAGGGACAAAATAGTGCTGGAGGACTTTGGAGTCAGTTGTGTACTAAGAATAACCTTGGCAAACACAAAATCTGAAAACCTGCTCAACTCTTGATTAGATTGATTTTAACCCCTACCAATATGCAACAGAATCCTAGTAGTAGAATGCTTATTTCCAGACAAATAAACAGAAATAAACAGAACAAGACTCAAAGATTATCCAGATGTCGAGACTGTCAGACAGTGAATGTGAAATAAATGATTAATATGTTTAAAGTTTCTGAAAGAAGAGGGTACGGCATGCATTAATATATGGGTTATCTCAGCCAAGAGATGGAAACCACAAAGCCTTAACACTGCTGACCAACCATGTCACATTTATCAGGTAAGTGAAATGTCAGGTATATGAAAATTAGAAGTTTAACAATACATTCTCTCAGTGCATCTGTGTGGAAAGAGGCACTCTCATACTCTAATGATGGGAATGCATCCTGGTAGAATTCATTTGGAAAGGAATTTGAAATATTGAACAAAAGCCCCAATTAACCTAGCAATCCCACTTTTAGGAATTTACTCTGAAGATAAACCTCCGCAACAAAATGAAAACACATACGGACACAAAAACTGGAAATAACATATATGCCCAAACAAAGGAGAATGGTTGGATAGACTGTAATCTTTTTTCCACCCAAAAGGCTACAATGTGAAAGATCTATCAACTGATATAGAATTATTTTTAGAGTATATATTGCTAAATGACAATTGCAAAGTATGAAAGATTATTCATTGTACACTACCTTTCATGTTCAAAGGACAAGAATAAATGTACCTCTCTGTGCAAAATAAAAAAGGAAATGTAAGCTAGAAACATGCAAATGGTTATCTCTCTGGGGGTCAGTGGGAATGTGGCACAAAAGATGGAGGGATGGAAACAGGCTAAAACGATTTGGGGGAGGCACCTCGCTAAGTAAACATTTTAAGAAACAGTTCTGACTTGTAGATCTTGATTAGTATTTTATATACTTAGTAAATAAAAGTTAAATTTAAGTGTAAGAAAAATTTTACTCATTTTTTTCAGTGAGAATGGCTTTTTCCTTTAATACATGCTTCCTTGCTCTCTTTCTGTAAAAAGTTTGGTTGACAAAGTAAGTAAATATTGACAGTTTCAATATTACTAACCTTTATCCTTTCCCATTTTCTGACCAACTCTGGGCAAATATCATAGTCAATTAGAATAAGCCCTGGACTGAGTTGGAGTCCTAAATTCAGTGTTAAGTCATAATCTTAATGATCTTCAAAGCCCACATCCATGTAATGAGAATACTAATTCTTTCTGGTAAATAGATAAAGGGTTTGTAAAACAATAAATTAACAGAATAATCCCTTGGAGAATAGTATTATGAGAAGTTAACTTTACATTTGTTTGCTGGTTGGCTTTGGCAAATTATTGACTAAATTAGTTCATAACTAATCAGGCCTACTAATGAAGATAACTAAAATCAACCAACAACAAATTAACTGCTGAAATTATCATTTGTCTCAGTGATTCCATTGAGTAAACTATAGGATTGATTGCTCAGTAGTCAGACAAAAGTGTTTTAAAGAGCTTGGATGGTAAAATGGTATAGATAGGTGGGCTTTGAATCTAAAGGCATTCAACTTTTGGAAGTTAAAGACATTCAAATCCTACCTGTGCTGTATTCTAGCCATGTGACATAACACATTTTTCTTAAATTTCCTAAGCTAACTAATACTTATTATGAAACTGATGTGAGAATACCTACCCAGTAGAGTAGCAGTTAGGATGGTATTTGATGGACAGTAAGCACCATTTAATTTTAACTACTATTATTGTTGCTATTACTTGATAACTTAATGATTTAAATCAGTAATTTTGAAAACAGAAAAAATTACAGGCCTGTTAAATATAAGAAGTTGACCTTCATAATAAATGCAAAATAAATCAACATATCAAATCAAGGAAAAAAGTAGAGAAAGAACAAATTAATAAACAGAAAATAATGGAGAAATTATCTGTTAAAGAGTTATTTCAAATAATCACAATTTTGAGAATATGGATGTTCTGTGATTTTTCTAGGATAAATATACATGACAAGAACTCATTCTATCAGGGTAGAAATCCAACAAGAAAATTACCATAGAAGAAATACAGTTGTCAAAAGTTCACTCCTTACTTAAGAAACACAGGAATTGAATAATCAGTTTCATATGATAATAGTTGCCTTTAACTAATATATAATTCTAATGACCATTTAACTGTTTTTGAAGACAAAGGGGAAATGCAGATTATTTCTATGAAGTTAGCCTGGCATTTATTTATGTTTTAGTCATTATCAGGTTGTATTGAGGTTTTTTATTTCATTGATTCTTCCTTTATTAATTTTGGATGCTTAATTCCTTTATAATAATATTTTTTGTTTCTTTCTTGCAGCTTTATTGAAATACTATTGATGTATAACATTCTGTAAGTTTAAGGTGTACATGTGTTGACTGGCTACACTTATATGTTGCAATATGATTACCACCCTCTTGTTAGCTAACACCTCTCATGTCCCATAATTATCATTTCCTATTCGGTGGTGAGAATTTAAGATCTACTCTCACATGTGTAATGCAGTATTATTAACTATAATCACATTGTTCGTTACATTCTGCAGAATTTATTCATCTTCTAACTGGAATTTTGTATTCTTTGACCAACATTTCCCATTTTCCCACCCTGACAGCCCCTGGTAACCGCCATTCTACTTTCTTTCTCTATGAATTCAGCTTTTTTAGATTTCACATATAAGGGATATCATTCAGTACTTATCTTTCTCTGTCTGACTTTCTCCACTTAGCATATTGCCTTCAAATCCACTCATGGCAGGCTTCCTTCTTTCCACAGCTTTGTCCTATATTTGCTTTAGGAGTTTCAGGTTTTCAGGTCTTACAATTAATTCGAATCCATTTTGAGTTAATTTTGTGCCTGCTGTAAGATAAGGGTCTGGTTTAATTTTTCTGCAGGTGGTATACAGTTTTCCCATCAACATTTATTGAAGAGAATATCTCTTCCCCATTGTGTGTTCCTGGCTCTCTTGTCAAATATTAGTAAGTGTGTCAGGTAATGAGTTTTCCTTTCTAAGTTTCTTTGTATCTTTCAATTCCTAACAAATAATATCTTATTCATAATTTTGGGAGCATGTCACCTTTGAGACCCTTTTTGAATAAGAGTTAAGGACATTCAGTGTTCATTTGTTTGCTTGTTTGTTTACTTGTTTGAATATTCTACAGCTACAGAATATTTTGTGTTCATTTTATTTTCTAGTCTCATTATAATTGCTTTGGTTCTTTCTGTTATTATTCAATCATTTAAGTTTTAAAATATAAGAAAAACTTAATAGGGTTTTGTGTATGTTTAACTTTTTCAACAGTTTGAAAATTTAAATAAAAACTATAATTTTTTGCTAACTTCAATGTTGTGGTTCATTACAAATTATACTGCAATATTATTAATACCTTATTCTATGGCATGCTAACTTTTAAGCAAGATTATAATACTACTTCCAGATGGAAGATATTGGAACTTTGGGTACTTAACTGTAATTTTTAATAATACCATATGCACAATTTATTGTAATAAATTATCCACATTTCCCCCATGTCTTTTTATTTTTATATTTAATATTTTGTCATAGGAATTTGTAATCCATTTTTATTAAAATTGTATGCAAATATCCATCTGCTGTCTTTCATTGGAGATTTAATTTTAAAAGAAATTATTTGTATTCAGTTTCAAAACTTTTACTGAATAGTTTGAAACCTTGGATTATCTTGAGCAGTGGACAAAGTATGCCTACTTTCAATAATTACAGGCAATTCACAAATGCACATCCTTTTGTGTAAGTCCATGTAGTCATATATTGCAAATCTCTGGATTTTTCATTTCTCATATAGCTATTTTAATGAACCAAATTGAAAGACCATGTAAAAAACATTTAATCTATGCAAAATACATTATAATGTTTAAAAATGAGAGGTAAAGCAAACTTATAAGTTCTAAGTCAAGCTGACTCAGTGTGATCTGATTCCTTTGAGTTTCTGTAGAAAAAAAGGAGCATAAATTGTGTGATAAATTGACCTGAACTCCCAGTTGGATAAAGGGTCTGATAAGAACAAAACTTTAGAGAAGGCCCAAACAACGCAGAACAGAGGTTAAGAAATCTTATTGGGAAAATTAGATTTCACTTGTAGTCTCATATTGGAATTACGGGGAGAACATTTTTTCAGACACTAAAAACCTCACTTCATAAATGTGAAGGGGTCCACTTTGATGAATTTAAATATATTTTATTACACAAAATGCTAACAGAAAGTTTAAAGAGAGGCCTTTAAGAGAAGAAAGAAAAAAGATAATACATAAACAACAGTGCACTCCAGAGAATGCATACACAAATAAAGGTGGATAAGAATAGCATTTTTATCAAAAACAGTGTTTTATTAATTCTATCAAATTATGCTATTTAGTTTATGTATGACATTGTAATCTGTTGAACTTGACCATGTTACATTCCAACAAAGAGATGAACTTCATGATTTATATTTTTCTTTGTAATAAAATAAAATTTGAAATTTTAAGCCTGTAGAAGAAAACTGAATTGTGAACATTGGCTATGGAAATTTTTGTTACTCTGAGTTTAGCTATATCACACTGTGATTTCTCTTTCATCTTCATAGCAGAACTTAACAGTTCTTCCCATATATCAGAGACAGACAGATCTGAGTTTGAATCTCTGTTTTGGCACTTATTAAGTGTGGTGTTGGAGAAAATATCTCTAAATCTCATTAGTAAAATGTAGACTAACTGTATCAGTCCAGTGGGATTTGGAGATTAGAGATAATAATTAGGTAAATTTGGGTGATTTGTTTTACTCTCTCAGGTTTCTTTTCTATACTGGTTTTTTTTTTTTTTTGGAAATTGACTATACTCAGATGATAACCCCAGAAAAAGAAACTCGACATTTATTATCTCCCCTACAAATTAATAACGTGTATAACAGCCACCCAGAATTAGTGTTATTTTTCTACTGAGGTTCTTGGAAAGATTAAGCCTCCATGTAAAGTGTTCCATTAATGAATTAATTTATTTTCTGTGGATCTAGAATGGTTTTGGTTGTATTTCATGTTAGGAAGGCTGGAAAAATAATCATCCAATCATTTTCTAGTTTTTGTTGAGAGGAGAAATGCCAGCCAGGAAAGGCATTGGAATACATGTTTTTTTGCTTAACTCAGCATTTCTTTAAATGCCACAAAGTGTATTTTTGGGAGTCAGCAGACTAGACATTATCTCTCTAGAGTTCTGTGATTTTTAACTGAACTACTTAGGTCATTGAGGGACAATATGTAACTGATGACTGAAGAATTAAATGATTTACTTTACTGAAAGTAAAAGTAGTTTGAAATGTGCATTGTACAAAAATTATCTGAGGATATTCTCAATAGGACAATGCGTATTTCATGGAACTTACACTGAAAATGTTGCCATACAATATCACTTAAATTCAAAGTTTTGAAAATCTTTTTCTAGAAAACTGGTTACATAAATAATGGTACATCCATAAAATGCAATACAATTTAGCTTTTGAAAAATGAGGCCGATTTGCAGATACTGATATAGAAAATTTTACTAAAATTCATGTACTAAAAAAATAAAAAGGGAGGGCATAGGGATGAATGTGTTTGGATCGCTACATCTTAAAATCAAATGAGCAAAACAGAAACTGGTAATTAGGGGTCACGAGCTTGAGAAGCAGAGTTGAGATGAAGAATATCTTTTTACTGTATACTGTTTTGTGCTGTTTGATTATATTTTTTACTATGTACATCTATTAGTTAACTCACAGAATTTAACACAAGGTGAAACAAATTAAGCATGAAAAGAAATGATGAAGTGTTTCGAGTGAATCCTCAAACTTAAGTATAATACTAGAATTCATATTTAATTGGGTAGTCCTATCAAAAATGAATCCAAATTTTCAATGTAGTTAGCTACTGCCTTTGGAATACAACCCAAATTCTAGATACAAAATAGCATACATAGAAAGATCCTTATATTTACTGAGACAATCCTGCCATTTTAATTTGTCTCAGAAAGTGTGCCAAGTTAAAAAACTAAATGACCTTTAATATGTTTACACTATAAGAATCTAATAAGCCTCAATCACAATTTTTTAAAAGTAACTTTTAATGTTATAAACTCTAGAGATACTGTATTCATGGAAAATAAGTGATTATTATAATGTTATAATATATGATGAGAGTTATCAGCTCAATGAAGAATGTTAATGAGCAATTGAAAGGTCCTTAACTCTTAATCACATAATTTTTCACTTGAGATAAACTGGTATTATCTCCACTAGAATTCAGACACCCCTCTGTAGCATACCTGGTATTTATCATTAAATGGGTTTAATAAAATTAATAGCAACCCATTTATATTTATTTCATGGATCATACACCATTGGAATACTAAATCAAACATGCTATTTTATTAAACTAATCCCCAAATTAATTTTAACCCCAAATAAAGAAAACAAGGTTTAGTCAGAGATTTAAAGTTTCACTTATAAACTCCAATTAGTCAAAGACTCCCAGGTAGTGCCACTTGAACTCTAAACTTAATCCTTTTCTTTTTAAATCAAAAGCTCTGCAACACCACTAAGTTATACTTACACCAGTCATAAATTCCCTAAGAGAGATAATTTTTTAAAAATTCACCTCTCTCAGCTCTCATAAAATTGCCTCTTTATTCCTTCAAGAAGGCACATCATAAAAGGGACTTTATTCCTGTAATATTTTTCCATTTTCCATAGCTTAGAATTTTAGTCTTGAAATTCATTCATTTTAAAAAATGTACCATTTGATATATTTTTTTTTAATTTCAATAATGTGATTTAGTATTTTTAATTTACTCACAAATCACTGGCTTTCTCTCCTTTAAAGATGTATTTTTTTGCCTTTTAGTATTACTTTCTCTTTTCTCATCCCTTCCCTCCACTGTATCACTACCTATATGAAATATTACCTCTCATTCTAGGGCTAGTGGAAAAAGTCCTCCCACTCCTCTTTGTCTGGTCCCTGAGTAAATGTGACCACCCCAACCCTGACATCCTCTTTGTTTATAGTTGATTCATGACAGTCAACATAATTCATATTGTCTTCTCCATTTATGATTTGCTTCCTCTAGAGAACTTCCCTGAAGGCAAAAATATTGAATGTATCACACCTCTCTCTGACCTCCTGTAGCATAGACCTCTCCCCATATATACATATAGATACTATATGATAGATAAACATATATACTCTGATGTATTTCATCTCTCTTTATATATATATATATATATATATAGTTATATATATATTACACTATATAATTATATATATATAATTAAACTATATATATAGTTGAACAGATGCTTAATATGTGTGTTGCTCTATTAGAGCTAATTTATGCAGCAGTCTGAAAAAAATTGTTTACATCATATTACCTTGTAATACAGCTTATACAGTGACTATTTTTAAGGATAAAATTTTTTATTTAAAGATAAGTATTTTTAAAGATAAAGTTATATATATATATATATATATATATATATGAAATTGCTAGTCAACATTAGCTTTGTGGTATAAATCAATCACCTGCTTTTCCAGATATCCTCCTCATCTGAAACAAAGCCCCTGGACAGAGGGAAAATGTAAACGTTTAGTCAGATGAATGCATAAAATTGCCAAGTGGGCTAAATGAAACAGGTCTGCAAGCCAATACTCTCAAATGATTGGGAAATACTAATGATAAATCTCTGCTGGTTAAAATCCACGTTTTCTAAGTGCATTTCCATTGCTACGATCTTTTTTACTCATGTTTTCAAGTTGTTGCATCCTGGCATCTTCCTTCTCCTCTCCATCAGTTTGACTTTTTCACAGCTACAGGTGTCACAGCATAGATATTTCATCTTCATCATGCTCTTTCCTGAATGTGTGCTTTCCCTTTACTCCTTATGATAAACTCCAGTGATGGTGACTTGCTTGCACTTAACATGTTCCCAGTTTTGGTCTATGGAAATTCAGTCAGGCCCTCACTGGGCTCCCGAATAGATTGAGGACAGGGCGGGAGTTGGAATGGAGTCCATTGCTGTATTAGTTGTAGGAAAATATTGAAACTGTATGTTGTATTTTCTGTGTTTGTGTGTGATTTCATAGTTGATATTTTAAAGAAGAATTCAGGTGATTTTATCTTTCATTCTTATGTTTTACAATGTCTATTCACTGCCTTTAAAAATGAACAAAAATTTGATGTGTATAAAATTCTCAGTTCAGCTTTACTTCCCTGGTAATCTTGGCAATATTGTTACATTTTGTTCTGATTTTTAATGTTCTTTTAACATTGATGTAAGTTAGTTCTTTTTAACTAATTGCAGATGATTTGTTTATCTTATTTCTAGATGACTAAAAATAATTTCTTTATTATTAAAATTGAGAAATAAGTAAGGGCCTCAGTGTACATTGTTCTAAATTCATTTTACTTAGAACATAGGGCCTTTTCAAACTATTTCAAGATTTAAAAAAATTTATATTTCAATGAATTTTATACCAATTTGCTGGTTTCAATTACAGGGAGACTTGTCTTTATGTCTGTCTTTTCTTTGCAGTCTTTGTTCTCCTCATGTACTATTGTCTTCCTAAATGCTTTAATCTTTTTCTTTTTTCTCACAACCTTGTCTTCTCAACACTTTTTTTTATGTCAGTAATTCAGCTTGTCTTTGGGTCATAACTTTGTAGAATTGATGTCTGTTAATTTGTATTCAAAAGTGTACATTTTTTTCTATTCTTGTACTACATGTACAAACTAGGTTCTTCTATCAGTAAGAAATGAATATGTGGATAAAAATGGAAGAAACAAATATGGAAATTGGGAATAATGGGCAACTGCAGAGATATATTTTAGGAATCTAATCAGGAGAAAGTGTTGAGTTTAAGAATTTGGCACTTGCAGATTTATTTTTTTTATCATTTTTTGGACTGACTGTGACAAAGTTTGCATCACATCTTATGAGGCTGTTTGAACAAAATTGGCTTTTTCCCACCACCTGTTTCTGCACTTAGACACTGAATTGACAGGCTCCAAGAATTAATAAGACAGTGCTGACCAGTGACTAGACAGGGTCCCCATAGCAACTACTTCAGGTGTGCTCTCACTTCTGAGGGGCTTATTGCCTAAACTCAGGGAATTTGCTGGAACTACATTTTGTAACTGTGCTGGCTGGCGTTATTAGATTCTCTTCAAGAGGTGGGCTAAATGAACAAACGTCTAATGTGTGTGTTTCTCTACTAGAGCTAATTTAAGCAGCACTTTGAAAAAAATTGTTTACATGATATTACCTTGTGATGCAGCTTATGCAGTGACTATTTTTAAAGGTAAAATTTTTTATTTGAAAGCTTTTTTTAACAGACTTTATTTTTGAGAGAAGTTTTAAGTTCACAACAAGATTGAGAGGAAGATACAGAGATTTTCCATATACTCTCTGCCCCTACACTGCATGGCCTCTCCCATTATCAATATCCCCCAGCAGAGTAGTATGTTTGTTATAATTGACGAACCTCCATTGGGACATCTTTATCATCCAAAATCCATAGTTTACATTACGGTTCAATCTTGGTTTTGTACATTGTATGGGGTTTTGACAAATTTATAATGGTGTATCCACCATTACAGTATTATACAGAGAAGTTCCACTACCCGTATTCATCCCTGTGCTCCATTTATTCATCCCTCCTCTCCCCAACCCCTGGCAACTACTGTCTTTTTACTATTCCATAGTTTTGAATGTTACACAGTTGAAACCATACAGTGTGTAGCCTTTCAGATTGCTTTGTTTTGCTTGGTAATATGCATTTAAATTTCCTCTGTCTCTGTATATGACTAAGTAACTCGTCATTCTAGCACAAAATAATATTGCGTTGTTTGAGTGTATCACAGTTTATCCATTCACCTACTGAAAGACCTCTTAGTTGCTTCCAAGTTTTGCCAGTTATGTATAAAGCTGCTATAAGTGTCTGGATGCCAGTTTGTGAGTGGACGTGTTTTTCACTCCTTTGGGTAAATACTAACTACCACAGTTGTGGATTGTATGTAAAGAAGGGTACATTTAATTTTGCAAGAAACTGCCAGACTGTGTTCCAATGTGGCTGTACCATTTTGCATTCTGAATAGCAATGAATGAGCATTTCTATTGCTTCATATCGTCACCAGAGTTTGGTATTGCCAGGATTCTGGTTTTTGGCTATTCTAACAGTTATACAGTGATGTCCCATTGTTGGATTAATTTAAATTTCTCCAGTGACGTATGGAGCATCTTTTCATATACTAAATAAAAATATCTGTATATCTTCTTTGGTGGGGTATCTGTTAAAAGTCTTTGGTCCAATTTTTTAAATTGGGTTGTGTTTTCTTATTGTTGAGTTCTAAGAGTTCTCGAATATTTTAGATGAAGGGATTTTTTTTTTAAAAAAGAAATGAAAATTATTTGCAGGTTATATTTAACCTCATGTTGCTTGCTGTGGAATAACCACTATCTTATTGGTATCTGGTCATACAGATAACAAAAATAAATTAAACATCTGTTAAATCTGTGAAATTATTAGCTCACTCATTTTGCATGTCAAATAGAAAAGGTCGAAGACATTGAAAGTATGTGAAGCCTAGATAAATGTGAGGCCACTTACAAAAAGCTAGATTACTGTTGTTAAATTCTATGATAATTATGAAGAAAATATAAAAACAACTGTTAGAAACAGTCTCGGTAGATGCAGGGCATTTAAAAACATGAATATTTATTTGTATTGTGCATTAAAATTCTATATGAAGTGTGCTCAAAAGCATAACTAAACCATACTGCTACTCTCAGTGCTTGTGTCAAGGATTTAGCCACAGGGTCTTTATATTCTAGGACTATATTCAGAACTTTGATCTTCTTATTATCACTATCAGATTATTAATTGAGAAATTTCTTTGCTCTACCCATAGGAACCATTAAATGGTTCATTGGAATAAGAATATAACCACATTTCTTTTTAAAAATGACAGCAATTATCTTGTTTTACTAAAAATTCATCACTTTACCAAGATTTAACCAGACTTGACTTCTTTGTCTCCTCTTCTGACACAGAATTTTGGGGTCAGCAAGACTCATACCAGCTGACAATGAATAATTACCTAACACTACACTGGTATTTTTTTTCCTTTATGCATCCCACCATGTTAGGGTCCCAATTTCTGCCATCTGAAATGTCTGTACATTATAAGAAACTGATATAATTAATTTATATTCATAGTCAAAATAGCTAAAATTCCAGTGTCAAGTATTTGCTGAAGCCAAATGAAAAAGGCCATTGTTTATAACCACTTTGTATAAAGCAGATCAAAACTAGAAACAGCCCAAATGTCCACCAACAGGTGAATGAGTTAATAAATTGTGATAGTCATGAAATGGAATGAAATACTATTCAGCAATAAAAGTAATGAACTAGTAAATACACCTCATGGTATGCATGCATCTCAAGACCTCAGTGACAGAGGTCACTTACCAAGATTGAACTATTTCGTTCCATTCCAAGCCTGAATGATTATATTGTATGAAACTCTTTTTATGACAAGTTTAATCTGAGTTAACAGAAACGGGTCAATTGTTTCATAGGTTCTGGATGTGGGAGAATGAGGCACAGGGGAAAATTTCAGTTTGATAAAAATATTCTGTGTCTGGAATATGTGTCTGACATGAGCTTAAACAAAAAATCATGATTCTTTGTCTTTTTTCTAGATCTAATTCAGTTCATAGACCCAGAGCCCACTAACTGAACAGAATGCTGGGTCACTAGGAGAAAATATCCTGTAATACCACCACAAGAATATACAATCATTATTTCCCTGATCCTTTTGTGAACAAAGGGACCTATGGCTATAAATATAAGTTCACAGGGGAGAGGGTTATAGCCAGGCATTTTCAGGGCTAAAAAATAAAGTGTCTAGGCTAACAATATAGCAGGAGCTCTGGTTGGCTATCATGTCCTTTGTTGGAGAAGGTGTCTATGGAGGTCAGGAGATAAAGTAGCCCTGGCCTGATTTCACCTATACTAGGTCCAATGGCTTCACAAGTCCACCTGGTAGGCCCTTGATTCTTGAGTTCATAATTTGGATAATATACTTATCAGCTGGCAGATCCCTCAAATGGGTTACCCCATGTGTGGATTAAAAGCCATTTAGTAGGGAAACTCAACTTCTGCCATGAGGCCCCATTGTTAAAAGAAAGAAATGTTCTGTGGAGTAAAATAACTAACTTAATAGTAATCTTTACTCCACTCTAAAGTTGTATCTCGAGTTCTTGTTTAGAACCCATATATCTGTCACATCTGACTGTTGCATTGGAGCCACTAAAAGTTGCATAAGAGATTGAAATGTCCTGGGAGAGAGCTTATTCCTTGGAAAAGTGGACCCAATATTAGCCATCAAAATGAAAGAATGAATCGTGATTACACTACGATTTTCTCAGATTTGGCTCTGCCTCCCAAAGACTAATTCTAGATACTAAGAAGGGAAAGGGCTTCAGATACAAGCTGAACTGGCCACATAACATAAATGTCTGCTCTGAGGACAGTAGTGGAAGAGCTGTTTTTCCTCATGAGGTCATCCAAGGACTGTCTTCTGTCCTACTGCTCTCCCACTTCTCAGATGATGGAACATAGCTCCATTGCCATCTTGTGGGATATCTGAAGGTGTCTCTCATAGTGTGAGGGGGAAAGAAACACAGGAATGTAGCATCTTTTTAAGGCACTTCCTGGAAGTGTTTTTTATTATTTTTCTCACACCCTTTTGGTCAAAGGCTAGTCACCAACCACTCCTCGTTGCAAGAGAGGCCAACTAAATGAGGTTGCTCTGACTAAAATGAGGGCTTAGCAGACAGCAGTCTCAACTCAGCCACCCAATAAACACAGTGGTGCTTAGTAAAGGTGGAGGAGTGCAGTAGTGTAGAGGAAGGCGGCCAAGCGAAAGAGGAGAAAACAGAGAGAGGAAAGCAAGTTCCAGGATCCTGGGCTCATTTTATGGGTGCACAGTCATCTAAGGATGTACTTGGCAAGATTTGTGACAGGCTCTGTCAGGAAGTTGTGATTACACATTAAAAGAGGGGACAAAAGATCGTAAAATACAGGTTACATAAGCATTTACAAAGTATCCAAGATGCCAAACCTATTTGTAGAAACTGTATGTTTGAGTTTTAGATATTACAACAGGAGTCCAGGCCTTATTGTGAACATAATATAAAGCTGGAATTGGAAATGGAGTGCAATTAGTGAATAATTCCAAATTTAAATAGACATTGTATAATAATACTGTAATGAAGGCATACTTTTGTTTTTCAAAAATAGAATAAAACACAGTGATAAATTTAAACTCTGTCTTTTCTATTAAAAAACAAAACAACATATCTTAAAGCACAGAGTAGATTTTATATATCAGCTCTAATTATTTACTTTTCCCAACTCCTTTCTTAAAATCCACTTTCCACAGGTAACTTCTCAAATTGAGTGAAAATGGAAAATTTCTTGTCTTGAATTTTCTGTCAAAAAGTATTTCTCATAAAATACATTGCATTGATTTTTATTTCTTTTCAGTAGAGAAGAAATAAATGGAACAGAAACAATTACTACATACATTGAAAATATTTAAAAGCTGAATTATTAAATACTTAATTATTTAACTTGAGTAATGTCACTCTGCAACTTCTGGAAAATGACATCACCTCCTTTGGTTTATTTTACTCGTTAAATTTTAATAAAGATGTTTCTTTATAAAAAATGTTTCAGTTTATTACATCTTTAAATTTTATGGCTGATATGTCAAGTAATTAAAAATAGTATTTTAATAACATTAAAAATAAAATGAGTGAAATTTAATTTTATTGATAATATTATTAACTCAATAACTCATTAAAAAATAACCAGAATGATAGGGAACTTGTCTACAAAAGGAATAAAAAGCTTATCCAACAGTATTTCATCAATATCTGTGTATGACAATTATGCACGTTTTAAGAATTGTACTGCGTTCTTTCAATTTCAGATACACCAGTAACAATACTAGTAATCAATAGTCAACAGGTATGTTAATAATCTTAAGGGCATATTTGTACAGATTATTTCATTTCATACTCATAACAATCCTTCAAGGACTAATATTATCACACTATTAGGATGAAGAAACTGAGGCTTACAATAATTAACTTGCACAGGGTCACCTAGATAGCAGGTGGCAAGACCAGATTAAAAAAATACTGTTCCCAGAACTCAGAGTCTCTGCCCTGATGTTCCCGCTCAGTGATATGGTGAAAACAAAATGCTCTGTCGTACCAAGTTCTCCACTATCGTAGTGAACGCGTCAGAACAAACCCCTCATGTTCTTCTTCCTCAGAGAAGTATATCCCTTGACTTCGCTCTTCCTCTTGGTCTTGAAATGCAGGTGTTGAAATATTAGCTGTATGCTTTAAAACCACTGGTTTCAGCTTTCCTAATTGTTCTGTAGCTTTCTACCAATTGATTCCATTTTATTCTGTCTTCAGAGAGCAGGATCAATTTGTGTTTCAGATTCACCTTTGCTAAATATTTAATTGGAGCATTTTTTCTTAAAAGTAATTGAGAGAGAGAAATGATCTTTTGTTTTGTTATTTTTTAATTTTAAAAGGCTCTCTTGAAGAATCTGGCTGATTCAGACCATAGATGTTTAAAAATAGAACAAGAAAAAAAAAATGAAACAAAACAAACTAGTTGAAGGGAAGGGCAAGAGAATGTCAAAACAGAGCATCTCCAGCCTGTCTGCCGGGGAGCTCTTTGCCATCCCGAGCAAACAAAAAGGAACTGAAGTGTCTCCTTTTATTTTTGCACACATCCTTATATCTCCAGTAGCACCTTCCACCACCAGTGCTTTGATGATGTGGAAAGGTCTCCAAAGTTTACCCTTAACCCCAGTCCTCACCTGTGAGAACCAGCACAACATAGCTAAGTTCTGCACAACATGAAGCAGTGCCTGATCTGAGGGAAACTCCGACATGAGGTGAAGGATGGCTGCAAAGTTCTGGCATAGACATCCAAAGCAAGAAACTAAAAAAAAAATAATGGAGCCAACTGATGAGGTGGTGAGGTGGGCAGGCTTGGAGTTCTCCTCAAGGGCTGGACACTGAGAAGGGACCACACATCACACTGCCTGGTATGTTAGAGCAGATACCATGGAGGTGTGTCCAGTATTTCAGTCAAGCTCAGAAACCGCTCCCCTGAGAACAAGATGATTAGCTCCCTTTCCTTTGCCTCATACAAATGAGGGGTAAGGAAGAACCATATGTTTGGCTCTGCTTAAGTCTTGAATTGACTGAAAGTGACCTTCACTGATTAGGTGTGAGTTTTTTTTCCAGCTTTCAGTGTAAATGGGAGTATGTGACTAAGCTGAATTCTGTTAGAAATAAAGCTGCAATTTTGCATGCCAAGGGCCAACTTTAAAGTTTAACTATGAAGTTTAAAACTTTGAAATTTATCATCTACACTCAAACTCTGACAGTCAAATTTTATTCTTTTATCTTCACCCAAATATATAAAATCAATCACATATTATTGTCCATTCTTTTAAACTCTTTTTAATAGCCATATCTACCTATTTCTACAATAGAATGTGATATAGTTATTAAGCTGCAGATACAGTAAGTGACATTGTAAAGGAAAGACATGTAATAATGGGATGATGTTGAAAAAATGATTATAATGGAAATCAAAGTTGAAGATAAATGTGTATTTTTATGTGGTTTCTTGGAACCCAGACCAAAATGTGCAAATATAAAAATGTAAGTAGTTCTTTATGTAGGATGTAACAGCTTATAAAGGAGGTAATTTCTTTTCTATACCTAAAATCGAAATGAATTTGCCTCATGGATATATCTATATTTACGTATCTCCATATATACATATATATACATGGTATTAGCATCCTATTAGTATCCTGTTGTAAAAAATTAGCACAAATTTAGCCTAAATTTAAAATAATATGAATTTATTATTTTGCAAGTCTAGAGGTCAGGAGCTTAACATGGGTCTCACTGGGCTAAAATGAGTGTTGGCACGGCTGCATTCCTTCTAGCATTTCTAGAGGAATCTTTCTTGCCCTTTCCAGCTTCTATAGGCCATCTGCATTCCTTGGTTGGTGGCCCCTTCTCTGTCTCGTATGCCAGCAATAGCTTCACTCTGGATTCTTCCTCCTCCATTATTTCTCCTCTTACTCTGCCCCTGCTTCCATATCTCACTTACAGGGGTGCTTGTCATTGTATTGGCTTGTCATATGTTGGGCCCAGTGGAAGAAGGCATATTCCGGGATAATATCCCCATATCAAAATCCTTAAGTTTCACATATTTGCAAAGTCTCTTTTGCCATGTTAAATAACATATTCATTAATTCCAAGAATTAGGAAGTGAACATCTTTGGAGGGGCATTACTCTGCCTACCACACATATATTAATAAAATGATGACAATATGGGAAAACATTGTCAGTTTAATTATTATTTATATTGATGCACTATTGCCCTAATAAATTTGATGGAAACATTTAAAAACACTTCTTTGCAGACATATCTACCTGTCTATATGTAATTACATGTGTGTGTAATTACATTATATGTGTGTGTATGTATTACATATATATACATACATGCACGTACATATAGGTAATTACATTTGTGTAGATGAAGTATAGGATTCTTGGTAATGAAGGTTAATACAGTTCCCCTTATATTTAAATGTCTAAGTATAATCATTCAAAATTGTTCACATCAAAGTTAGCTTTAGGTATAAGAATATGTAAAGTACAAACTTGCCATATTATTATGAAAATAACTGAATCCTTGTTGTTGAGAGCAGAACAGTGTTACTTGTACATGGAAAGGATTCATTTCCATCCTTTCTTTTTCTCTTTCTTGCCTTCTTTCTGTCTTTGGGGTTTTATTTTTGTCTTCCATTCTTTTTCTACCTTGTTTGGTTTAATTGAGCTTTTTATATAATTCCTTCTTTTCTCCTTCCTTTAAAATATCAATTATAATTTTTAATTTATTTTTCATGATTGCCCTTGAGTTTTCAGTATACATCTGCAACAACTGAGTCCTTTTTCAAATAATACTGTACCATTTCACAGGTGGTACAACTGCCTTATAATAGAGCACTCCAATTCCTCCCTTCAATTCCTTATAAGATTGTTGGCATCCACTTCCCTCATCCATGAGCTATAGTCACTGAATGCATTGTTGTTATTATTTTGAACAAGCTGGTATCTGTTGGATCACTGAGAATGAGAAAAATAAAATATTTCACCTTCATTCATTCCTTCATTACCACTCTTCCTTTCATTATGTAGATCCAAGGTTCTGCCTATATTATTTTCTTGTTTTTGAAGAATTTCTTTGAACATTTCTTGTAAAGTAGGTCTTTTGGCAAGAAATCCCCTCAGTTTTTGTTTTTGTCAAGAGTCTTTATTTCTCCTTTACTTTCAAATAATAATTTTGTTGAATACAGAATTTTGGCTTGGTGATTTTTTTTCTTTTAATACTTTGAATGTTTCACTCCATTCCCTTCTTCTTTGCATGGTTTCTGAAAAGAGGCCCAATGTAATTGTAATCTTTCTCCTCTATTTCTAAGGTGTCTATTTTACCTCTTTGTTTTCCTTGAAGATGATTGCTTTGTCTGATTTTCTGTGGTTTGAATATGTTATGTCTGGTCCTGGTTAATATGGTATTTTACCTAATTGGTATTCTCCGAGCTTCCCAGATCTGTGGCTTAGTGTCTATTGTTCATTTTGGGAAATTGTCAGTCATTATTGTTTCAAAATTTTTTGTGTTACTTTCTTTGTTCTAATATTACCTTTATGCAGATGTTTTAGAAATATGACATTTCTTAAAACTCACTGGTTCTTCCCCTAGATGTGACTTTTCTGTAGCAATAAGGTCTGGGTGGAGGGAAAGTGTTCTACAGTCCTATGATGAGGTCTCAGTCTTTTTGTAAGCCTGTGTTCTTGGACTATGACCTTCAGAAGTGCTTCTTAGTTTTGTTTTCCCCTCTTATATGAAAGAGGAAGGCAACCCAGGCTGGGGTTTTTGCATTTCCCTTCTTCTATATAGATGGCCAGAGGTGCTGGAGTTGGGTATTTCTTTTCCTAGTGTGTAAGGTTAGAAGGGGCTGGAATTATTATTTTCCTTCTCCCAGTTGGTTAGACTCTGGCAAAACCCTAGTCAGGCTCCAGCAGAACAGTTTTCTTGAAGGCAGGCTTTGTTAAAAAGGACACAATGCTTAGGACATATTTTAAAACCGTTACTTCCCACCTTCTCTTGCCAGTAGCATGAAGGGATTGTTCTCTGCTGTTCAGTATGAGAACATGAGAGGTTCTGAAGGTAAAAATCACAAACGTGTAGGGGCTTTCCTAAGACCGGAAACTCTGGAGATTTGAAGTCTAAAACCTGCCTACACTGAGCTTCTAACAATTCATCTGCAGTTTCAGTTTTCCTGCCTCGGTGCTGGTTTCCACAGAGTTTCTGTTCCTAGGCTGCTGCTCTGGTAAGCTGTGATTCTCTGCATCTAGTTTCTGGGGCAGAAGTTTGCCCTGTGCCTTTCATTCTCTGAAGAATCTCAGAGAGTTGCTGATTTTTCATTTATACAGCTTTTTTTTTTTTGTTTTGGAGCTTGGAGTGGCAACTTCCAAGCTTCTTACATGCTGGAGCTTATAAAAAAAGTCACTTCATTTTATTGCTGAATTTTAATATTCCCTTGTATGGATATCAGTTCCAGAAGATTTCTAAATCTTAATGGTTGGCTCTTTTCACTATATAAGACCCTTATATTGTTTAGGAGAAATATTTGAAACTAAGTATTATTATTAGTGGGGTGACACATTGGAGTGAATTAGCTGTGAGACATATACCAACCTAGTGAATTTTCCACTGTCCTCTCCTCTGCTCTCTTTTTCCTATGTGCAGAATGTCTATAAGCTACCTTTTTAAGATTACAGTGATACAGGGTGGAAGAATGATGGATTCTGGAGACATTGCTTGAAAGAGAGGCACTAAGGAAAGTTAGGCATCCTAATTGAACTCTGACATAAGCAAAAAATAAACTTGAATGTGATAAGCCAGAAAGAGATTTGGGGGTTTATTTGTTATGGAAGAATAAATAGTCTGGCCTAAGCATGACAATACACAAAGCAATGATTAAGTTAAAAAAAAAAGGTAGGACAAACAAATTATGGCAACCAGGGGAAAGAACTTAAATTCTCAACTATTTTGGTAAGGAAAGTTCATTGTATCTTCCCTTATGGAAATTATCCCTTCCAATCAACTTGATGCCATTTTGGGTATAGCACTAATGTGAGGACACATGACTTCTTATTGCTGATTAAATCTTGGACACTTGGTGGGGGCAGTAGCCTGGTTGAGCGGTGAACCATGCATGACCTCCATGACCTCTTTGTTCCTATGCTAAGTAAGTGTGGTGTGGCTGGGGAATAGGCTCACCGATTTCCACAGGGTAGGCAATCTTGTTGATATTATAAATTGCCTTCTTTCAGTAAGAGCTTTTAGGTGCTATTCACTTGTGGAGTTAATATTTTCATAATTTTGCCTGTGTGCTTTTAGATGTGCCCAGGTGTATCATTTAACATCTATATTGTACTAAGTTGCTCAGGTGACAGCCCCCTGGAGTCCCGTGGACAGGTACTCAGTCTCCACCAGGGCCTAGTGGCAAGTCAGCAGCTGTTTCTCAAAAGAAGTATATTTACTTACTGAAAAGAGAATGGCTCAGGTCCAAAACCACATGGACTCTTTGCTATGATTGTGATTCTCCTGTTGGGGTTTGCCACAAGATCGATACAATACCTCGATCTTTCACAGACACTCTGCACATTTCCTATTCTGTCTCCTGTCAGCCCTTTCCAACTCCTAAAGCCTGTCTATTGTGTCCTCTGGGATTCACTGTTCATTAGCAGTAAAAGCCTTCAGAGCCTCAATCAATACTTTAAACACTTCTCTTACTTTCTTCCTCCAGTAAAAACCTGGCTTTCCATGAGGACAGCGTTTACCCTCCAGTATTCTAAAGGAATTTCCTCCCATGCACTGTACGAGAGCCTTAGAGCTGGGGTAGAAGGTGGGATAAATATCCTTAATTCTTTCCTTGCCAATTTTAGAAACTGGTTAGGGACCTTTGATGGTCCCTAACAACTCCCAGAATTGATTTCTATATATCGGATGCCCATCAATCCTCATTGCTGCAGTTACGTTCCAACCCCTTGTTCATACTCCCCTTGTTGTTTTACAGTGTTACCTTTCGACTCACAGTCATTCTTGCCTACCACACTTCTGTTTATTTGCCATTCATTTTGTCCTCCACTCTACCTTGATTACTCCTTTTATCCAACTCTGCCTCCTATCTCTCCAGACCACTTCCCTTAATGCCTCATTTCAGATGTTTTTTGGCCTTACCAGAACATAGAATCATTTTGTCCTACCACATTATTACTGTCTCTCAAATATCTTATTTCCTAACTTTCCTCACTAGCTGAGTTACATTTTGTGGCAACTATTTAATCATCCCCTTGATATGTCCTAAATCCCTAACCATGCCTCTAGTTTCTCCTATTCTCAGTAAAAGTACAACTTTATAGAATCTACCTTGCCTATTTTTTATAACCATGATTGTGCAACTAAACTTGGTTGGAAGAAACTATCCCAGCATAATGAGGGAGTCTCATTTTAAATTCATTGTCATCAACTTCAAGTTGATCCTTAATACTGAAAAGCAATCTTATTCTTCCATTTTTCTTAACATCAATTAGTTCTCTCCTTTCAATCCCCCATTTCCCACCTCAAGGAAAAGACTGGATTTATACTCTCATGTGAAACAATTTTCTCTTTACAAATTAGAAAAAAGCAAAATTTATGGTTTGGAAAGCACTATAAATCACCCTAGAAAAGGCCAGTAATCCCTGAGAGAAGGAAATACATATGATGAAGCCCTAGCTTCCTACCTGTAGAGAAGCTGTGGTCTATGGCTCAGGGAAGAGAATTCTAGATGGAAGATTCCTTCAACTGAGGAAATAGAGATGAATGTCTATGGAGGCCAGATTAGCTAAAGTTTGAAGGATGGAATACTAGAGGGAAGAGAGCTGTGCAGAGACAGAACTTGAGATATCTGAAAGGATCCACTTTGAGTACTCAGCAGAGTAGTAATTGGGGCATAAATGTAAGGAAATCATGCAAAGATAGAAAAGAACCATTTAAAGTGCTAAAGGGACACTTCCCAATTCTTACACAGGACTGAGAATTGTGCTCTTGGCCAGACTGGAAAACCCCATAATTCACAGGGCAGTGGACAGAGTACAGAGAAGAGTTTTGCTTCAATAACAGAAAATAATTGTCCCTAATGACTGCCATGGTCCCATCCAATAAATCTTAAAGGTAAGACCCAAAAAGATTAAACTGTTTCCAAGTAACTTAACTGTTTCATAGAATAAAGCTCAAGAAGTTAAAACCACAATCCCTGGTATTCAACAAAAACTACTAGGCATGTAAAGAAGCACAGAAGTAAGACCTATTATGAGGAGAAAAATCAATCAAAATTGACTCATAATTACATATTAAAAATAACAGACATGAGTATATTAAAATATTTATTATTGAAGTTCATGTGTTCCAAAAAAATAAGACATAAGCAAGACTCAGATCAAACTTCTAAAGACGAAATCAATATTGTCAAGAGATGAAAAATACACTGGATGGGATGAGAGAGATTAGATATTACAGATGAAAAGATTAGTGAATTTGAAGATATAGCAATAAAACCTATTTTAAATCAAACATACAAAGAAAAATGAAACAAACAGAAATCAATCAGTGAACTGTTGGAAAATTTTGAGTGGCTGAATATATGTGTAATTTGAGTCCCTGATATATGATGGATAGGAGGTAATAAACAATATTTAAAGAAGTAATGACTGGAAAAATTCCAAATTGATGAAAAATATGTATCCATACAACAAAAGAATTCAATAAACTCAAACACAATACACATGCATAAAACTTTATCAAGACACAAATTAAATTGCTACAATAAAGATAAAATTGTAAAAACAGTCAGATAAAAAACTTATTTTGGACAAAAGAACAAAGATGAAGATAATACCATAGTTCTCAAAAGAAACAATGAAAACTAGAAGAAAATGTTGCAATATTTTTAAGTACTTAACTAAATAAATCAATTTTTAAATTTGATCTTCAGCAGAATATATTTCAAGTTGAAGGGAAGATTTCTGGTTCCAGATATGAAGTCATAGATTCACTATTTTTTGCTACTCCCCTTAAAATACAATTAAATTCCTGCAAGTAATTGAATAATCAACCATAAAGTCATTCTAAAATTTAGAAAGAAGGAAGAAGACTGGCTAAAGACCTCAGAGTTTAAAGCAAGCCACCCTGATGAGTTCCCTGGGATTTCTTTATCTCCTATATGCTGAACTGTGAGTTAAGAGGCTTATAATCCAGAAACACCAAAAGGTGCAGAAAATAAATTAATTAAAATAAAAGTCTACCCTCCCTTACAAAAGAAAGGGTAAGAGGAAGCCCAGCAAGATTTCCTGTAGTGGACAAGACTGACCCATCCATCCAGTTCATTGGTAACAGCTGAGTCAACTGGCCTTCAGTAGTAGATCCAGGCAGGCTTATCCATGCCCAACACGTAACAGGAGTGAGCAGGTGAGCCCATTCTCCCCTATCAGTAGTGTTAGCAAGCCTGTTGTTTCCTAGCTCTCCACCCAATCTGACAGCCACCCAGACCTAGGAGAGGCAAAACAACTTTGAAAAAGTAGAAAAATGTTTAAGGATTTAAACTACAGTAACCAAGACAGCATGTTATTGGTGTCAGGATAGGCACATAGATCAGTGGAACAGAAAAGAGAGTCCACAGTAAATATGCACATACATATAAAAACTGATTTTTAACAATGGTGTGGTAAAAATTTAAATAATATGCGGTAAAGGATACTGTTCTAAACAAATGCTGCTGGAACAATTGATATCCATATGCAAAAAAAATAACTTCAATCCATATGTCTTGCCAGTGGGTTTCAGCCCCAGGCAAGTTTGCTATGGATACAATGTGACCAAAGAAATTGACAGCAAAACGTTCTTGGGGTGAAGGGGTTATACCCAACTTTCTTTCCATGGTGGCAGGTCAGTCACTAAAATCCTGTTCACTCAGAGTGAGTCTGCATGCAGCAAGCCGGTCTCTTCCTCTGGGCCTCTCTGCCTGCCCAGCTGTCCTCTGGGCCCCTCTGCCCGTACAGCTGTCCTCTGAGCCTCTATCCTTGGACTGCCACCACTCCAGCCTCCGCTCTGCTCTCCTGCAGTCTTGCAGCAGTGCCACTGTGTCACACCCAGAGCACTGGGAGGAGCTTTTATATAGAGTCAACAGCCATGTATTGCCCACAGGTGCACAGTGAGCTAGTCAACCAGGACCGGTTGAGAATCCTGGCCACAGGAACTCTCATTTTATTCACACTCCACCCCTCCAGGATTCTCTCCTCTCAATCTGTGTGGCCTCAGTCCTCTGTAATGGTCCCCGTGCAAGGAAGCTAGAACATTGTTCTCCAGCCTCTCCAGCAAAAAGTCTTGCAGACACACAGGCAGGACTTGTGGCTCTGTCTCTGACCTCTGCTTCTTTAGTCTTAATGGCTTGAACTGCTGCACTGGTTTCAGCTGTTGCCATAGCTCCAGTAAGATCCTATTTGGCTTCCCGTCTAATTTCCTTCCATCTACTCCTGCTCTTATTAACTCAACACACATATGGGTCCTCATAACCTTCATGGGGTCTCTTAAATTCTTCTTGTGAGTCACCTCAGTTTGTAATAGCTGCCTCAAGGCTGGCTGCACTGTCAGGGAAGACAGCTTTCCCATCTCTGATCCCGACAGAACCATTCCATCCAACCCTAATTCCCACAGCCACCAGCTCAGCCTGAGTACAGGGGTGGACCATACAGTGCTCCATGACCTGGGGAGGGGGCTGCCCCTCTCCTTGGGGAACTTTCAGCTGCTGGGTCTTTATTTTTACAACCACTGGGCGTGCTTTCAATACCCAGTGCCTCCGGCATCACCCCTTCATCCTTCCCCAGCTCTTCCATTTCTGGGGCTGATGGCACCTTTCTCTCCACTCCCCCAAGTGCCTCCCCTGCTACAGTGCCTTTCAACAATACTAGCTCAGTCTTCAGAAGCTCTCTTACCTTCACCTCAATGCTTCGCAGCTTATGTTCTCGTGCCACCTCCGCCTGTGTTTCCCTCAGGAATTTGTCTTTTTCCTTGATGGCCTCTTCCTCCTTCAGAACACATGGCAGTGCTGCTGTCTCATTCTGTGAAAAATTGTTTACCTTTCCAATGGCACCTTGCTGCCAGCATTCTTGTGCCATCTCCTCTCGCATCAATGCCATTTCCCTCTTCAGGAAATACACAGAAGTTTGCAGCTCACGTTCTCATGCTGCCATTTCTTGGGTCTCTTCTGTAGACCTTTTTAATACTGTGAGAAGCAGCCAACCCACAGTCCCCACTGCCTCACGGGAACTCTGTTGCTCAAAGGATCTGCTTACTATACCAAGGGCCACCCCTTCTGCCTCAGGTGTCACCTCCACTTGCCTCCAGTCCTGGGGTGGGGCCCAGTCCTCTAGGAGGCAAGCCACCTCAGACCACATACCCATTGGGGGACAATCCACTGTCTCCCCATTCACAGGGGCAGCCCGCTGAAGCACCCCTCCCATAAGGGCAGCCTGTCTTTTTCCTTGGTCAACAATGGATCCTGCCGACTATGCCAATTGTCTTGCCAATAGGTTTCAGCCCTGGGCAAGTTCACTATGGATTCAATGTGGCCACAGAAATGATAGTAGAATGCTCTTGGGACGAAAGGGTTTATTACCTGGCTTGTTCCCCCGGTGGTAGGTTGAGCACTAGAGTTACATCTGCATCCAACAGTCTGCAGGTCTGTAATCCACCTCATCTCTGTCTCTGCCCAGAGCACTGGGCGGAGCTCTTTATGTGGTGACTCAGTCAGTAATAGCTTATTGCCTGCGGGTGTGGAAGCAGTAGCCTAGCAACAGGCCAGTTACATCATCAAGTGGTTTAGGTTCAGTGAGGAACCTGGCCATAGGAATCCCAACTTCCCCACAGGACCACACTTTGAGACCCACTGCCCTGGAGTTTACTATATCCCAGGCCATCTTCTACATTGTTTACCTATATTATATTACTTTATACTTACAATAAGAACCTAAGAGGTTGGCATTACTAATATATGAACTCTACAGATAAAGAGGTTAAATAACTTGCCCAGAGTTACACTGCAAGTAGTGATGGAAAAAGCATTCAAAACTAGGCAATCAACTCCAGGTCCTGCATGCTTCACTGCAAGCATTTCATTTGTATTAATTGTAAAAATGTCATTTGAAATAAGTAAACAGATTGGTTCCTTCTATTGGCACAATATCTGTCCCTGAGGGATAAGAAAGAGGTTACACTAAAGCCAGCATTAAAGGGGCCTGTCTTGCCAATGGATTTCAGCCCCAGGCAAGTTCGTTATGGATTCAATGTGACCAAAGAAATTGACAGCAAAACATTCTTGAGGTGAAAGGGTTATACCCAACTTTCTTTCCACGGTGGCAGGTCAGTCACTAAAATCCTGTTCACTCAGGCGAGTCTGCATGCATCAACCCGGTCTCTGCCTCTGGGCCCCTCTGTCCACACAGCCATCCTCTGGGCCTCTGTTCTTGGCGCTGCCACCACTCCAGCCTCTTCTCTGCTATCCTGCAGTCTTGCAGCAGTGCCACCATGTCACACCCAGAGCACTGGGCGGAGCTCTTTATATAGAGTCAACAGCCATGTATTGCCCACAGGTGTGCAGTGAGCTAGTCAACCAGGGCCAGGTGAGAATCCTGGTGACAGGAACTCTCATTTTATCAACACCATATTTGATATAATTGATAAGATAACTCAAAAGACTAACAGCCCCAAATGTAAGACCTAAAATCATAAAAGTTTTATAAGAAAATGTTAGAAGAAAATCTTTGTTGGGTTGGATGGGTGGGGAGCGTGAGGGAGATAAAGATGTACAAAAAATTTCTCAATCATAATTTAATTTGGTCACAGGGATGGAGGTACAGCAGGGAGAATGTAGCCGGTGGTTCTGTAACATCTCCCTATGTTGACAGACAGTAACTGCACTAGTGGGGTGAGGTTTTAATAATGTGGGCAACTGGTGAACCACTGTGTTGTGTATTTGAAAACCAATATAAGATTGATTTCAAATATATATCAATGATACTTCAATAAAAAACACAAAACAGCAACAACAAAAACTCATGCCCATCTACAATGATGCGGAAACCAAACATCATCAGCGTGTTTAATCTAGAAAAAAAAAATCTTTGTGACCTTGAATTGGGAACTATTTTTCAGACACTTCACCAAAAATGCAATACATAACAGAAAAGCAGTTGTACATTGGGCTTTATAAATATTAAAATGTGTGCTCTTCACTTCCTGGGCCAGGTGATCAAGGTTAACATAATGTTAGCATCAGTTGAGGGACATGTTAGAAAATACCTGGCCAGTATTTTCACCTCCACATTGTCAAGGTCATCAAAGACAAGGAAAGTCTGAGAAACTCTCACTTCCAAGGATGGAAGCCCAAGGAGATATGGCAAATAAGTGCAATGTAATATCCTGCATGGAATGTTGAAGCAGAAGTAGGACATTAAGAAAAAGTAAGGAAATTTGAATAGTATATTGATTTCATTTAATGCTAATGTATCAATATTGATTTATTAATTGTAACATGTACCATACCAGTGTACAATATTAAAAATAGCGGGAACTGGGTGAGGAATATTGCAGGATCTCTGCATTGTCCTTGTAATTTTTATGTAGATGTAAAATTCTTTAATAAATAGATTATTAAAAATGTAATTGTGGAAGCAAGAAAACAAATTTTGTTATTTGTAAGGTACTGTTAAGAAAATGAAAAAGGCCTGAGAGAAAATATTTGCAAAACATACCTCTGATAAAGGACTTTTATCCACAATTATTAAGAATTATCTAAACAGTTATAAGAAAACAAAACGAAACAAAACAAAACGGGTCTCACGCAAATGGGCAGAATATTTGAATATATGCTTAACAACAAAGAACCCATTAATGACAAATAAGAATATAGAAAGTGCTTAATATCATTAGTCATTATGAAAATGCAAACTGATTTGCTAGCAGACAACTACAAGAATTGTTAAGAGGCCTGGTACTGTCGAGTGTTATTGAGGATGGAGAGAAACTGGATCCCTCATATATTTCTGATATAAATGTTAGGTAGTACAAACACTTTGGATGGTTTCTTAAAAAGTTAAACATACTTAACATAGGAGCCAGTCTTCCCATTTCTAGTTATTTACTCAGGAAAAGAGAAAGCTGTTTGCTCAAAAAGGTTCATAGTGGCTTTATTTGTAATGGCCAAAAATTTGGAATCATGCAAGTCTAGAAGCAGATGAATGAAGACATTGTGACAATAGAATGGAATAAAAAATAATAATGAACTATGGACACATGCCACAACATGGATGAATCTCAGAATAATTATGCTGTATGAAATAATCCACACAATATAGAATACATACTATACAAGTCAATTTATATAAGCCTATCTGAAATTCAAATAAGCACAAGAAAACATTTGGAAGTGTTGAAAATATTCACTACCTTGATTTATGTTATGGTTTCATGAGTATATAAGTATATATGTCAATGCTTAAATGGTACACTTTAAATGTATTCTTTTTGTTTTATGTCAGTTATACCTCAAGACAGCTATTAAAATAAGATTTGCCCTTTGGTGGATCTACTTTCTTCTCTTAATCATTTTTTTTTACATAGGATATGAGAAAAAGTGAATCACATAAGCTTCTTCTTTCTAAAGTGAGAGGAAAAGAGACAGAGACAGAGTCAGAGAGACAGCAAGAATAAAAGATATAATCTTTTCATGCTGTTAATTATATTATACTAAAGAAAACATTTAGAAATTCCACATCAAATCTTCCACAGGTATTGTGGTATTTTCATGATCAGAAATTATGTCTACAAAAAGGAATGATAGAAGCTATTGTTCTATACTATTGTTTAAACCCAAGCATGACTTTAGATAGCTAACATTTTACAAAGTTAATTAATATTTCCATACCAATCTAAATGCATTAGAATATTTGAAGTAGTCATGTTCAGATTTTAGAGGAACAATTTTTAAAATCTCTTTTGTCTTATAAATACATGCCATATATAATTAAATTTAAACATATATGTATTTTATATATAGTTTTCTTTTGCATAAAAATCCTCAATTGCTTGGACAGAATAGAAAGACAACTGGATTTAATTTAAATCTTGAACCTAGAAAGTGTCATAATACTGAGAGCAAAGATACATCTTTTTCGAGTGCTCTGCAGTTTTAAATCACTATCTGCTTATTTGGAAAATCTGAATTAGTAGCATGATATAGAGAAGATACCAGACTGATTTATTGCATTTATCTGAGTGGAAAAAATATATGAAATGGTGAATGTCTTGCATTAGTTTCACTTACTCATATGGTTGAGTCAAAATCTTCTATGTTTTTCTTTTGTCTGCATCATTTCTTTATTTTCTGTACTTAACAAATTACACAGTATAACAACAGTACTCTGAACAGACTCCAGCTGCTACTAGGTCTCCCTGAATATCAGATGACTGAGTCTATTGTACCTGATGGAGATGCCATGGCTCAATGAGGAGCAGGGCTTTCCATGATGCCCAAGGACCCCGTGAGGCTCCTCCAGAAACTCTCCTCAGAATTTCATAGCCACTGATGATACGCTCTAAGTAACCCATTTGTCAAGAGAATATATGAATGCCAGGAACTGTCTTTGCCACAAAATTCTTTTCTTAGGAGAGTTTATGTTATAGTACAGGACACATAAACTAAACCAGTAACTATAGTCAATGTGCAATTAAAATAAACAGAGAGAGTACAGAACTGAGAGGATCAAATATGACTGGAATTATGGTAATGTAGAAATTTTTTCCCATCGGGAATGATGCTTGAGCTAAATTTTAAAATGCAAAAAAGAATTATTCGAGTATAAAAGAAGAAAGTAAGGCATTCCAAGCAAAGGAGACAGCATGTAAAAATTTACTGAGGTGAGAAAATAGCATGTTAAATATTGTTTTCAGCCATTATTACATGTTAGTAGTTTAAAAATCACTAGGGAAATTGGTGACTTCCTAGAGAGTAAATTCAAACACCTGAATTACAACTGTGGCAACTGGAAAGCAGAGATTGGCTGAAAAATCAACTGGAAACATGCTGAGTATAATGTTCTACCATATTTGCTTGGCCATTTGGCAGTAATTCTGAACAATGATGCCAGAACAAGACAAAAAGTTGTCAAGAACTATAAACTATCGTGCTCAAAAACTAATGTATATGCCTCCTAGAAGCAAATATATTTAAATTAATGGGCCAGGGTTACTGCTTCACAGAATGAATTGTTAATTCAGCTCTATTTATTTATGTATTTTTTTCTCGCCATAATTCCCTCTCAGAGCAACATTTTTAATTTTGGATATTTTATGCTATAACTTTAGTTAATGTTAGTTTATTCTCATATAAACTTTATTTGGTTTCTTTAAGGAGACAATTAATGGGTGTGTGCTCATCTTCCATATGTCAATTTTACATTTCAAATTTCAGAATACACATTCTTCCCAAGATTTTGTGGAAAAGGAAATGGGGAGTTATCATTAAATATCTTCTCCAAGTGATTATACATTTGTATGTAACATAAATATGAGGCATTTTTAACAAAGATGGCCCTGAATCTTTACCTCTCTCTATCCACAATCTTGCATTATGAATACTTATATACCCCGTTCAAGAAATAGATCCTATTTCATCATTCTCAGATTGTGGAGTGGCTATGTGCCTTGCTTTCATTTAAAAAAAAAAAAGGAATATGCTGTGGGCTAGTTCTGAACCTAGGTCTCAAGAGCATAGTAACTGCCTCTCTTAAGATTACAATGAGAACAAATCTATTGGAGGATGAGATATGCTTAATAGGGCAAATTTATCCAGTAGACCTCATGAGTCCTCAGCTTACCTGTTAGATCACTGAAGAACTGTGAACTAGAGCAGGAACAAATAACCCAACCTGATCCAGGCTGAACTTCAGAGATAAATATATAGTATTTTATGCTATCGCATTTAAATGAAATGTGTTTTTACATCATTATAAAGGCAACAAGCAGTATATGCAACACATTTTATTAATGAATGTGAATGGTATTGCTGCAATACAATTTGTGCCTTATCTCCCTTTATCCTTGCTAAATTATACTTGCATACTTTTCTACTAGGCTGCCCAATTGACTTAATTGAAACATGGAGAGTAGAGTTAATTGAATTTAAGTCCAAGTGCACTGAAATGTTTGCTGAAAAATGAAACGGCTCTAGTTTCATTGTATAAGAAACACTTTTACTTGCCTTTTAAGGTGAGATAAAATATCCTTTCTTAATATAAAGGAACTCCACAAAAAAGTAGAAATGTGGTCACCCTGCAACTATATCTGGGTTGGATGTCCAGACTGGTGATGCCACACACATATTAAGAGGGTTTGAACAGGCTTATTACTGAAATAAGGAGAGCAGGACAGCTCCTAAGCAAATACAAAAATGTCTTGACAATATAAGGAATGGAGATTGGTTGGACACTTTTAAATATGGGTAGGGGTAGGACCATGTGATGGTTCTCATGCATGTTTTGCACTTCCCACTGGTGCCAAATGAAGGAACACTCAGGCTTTCTTAACAGCTTGTCTGTATGTGAAGCAGAAGTGCAAGAGGGAGGTGTGAGGTATAAAAGCAGTTAGCAATCAAACATCATAAATGAATAGAGTTTTTGTTACAATTCACCTGTGATGTTTGCCTGATGACTGAAAAATGCTGTTGTATTTAGTTGAATTTGAATTTTTTCAAGCAAGCTAATATGGTGATCTATGAGATATTCAACCTGAAGTCATTAAGGGAGGCGAAGGTTCTATTGAATACCTTGCTCAAGAAACTGAGAATTGTATTTCATATGCCTCTTTCGGAGAACTTAAATGAGTGTCCAGTTCACAATTACTGATGTCTGGAACTCTAAAAAGAAGAGATAATGAATGTCATAATGACACCTTGTAATGTCACTCACATTATATATGTAGAAGCAGGTATGATCTTTATGTGATATTTGTGAGGCAAGAGATTCTTAAGAGTACTTTGCCCCAAGGAAAGCACCCTTGGTAAAGAATTGTTATTTTTACCATTGGTTGACTAGACAGACAGACTAGAGGAAGAGGTAATATATAAAAGATGTTAGCAGTTAAACATCAAAATTGAAGTCAGTTTATTATGATAGAGAAAGTAATATTTTATTTTTAAGAGATCATATAAAAGGAAAAAATACAAATGGAGAATGCAGGTTTATTAAAAAATAAACACATATATAATCCTCACTGTCTTCCAATAATGACTCTACATCTATACATATAGGTGACTAAAGTAAAAGGCAGATAATTTAAGTCTAGAAGAAGCATAAAGGCACTGGTGGTTACCATGGAGGAGGGGCTGGGGTGGGTGGGTGGGTGAGTGGGGAAGGTGAGGGGGATAAAGGGGCCCAAAATTCTCAATCATAAGTTGGTCACAGGGATGGTAGTCCAGCATGGAGAATATAGCCGATGGTTCTGTAACATCTTTCTATGTTGACACATAGTAACTGTCCTAGTTGGGGTGAGGATTTAATGTGTTTAACTGTTGAACCACTGTGTAATATACTCAAAACCAATATAATACTGTATGTCAGCTACACTTCGATAAAAAAGGAAAAAAAACATAAAGGCATATAGGATAAAAGATAAACTGACAATTATTGAAAAGAACAGAACAGAATTTAGAAAAGGAGTTAGTGGAGAAAGTAGAAATCAGTGAAGTGAGATTTGCTTTCAGCATTTGCCTTGGGGATATGGGCATAAGTTTTATTATTCACAGTTATATCATACTTTAGTAACAGTTTGCTGGAGAAATGAAATGCAACCTCAAAATCACAGACCTTTGCCTATTAAAAAAATACATAGAGATTACACAAAGAGTAATATAACAACAGTATCAAGAACAAATAATTTTACCAATGTTTAAACATTTTCATTTTCTCTTAACAAGACTGTAACAAGAATAATTTTATGTGCATTGAAATATCCAAATCATAAGTGTAAAAAGAAACAGAGTATACAATATCTCATATAAATACAACAGATACAATAAATAGAATATATAAATAGAATCATATAGGCTGTGTTTTCTTTTAACAGCTTTATTGAGAAATGGCATTAAGAGACAATTCACCCATTTAAAGTGTACAATTCAATATTTTTGGTATATTCATAGATTTGTTTAAATACCACTATAGTCAAATTGTAGTTTTAGAACATTTCTTCCCCCCAAACGAACCATTAATGCATATTCTTTTGTTTCTTTTTTGGTTAACATAGTGCCTTGAAACAGTGCACATTGTGTGTTCTAGCAGTTTATCTTTTCTTTATGTTGTTAATAGCATTCTGATGTATGAATACATCACAAACTACATATCCATTCTGTGCTTGATAGATATTATGGTTGTTTCTAGTTTTGCTACAATAAACCTTCAAGTACAAATTTGTGTGTATGTGAAGATACATTTTTACTTCTCTTTAGTAAATATTTAGTCATGGAGTTGCTGGGTAATAAGGTGTATATATATTTAACTTTATAAGAAAATGGAAAGCAGTTTTCTAAAATGGTTTTACTATTGTGCACTTTTACTGCCAGTATATGAGAGTTCCAATTGTCTTACCCCCTTGCTAACACTTGGTATTTTCAGGCATTTAAATGTTAACTATTCTAGTTGTCTAAAAGGTGTCTGAGTATTCATGAAGATACATGATTTGGAGAACAAGACAGAGGAAATAGAATTATGAAACTTGGATAAAATATAAGAAAGCAGAATGATTTCAAGTATTAGTAAGCAACCAAGAGCAGATAGAAGCTTGTAACTAGTTAAACTTTGAAAGACTGGAAGAGCAAGTGGCAAAATTTACAGCTGGTGACTGTCCTGCCAGACAGCCCAGTTGCAACCCCTGAATCACAGCCATAGTGGCATAGAACCACAGGCTTAAATGCTCAGTGTGGCAGAGAACTGAGTTAGGGAATGTAGGAATAGCTGGGAATTAAGACAGAAAGCCCACTTGTAAGAGAACTATAGAACAACGAAAAGGATAACACTTAAGTTGTATATATTTCCCAAATGCTTCATTGATCCCTAAAACATGAATATCCAGGAGAGACCCTGGGGCTTTTCATCGCCTAAAGGGAGACCCAAACCAGAGAGTGATCTGGCTTTCCAAGAAGGAAATGCATTGTTGAGCGTCTTAAGTTTGCTTCTATGTTGACTGGGTATTTGTGAACCTATGAGCAGCTTCAGGAGCAGAAAACTGAAGTTGAATTACATCAAGGTGTCAGAAGGTAGAGCACACAGATGTCAGAAAACATGGAAATTTAGAGGAGAAGCCCCAGAAATAAGAAAAATCACAGAGAGATGAAGTCAAAATGTTGAGTACGTACTTTGCCTAAATTATCTAGACACAGGGGGCCTCCGGGAGCCAGGCTGGAAAAAGGCCAGCAGCTAGAATCTGAGAGAACTGAGAAAAGATATCATATTACAGGGAAAACAGAGTTTTCATTCTGAGTCCAGGCAAACTATTAGAACAAAAATCTAACACATTTTATGAAAATATAACACATTTTAAAGGTTCAAAGTGTTACCTACAATGTCCAGTTTTTAGCAAAAAATTACCAGACAGAGAAAAAGGAAAATGTGACCCATTCAGAGAGGGGGGAAAGTAGTCAACAGACATGGATTCTGATGTGTTACCATTATAAATTTAGTTAGACTTGAAAACAGCTATTATAATTATGTCCAAATAATTAAAGGAAAATACGTGAAAATAACTTAAGAACTGTATCATCTCAATGAGAGACAAAGAAAAATGGAAATTAAAAAAAAGAAAAGCTCTATGATGAAAAATACAATAAGTGAAATGAATATACCCTAAACTGCCACAAACTGATGATGGCAAAAACAAAGAATGAATGAATTGACCATAAATCAATAGAAGTTATCTATATCAAACAATAAAGAGCAAAACTTTCTTTACCTCAAACAAAAGAGGGCAAAAATACTTAAAAAAAAATAAGCAACTAAGTCTCCGAGACATCAAGTCATTTAACATAGGCCTGACTGTACTCCAAAAAGAAGAGGAAAAAGAAATGAACAGATATTTGCTGAAACAGTGATGAATGATTTCACAAATTTAGTGAAAAACATTGAACTTTAGGTACAAAAACCTAACTAAAGCCCAAGTTGTGTAAGTTACAAGAATGTAAACTAAACAAAATAATGGCTAGGCACTTCATGGTCAAATTTTTCAAAGCCCACGTTGAAGAGAAAAGTCTTGGCAGCAGCAAACACAAAAGTGATAAATTAGATAAGCAGTGCACATGGAAGGATTCAAAGATAATGGAGGCCACAAGGTTTTAAATGACTTATGAAGGGCTGAAAAAGTCTTGTCAGTAGTCTCTAAATTGTAGGAATCATTTTGACCTACCTCATCACTACACATCAAACCAAGTTACTTCACAGACACAATAAGCCTTTTAGTTTAAGGAAAACAAAACAGAAAACAAGTGTTCCTTTTTCCTGGAAAAAAAAATGTACACCCACCATTTGAAAGCTGTAGGAAATAACTTTCCTAAGACTAGAAAATTTCTTAGAGTGAAAAATACATTTTTATTAGCACAACTGTCCTATTGAAATCTAATTATTCAAATAATTTCTCTTTTTTTGTTATTTCAACAAAACAGAAATAGATTCACTATATCAACATTTTTGAATGAAAATTATTTTAGTTTGGCCATTCTATCAAATCTTAGGTATAAAAATGGAATTGAGAGCACCATTTCTAGGCTTGGATTGTAATTATTGTTAATAAGTTAAAGCCTAGAGAAAAATGGGGAACATTAAATCTCATTTCTACTTTCTGACGCCATGTTAAAACTTTGAGTGAAGATAGTTCTATGTTAATCACACAAAACAAATGATAACTGAGTTTTTTTCTATTTATAAGATTAACAAAAGAAGTCTTATAGAATAAGCTAAACAGCATTTTCATTTGCCAGGACTGTTAGCCTGAGCTGAAATGTCTAATCATTCAAGGTATTTTGCTCCTTTAAAAAAAAAATTATGACATACATTTAAAGTGTTGCTTTTTATTAAAATTATGTCTGTGAAGATAGTGACACACATTTATTCTTACAAAAATGACAGCTGAGTAGGAGTCCATGCCATTCAGTTTTAGTCCCCTCCTTTTTTTCTTTTGGAGTAACAGAATTCTAAAAAATGGGAGACAAATAATAATAATCAGTTTCTTGACATGAGATGAACTAATAGGACCTTAAGTTATAAGAATAACAAAGGGACTTAAGAGAGATTATCTGGTCTAAAGTCTTAGAGTAAAGGAACACAAGTTGCTATTCTATTTGGAAAATGTGTTTATAAGTACAAATTTCATGATACAGGAGTTAGAGAAATTATATAGCTCAACATACATTGGAAATGATAAAACTATGCCAAAATGACTTACCCATAGGGAATTAGTGTCAGTCATGACTTATTATCATGGTCTCCTCATTCATATATGTGTGTGTGTGTGTGTGTGTGTGTGTGTGTGTGTGTGTGTACATATATATACCCATAGTACTGAAGGGTAATTTAAAAAGGAAGGAGGATCATAATTGTGGCAGTAGTCTTTGACAAATATCATAGCGTATGATAATTGTTTAAACAATTAAATCATATGTGATGAACCAACACTCCATTATTGTTATTATGTATGGAAAATGATAAATGCTAATTTTTTTCAGTGAATGTGTTTGTTCTCCTGACTCTTGTTGAAATTTAAGGGTCCTAATTTATCTACACTCTTGGGTAATAGCACCCTTGTGATCTCTTAATGTCACAAACTATCTCAATTTTATAATTAAAAGGATCAAGTCTAGTCATCATTCAAGGATAAAAATATATTCTGCCAGTCCCTCGTGCTTGCTGGCTTCTCCTCTTTTTCCAGTTCACTTCTCTCCCTCCTTGCTGGCTCTAAGTGTGTGAGCTTGAAGTGGAGGATTCTGTTGGTAGGTAGAGGTAGTGAAATTAAACTCCTCTGGTCTGATTTTGTGGCTTCATGCTTTCTTGGCCTGGACATGATAAATATCTGTGAGGTTTTAGATGAGCTTATGAAATGCCAGTGACATTGGCATTGCCAACCCTTTCATTCTAATTCATCTGAATGGGCAATTTACTTTCTCCTTCAGCTAGGCTTTCAAGATCCCTTCTTAGCTCCTGTTGTCTTCTTTCTACCTCCTGTAGACTTTTGTGGTAGGACTCTCCTTGCCACCAGCCGTCTCTCTCTCGGGCAGTATGCTTTAATAGCTCCAGGCCACCTTTCACTCTGTCTTCTTCTAACTCAGAGAGAATTCATGAACACTCCTTTGCCTGGTTATCTTTGAATCTCTTTCATGACACAGCCACGTCTATTCTGCCATGTTTGTAAATTTGGGGGAAAGTCAGACAAAACTCATCCTCCCAGTTTAAGGACATTTGCATTCTCTGAGTGCCCAGTGGAAAAAAATCTCTTGACTAACTTGAGAAGGAGATCCACCTCTACCCCAGTCCTTTTCTACCCCACTGAGCTCTGCGAGGGGAAAGGGAGGATGAGTACATAGCTTTCTCAGAGCTTTCCAACTCTCTTTAAAGAAATACCTACATGGATCCTCTACTTCCTCTCTGCTGACGTCTTTAAATCTGTGATATGGTTGAGGGATTCAGGAGACATGGAACTGATTCTGGAAGTGTCCATTGTAAAATGTGACTGTATTAATCTACATTTGGAATTTCATATGCATTTTGTATGTGTAGCTGACTGAAATTTCAGTTTTAACACCATTTAGCAATATATAATCCTGAATTGATCATCTTTCTATGCATTGTCATACAATTTCAGTTTTTTAATTTATATTGATTACTAAAAGTAGAATTCATAAAATAATGATGAAGATTTTAAGTATCTCAGAATATATTGTAGAATTACTTTGCACAAATGTTAAATGAACTTTGACTTCTACCACCAGTATATGAGAGTATTCAGAGGCAAAATACAGCATTTTATTAAATTTCTTTATTCACTAATGATAGGACACAAAATTTGTAGGGCAATTTTTTAACAATGCACATAGGAATATATGTACATACAACCATATGTACACACACAAGGACATATGTGCAAGTACATATATGTGTACATGCATGCTTTAAATCACTGGTGTTGACACTTATGAACACATTGTCCCTGAAATATTATTCCACACTTGCTTTGCCACAGCCTTCTCTACCTAAGGCAGAAGCTCACTCTTAATTACAGGACTTACAGGATTTAAACAAAGGAGAACTAGAAAATTCAAAATATATTACAAATCCAGTAAGTCCCATTCAGTGTTTCAAGAAAATTCTCTGAAGTTTTATGATGAGTTGAAACTTTAAAAGGATATTTTTCAAAGGTATTTTCATTTAATACTTACCAAAAACTTTAGAATATTTATTCACATTTTATAGAATGTACACAGGCTTAGAAAAAGATGCAGACAATTTGAAAACTGACTTTTTTCCAGCTTAATCTTTCATGTTGATGGCCAACACTTGCATGAGAAATTCCCTGATGGTGATGCTTAGGTATTTCTTCCTCCTCAGGAACATCTCAGTGTTAAACAAGTTAAGGCCTCCTACTTATCCTCCTTGGAGAAGAAGGTTTGCTTAAGTTCCAGAGTACAAATAAAGTCTTTTTCCCTGGAGGGGAGGATAGGTAGATCACTAAGTGAGAGTCTCCTGATTTCAGTTTCCTGTAAGGTAGCACATTGCATGTACCCTTGTCAAGTTTGGGGGTTTGGGAGGTCAGGGAACATTTTTGACATGTTGCTCTGACTGCTGCTTTTGCTTCAAGTAATAAACTGCCTTTGTCTCTGACCCAGAGGGCTTGTGTTTTTTATCAGTACACACTCACACACACACATGTATATGTATGTGTACCTACCTATGTGTTATGTATTTATTAATAGTTGGGTAACTATAACATGAAAATTATTTCAAATATAAAGAATTCTTTGCAGAGGCTTTTAGCAGAATAAATACAGCTGAGGATACAGAATAAAGGTAGGTCAATAGAAATTTCCCAATCCAGAATACATACTAGCCATTGTAATAGTGCAAAAAAAAAAATCCCAAAAAACTAACTTACAAACAAATAAAAGAAACAAAAACCCACAAGAAACCAACAGAACCCAAACAGTTATACAGATTGGTAAGAAAGATGCAGAACTGTGTGTATCAGCTGAAACATATATTTGAAACTGTGTAAATTTGTTTTGCATATCTGAATACACTGAAAATCTCAAAGATTATACCAAAAAAAAATTTCTTGGACTAATATAGTTTAGCATGTCAGCAGAGGAAAAGTGCATATATCAAAAATCCACTGAGAAAATGGAATTTGAATTAGTTATACATAAACAACATTGCCAAATACCCTGAAATACTTAGGAACAAGTCTAACCAAATACATGCAAGATTTGTATGAGGAATACTACAAAACATTGTTGAAATAAATCAAAGAAGATGTAAACAGAAAGAACACACTATGTTCATAAATTAGAAGACTCAAAATTGTTTTCAATTTTCCCCAAATTGATATATAGATTCAACACTATTCCAATCAAAATCCCAGCAGGGTGTTTTGTAGAAGTCAACAAGATGTAAAATATTTACATGGAAAAAAAAATTAGAATGGCTATAATTTTTTTGAAAAAAGATCACAGTTTATGTAATTTACTACCTTATTTTACCACTTATTATGAAGGTAGTGTAACATAGTGTGGAATTGTCTAACTTAGAGACACATACATAAGTAAAACAGATTAGGGGAACCCAGGAATTTACCCACACATATATGTCCAATTTATTTTAGGCAAAGTTGAAAAAGGAATTCAATGATTAAACAGAGTTCTCCTGAATCAGTGGTGCTGAAACAAATGGATGTCCACGTGTTAAAAAAAGTCTCCTTGATCCATACTTTATATCATATATAAGTATCAATTAATTATCTTTATCTCTTTATATTTTGTGCAGCATTTTTTTCCTTATGCATTCAATGGCTGTATTGATTGTCAAGAAATATTTAATGTTAGTTAAACTATGGGTTTTGGGGTAAGACCAAAAAGGATTCAAATAAAAATCTTCATTTTAACTGAATAACTTGGCAAATATAATTGATCTCTTAGATTATATTTCATTATTTATAAAAATTTTTCACTTGTACTTAATTCATTGGTTATGGTGATAAATGAGTTATTCACATGAATGATAATAAAAAAACATTTATTTATAATTACATCATGCTGGACATCAGCCCAACAGCTTTAAATGTATTGACTTTTACTCCTCACATCAAATCCACAGTTACTGTTGTTTTTTTGATAGAAGTATAGTTGATATACAATATTAGATTGGTTTCAGGTATATTACATAGTGATTGAATAATTATATACATTATGAAATGCTTACCACAGTAAGTATAGCTACCAATGGACATCCTGCAAAGGATGTCAGCATTGTTGACTATATTCCCTGTGCTGTGCTTTTCATACCTGTAATTTATTTATTTTGTAATTGGAATTTTGTGGTCTTTATCTCCTTAGCCTGTTTCACCCATCACCCCTTCCCTATGGCAACCACCAGTCTTTTCTCTGTGTTTGAGTCTATTTCTCTTTGTTCATTTGTTTGATTTTTTGGATTCCATGTATAAGTGGAATCATATATTATCTGTCTTTCTCCGTTTAACTTATTTCACCTAGCATAATACTCTCTGTCCATATGATGAGTTACTTTTAATCTGTGTTTTATGTATCAGAAGAGAAGGCATATAATAGAAGTTAAGCCACATGCTTAAAGTTAGAGACCAAGTAATTTTTAGAGCCAGAATTTTAACTCAGACTGTCAGGGACTCTATAGTATTAGTTGTTCTGTTCTAGTGTTAGCACAGTGATACATTTATGATATATATTATTTTTTTCTTATGAATACATTATACATGAGCCATTTCTTGGTAAGTCATAGAATCAATTATTATGTTATTATATAATATATATTATATTATGTTACAATAAATATAGATTCAGTTACTGTACATGAGTTTTGAACTAATGCAGTGTTTATTTTTCTCTTTATTAGTCATACTCTGGTCTTGGTTACTTTGAGTTTGGGGCTAGAAAACATTCTTTTCTTTTCCTTTGTTTTTCTTTATTTCAGTCAGTCTATTAGCTGTCACTTCATATTATGTCTTAAAATTATTTTTCTTATACAAGGCTTTTTCTTATCTAGTTAACTATAATTACAATTTGAACTATATGAAAAAGAAGAGCAAACAATTTGATATGTTCTCCTCCAAAACATATAGATTTTGATGCACTGATTTATGGTCTAGTTTTTTGTTACTAAAAGGCTTTTGCAAAAATACATTCTCATTCTTAATTTCATTGTCAGAGGTGCACTGATACTAATTATAATTATATATTTATTTATAAGCATCATAACATTGTTTCAGATGGATTCATGTAATTTCCTATATTTACTTGTGAAGGCTATCAATTTGATACAGATGTTATAGTGAAAAAATAGAAGACAAATAGTTTGAAAACAAATATTCTAAAGCATTAATACCTTTTATTACTCATGTTCTATTAAAATGTCTCTTATGAACTTTAAAAATCCTATAATAGCAATTCTCCCTTCTGATGGTAGCATGGAGTATAACCCAAATCAGACAGGCTCCTACCACATACCAGTATTTGAAATCTCAAAAGGGAATTATATATGTGTGAAGTTATAAATAAACTGTATTTTTTCTAAGGACGGTGGGAGAGAGAAGAAAGGAGGATAATAATTGGTAGAGTGAGTGTCAGTTTTCAAATGGCATTTTTCATGATCTCTACATAATTATAAAAATGATTTTTAAAATTCCAAAATGATTAGTCAAAATGGGAGTGGTTACCATAGTAATTCTGACTGCAGAGAGGCCAAAACTGTATTTCAATGTTTAAATCAACGTTTAGTCTTCTTTACATTAAAAAAAGCAGTAGCTTGACATTCCATGTAGTGGCTAGCAGTGAAAAAGCACAATCCTGCATGACAATTCTTTTAAGATAATATGAAAAAACAAAAAACAAAGAACAGTATTTCTGAAGGCCAGATCCTTGTTATTAGAGAAGACTATTTCATTAAATGGAATACTCTTTAGAGCTATCTGAATGTGATTGGTAGACCATTCATCAGCCGCTTTTGAGAAGATGTCTTAATCAAAAACTATAACAAAAATATTTGTTATGACCTCACCCACTATGGAGTAGGAAAGGATTAGCAACTGAATACTAATGCATTTTCTTCCTTTGCTGGGAGGTGCGCTGGCAAAGAAACAGGTGACTCAATCAAAGCTCCTTGCAAACATGCTACTGAGAGACACCCTGTCAAAGACACTGAAGGTATGTTTTGGTGGTAGTGTCTTTATGTATGGAATGCTTTAGCAGAGAAACCTGGTCTATTGAGAATTGCTAATGGTGAAGAAACCTGGAATCTATCGATTTATGGGACATGGCTTCGTAAGAACTATCACATAACTTATAACTAGCAGAGTATGAAAATAAGTTCTGTGACCAAATAGCTCCCTTATGTGCAAGTGATGGATGCATATATCTCTCAGAGCCACTGTTGGTGAAATCTTAACCAGAGTTTGTCCTAATGGCAAGAAAAGACCTAGAAAGCTGCAGGTTAAATGGTCCCAGATTTTCCCTCATTCACCTGTGCTACTCAGTTATGTGGGCACTTGAAATTATTAGTAAACCTTAATACTAAATAAGGTCTCTGATCTGTGTGATTCTGATTTGATAATCCAAGCGTGTGTGTTAGCTCGCATGATTGCTGAGAAAATTATCTTTTAGAACCTTGAATCATAATGACTAAGACAAGGGAGGAAATTAAATATATGTTAAGAATCTCATGATCTTTGTGTCTCTATCATGTCTGTGTAAATCTGTACAATTGTATAGCTGCTCACAGAATTAACCTTTCTGTTTAATTATTTGCCCCTGAAAATAAATGTTGTAATGCTGTTATCCAGCATAGTTTTTTTTTAATCTTGTTCTGTTTAAATCTTTTAGCAAATATATGATTCAGAAGGTCACTTGGGTCTAAGAAGCCAAACCTGCAATCCATAAAAAAATTATGTAGCAATTTTAGTTGGTAAAAAACTCACTGAAGAGTTATGAATGAAGTGAACATTACACTTTCATGGACAAAAGTCTAAGCTGATATTATGTGATTATTAAAATAAATATGATACATTTTACTCAATAATGGTTGGATCACAATGAGACACCATGCTGAATTCTAAGTCTCTCTCTTTGAGGGGGATGTAGATACTTGTTAGCCTGGGACAGTCCTGCTTTACACACCTTTAATGAAATAATCATGAATAGTGGCCCTTTTCATCCTCAAAGGTGTTCTCCTTTGGATGAATTATAGGGTTACCTTAGATATAGATATAGTGGAGTATGTTTAAGAGAAACAATTATCACTGTAAAGACTTAGTTATATCCAACCTGGAGATTCTAGATTTTAAAAGCCTCATCACAGTTCTGTTTGCAGATTTGGAAATGTTTAATAAATCATTTTCTGACAATTAAAGATGGCCCAAATTAGTAATGTTAGCAGATTTTGGGTTTTTCCTGTGTCAGCTTCATTCCCTCCATGGTTGTAAGAGTCAGGATGGCTTCTAATGACACTTCATAATTTATTCTAAAGATGTTGAGTTGTTAATGAAAAAGTGCTTTTGTCCATTCTATGTTTAGGTCACTACATAGGACATTGAAGAAAGAGATGATTCACAAGGCTGGAATGCACCAACATGGGACTTGTTATATAAATGAATAAGGGTGAGGTCATATATATAGTTAAGGTAATCAGGGACATTTTACTAGAGGATAGCCCTTTGGATGATCTTTGCAACATGATAAATTTGTGGTAAGTGAAACTAAGAGTAGATTTCTGTTAGATTAATGATACATGCAAAATCATACAGGAGAAAACTGTTAAGGAACAGTGAATAATTTCACTAGCCCGAACAGACATAATGGGAGATAGACCTGGAAATGCTGAAGGGAGCAGTAGTGAAAGTGATTTAATTTTGTTGGTAGTAGTGGTTTTGTTTTTTTTTTTACAAATAAAAGTGATATGCGAAGTAGAAAAGAAAACAAGTTGGACCAGTCATTGAAAAATGTCCTTTTTTTAGGAGGACTTGGGACCTTACTGATTCCTAGGATCTGGGAAAAGGCTCATTTTGTGCATTTACAAAGAGGAATATGGGGAAGAATGAGACAAAGAGAAGGTAGGCGGACAATGCTGTGGGACTATATCACATACTAGTCAGATGTTTTAATTTTGCACTACAGGCAGAGATGCTCCATTATAAATAGTTGAAAATTTAAGTCTGGGCCTCTACAAGATCTAATTGGCAGGTAAGGGTCCTGTTACCTTATGATAGAGTTTAGCAGAGAAATCTCTCTCTTTTCACAGAAGACTTTTGAAAAAAATCTCTTTACGCCCACATACTTTGAGCAGACATGAAATAGGGACTTTCCTGAGAAGTGAAATTTCCAACCATATCTATAAGACTATGGTGTTTTCTAATCTAATGCCTAAGGGAGTGCATCCCCTCTCCCATTATTCTATCCATTATTGTGGTAAAATGTAGGTTATGTGCTGCCATATGTCGGTAATACTTATAAATGTACAAACGTGTCAGTGTATGTTGGGGGAAAATCATTGAAGAAACTATTAATGTAGAGGCAACCATTTTGCACCCTCTGTGTGTTTATAAGGAATGTCGCTTGGTTCATTGCCACAGTCTGTTGCTTAAAACACCACCTCTTACCCTTGAATTCTTCCTGAAGGTAACACTTGGAAACCCTATGTGGCTCCTCAGTGCCACCCGCCAGGCTGATTTGTCTGAGACCTTGTTTCCCAGCAGGTCCCAACTAGTTATGTTGTTTGAAGCTGTGCTTCAGGGAATCCTTAATATGTTACTCATGCCCTCTCTACTTTCCAAACAATAGCTATAGGAAAGAAGCATCTTTATTCTTGGTGGTGTGCCAACATTGGATATTATAGAACTACTGTCTTTGAAGAAACTCTTACAAATTCAAAATCATTATTCTAACATCTAAATCTTATTCTAGAATTTGTCACTAGAGACGTGTCCTCAGAATTCTATTTATGAAAGAGTTAATCCTCAGGTAGGTATTTTAAAAAAAGACATCTTTGTTTAAAAGTAGTAAGTTTTTTAGATAAATCTACTAAAAGTTGAACCAAAATAAAAAAAAAGAGTCATTAGGATTATTGAAAAAAAAATACTGCTTTTGAAAGCAAACTTTCTCAATATTCCTCAGTCCATTCAACTGTTTCCTTCTCAAGCTGGCTTCATGCTCATACCTACAATTAGAGGTAGTGAGTGGTGAGGTGGCCCACACCTTCAGGTGTGTCAAACGCTAGGAGTCCAGACTCGGAGATCTAAGCGGGGAGAGAAGAGTTTAACCAATGACCCAAATATAAAACTATGGATAGCAAGTGCCAATATATTGGCTATTACTTGATTCTCCTGGCCTCAGGCAAAATCTGTGCTGGAGCACACATCAGAACACCATTCAGAATCAGGGTGGAGTCCTTGTTCTTTAGTTCCGGATAACAGCCACTGATTTAGGGATAAATCAGTAAAAATATTATAATCTCAAAATTGTCATCATGTGAAAGGTCTTGCTAACTACCAAGGACTCTAACGCTACCCATCTGCCCTAAGTGCTGTGACCTTCTAGCCCTCAGAAACGGTGCTGACAAATTTCTAAGAGGGTAGATTTGTTAAACGAGTGTTATAGAAAGGCTCATAATGAGTCTGTGAATTTCTTAAACATCAGTGAGTTTTGCAGAAGAGGTGTATTTGCACATATTTCTTGAGGGATATTCCATGTTTTTCATCAGTGTCTCAAAGAATCATTTCCAATGTTCTCTCTCTCTCTCACACACACACACCTCTCACTGCTTTAAACATATATACATACTTTAATGGGCTTGAAATATATGCAAACACGTGTGTAAGAGATGTATAGTCATATAAATATATATGTATATAAGTATCACTATAATCCACCCACCAAACCCTGCCATGTGCCTGAGATTAGGTTAAAACTTTACATTTCTTCTCAAAGTAAATTGCAGTTTTTCTATTCCAGTTTCACAGACATGGAAACTGAGACTAAGAGTATCATTATTTATTCAATATCACACAGCTAGAAAATGCTAAATCTCTTTCTGTAAAAGCTGTGTTCGTTCCACTTTCAAAACAAAGTATGTGAAGCCATATTCTTAACTAATGGCATAGTTGTAAAATGGTCAGCAAAGTTCACTTGTAACACCTATATACCAAATAGCATAATCAGAATTACGCAACTCTTTCATTAAATAGTTATGATCTTACATATCTAACATACATAATTACAACAAAAATATACTACCTTTGTATTCTAATTTATTTTTGTTTTTATTTCATAACCTCATTTTGATACCTTATCATGAGTTAATCACTGGGTTAAGCCCTTTATGTTTATGTATTCATTTAACTTCAACTGTTAACTTATGAATAGTTTTGTTCCTTCTGTATATGAATAAATTAAGTCAGAAAACTTAAGTCTTTGAAAATGGTAGATATTCCCATTTTACAGACAAGAAAAATGAAGTAGAAGATAATTAGTAACGTTCCCAAGAACATACAGTTTTTGAGGGATAAAAACTGGGATATTAACCCATGACTATCTACTGGAATAATATGGGAATGAATGATTAAGTGATGTAAGGAGTATGACCTACTGAAGTAATTCACAGGCTCTGGAGCAAGACTATCAGGCTTAGATGTTAATTATTTAATTTATTAGCTGAGTGGTCTTGGGAAAGTTGCCTAGCTTTTTTGTTTAAATTTCATTATCTTTAAAATGTGGCTATTGACAATACCTATCTTAAAGGGGTGTTGTGGTAAACTTTCATGTTTAATTCATATAATTTACTTAGAAAAACACAGAGCATAATGGCAACTCAATGAATTAGCATTTTAACACTTTTTATCATTGCCATTGTTATTATTATACAATTATTATTTTCTTTCATATTCTGTTTCAATTTGTGGCAAAACAAATTAATAAGTAGGAAAAAAATCACCTACATACAGCCCCATCATTATGAGGGGGTAAGAGGATGTCTTAGTTCCAGCTACTATAACAAAATATCATAAACTGTGTGGTTTATCAACAAATTTCTTACAATTTTGGAGACTGAAAATATGAGATCATGATGTCAGCACAGTCAGCTCTGGTGAAGAACCTCCACTGGGTTTTAGACTTAACTTCTTGTTGTATCTTCAAAGGGCAGAAAGAGAACTGGCTCTCTGCCATGTTCTTGTAAGGACACTGATTCCTTTCATCAGGGCACCCCCATGACCTAATTACTTCCCAAAAGCCCCAGGATTAGTGTTTTGATATACGAATTTGTTTAGAGGGGTGGGTGGGCAGGTAATCTCAGTCACTGTAAGGAGCAATTAATTTGGACTTTTTTCAAATGCTGGGCTTTGAGCTGGAGTGGGTACAGATGGAACTCGTGCTATTTGAAGTTTGATTCAATGTAGAAAGGCAGCTAGTTGAGGAGAGAATTGATATTACAGATATAAAGAAAAAGAAACTCAGTTTTTCAGTTTCCAAGTCAATTCAATAAATTTGTTGAATTTGGACATGCAAGAAAAAAGGAATAGATAGACAAAAATATTACAGAGAAAGCTTCTTGAGTATTGCTAAGGTAACATTCTGATACAATAAACAGGAATAGCAGAATAGAGGTCAGAATGAACTGCTTATATTTTTTAGATTTTCTTCATTTTAGCCCACTGTGGATTATTCTACAGAAAAAGTGACTGCTTTTCCTGACTGGCTAGAGGCAGTGGGAAGGAGAGCTCGACAAATAAATGGAAATAGCTTGTCTCAGAGACCAGGGGAAGAGCTCCTCCCTGTGTCACAGGACAGGTTCTGATGATCGTGTCTGAAAGAAGGCCCAGTTTGAGCTCCTTTGAGATAAGAGCATATGCATGCCCTTGGTTTTGGAAGAGTAGGAATCATGAAAGCTGAACTTGGCATTCAACGTGGTTCCCTGGTCTTCTAGAAGCAATGGTAGGTGATAAAGCTGGTAAATGGGACAAAAAGCAATCTTAGCTAAACCCACAGACACAGTATCAGGTTCCCAGCCTTGCAGGGGGCTGGGATGCTGGGGGAAAGAGTGATGCTATGTGTTCAGAACAACTTTATGGTTGTGGTGAGGAGACCCTGCCTGCAAGAAGGCAAATGGAAACAAGTTTGTGAACACTTGTGGACAAACAGTAGGAACTTGCAGCTACTTCAGCTGCTGTCAGCAGGACTAGGAGGTCAGATGATCAAATGTTGACCTGGGGACTGCAGAGCTCAGTGGACGCCAGTGAGGATGACCATGGTACAGGCACCGCATAGTCTGTGGTGTCATACAACTAAATCTGTCCCAGGGAAAAGAACCTGTACATGATAGTTAAACCCTGAATTTACAGAGAAATCACAATAACATTGCACATAGTTCTTTTAACACAGAACTTACATCTGAAACACAACATGCATAAAATGAATTCAAATTTACCAAGTTATGTGTTTTCCAGAATGAAAATCCTATTTGCTTTTTTAAAAAAATTGCTAAAATAATGATTATATCATCGTAGCATTCACTATTAAACTTAAAGTTTAAGGTCAAAATAAAAAAATCACTAAAAAATCTTGAAGGAGGTCACAAAGCATAAAATGTCAGCCGTTACACTAGCTCCTTTTGGTACTTTGAGACATATTGTATCATTACTGTTTAATCATCTTTTAGAACTTGTGCAAGCCTCATGTGGAATGATTAAAGGTAATTTTTGTTTAAGAAAAAAATTCACCTTTAGCAAATGTGATATATTCACATAAGAATTCATTTAACTTTTTCATTATCTCACCTGTAGGAACTTGCCCCGTACTTGATCAATAAATCTGTTATTTAAATTTTAAATTAATGATTGTCTTTTGTCTTTTCTTTCTCCACAAAATATCATTCTGATTAACAGTTAGGACCTCCTGTCTCCATCTCCAACATCACTTGTTCTTTGCCTCCGCCATTAGCAAATCCTGTATGTAATTATGTTTATAGCCACTTCCAATGGATTCTCCTAAATTGTTCCTTTTATTAAAATATTTTTACAGAAAAATAGAGTGGATAATTAATACATATTTTTAAATTAATTCCTCCAAATTCGATTACTATGTGAAAATACTTCCTTTATGGTTAATGACTGTAGCTATTTATATATAACTAGGAAGTTTAAATATAGAGAGGAAATAAGTTATGTACAAATGATCCAATTTATTAACATCTCTTTCTCAAAATTATATGAGATAGCTATAAATCTTTCCAGTGCCAGGCAGGAGATAAGGGCTGTTACTTTGATTTGGGAAAATAGAGAGCCTCATGAAAAATATGATTGTCTATTTGACAAGTACAGAAGAGGATAAAGCTTGTTTTACTGGCAAAAAAAATGTATGACTAAAGCATGGAGGTGAGCAGTTACAAATGAGCAATCATGAGTTATTTGTTTATTTGACACACAGTGTCAGAGAGAAAGAGGTGAGGGATGATATAGGAAATATAGGTTGGAGTCAGATTATAGAATAACTTTCTAAGGAATTTGGATGTTATTCTGCAGATCAAAGCTACCACTAACTGAGCACCTCTGGAGTCTGCTGTTGTGATAGCAGCTCTCATATTTTAAATAATGTCTGCAGGCATCACATATCTTCTGCCTGTTGATACCAGACCTTTCAATTGATCTTTTCATTCTCTCAGAGTAAAATAGAAAGACCATTTTATTCTTTAGTATGTATTTATTAATACATTTTTATTAATGTGTTTATTGATAAATTAAAATTTGATATTTATTTATTCTTCAATATTTATTATTTAAAATGGTAAATAAGATACATATATACATAACAATTATATATATGATATACATGTATATTATATATACATAATTATATATGTATGTATAATAATGTATTATATATGTGATTTTATGCATACATTTTTTTTTCTTTTGGTCAAAATTAGTTGAAGTATTAGTTAAAACTTGGGGGCCCATAGAGATCAATTAGTGAAATGTCAAACTAGTTAGTACCAGTGCTGAAATTAAAGCTAAGACATAATGCTGTCTGATTCTAGATTATTTTTTCTGCATTAGTTCTTCAAGCATGTTCATTACAACTGCTGATTCAACTACCTGGATGAAGATCAGTTTTCACTTTAGAAGTGTACACTGTATTGTTAGTGTGGTTGTTTACTATCATAAAAAGTAACTCTAACCAGGCTAATGGAGTTTGCCAAATAGTGTTAATTGCCAAAAATAAAATTTACTAGTACTAAATTAATGGCTTACATGAAAATCCATCTTTGAAAAGTCTTGGATGTCAATTAAAATAAGTATTACTTGCATAATCTTACTTACATTGCCAATTTAAATTGAAACATCCTATTCATAAATTGTCTACATTTTCATAGCTTTGGCTCATATTATCAATATTTCCAAGTTAATGAACTTAACCAAAAAGAGGTTTTTAACTTTGAAAAACCAAAATTTTCTATGGGAAAGTGAACAAATGTATCAATCCAGGGAGAGTTACCCCAGCAACCATCACATACCATGATGTGAATTCATAATATCTGAAGTAGTTTAGAAGTCTTTGTTGACAATTAGAGTTTTATAATATTCTTGAGAGTAATAAAGGTATGTTATAAGAACTCCTGACATGAGATACAGATATAACTGTCCCCTCAGAAGCCAAGCTGAAGTAAATAAATAGGAGTTTCAATTTAATAAAATCTGTCAAACCAGCTGGCATCCTTCTCAGAAGACTACACATTTCACATTTTAAAACATCTAAGTATATTTCATGGAGCACCTAAATCAATAATAACAATAAAAAATACATATTGAAAAAAAATTCCCATATCCCTTAGGAAAAGATGGATTATTGCATAGCTGTGGTAACAATAACCACCAGAAGCAGTTTGAGCATGCTTAATTAAACCACTGGAGACATTTTTAAAGCAGTTTAATCAATAAGTAACAATACTTCACCTCAATGAACACACTTTTGCACGCCTACCCATCAAAGAGGGCTCTTTGCCTTTAAAAGTCAAGCAATTAAAAATGGACTCTCTTATGAATGCCAACCACTCAACAGCATCCTCACTCCGGACACTTTCTGTCAACCCACCCATCCGTAAAATGCCACCAATCCTTGGATTCCATGCTTTCAAAATATTCTATAGAAAATCATTAGTCTGCTCTCCTTGGAAAGATTATGCTTGACCCGCAAGCTCTTCCTATTTATAGTAAAAATATATTTAGGTTTTTTAGATATTGAATAAGAATCTCATCTTTTGGCAGTTCTGAAGATTACACCAAGATAATGTTGAAGATCTTGCTTGTCAGCATTTCAGGGGACCCTTGAATCAACAAGCAGGCACCCTGAGCTCTGTGTGTCTAAATTCCCTTTGTCTGTAATATGTGCTTTTGGAAGAATAAGTCTTAACAGCAATCTGAGCTGTTTTCTTATTCTAGAAATTTTAGACTATTATGTCTTTATACAATGTCATTAGACCTAGCCTTTGTATAAAGTAATTAGATATTTTCACCATTTATTCTTGACTGCATTGACACGTAAGAATCTAAATGTCTCTCTGTTCTGCTGTATTTCACTGTGTGTGTAAAATTACCTAGTTGAATTTCAAGCATGGTAAATTACTGGATGAGTGGCCCTTAACAAATCTGAGGCTTAGATTATTTTATGTAACATAAGGATGGTAATTCTTATTTTGCAAGTGGATTGTGACACTTAAAAGAGATAACATGTAAGAAAACATAAGAAATATATTACTTAGAATAACTGTTTATAGAATCTGAATAATAGTCCTACTTTATATAACAACAAAATTGAGCTACATTTATCTCTAAAATCCTGCTGTCTCCCTGTCCCTAATCTCCACCTGTAACTCTAAGCACTGTTAAGGAAGATTATATGTCTTTCATTTTTAGATTTTAGGTAATATATTTGTGCATAAAAATTGGACATATTCTTTTTATTTCTCAATCTTATTTCTTTCGATCTTATTTACCTTCCTTTCACTCATTCCTTGAGAGGCTACGGAGTATATACAGTATGAAAACATTAGCAGTTTTATATAAGGAAAAATAAAGCTTACATTTGAAGCAACAGAAATTTGGGACATAGAAAATAAGCCTATTACCTAATATGTAGAACGTAAAACAGATGGTAGATATGACATTATCATTGTCCTCAACAGATTGCCTCATGATAGAAAAGATTGGTATTTACTTAAACGGAAAAAGAAATGAAGAACATACAGTGTTTTGTTAGTTTTGAAGGGCATTTTCATTGTTGAATTCTTTGAAGGCAAAATAGGAGAAAAAGAAAAATAAATTAGTGTAATTTAAGTCAAATCCATTTGTATTTATCTTAAACTGTAATTTAATTAGTAATATTTTCTTTAAAAGGTCCTAATTTGTTTGTTTGTTTTTACCAATAAAGCACAAAGGAATGAGCCCATAAAAACATTTGTGCACAGTGCTGAATTTGAAGATTTAAGTCCAGCAGTATCTTTAAGCAAAACACTCAAATACTTTGGAAGGGAATTTCATAAACTGCAAAGTGTTTTGCATTGTCAGAAGATGAGAACTGACCTAATAGATTTTCAAAATTTTATGTCAGCACTGAAAATGCTGGATTCATGAAAATTTCAGGGAGAAAGAAACACTAAGGGATATAAATGATTATTTTTTATTTAATGTATTATCGTACTATACTATATAATAGCTATGCTAATTGCATATTTACTAGCATTATTACTTGCAAGGCAGTTTCACCAAGTCATTTTCCAAAGTAACAAGTAGGTGGCATTATATTACTACTCTTAAAACATATTCCTAGTGGCAAAATTTGAGGAAAAAAAAAACTCTACAAAACATTTTAGTTTTAGAACTCATAAGTAAGTAAATCTGTTCTAATTCAATAATTTAGTCACTTGAGTCTACTCAAATCTAAAATTACTGCCATTCTAGTGATTTCCTTGAAGTAATTGCTTTGTTAACTGAAACCAGTTACTTGAAGAAGACTAGTGAACATGGCAAGTAAAATCTTTAACATGAAATTGAATTCCTTTTATTTTACAACATTTAAGACTATAAAGAGTTAAAGTTTATAATGAAATATTAAATTATATCACAATGTACACCTCTAACCCCAAACCTAAGTAAATGAACAAAATAATTAAAACAAGAAAAGCATGTAGCAGCATACGCACCTCAAAGTATAGAAACTCTTCAAAACTTAACCATATTATTTGAAAAGCAGTCATAAAGAAAGAAGACAATAGAAGATTCTAGGCACCTGTGTGTAATTCTTACCCAGAGAAAGGAGAAGTCTCACTAATACCCATCTCTACGTGCACTACAAATGTTCCTCGATTTATGAGGGATTATAATCCTGAGGAACCCATCATCAACGTCAAAAATAGATTTAATACACTCAATCTACCAAACATCATAGCTTACCTTAGCCTACCTTAAATGTGCTCAGAACACTTAAATTACCCTACAGTTGATCAAAGTCATCTAACACAAAGCGTATTTTTCAATAAAGTGTTGAATACTTCACATAATTTATTGAATGAATATAGGAGTGAAAGTGAAAAACAGAATAGTTGTATGGGTACAAAGTGGTAGTCAATATACTGGGGGGTTGTTTACTGTCCGGATCCCATGGCTGACTGGGAACTGTGTGCGACTCACTGCCCAGCGTCATGAGAGAGTATCAGACTGCATATCGCTGGACTGGAGGAAGACCAAAATTCAAAATTTAAAGTACAGTTTCCACTGAATGCTTATCACTTTTACACCATTGTGAAGTTGAAAAATTTTAAACTGCAGCATTGTAAATTGGAGATCGTCTGCATTTTATACCTGCCCTTCCATGAAAAATGCCAGGGTGCCCCTGAGGATTATCACCATGGAAGGGCAGTCGGCCAGGATTTGGCGTTTTGCTATCAACATGTAGAAGCAGTATATATATCCATCTTTACCTATATAAATGGAGATTATTTTATAGAATTCAGAGGGAAAATCCAAAGAGATTAAAACAATTAGACATAATATATATGAAAGGAAGAATGCACACACACATAAATGGTGATGGAAAAGTTTAAAATAGGAGATATTTTCTTGACCAAGACAAGAACAATCTGTAGGGTCAAATGTCACTCTGTATCCCTTGAAAATTTCATAAATAATTATAAATTCTGCTAAATATTTTGATACATTTTCTGAATTTCAAGAAAGGAAGAGAATTCTTCAGGCACCCATGCATGAAAAATTAACTGCCTACATGTCTGTCTATATGTATGTACATGCAGGTGTGTGCGTGTATGTGTTTATGAAAGTTTAATGTGTGTGGTGGCCAAGTAAATGTACCGGTCAGAACTAGCTAGTGCTACCTCTGAATGCCCACACAGCACAGCATCTGAACATGCGATGGACATGTGTGAATGGCTACAGACTGCGGAATCCATGGGTTATTTCATATATCACACCATCCAGGAGCAGCTGGCCTCACAGAAGACTGGAATAGTTTTTGAAAGACATCAGCTTGAAATCAAAATCACAATGAGATATTGCCTCACATCATCAAGGTGGCTAGTAACAAACAAAGAAACAAAAAACAAAAAAGAAATAAGTGTTGGTGAGGATGTGGAGAAAAGGGAATCCTTATGCACTGGGACTATACTTGGTGCAGCCATTACAAAAATCAGTATGGAGGTATCTCAGCAATCTAAAGATAGAAATGCCATATGACCCAGTCATTCTACTTCTGGGAATTTACTTGAAGTAAACAAATCATTAATTCAAAAGATATATGCACTCCTATGTTTATCTCATTATTTACAATAACCAAGATATGGAAGCAACTTAACTGCCCATTGATAGATGAATGGCTAAAGAAGATACAGTATGTATATACAATGGAATATTACTCAGACATAAAAAAGAACCACATTTTTCCATTTATGACATTATGGATGGACTTGGTATTATGCAAAGTGAAATAAGTCAAACAGAGAAAGACAAATACCATATGATTTCACTTATACGTGGAATCTAAAAAACAAAACAGCTGAACAAATAAGCAAAACAGAAATAGACTCATAAACCCAGAGAACAGACTGCCAATTGCCATAGGAGAGTTGCAGGGGGGATGGACAGGTGAAACAGGTGAAGGGGATAAAGAGGTACAAGCTCTCAATTATAAAATAAATCAGTTATGGGGATAAAAGCACAGCAAAAGGAATATAGTCAATAATATTGTAATATCTTTGTATGTTAGTAGGTAGTAACTACACTTATAGTGGTGAACATTTAGTAATGTATATAACTGTTGAATCACCAAGTTGTACACCTGAAACCAGTGTTATATTGTATATCAACTATGTTTCAATAAAACTAAAACAAAGATACCAGTTTGGAAGGAACATTCCAAAAGGACGGGGGCTATCCTTCTGGATGCAGTGTATATTAAATCAGAAATCTTGATGTGATGGCCTGTCTCAATTAGAAGATATACACTGGTTTAAGAGTCAAAAGGCATAAGCCAGAAAAGACCCAATTTCTATCATCCCATGACATTGAGGCATTTTGTGCATCTCATTCAAAAAGTTTTGGATTCTTCACATTTGGAAGTACTGTTCAGCAAAGTGGGTGCCCTCTTGCCTGGGGGCATAGAGCAAAGTCCAGTTGAAATACAAGTAATGGCTGTTACAAGTACATAAGATTTTTAGTTGATAAATTGAGATTCATCATTTTATTAAACACATTTTAACATTCTTCTATGTAGATGTCATATTCCTATTCTTGGAAATAATCAGTTATGATGACTTATTTACTTGTGATGATTTTTTGATATAGTAATAAAATAAGGTAATTTTAAAATAGAAGAATTGTACTTACAGCAATTAAGATAATACAGTATAATAAAAATAAATGTTTAAATGTGTAATTCAGCCAAAAGACTACCTATGAGAACAAACAGTTAATATAAACTAAGATCCATGTAATATTAAAGCTTAGACAGATATTTTAACCCTAATTTCTTGGAAGTCATCTTCTCAAATGGTTACTATCCAAGCTGTACTCATCGTAGGTCTTTCCATTATGGATATTAAAGGTAAATTTTCACTTTTGGAAAGAAGCCTCTCATACACAGCCAGTTAAAAAATTTTAAATTATAAATAAAATTATTTTCATCTATAAACACAGTATGAATTTTTGAACAGTGTCTATAAAAAAGATACATATCTTTCACATTTATTCATAATAGGGAATAAATTGTTATTTAGACTCAGAATCTTTCGAAGATTCAATTATTTGTTTTTAAAACAAAAGTCAGAACTGTGATTATATTCAACATTGTTTGTTCTTTCAGTTATTAGGCAAAAATGCGAATATATGCCCCCCAAAATGTATGCCTCTAAAACACGTTATATTAGGATAAATAGAAGTAATGAATCAAATAGCTCATTATTGCTCTTCTAACAGCAATAATGATTATCCAGAATAGTAAAGTCTAAAGAAAGGGACCATTTCATCTGAGATAAAGAGATATAAACCAGTTCTTCAAAAATATGCTAATGACACAAATGCATGAGCCTTGTATCCTAATTATTATTTCAAGTCTGTTATAACATTCAAAGAGTAAAGCTGAGTTTTTCTCTTTTCATCTTGTTGAGCAATAATATGCATGATGTTTGTTACTGTATGATATCCTTTATAGTAGATTTTTGAAATTAGTAGATCCTAAGTGACCTTTCTGTTTGTGGCATAAAGATTAAGTTGAAATTCAAAATAGAATTTGCTGAGTCCTAAAATATTTTGGTTTTCTTCTTCAATTCCCACTCCACAGATTGAACACTTTGTAGAAAGTCAAGGAGTTGTTAAAACTGGTTCAGTCATCTGGGATGATAGCCATCTCACAGAAAACAATGAAGATGGAAAACAAAACATGATTCTTTTTGTGTGTGTGTATGTGTGTGTGTGTTTCCAGTTTTATTCAGAAATAATTAACATTCAACACTGCACAAGTTTAGGGTATATACATAATGACTTGACATATGTATATAGTGCAAAAAGATGTTTAATTAACGCTCATCACCTCATATAGTTACAGATATTTTTCCTTATGATGTGAAATTTTAGGATATACTCTCTTGGCAACTTTCAGAAATAACATACAGCATTGTTAATTATGTCATTATGTTGTACATTACATCCCCAGAACTTATTCATAACTGAAAGTTGGTACTTTTTGACCACCTTCATTCAGTTCCCCTAGTCTCTGGCCTCTAGTAAGCACAAATCTGATCCCTTTTTTTATGAGTTTCTTTTAGATTCCACATATAAGTGAGATTATACAGTGTTTGTCTTTCTCTATGTGATTTATTTCATTTACCATAATACCCTCAAGGGCCATCCACATTGTTGCAATAGCTGGATTTCCTTCTTTATTATGGCTGGGTAGTATTCCATTGCATATATGTACCACATATTCTTTATCCATTCATCCACAGATGGACACTTAGGTTGTTTCCATATCTTGGCTACTGTAAATAGTGCTGCAATGAAGATGGGAGTACAGATATCTCTTGGAGATAATGATTTCATTTTCTTCAGATACATACCCAGAAGTGACATTACTGGATCATATGATATTTCTATTTTTAATTTTTGAGGTACCTCCATACTCTTTTCCATACTGACGGTGCCAATTTACATTCCCCCTTGCAGTGCACAAGAGTTCCCTTTTCTCAACATCCTTGCCAAATTTTGTTATCTCTTGTCTTTTTTATGATGGTGTTCTAACAGGCATGAGGTGATATCTCACTGTGCTTTTGATTTTCATTGCCCGGATGATTAGTGATGTTGAGCACCTTTTCATGTACCTGTTGGCCATTTGAATAACTTCTTTGGAAAAACGTTTGTTCAGGTACTTTTCCCATTTTTTAATTGAATTTTTTGTTTTTATTTCTTTTAAATATTGTTGATATATTGGTTTCAAATATACAGCACAGTGGCTCAACAGTTACACACATTATTAAATCCTCACCCCCCACTAGTGCAGTTACTATCTTTCAACATAGAAAGATGTTACAGAACCATTGGCTATATTCTCCATGCTGCACTTCCATCCCCACAACTAATTTATGAGAGATTTTTATGCCCCTTTATCCCCCTTTCACCTCCCCGTTTACCCACGCCAACCCTCCCCAATGGTGACCACCAGACACTTCTTAGTGTCTATGAGTCTCCTGCTATTTTATCCATTTTGTTTTGCTTTGTTTTTTAGATTCCACAAAAAGGTGAAATTATATGGCATTTGTCTTTCTCCACCTGGCTTATTTCACTGAGCATAATACCCTGTAAGACCATCCATGTTGTCACATTTGGCAGGATTTCTGTCTTTTTTTATGGTTAAATAACATTAGGATATTCCTTATCACAGGGCAGTCAAGGGAAACCTCTTTGAGTTTACATGCTTTGTGAGGTAAGACCTAAATAATTAGTAGTCCACTACCAAAACAGTCTTGTCTACTGACTTGTAAGGTAGAGCTCCCTTCAGTTTACTATAATTCTACTGGCCCATACACTTAAAACATTTAGCATATAGTCACTATGAATGTGTAGACTTGTTCACTTACTAATTATAATCTGCATGTTTAGTGATACCACAAAAACAGAATTTTAAAAAACAATTAGATGAAAATGAATCATTTTTTAAATGAAGTGTAAATATAATAGCTTTAAATATCATTTACTGTTATTTTAAGGCATAATGGGAAGTTCACTGTTCATTGTTAACAGTCATTATAAGTCCATATTTAAGCTAGTTTCCACAGTAATTTCTAATATCATGACTGACTTATTAAATCTAAATACATCACTAATTTTTTAACCTCATTGTGTGCCCAAAGCACTTGTACTAGAGCTGTGCCTGCTATCAGATCACCTTTTTCTTTTTTTTCACTTATGCTTGTGTTTTCATAGGTATAATCCATCTGTGGTTTCTTTGAGGGAAACTTTTCTTACCATTTTCCTAATTTATGGGAGTTATTTTAATTAAAATTTTACAGTATACTTTTTGAATCCAGTTAACCAGGCATAGGTCACCCTCAGTGACTTACAGGTGATGGAGCTGAAGCAGGGAAGGGCGGTGCTGTCCAGCCCTCCCTCCGCTAGACCTTTCACCTTTCCTTCTTGATGCTCTTTACAACCTACCTGATATGTAAAATCTGAGACATGACCTATATACTGAATATTACTAAAGGGTATTTTTTTAGCTTTTAGATAACAACATAGAAGAAACATGCAGCATTTTGTTTATTTCCTCAGTGGATCATTTTGGGCACTTCCTGAGGAGTGCTTTTAGTGGAAAGTTCTAGGCATTTCACATTTGAACTGGACAGAGGAGCTCAGGCAGCTCAGAGGCCAATGGATGTTTTTCTTAAGAAAATGTCTTGCCCCAAAGTAGTTATATTTTGAAATGGCTACAAATGCTCTGACACTCACTTGGTCAACAAAAATATGGATAATAGCGATAAAGGAGCTCTGGGGAGAAAAAAATATAATTGAAGTGTCTTTTAGGTAGATATAGCTTAGTTTTGATAAATACCACTTACATTTTAGCTTTTATCTACTTAACAGAGAGGTTAGTTAGTATGATATATTCAGCAATTTCTTTTTCCAGAAGCTGACTTTCAAGAGCTAACATTAAAATATGGAAAGTATTTCATTTTAACTGTATTAGAGTTCCATGGAGAAACAGAACAAATAGGTTGTGAGTGTGTATTCTATGTATCTATATCTATGTCTATATCTCTATCTGTATATAGGAAAAATTTATTTAAAAAAATTGCATATAGAGAGGCTGCTAAGTTCCTAGATCTTCAGGGAAGTCAGCACCTGGATAACCAGGAGGCCACTAGCATAGCTCCAGTCCAAATCTGAAGGCCCGAGAACCAGGAGAGATGATGGTATGGTCCCTGTCTGAAGACTGGCAAGTTCAAGTTCCAGGAAGAGCCGATGCTTCAGTGTGAAGGCAATCAGGCGGAAGCGTTCTCTCTCACCCAGGGGAATGTCAGCCTTTTTATTCTATTCAGGTTTTCAACTGATTTGATGAGTCTCATCCACATTAGGAAGAACTGTTTTATGCAATCTATCAATTAAAGTGTTAATCTCATATAAAAATATCCTCATAGAAATACAGAGATATATTTGACCAAGTACCTTGGCATCCTGCTGCCTGGTCAAGCTGACACATAAAGTTAAACCATCATATTTCCCTAGCAGTGAAAGAGGACTACTTTTTAAAACCCATTAGATATTTCAGGATCATAGTTATCTACATGTGTCTCAAATAATCCCTTAAGAGAAACAACTTTCTTTAGGTGATACCACTACTATGACAATAAAATTTCATTAAGTCTGTATAGCTGCTCCATCTTTCATCTCTAGTACCCCTCTGCTGGAAGGAAGGAAGAGAGAAGAGGGTCCCTTGATCATAGTGTTCGTTCTGTGGTATTAACTTTACTGTTACATCAAGGAATCATTCAGACCACTGAAAGCCAAATAGCAAAGAATCAGGTTTTAATTATCAGCTACGAATTCCTGAGTATATACACTCTACCTTACCGTTCTTCCTTCTACTCACCCCTCACATACCTTAGTGGATAACATTTTTCCTAATTTCCTGTTAAATCCTATTGTGTCCTTTGGCTTGTCTTGATTTTGCTTTTGGGGGAGCCAGGGGTGAAGTGGAGGCTTCCAAAACCTAGTTAGAGAAGTATTTGCTGGCTGTGAAAAAAAAATCATGCATCCCAAATCAACAGCCTAAAGGTCTATAAATCATAGTGTGAACTATATTCCCGTCTTAATAAAATAAATTAAAATAAGGCCAAAATAGAAATAAGAAAATACAGACATGAGCAAAATATATGGCTGTATAAGAAATATAAGTATATATAATACATAGTTTTCTTAAAATTTGCACCTAGTACTCATAAAATGTAAGTAATGTGCTGGCTTCAGAACAGAGTAATTACCAAGTCTCCTTGATTGTTTTACTGATTCAATGAAAAATTCTACCCCTTCTTACCTGCATGACCATCACTCTTGCTTGTTTTGATCACAATGCAAGTCAAAGTTCTAATTCATGTGGGTTAATACAAAGCTCTCTATTTTCATTCTGAGGCCCCATTTTATGCATATTATCCTTACATTGCCTGGATACCTCCAGGCATTTCACTGATAAAATATATTTTCAACCTTCTCTAGAAGTCGGGTCAATCTAGGAAGACCTGCTTTAGTACTATCCAGCTTAGTTTTATGTGAATAAATTACCATTTTTAAAGTATTACTTGTATATCTAGTGTGTTTTTTTCTTGATAATGAATTTTATCAATATAATTTCATCAAAACCAGAATTTAGAAAGATAAAGAAAAATCTGTTAAATTAACAATTGTTTACTTGGCCCAGTAATACTTTTTCCATATATACTCAAAGAAATAGAAGGTTGATGGATTTTTCCTTTCTTTATTTCAATCCATAATTATTTTAAATAAGTCCTATGCTACCTTGCATGATGATAAGCACAGGGAATATGACAAAGTCCCTGTCCTCAACAAGTTTGAAATAATATTTTATATCATCATTGTAACTCTGGGTGGAAAATCCTGGGGCAAAATGCCTCTAAAACTGAAATCAGTCAAAGGGAGAAATAAAGATAAGAAACCCTTTTATTTCTTACAAGCAGTTTTCCCTGTCTCTCTCTTCAACCGCTGCAGCAGAAGAGAAAGAGCTCCACCCAACTTCTCTGGTCCAGATAAACCCTGACATGCCTTGTAATTACCTATTGATATGCAGATGTACTAAAACCAAGAGAGAGATTCTGGAAATATACAATTTTACCCACAATCATATATTTATAAAGACAGCATTTTTACAGGTCCCAATTGTAGTAGTGTTTCACTAGGAACTAAAGTTTTGAGATTAACCTAATTTTCATATTGCTGAAACTAACTTCCTTTGAAGGCCAACATTAAAATATTTTAAATATTTAGATAATAAAATTTAGTTTCATTGCAACCTAGGATTAAGCAATGGTCTGCTAAAAGGACAAATACTGGAATAGGATGAACATTAAGTATAATCAGAATAGATAAGCTATGCTTTTTTAAAAGGATTTTCTTACCTTATAAAGATTTCTTCCCTTCCCTAAACATGGGAATAGAACATTTCTTTCCAGAATCATGATTAGATAATTTTTCATTAGCCATAGAGTGAAAACATTTTTGGGAAAAATAAAATATTGACTGGTATTCACAATGTCATAATCAATTCAGGCCACTGTAACAAAAATACCATAAACTGGGTGGCTTGTAAACAACATTTATTTCTTACAGTTTTGAAGGTTGGGAAGTCTGAGATCATGATGCAGGCAGATTCAGTGTCTGATGATAGCATGTTTCCTCACTGATAGTCATTTCCCACTTTAACCTCCCATGGAAGACACGGTGAGGGTGCTCTTTGGGATTTCTTTAAAAGGGCACTAACCCCATTTAAGAGAGCTACACCTTCATGACCTCATCACATCCCAAAGGACCCACCTCAAAATACCATCACATTGGTGATTAATTTTTCAACATATGAATTTTGGGAAGGACACAAACATTCAATCTAGAGCACAGTGAAGTGTGAATAATTTGACAGTGTCTATTTTTGTGAACAAAGGATATTGATGTAATGAAAGGAATTGAGCTGAAGCTATAGAAAATGCACTGCACATAGAGCCAGGATAATTTTAAGCTAACATTACAGTGAGGTATTTACACAACTGTTGACTTCAGTATAAAGAAGAAATCAGACGACTCTGCAGGAGTGTGAGAAAGGGAAAGTTAACAACTTAAACACAATTCTCTGCTGATTCTGTTGGCATCATTTAGGAATTGACCACTTTGGATTTCATTTTCTCATTGTCTCACAGATTTTTGTAGTCATTACTTGGGAGGTAAAGCTCTTTTGTTCCTGAGTGAGGATTGGCATGATCAGTGTAATATTTATTTTTGTTTTATGCACCGAATTTTATGTAACTGGCAGATTTTGTGGATAGCGCTAGCCTCTATTCTCCAGAGCTCTCTGTGTGTTTCTATATATTTATGTGTAATACATCTGTTGCACTGTACAGCTCCTCTCAGAGTCATTTTCTGATTTCTGTTCGGCAAAAGGGTGAAAGAAAAACAACTTAGAAGACAAAAAATGAAATCGCTGCCAGCTTGCAGCTCTGAATGAGACTTGGAGGCTCCTTCACTTCTTTGAAGCAGCATGTGTCAAACTCGTTATGAATCAGATTTTTATATTCAGAATCAAAATCCTCTCAGCTGACACAGCTGATGTCAAAGCCTTGAGGATACAGTGCAAGATGCCTGTTTTGCTTTGAAAAACTGAAGACTTCCCCTGGATATGCTTTTGCCTAAAACAATGACTTCATTTTCAATTGAATGCTGGGGTGCAGACACCCAGGAAACCAGCATCCTTTTTTAGAAACAAAGACACAAAATGTGATGTGACCTTTCTTCCTTTGTACAAATTGCTTTGTACAAATTTTACCTGTCAATTTGCCCACCCACTTTCCTATGTCCCTAACTCCAACTGCTTAATGATTGAAAAGGTATAAAATGAACCTCCATATATAACTTTTATTAAATAAAACAATCCTTGAAATAGAGCACTGGGTTGAACTATGATGCTTTGCCTTAGAGGACTAAATTGGAGATTAAAAAAAAAAGCCTGTACTGAGGGGTGGGTAGCTTCTCTTCTACTTTGAAGGAAAATCTATCACTTTTAGAAATTCTGGTGGTGAAATTTACATAGTAGTGTGGTTAAGTATGACTGTGCCATGGTCCAGCCATCTTCTGCTTACATCTTTTTCAATGGAAGTGTTCAAGTAATGGGATTTCCCATGTGGATTATGAAAAGGCATACATATAGGAATCATTTTTTAAAATAGCTTTATCATTGTGCTTCTAGATTACCCTAAAATTCACAAGTAGTTTTTATTTGGAATTTGTGTTTGACAGATAAAATTCTTTGATTTAAAGAAACACTGATTCTTGCCTATAAATTTAACAATATAACTGGACCTTGAAGTGAACTTTTATTCCAGATTAAAATTATATTTGACACTAATGCAGGTATACATAGTAAATGCTACTGTTCAATAATAAATAAAATATAATGCACAAGTATATAATAATAAGAGCTGGTTTAAGATATGTTTGTAAGAGTCTTGATCTTCTCATCCATTAGTTACAAATTAAGTAAAAATAATGTAAGATTGGAATTATATGGTATTTTGTTTTTAGAAATGATTTAATCTTTTTTAATTTATTTATTTTTATCCAAACAGCTAGAGGGAAAGAAGAGAACATTTTATTAAATCCTGTTTTAAGGATGAAGAAACTGAGGCATACAGAAGTTTGTCTAACCTGCGTAGCGGTTACAGTTAATACATAATAGACTGAGTGCTTTGGTCTGCTGCTTCCTCTGTCCACGAAGTCGGATTGACTGCCTTGGGATGGAATCATCCCCTTAGCTGTGGGTGTTTAAGGAAATAACACTAGAGTTTTGAAAGATATTTTCACATTAGTTCCTTTCACTGTATATAACAAAAAAGTGAATCTCTTAAGTTTTAGTAGATGCTTACTGTTATGGACTGGATATTTGTTACCCCCGAACCCACAGATTCTTATTTTGAAGACCTTATGTGATGGTTTTTGAGGTGGGGCCTTTGGAGGGTAATTAGCGTCACATGAGTTCCTGAGGGTGTGTCCTCCATAATGGAAAGGGTGTCCACATAAAGAGGAAGAGAGAACTGGTGGCCACCTTCTCTGTGAGGACTCAGTGACAAGGTGGCCATCTGAAGCCTGGAAGAGGGGTCTCACTAGGAACCAAATCTTCTGGCACCTCGATGTGACTTCTTAGCTTCCAGAACTGTGAGAGATAAATGTCTGTTTTTAAGCCACCCAGTCTATGGTATTTTGTTATTGTAACCCTAGCAGACAGAAACACCTCCTGAAAGAAATTAGGTATTTAAAAAAAAACAACTAAATTAACACATGGCTTAATTTGAACATAACTAAAAAAATTAATAGAGCATTTTAACAAAATTTATTAAATGCCCATATGCTTAGGACCATTAAAGCAAAGCTTTTGGAGAACAATTTTGTAATAAAAATGTATCTAAAGGCACAATGTCACTAACATTTACACTGATCAAAGTAAATAAATAGATCACATTTTTATATTAATAACCCCTTATTAGATTACAAAGCACAAATGATAGCAAAACACTTTTCAACATTTCTAAAATACTGGTCCTCATTATTATGTAAATATCCTAATCCAGATACTACAGATTAGTCTGAGAAACAAGTGCCAGAAGCAATAAAATATATTAGGATGAGCAATTACTTTGGAAAGAGCTAAAAAGGCACCAGGGAATATAGCAGAGAGAAAAGTTTTATATTAATCATTATATGTAATAGACATATTTAATATTATTCTATAATTCTATCTTCATTCCATTTTCTTCATTCTATTTAACCTTCACTAACTTTCCCCACTTTCATGAGTTCTGACAATTTCTAAGAAAGTTGTGACAGCACACGATATACATTAATTCTTAGGTTTTAGAATATGCTAATCTAAATCAAGAGTCCAGTTGTTCTTTTTCTGGGATGTAATTGTATCTAAATTCAAATACAAATAGATTTGAAAATATTTTCTACAATTTTACAGGAGGAATTTATATAGATTAAAATTATTTATTATGGGGAAGATGGCGGTGTAAGCAGGGCAGCAGAAATCTCCTCCAAAAACTATATAAATCTATGAAAATACAGCAAATACAACTATTTCAAAAGAGAAATCAGAGCACACAGGAAAGTGCACAGCATGCAGCCACACCTGGGAGGACTCAGCACCCCACGAGGCGGGTAAGATACGGAGCCGCGACCCGGTGGCACCCGAAAACTCACCCAGTGCAGCACGCCTGTGGGAGAAGAGGATTCAGAGCCGGGAGGGAGTGGAAGAGCAGGTCCGTAAAATAACCAGCCCTGGTAGTCTGCGCCAGGAGCGTCGGGAGCGATGATACAAATTGCGCGGTGCATTGGGCATTGGAGAGGCAGAAGGTGCAGGTTTTGAGCCGGGAAGGTGCCGCGACCGTGCAGCCAGCGCCCAGGACAAGAGAAAAGCGCGCGCCATTTGTAGCCAACTAGGAGAGGCGGGGGGCCCAGTGAGGGAACACCATCGCCCCAGTGGGCTCAGCCCTGCAGGCTGGAAGTCCTGGGGAACTTCAGTCCTCTTCGTTGGTGACAGAGAGAAGGGAGCAGCCACGCTGGAACTTTATACAGAAAACTATACCGTCCCATTCGTTCCTCCCCGCCCAGACCTACAAAAAAGCTGCGCGGCCGTGGCTGCAAATTAGTGGAGCAACAGCGACACCTACAGCATGCTTAGAGAATCCACTCTACGTGGGCCTTATTTTTTTTTTGCTCGTTTATTTTATTTCTTGCCCCCCCCTTTTTTTTGCTTGTTTGTTTTATTTATTGCCCTTTTTCTAAAATTATTTTATCACCATCCTTTTCTTTCATTTCTTTCTTTCTCCTTTCTCTCTTTTCTTTCTCTTCCTTCTTTTTTTTGGCTTGCTTGTTTTTTTTTGGTGGTGCTTTTTTTTTCTTTTTCTCTTTTCTTTTTAAACCTTAAAGAGCCCAGCTGACATCGCTGGCACCTACCAGCGACCACTCCTATCAACATGACAAGACAGAAGAACATGATACAGACAAAAATCACCAACATCCAGACCCCCTCTGAGAAGGAATCTGAAGGGATGGAAATGCAGCATCTTCCTGAAAAAGAATTCGGAATAAAAGTCATAACCATGCTGATGGATCTACAGAGAAATATGCAAGAGCTAAGGAAGGAAGTGAGGGAAGTCAGGAAAGATAATGCAGAAATGAGACAAGCCATCAATGGGCTCAGCAGCAGACTGGACGAGATGCAAGAGACTGTTAATGCAATAGAAATCAGAGAGGAAGAACACAGAGCAGCTGAGGCAGACAGAGATAAAAGGATCTCTAGGAATGAAAGAATATTAAGAGAACTGTGTGACCAATCCAAACGGAACAATATTCGCATTATAGGAGTACCAGAGGAAAAAGAGAGAGAAAATGGGAGAAAGTGTCTTTGAAGAAATAATTGCTGAAAACTTCCCCATGCTGGGGAAGGAAATAGTCTCGCAGTCCATGGAAGCCCACAGATCTCCTAACACAAGGGACCCCAGGAAGACAACACCAAGACACATAATAATTAAAATGGCAAAGATCAAAAATAAGGACAAAGTATTAAACGCAGCCAGAGAAAGAAAAAAGATCACCTTCAAAGGAAAACACATCAGACTAACATCAGACTTCTCAACAGAAACCTTACAGGCTAGAAGAGAATGGCATGATATATTTAATGCAATGAAACAGAAGGGCCTCGAACCAAGAATACTGTATCCAGCATAATTATCATTTAAATATGATGGAGGGATTAAACATTTCCAGACAAGCAAAAGCTGAGAGAATTTGCCTCCTATAAAGCACCTCTACAGGACATCTTAAAGGAACTGCTCTAGAGGGAAGCACTCCTAAGGCTAAAAAGCTGTCACCAGAGAAAATAAAATCATAGCAAAGAAAATGGAAAATCCAAAACTAACTAAAGGCAAAGAATAAAACACCTAGTATATAAAGAATGGAGGAGGTAGAATAAGAAGGGAGAGAAATAAAGAAACATCAGACTGTGTTTACAATAACTTAACAAGAAAGTTAAGTTAGATTGTTAGATAGTAGAGAAGCAACCCTTGAACCTTTGGTAACCACGAATTTAAAGCCAGCAATGGCAATAAGTACACATTTTTCGATAATCACCCTAAACATAAATGGACTGAATGCACCAATCAAAAGACACAGAGTAACAGAATGGATAAAAAAGCAAGACCCATCTATATGCTGCCTACAAGAAACTCACCTCAAACGCAAAGATATCCCCAGATTTAAAGTGAAGGGATGGAAAAGGATATTTCATGCAAATAACAAGGGGAAAAAAGCACGTGTTGCAGTACTTGTAGCAGACAAAATAGACTTCAAAACGAAGAAAGTAGCAAGAGATAAAGAAGGACATTACATAATGATAAAGGGTTCAATCCAACAAGAGGATATAACCATTTAAAATATATATGCACCCAACACGGGAGCACCGGCATTTGTGAAACAAATACCAACAGAATTAAAGGAGGAAATAGACAGCAATGCATTCATCTTAGGTGACTTCAACACACCACTCACTCCAAGGGACAGATCAACCAGACAGAAAATAAGTAAAGACACAGAGGCACTGAACAACACACTAGAACAGATGGACCTAACAGACATCTACAGAACTCTACACCCAAAAGCAACAGGATACACATTCTTCTCAAGTGCACATGCAACATTCTCCAGAATAGACCACATAGTAGGCCACAAAAAGAACCTCAGTAAAATCGAAAATATTGAAATACTACCAACCAACTTCTCAGATCATAAAGGTATTAAACTAGAATTAAACTTTAGAAAGAAAACAAAAAGGCTCACAAATACACGGAGACTTAACAACATTCTCCTAATTAATCAGTGGATCAATGACCAAATCAAAACAGAAATCAAAGAGTATATGGAGACTAATGACAACAACAACACAAAGCCACAGCTTCTGTGGGATGCAGCAAAGGCAGTTCTAAGAGGAAAGTATATTGCAATCCAGGCCTATCTAAAGAAAGAAGAACATTCCCAAATGAATAGTCTAAAGACACAATTACTGAAATTGGAAAAAGAAGAACAAATGAGACCCAAAGTCACCAGAAGGAGGGAAATAATAAAGATCAGAGAAGAAATAAATAAAATTGAGAAGAACAAAACAATAGAAAAAATCAATGAAAGCAAGAGCTGGTTCTTTGAAAAAATAAACAAAATAGGTAAACCCCTAGCCAGACTCATTAAGAGAAAAAGAGAATCTACACACAAAAACAGAATCAGAAATGAGAACGGGAAAATCACGATTGATCCCACAGAAATACAAAGAATTATAAGAGAATACTATGAGAATCTATATGCTAACAAGCTGTAAAACCTAGAAGAAACGGACTTTTTAGAAAAATACAACCTTCCAAAACTGACCAAACAAGAAACAGAAAAACTAAACAGACCAATCACCAGCAACGAAATTGAAGCAGTAATCAAAAAACTACCCAAGAACAAAAGCCCGGGCCAGATGGATTCACCTCTGAATTCTACCAGATATATAAAGAAATAACACCCATTCTCCTTAAAGTTTTCCAAAAAATAGAAGAGGAAGGAATACTTCCAAAGTCATTCTGTGAAGACAGCATCACTCTAATACCAAAACCGGGCAAAGACGTCACCAAAAAAGAAAATTGCAGACCAATAACCCTGATGAACATAAATGCAAAAATACTCAACAAAATATTAGCAAACCAAATTCAAAAATACATCAAAAGGATCATACACCATGATCGAGTGGGATTCATCCCAGGGATGCAAGGATGGTACTACATACGAAAATCTATCAACATCATCCACCACATCAACAAAAAGAAGAACAAAAACCACATGATCATCTCCATAGATGCTGAAAAAGCATTTGACAAAATTCAGCATCCATTCATGATTAAAACTCTCAACAAAATGGGTATAGACGGCAAGTACCTCAACATCATAAAGGCTATATATGACAAATCCACAGCTAACATCATGCTTAATGGCGAGAAGCTGAAAGCTTTTCATCTAAGATCGGGAACAAGACAGGGATGCCCACTCTCTCCACTGTTATTCAACATAGTACTGGAGGTCCTAGCCACGGCAATCAGACAAAACAAAGACATACAAGGCATCCAGATTGGTAAAGAAGAAGTCAAATTGTCACTATTTGCAGATGACATGATACTGTACATAAAAAACCCTAAAGACTCCACTCCAAAATTACTAGAACTAATATCTGAATTCAGCAAAGTTGCAGGATACAAAATTAACAAACAGAAATCTGCTGCTTTCCTATACACTAACGATAAACTAACAGAAAGAGAAACCAGAAAAACAATTCCATTCACAATTGCATCAAAAAGAATAAACTACCTAGGAATAAACCTAACGAAGGAAGTGAAAGACCTGTACTCCGAAAACTACAAGACATTCCCAAGAGAAATTAAATAGGACACTAACAAATGGAAATGCATCCAATGCTCTTGGCTAGGAAGAATAAATATTGTCAAAATGGCTATACTACCCAAAGCAATCTACAGATTCAATGCAATCCCTATCAAACTACCAACAGCTTTCTTCAATGAACTCGAACAAATAATTTTAAAATTCATATGGCACCACAAAAGACCCCAAATAGCCAAAGCCATCCTGAGAAGGAGGAATAAAACAGGGGGAATTACACTCCCTGACTTCAAGCTCTACTACAAAGTCACAGTAATCAAGACAATTTGGTATTGGCACAAAAACAGACCCACAGATCAGTGGAATAGAATAGAAAATCCAAACATAAACCCAAATACATACAGTCAATTAATATTTGATAAGGGAGCCTTGGATATACAATGGGGAGATGACGGCCTCTTCAGCAGCTGGTGTTGGAAAAACTGGACAGCTACATGTAAGAGAATGAAATTGGACTACTGTCTAGCCCCATACACAAAGGTAAACTCAAGGTGGTTCAAAAACCTGAATGTAAGTCACGAAACTATAAAACTCTTAGAAAAAAATATAGGCAAAAAGCTCTTTGACATAAACATGAGTGACTTCTTCATGAACATATCTCCCTGAGCAAGGGAAACAAAAGAAAAAATGAAGAAGTGGGACTATATGAAGCTGAAAAGCTTCTGTACAGCAAAGGACACCATCAGTAGAACAAAAAGACTTCCTAAGGTATGGGAGAATATATTCATAAATGACGTATCCGATAAGGGGTTGACATCCAAAATATATAAAGAACTCACGCACCTCAACAAACAAAAAGCAAATAATCAAATTAAGAAATGGGCAGAGGACATGAATAGACACTTCTCCAAAGAAGAAATTCAGATGGCCAACAGGCACATGAAAAGATGCTCCACATCACTAATCATCAGAGAAATGCAGATTAAAACCACAATGAGATATCACCTCACACCAGTGAGGATGGCCAACATCCAAAACACAAACAACAACAAATGTTGGCGAGGATGTGGAGAAAAGGGAACCCTCCTACACTGCTGGTGGGACTGCAAATTAGTTCAACCATTGTGGAAAGCAGTATGGAGGTTCCTCAAAACACTCAAAATAGAAATACCATTTGACCCAGGAATTCCACTCCTAGGAATTTACCCTAAGAATGCAGCAGCCCAATTTGAAAAGGACAGATGCACCCCTATGTTTATTGCAGCACTATTTACAATAGCCAAGAAATGGAAGCAACCTAAGTGTCCATCAGTAGATGAATGGATAAAGAAGAAGTGGTACATATACACAATGGAATATTATTCAGCCATAAGAAGAAAACAAATCCTACCATTTGCAACAACATGGGTGGAGCTATAGGGTATTATGTTCAATGAAATAAGCCAAGCTGAAAAAGACAAGTATCAAATGATTTCACTCATATGTGGAGTATAAGAACTAAGAAAAAAAACTGAAGGAACAAAACAGCAGGAGACTCACAGATCCCAAAAACAGACTAATAGTTACCAAAGGGAAACGGACTGGGGAGGATGGGTGGGAAGGGAGGGGCAAGGGTGAAGAAGGGACATTACGATTAGCAGATGTAATGTTGGGGGTGCACGGGGAGGGCTGTACAACCCAGAGAGGACAAGTAGTGACTCTATGGCATCTCACTATGCTGATGGACAGTGACTGTAATGGGGTTGGGGGGGGACCTGATGAAGGGGGTAGTGTAATCACCATAATATTACTCATTTAATTGTAGATTGATATCAAAATAAACTTAAAAAAATTATTTATTGTAAAATAAGTATATATTATTATATCTAAATATGTGACTTATTCTTCTTGAAAAGATTGTTTTTCTGTATACATACAAGGGGTTCCTTTATATAAAAATAATCATATCTTATTTTAATACCTCATGTGATGCATATTTCCTGAACAAATAATAATCGTCTTATGGCTAGTGCAGACATATGCTTATATAGTTTGGTTTTATATTAAATATCTTGTAGTTCCAACACTACATATGTGTTCTATTTCTATAATAAAACAATCATATTAGAGAAAAATTTGTCTAAAAATTACTAAAGCAATAAACCTGTGAAGATTAATATATTTATTTCCTAGTAAAAATATTTAATACACCTATTTTCCTTTAATCTTCAACTAATATTGCAATAAGCTTAAAGTGTTAAAGTGATAATTGGCCATTTGTTAAATGTTAAAATCTGTGACTTAATTAACTAGTGCTTTATTTTAAATGTTGAAGAAGTCTCACTAGATTATGTTTCAAAAATAATTAGGATTTTGTAACAGAAAAAATGAAATGTGTTAAATCATATGGTAAAACCTACAAACTCCTATATTGGCTCAAATATTAATCTATGGAAATAATCAGAAAAATCTTTACTTCATTTAGCAGAATTGCTAACTCATTCTGAAAACACTTAAGAAGTTATGTGGCTAAGCTTGTTGCTTTTGTTTTTATTATATTTCTCTTGTTGAACTTTTGGCATTGTTCTAGACTTTCATTTCTTTAGAAAAAAGTTTCAGAATGAAAGCAGTGACCACCCACACTGCTTTCCATATCTTGGGATTTATGTCATCCATTTACTTCAAGATTACTCCTCTTGGTTACACTGAAAGATTCCTCTCATTTTATGGCCTCGTAATGACAAGATTACAGCCAAACCATGACAGGAAGAATAAATTATATAGAGCATAATAAAAATGACTCAGGTAGTGGTCACTAAGAAACAGCAAACAAAGCAAAAATGATAAACACCCAGGAAAACACAAAACAGCGAAACAACTTTATATATAAAAATATTAATTTCTACCTCCTTTGTTTAGTAATTACCATTGCTTATAATCCTTTAAATAATAATATATCAATTATTTCCATTAATATTGAAAGTGGTGTCAGAATGATCTTTAGAAATCAAGCAATACCATAATGCATATATTAGATATTTATATCCAGGAAAAAGAACAACTGATTGGTTCATTTAGATTAAGACATTCTAAAACCTAAAAGTAAATGTAATGCTTGTACTGTCACTACTTTCTTGGAAACTTGTCAGTACTCATGGACGTGTGGAGGTTGGTGAAAGATAAATAAAATGCCGGAAACAGAATAAAGAAAATGTGAAATTGACCTCAAGCAACTTCTAATCCATTAAAAATTATGATAATGAGTATTGGTAACCTAGTACTAAGTAATTCTAATTTAAATATATTCCTGTTATGCTTTATCACATCACCCATTTTATTGCATCAAATGATTTTTTATAATATGAGATTTTTGTTTTTGTTTTTCAATGTTGTTATTTGTAATTTACTGTTTATTTCCACATGGGAAATAAATGATGTCGTGAAGATTTCTGTTTTGTTTTTTTATGCACTTTTGAATCCTTAGCACTTAGTCCAGGGCCAAGCAAAAAAACAGGTGTCAAATTGTTTAACTTAAATAATTAATGATTACGTTGGTTATGTAAAATTCCTATGCACACTCTAGCTGAAATGTATAGTAGAATGGCCCTGTGTCTAGTGTAAAATAATGATTTTACCAGAACTTCAATGTTCTGCTTTCAATAAAATCTGGACTAGGAACTGAGATATTGATGCTGGGGTTCTTGTTTGCAGAGTCGAAGAATGAACTTCGTGAACAGACAAGGCAGGAGATTTACAGAGAGTTTTTATTCAGATACAGAGAGAGCTTTATTCAGAATAAGAGAAAGTATGGAACTCCCCTCAGGTGCAGGGAGGGCCAAGGTTGCTGCTTGGTCTAGGGTTTTATGCTTGCTGCAGTTAGAGTTTTCTATAGATTCAGCCAGAATGCTAGTTATATTTTAACCTATCTCTGTGAAGGTTTCCTGGGTATTCTATTGTAAGCTAATGGGCCTACAGGTGACTATGAGCAATGAGCTGTTCTATACCACTAGGTCCAGGTGGTGAGTAAATTGTTACATTGTTTCAATCTCAAGCACCCTGTTTTCTAACACTTTGTCCTTTTCCAGGGCCCACACGGTACTCTTAACTGGGCAGGAGTTACACCCTGTTGCATTCCTGTCTCAATATGGTGTATGACTTTATAAATACCAATTCATGTATTCTTTGGACGTGTCTTTCATCTCCTTCTCATGTTCAAGCAACTAACAGCCTCTGTGCTCCCCTGCTTTGAGGTGGTTTGTGGTAGTGTTTTCTGGCTTTTTATTTCTAAAAACAAAATCCAAAGAGGAGAAGAAACTTTTGAACAAAATAGAAAGAAAGAAAGAGAGAGAACATTAGAGATACAATAATGTGGTAGATGCTGTGATTCTCACAGATCCCCTACAGGATGAGGGATTTATTACTCAGCCTCCACTGTTAGCACCATTTGGGAACTGCTTCAGGCAAGGAGAGCCATTTGGCCCAAGGCTACCACTATTCCATCCCTTCCTGAAAACCCCTCACAGTGTTTTGTGGGGTTTCCTTTGAGAGTTTGTGATTTGCCTTTTTGTCCATTCATTTCTTCCCTTTCCTTCTCTTCCAGAGGAAATAATACAAGAATACTTTTTAATGGACTAAAATGCTAATCTGTATTTTAGATTCTCTTCTTGGGGAATACAACCTGGAAATGTTAGTGCAGAATTGTTACAGAAGAGAAGACACTTGCATGGAACTTGGATCTGGATTGTCTGCCTCTCAGCTGAAAATAAGGATCCCATCATGGTTGTGTAGAAAATAGAGTGCTTCTGGCCCAAAGTAGCAGCGCACCTTTCATCTGTGAGAAATTGTGGTGGAATAATTGGTGGGAATGCGTAAAATGTGAAATGTGTAAGGCCTTAGAGAATTGTGAAAGAAATAATAACATTAACTACAGCGGAACTGCTAAACTTGATTGCTTTGGGAAAGATAGCAAAAGACTGGAAGTGATTAAACTAGGAATCAATGCTAACTGTAAGTGTGAAAGCCAGAAGGTCTACTTGGTATCATACAAAGAGGGTCTCATCTCCTACAGTGGTAGGACAGAGAAAACTGAGAATCAGGTCCTCATACATAACTATGATAATAACTGGATTCAAAGAAGTTTACATAATTTAACAAGGAGACAAGAACTCTGGGAGATGATGCAGAAAAAAACTGGAAGGATGACTGCTAGTAGCATGGAAGAGTAATTGTGGAAGGTAGAAAAATGGCTACCAAAGATGTCCTGGTCCCCAGACCTGTAATATATAGGTTATACAGAAATGGGAAATTAAGGTTGTAGATGGAATTAAGGTTGCTAATCAGCTGACCCTAAAATAGAGAGGCTATCTTGGTTTTTTGTCATAGGCCCAGTGTAATCAAAAGACATCTTAAAAGTAGAGGAGGGAATTGGAAGTGAGAACCAGACAGATGGCAGCATGAGAAGAAATCACATAATGCTGCTGGCTTTGAGAGTGAAGAAAGTAGGCCATTGGTCAAATGCAGGCAGCCTGCTGAGTCTGGGACTCTCTACTAGAGCGTCCAGGAATGCAGCCTTGCCAGTACCTCAACTTTAACAGAGTCATGGCCATTTTGGACTTCTGAACTCCAGAGCTGTAAAACAATAACTTTCTGTTGTTTCAAGTAACTAAGTTTATGGCAATTTGTGCAGCAGCAACAAGAAACTAATACACAGAGGTAGAAAGGCCATTGGAAGAAGGAATTAAAAAGCTGAGAGCAAAGATTTCCTCATGTGGATACAATATGTAAGATATTTTTTAAGTCATGAAAAAGAAAAAACATGCTCAGTAGAGGGCTCAAAGAATACATCATTTCCTGTTGTTGAGGAAACACCAGTCTCACTAAGAAGTTCACTGGTTGCTCTTCTTTTAAGGGCTTGCCTGATGTTAAAAAAAAAAAAAAATGCCAGTAAAAACTGTGCTCCCAGAGAACAAAGGCTGTGTCATTACTTGGCCAGAAAAAAAAAAAAGAAGAGGTTGTATGGTAGCATTTAAACATCAGAAGTCAGAGCAGCTTAATTATTGTAATGAGCAGCCAAGTCACAGTGGCAGCCATGGGGCCTGAGGTGCAGTTCTGGGACGGGCTAGCAGGACAGTCTCTCTAAGGACAAGGGAGACGAGCAGCCGACAAGGTGACTCCTCAGACTCTACAACCAAGAGAAATCAAAAAAGAAAGAATGTGATGAAGGGGGAGAGAGAGAAAGGAAGGAGGGAAGACAGAAGACAGACAAGAATGGAATGTCAGGGCAGACAGCTCAACAGATAACCACATTTCTTGGGTAGTTTTCATGACTGAACCGGTTTTTAGACCCACAACACAATGACTAAAGGAACATTCAGAATTCCAAAAGAAATGACCTACAAGTCCCCAGCAATTGTAACCTGTGATGATTCCGCCAGTTCTTCCCCAAAGGAACTGCTGATCATTTGACTCAGGTAATTGCACACTGAGGAAAAAAAAAAAGAAATATTTTGGAAACTTAGGCACAGGGTCTAAGTTAACATCAATGACCAGAGACTCAATGTGTCGTTATGACCTCCCAAGGAGAGGGGAGCATATGCTGGCTAGGTAATAAATGCAGTGTGGTCTAGGTCCAGCTTATAATGGGTCCAGAGGGTCTGAGGACACACCCAGTGGTCATTTCCCGGGTTGCTGGATGTATAAGCGGAACTGACATACTTGATATGTGGCAAAATTCCAAACGTTTGCTACTGAGGTGGGGTTAAGAGCTCTCATTGTGTGGAAGGTTACATAGAAATCTCTCAAACTGTCCTCTTGGGTAAGATAGTAAGTGTAAAACATACCACATCCTTAAAGGGTGGCAGAAATATGTACTATTCCTAAAGACCTAAGGAATACAGGTAGGGTGTCCTCATCCTCTGCCCATTTAATTCACCAACCCCGCCCTTGTAAAAACTAGCAGTAATGGTAGACGACAGTGGACCCCTGAAATCTAAAACAAATAGCAGCCCCAGTTGTAGCTATTGTGCCAGATGATGTATCATTGCTACAGCAGAGTAACACATCCTCACAGGATATTGGGCTACTGATATGGTGAACATGTTCTTTTCATCTCTGTCACAAAATAGGATTACAAACAATTTGCATTCACTTGGAAAGGCCAGTAATAAATATTTACATCCTTGCCTTAGAGCTATGATAACTCTGCCTACTGTCATAATAAAATCTAAATAAATCTAGAACAGCTGGACATTCTGCAGAATATCACACTGGGACACTATATCAGTGACATGAGGGAAATAATGGCAGATGAGAACTAAGCCATTAGTAGCCTTTGCGGATGCATGCCCTCCAAAGGGTGGGAAATAAATCACAGTCTCATCTAAAATAAAGAATATACTATTACATCTTGTTCTTTCAACTGTGAGGAAGATCACACAATGCCTAGTGAGTTTCTTTGGATTCTGGAGGCAACATACTAGGAATACTGCTCTGATCCACAGACTGGAGCACTGCTAGCCTTGAGTGGGGTCTAGAACAAGAACAAGTTCTGTAGTGTATCCAGGCTATGGTGCAAAAGACTTTACTGCTCTGAGTGATATCATCCAGTGTGACCATATGATATTAGAACATCACTGAAGGTATTGCAGTTCAGCCCACTGGAGTTTTAGAGGAAAGCCATGTTACATGAATTAGTGAATAATGCAACTTTCCAAAAACTCCCGGCATTCTATTGGACCCTGGTAGAGACAGAGAGCCTAACCTTGGCATATCAAGTATGGCCAGACTGGCCATCAAGAGCTGGTTAATGTCAGAACCACCACATCACAGGTCCTGTAGGTCCAAAAACAATTGAACAGCCCATTGTAAGATGAAGCAGTATATCCTGGATATCACCTGAGCGGTGCCAGAGGACATAAGAAAACGGCATGTACATGTGGCTCAGAACTTTCGGGTCAGCCTCACTCTTGCACCAGCACTTCTTAAATTAATCTCTGAGGATGTTCACATTTATGCCTCAGGGAATTTCACTTATGATGTAGGAGAATGAATTCAGGTATAGTTTCATGAATGGATTGGTTTGGTATATGGAATAACACTGGAGTACTGTGACCAGAGGGAATATTTCCAATGGAGACAACCATGAGCACTGACTTGTCTCAGCCTTCGAATGGAAAGAAACCTGTTTTAGAATTCACACTGAATCACAGGCAATGGACAGTCTTGCCTGGTTGGTCAAGGTGTGGGGAAAGACAGTTTGGAAGATCAAGGCAAGATATGGAGTAGAGACATATGAATAGACAAATATTTATTGTTCTTAATAGCTCAGAATTTAGGAGGAATTGATAGCAAGGGGAGATGATAATTAAAATGATTATTTTGATTTAAACTGAGTTAAATTATCAAAAGGAGGGAGTATTTTACTGTTATTTGAAAGAGTAATTGTTTAGGAGAATGGAGATATAGAAGATGATAAACTTTGCATCTGTTTTTAGCTGCTGTATCATAAGCATCTAGAATATGCCTATAATACAATTACTTAGTAAATACTTGTTGAAATGTTTGTAGAGTAATATTAACATACAAAATATGCTTCAAGGGGAAGTGTCTAGATTAAAATTATGTAAAAATATGAAAAATGTGTGGTACATGTCCAGTTGATGGTTGCAAGGACGGCTGACTGGAAGTCTGTAATTGAGTAAACTAAATGATGTCAACGTTGCTTAATATACTTAAGAGTCAAACTCCTTTATAAAATGTAGTCGGTGATAGTATTCACCTCAAAATTTTTTTGATATAAGTAAAGGTGTGGTTGCATCTAAATGCATCTAAGCTTGCTGGCAGTCATTTAGTAAGTGCTCAAGAAAACTGAGCTGTTCAATATATTTAGTTATATTTTGTTGCAAGTACTTGTAATTTTTACAAAAGAAAAGGTCAGTGTCAATGTTCATTTCCTGTATTTGCCAATACATAGCAGTATGTTTTCTCTCTGTAGGAAAAGATATATCAAATGACTGTCTCTATTTAAATTTAAGTGAAAATTGAGAGGGTGAAGAGCTAATTCTATAAAGTCAGTTAGCTATATTTTTTCTGCTTTTAAATATGCTCACTGCTTATTGCCTCTGGCATACTTGAGCATTTAAATCTGTTCATTATATTTATACACTGACTCAAGAACTAAAAGACAGATGAGACAGAGATTTTAAACAAAATGAGTGAGCAACCAAACACTTCTCCCGTGTGCTGATGTATGCTTTTTCTTACATAATTGCTTAAATGAACTGGCTGAAATGAGACTGGGATGATCTTCATTAATACTTACATCTGTCATTACAGATGTAGATAAAATTTTTTTTTAATTTTAGAAAAGTAGTGATAAATGACATATTTGAAAGACTATTTTGAAAGACTGGTCTATATTTTCTACATTTCTACAAATATATTTCATCTTCACTATTAAAATGACACATACACACACACACATACACATGTATAAGAACCAAAGTTCTTTACAACAGATTTCCACAATTAAAATGAGAAAAAGGAAAAGTTTGAAATATAAAAGAATTAATTCATATCAATCTGAGGAACTCAGTGTTTTTCAAGAAGAGATTCTCTACTCCTTTCTTAATCTAAGACAGAGACTTTATTTTCAGACAATCACTTCTCCAACCTCTCCTTCTTTGAGAAAAATCCCACAAAATTAAAAAAAAATAAGTAGGAATATCCAAATGTCAAGTCCACGATGAGTCTCTAGATTATACAACTATAAGCCTGTTAAACAAGAAGATTGACCAAAATATAACTGTATGTTTTGAAACTATAATCAAACCTAGATTTCCTGATTTTGAATTATTGTTAGAGCTCAAAACATTAGGTCACTCTGAGAATTCTTATTAGACTATTACAGGAAGAAAAGTGGTAAAAAAATATTGTAAATGTTGGTAGGGATCAAATTCCTAAGATAATATGTTAACACAATTCCTAACTAATACATCAATTCTACATAGAAATTTTTTTTTTTGCTGGACATTTTACATGCAGCCTATAAGGAATGGAAAAGGAGAAATAATTTTTACTCCAGATGATTCTTCTTAAAGGACACAGCATGTCTCAGAGTTTGTTTTCACTGCAGGTGACTTTTATCAACAATCTTCACTTGACAGCGTTTCTAACAAGTCAGCTTCTTCTAATGCCATGTTATTGTTGAAAAGCTAGCCATACTCAGGAGCTGGAATTTTGATGAAAGATGATTCCTTAGCATGTCTTTACCTGCAATGAGAATATTCTTATTTTACTTTTAAATAAGTGTTAAATTATTTATTTGGAGAAAAGTTATTTTGAATGTTTTAAGAATTAGATGGGCTTGAAATTGGATTTGAAAAGATAGTGCCCATTGTGCTAGTATCTGATATGTCAGACATCTTTGTTCCAGAAGATAGAGTACAAAGGGAAACTTCAGTCCTTGTTTGACCTTGAACAATTCTGGGGTGAAAGTCAAACATTTATAAATTGTCAGGTAAGAGACCTAAGATGGGGGGTCAGGGTAAAGCCATGCACAAGGATATCGCAAGACTGCTAGGAAAGGAAGCCTGAGGCCCGGTGACACTTGCTCCATCCCAAGTTGGCTCAGGATTGTGAAGGCCCTCAGAAATCCAATTAGAGAACTAGTGAGACAAAGGCTGACACTGGAGGAGATAGGCTGGTGACTACCTCGAGGAAGCAGATGCCAGGAAAGGTCATCTAAGAAACTGAGACTCTTATCAGTGGAATTGACACTTTCCACCTGAAACCATCTTATGTTAGCAATCTAGGTAGGTGAATCTTGCTTAAAAAGCAGAAACATCTGTGGAGAAAAGAAACATAAAACTATACTTAGTAAGACGAACTAGATTATTTCCTACTCAACTTGAATTATCTTCAGATTGTTAATACATAACTTAATAGATATTTATTTGTCTCTACTGTGCGGTGGGTGGCATGTTGATCCTGGGAACCAGTGGCAAGAGACTCACCTTTTCTTCAGGGAGCCTATATTTTAAGGGAGAGATAAAATTAAATATATAAAAAGAATTCCAGAATGCTTTAGGTCCTGTGAACAGAGTAAATAGAGGTAGCAGTTATCTTTGAGAATAAGCCAGCCAAAGGCAAATCTGAAGGCAGAGCATTCAAGGAAGATAAAAGGAGTAGGTCCCAAAGCCACAGGTGCGGAAGCTACACTAGGGGAAAAGCCTGGAGGAGTCCGTGTGGCTGGATAGTGAGTGGGCATGCGAGGCTATTAACTCAGGAGAGCTAAGCGGGGACCAGAAGTAAGAGGACCTTACACGCTCCAGTGATAAACTTCAATTTAATCTGAAGTGCAGTGGAGAAACCTTAGAGTGTCTTTCTTTGTTTCTTTGTTTTTTTTTTTCTGAAACTTGATCTAATTTTATACTTTTAAAATAATCTTTAACACCTGTGTGGAGAATAGATTATGGATTTTAGGGGATGGTGAGTTGAAGTTGAATCAGTGAGACCAGTTAAGAGGCTTTTGTGATAATCCAGATGACATCTAACTAAGGTAGGGGCCATGGAGGTGCTGAGAAGTAAAAGGAATCTGGGATGTTTTGGAGGAAGAACTGGAGGACTTCATAATCACATAGATGCTCCAGAAAAGAGAATCAGGGATGATTCCTAGATTTTTTATTTAAAGAGGATGAGTTTGCTTTGGAAATTAGAAAATTGTGGTTTAAAATCATTATGAGACAACTGAGCAGAATTGTTAAGTAGTTACATATACCGATATGAAGAATATTTTACTTACTGTTTGTGTGTGCATTAGCTCTACTTTATTCTTCCTTAGTTTCTAAGTTTATTTATAAATTATATTTTTTTCATTCTGTAAAAGGAAAAAAAGGTAATAAGAAGGAAGGTTCTTTCCACGTTAGGCCTGCAGAGTCAACAATGTGAGAATACCTTTAGAGGACATTGATCACAGTTTCAGCAACATTGTCTAAATATATTGAGGAAAACATGATTTATTAGGGGATGGTGAGTTGAAGTTGAATCAGTGAGACCAGTTAAGAGGCTTTTGTGATAATCCAGGTAGTGTGGGAAGTTGGGGTTCCTATGGCAGGATCCTTACTGAACTTAAACCACCTGATGATGTAACTGGCCTGTTGCTAGGCTACCGCTTCCACACCTTTAGACAATAAGCTATTATTGCGCTATATGGAGAGCTCGGCCCAGTGCTCTGGGCAGAGGCAGAGATGCTAGTGCTCGACCTACCGCCAGGGGAACAAGCCGGGTAATAAACCCTTTCACCCCAAAGCAGGTTTTGCTGTCAATTTCTTTGGTCACATTGAATCCATAGCAAACTCGCCCGGGGCTGAAACCCATTGGCAAGACAGGCAGTTATAGCATCATGATTACAGACTTTACCCCATGATGGGGCTTCTGAGTTTGTTCCTTTACCTCCTTTCTAAACAATTATCAAGCTGTCATTAATTTTTACATTTACTCCACCCTCAACAAATAGAAATAATTACTTTTTCCCTTGTGTCCTCACTATACTGCACATATACTTACTTCTAACATGCCATCCAACACATTTCAGTTCTTATTTGACTAGATGTAACCTCCCTGAAATAGTGAGGGTATCTTATTTTTCTTTGTACCTCTTCCATTAGCACTGGCACATCCCAGCAAATAATTGATTAGTGGATCAGTGAACGAATGGAGAGGTGAGTGAATGAGTGAATAGGACATGACGGTACAGCTCAGTGCAGTCATCCCCTAGAGCTCTTGCTTTGCTGGAGACCACTGGGCTGGCAATTTGCTGTTAACCTTGGGTGAGAACTGGAAGTGAGAAAACTTAAGAAATCAAATGCTCCTGAACAATGGAGGACTAAAACTCTGAGAAGTTCAATTATATGATACCTTTTTATACATCATTTATAAAAGCAATTCTTTCCCGAAGTGTAAGAGAGCAACTGTATGTTTCCCCCACACACACCACACAAGCAAGAATTTTATTTAATTTCTAGTAAAACAATACAGATAGATTATTGTAAAACCTCTAACTGTTAATGGAACTGGATTCAGCTTTTCAAGTCAGCACATATTTCTCATTGTAGGCAAAAGACATGAGAAGCCAAATTGGTATCAATAGTATGCTTTGTAAGCATGAAATTAGAACAAGGAAAATAAGTTCTATGATTCAACAGCATAAAGCTAGGATAGAATGATATTTCATGATAAAGATAGACATTGGCAACTGGTATTTACAAAAGTCTTATCACTGAGTTAGAGAAGCCTCTAATCTAAAGAATCCTTAGATCAATACTTCTAATAATTGATTTTCATTCTTTTTACTCTATATTTTGTACTCCATCCTCTCTCTGTCCCCTCAAATAAAAACCTTCTTGTTCATTCCCCTCCAACAATGACACATATAAGTATTTCCCAGAATACTGAAGGGAAATAGAGAAACACAGTCTTGAAAATTGAGAAGAACTTCTGGAACACACTTACTTATCCCAATACAAGAGATCCACATTATGATACAGGTTGGATGCAGTGTTGAATATATTTTAAATTAGACTGTTCATATTGTCTCCCTTTTTGGTGCACCGGTTATATAACAATATTATGTCAATTGGTAGGAATAGAAACACAAAACAAGATGAGGTAGGTAGGTAAGCGAATTTCAGTACAAAGTACAACAAGATAGAAATATGAAATATAAATGAGATACAAAGTTAGCATTATGAAAGCAGTGATTAACACTAGAAACTGTAGAGACAGTGCTTGTTTTTCCAAATGAGGTTTTGTTCAATAGAGACTTGAAAGATAGATGGGGATTTAGCTGATGGATTGATGATAAGAGCTTTCCAAAAGATGGACTAGCATATCTAAAAATACTAAGGATTCGTGAGTCAGCAGGATGTGTTCAGGAACAATGTATAATTTAGCGCTGAGCAATAATCCATGGATTTACTTCAAAGAGATTGTTTCCAAAGACCAACATTATAAAAGATATATTGTGCTGATTTCCTTTTAATTTGAATTATAATAAAATACACTTATTTTAACAATAAAAGAGTAATATTCTTTTAGAATAAAATGTTGTATTAAAAATATTTCTTTGTATTTATGAAGCTGCCTTAATATCAAAATTGCATTATCATCCAATCAAATATAAACTAAGAAATGGAAGGTATAATTTGCAATTATAATGTTGATCATGCTGATGATTTAGAAATGTGAAGTTTCTTTTCTAATAAGGAATGAACTAATTCTTGGGCATAAATGTTTGAAAGTGATGAAGGGATGCAGTTTTAAATGTGAAGTATCAACTGAAATTTTTATTTTAAACGTTTAAAAGGAACCAATATTTTTCTCATCTTACTGGTTTGTAAATTATTTGCTCTTGTGCTCCTAATCTAATGAGTCAGTCCTCTTTTATTATGTTGGCTGTTCTTCTGAAATCTAATCTAAGCTCTCTACTCAATGCGATCTGTATATATCAACACAAGTAATGTGATGATGAATCTACACTTTGCAAAATATTTCAAATGAGGAAAAAACCTCCAAAAGAGAGACTTTCTTCAAGGCCTAGGTCTACTGTGACCTCTTCTTGCTGTGTCTGAAGACAAGTGGTATTGGATTTTCCTAGTCTGTGATCCCACATAAAATTTACATATTTGTATTAAAAATTAGAACAAAATTATTAATTTTATTTATTAAATAAATAAAAGTTAATTGTATCTATTAATTAAAAATTAGTATTATTTTAATACTAAATTAATAAAATAAATTAGTATTTTCTATTAAATACAAATTGTTTATTTTTCATGTACATTGCCCATTTTTAAAATAAATGATATTTTTCTTTTCTGTTTTAGCCTTCATAAATTTCAATGCAAAATTTGCATGTGGTGACTTGATAATAACTGAACAATATGTTTTGGGAATTCCTTAAATATTATATAACAGTATATGTTTTCATAAACACTTAAACCAAAGGTCATTTCTCATTAGTTTTCAGAATACACAGCATATTGTATTTAGTATCGCATGGTCAGCCACACTTCACAAAGATGAAATAGCAAGCAGATGTGACATAAGCCTGAAAAGACAAATGAAACATTGCAATTAATGGAAAAGTATCATTGTACCCCCAACAAGATTGTCAATGCTCAACATTTCAGTTGAAAGAGTAACTTTAAAAAAATGGAAATATTAATGAAATTGAAATTGAAGTGCAAGTAGTTTACTCTTTCTTTGATACCTTAAATGAAGTTTAGAGTTTGACTTGGGGGAAAAGAAAACTAAAAAGAAAGTGAAGGGATTAGCTTCAAAAGGGATTTCATAAGGCAGAAAACCCCGTGGGTTGGAGATGAAATGAGAACATTAGTTCATTATAATTGATTGTTCCTTAAAGAGATGAGCCTAATACACATCACCAGAGACGACGACTTTGTAATTTGAGATGACAGAATAGAATAAAATTTGAAGGCCACAGACCGATTGCTTAGAAGTTCAATAAGATTAACTTTATTATTTGAGATAGAATTTAAAAAACACTTAAATTATTATCTTAAAAATGATAAATTGTCCTTTTTTCTTGGGAATTTTAATGTCTAACTCAAGCATTTTTTATTTTCATAATGTAATTTGATTAATAAAATATCATTCTTTATTGACCAACAACAATGGCAGTATTTATGAGAAAATAGGTAAGATCGAGTCAAATGTTTTCTTACTTTAAGTTTCTAATAAAAAGACAAAATAGGAGGTGGGGCAAAGGATGAATAGCTAGAGCACAAATGATTTTTGGGGTAGTGAAAATACTTTGTGTGAAATCATAATGATACATGTCATTATGCATTTGTCTAAACCCATAGAACATACAACACCAAAAGTGAACCATAATGTAAGTTATGGGCTTGGGGTAATTATGATGTATTCATGTATATTTGTCAATTGCAACATGTGCCACTATGGTGGGGAATGCTGGTAATCAAAAAAACCACACGTGTGGGGTAGGGGATACGGGAGAAATCGCTGTACCTTCCCCTCAATATTGCTGAACTTTAAACTGTTCCAAAAAATGTAATTAAAAAAACCAAAATAATCAGTGAAAACAATACAGTATTTTAAAGATTCAGTTTTTATGCTGTATGGTTTGCTTAAGGAGTAGCAAGAATTTCAAATTAAACTAGATGCTGTATATTAGAAAAAAACAAAAAAAATTAAAAAGAAAACTTTCAGACTTCTGTTTTGCTCATAATAATGTCAGTCCAGGCTTGGGCAAGCAAAGATACTGTTGTTTGGGAGCTCATGGTCACCAATGTGGTTTTCCTGATCATTTTGACATCTGGGAGGAAGCAAGTATAATACCAGCTAAAAAAAAAAAAAAAAAAAAAAAAAGGAGAGGAGAGAAGTATTAGGCACGTGTGAATTTTTCCAGCTGTGATATTGTTGATCTTTAGTCTTAATTGTTCCCTATGTGTTGCAAGTTTTTCTTTCCCTTAAATTGAGCCTCCCAAATTACTAATAGCAACATTCCTTAGAATTTGTTCTCTAGAACCCTAATACTAGAAAACAAAAGATTCTATGGTCAAATAACTTTGAGAAACTTTGAAAAAGGCTGTGTTAAACAAAGTTAAGCAGAATTCCCTACCACAGGTTTGTTTAGAGGATTAATGATGCTAATATGCATTGTAAATCTCCAAAGGGGGATACTGTGTATGTGATGTTTTCCAGATTTATTTGATGACTAAGAGATTTGTCGGAATACCTAAGTACTTTAAATCTGAGATTTGGCAAATTGAGATCTCCAGAGATGTTAGAGTCAGCTTTCTGAACACTCATCAGAGGGCAGCTGGCAGTGTGTTGATGTATGCTGAAAACATAAAGAATGATTACAAAAGTATAGGAAGAAGATCCCTGGTTCCAGTTGGTGTAACATTTAAGGCAGTGGCTGATTTAAGGGCAATATTGGACTTCAGCTTGCGCAAGCATAACTTGGTACAAATACTACTGCACTTTCAATACCCTACACCATACTCTTCTAGTTAATATGTTGGGAAAATGTAGAGTAAGAAAAAAATAACTGCCCACCTCTACAAATGAGAGAAACGTAATACTGCAGGTATGATGTCCCTGCCGTCTAGGGCAAATGGAGACATACAAGGTGCTTAATTCTCTGATTTCTACTCATAGGATTTCCAGGCCTTCAGTAAGTATACTTTTCCTCAGGATCCCTAAGAGGGAGCTGCTGAGGCAGGAGGAATCCATTATCCCACTTTAATGTGCTATTGACATGATGAGCGTAGGTACCTACAGAAAATCTTGGAAGAGCTCAGGCTCATAATGAAAATGAGAGGGACATTGCTCAACTGGGGAAGATGGAGCAATTCATAAGATACACCTGAGACAAAAACCAAGCTACTATCCCTTCCCATTAGGTTGTCTAATTAACAAAAGGGGTATTTCTAGCAGATATTACCTAAGGAAAAATCCTACAGTATCTATTCAAAAGCCCAGGCTTGCGAGTTGTATTTTGGAGACATTCAGAAAGCAGAGAAACCCCAGTGTGGCAACTGCTTAGACATACCTGTCCCTGTTTGCCTTTGCAAAAAGTAAGTGGGACAGAGGAAGAGGGAGAGATACAGTCTGAAGATGTAGTAAAATAATGATTGTCACAAATAGTTGACGCATGTAAGTTCACAGTGGAACCACAATTAAAATCTTCCACCTAACCTGGGAACGTTGTTAAATTTGAATCTAACATCATGAGTTCTTTGTAGAGATGAAGGCAAAGCAAGTATATAGATACTTGAAACATGATCAGAGGGCCTGATGCCAGTTTGCAAGCTCACATGTGAGCTTAATAAAAAAATGACTAGAAGACAATTTTGACATGGGGAAGAACTCCAGAGTAGCATTGTGCATCATAAAAATAGAAGTAATGATAATACCCATGGACCAAGGGCTAGCACACTTTTTTCCTGAACAAGTTTCAGTATTCATGTCAGTTTCAAGTGGAGGAGATTTCTAGTAGATTAGAAATAGATTTCTCACAAAATAAAAGTGAAATATTTCTTAAATCTCTAAAATTCTAAAGAGGATTTTGTGAACCTTAGCTTCCATAAAATGTGCACATTGGAGCTAAAGCATTTCTGTCTGATACATTGACCTTTCTTCTTCTCAATAAAGGTAAAATTTTAAGCTACTATAAGCACCCATAGCCATGCTTTCCAAAAAAAGTAACTATGTGCATATAGCAATGATATCTAAACAATGATATTGGATTTCTGCATATTTGAAACATAAAATTAACTAGATTCTGTATTCTTATTATTTTACATAGATTTGATAGAGAGCCTCATTGACTTACCTTTTAAGTATTATAAAGGTATAACAGATATAGATTTATTCCAAAATAAGCAGGTAATAATGTTGCAATATATGTCACCCCACTGATTATCAGTTATTAAAGTTGTTTGACCCCCTAGGCAGATGTCCTTCTCCTCCCTCACAGCTCCATGTGTGCTTGCCCTGACTGTAAGAGATTTATGTTTATTTCATCCAAATTTTATGTTTAGGTCTACTGACTTTTTTCTAATTTTATTTCGCTTCATTAAACCCTTGTTGAATTTTTACAATGAGCAAGCATTGCGTAGTGTGTGGAGGGAAGGGGTAGAATAAAACTGTCTGACTTCATGGTCTAGTAGAGGAGAGTCACCAAAAAATGAATTGCCTTGTGAGTTGAAACAAAGAATTAAAAACAAGTTAAAACATCAATATGCCTAATGGCTACTTAAAAAATATCAAGTAATCATAATTGTATTTTATAAAGGCTGAGCCATTATCTGAATGACTTCTGCAGGCCAATGCAACAGCTAGAGAATTGAAGGGAAGAGCTAACATTGCAAGTAGGGATAAAACCATGAGAAAGGGAATGGAAGAAAACAAGATGGATTGGTTATGGAATGGACATTATTCCTACGTAACTGGGATAATGGATACCTGGATAATATTTTGCACATAGGGTTGACAAGATCAGACCATAGAAGGCATTTGATGTCTCAGAAAAGAGTCTTATTTGGGAAACTCTAAAGCCTTCTAAGCAGAATAGCTCAGTCTTCTGAAGAACAGTGTGATAGGTGGGAGCAGAGAAACCAGCTCAAAGAATTGATGAAGTCCCTATTGAGGTAAGAGACATGTTAAAAATTACTGAAGATTTCTATTTAGAGAGATTAGAAGGGTGATGACATCTTTATACATGAAAGAGAACACAAAATCAGTTTTTGATAGCTTATAACATTTGAATTTGAATGTGTTGAGTATGTGTTATTGACTGAAAACCCATGAAATCCCAGGCTGAATAAAGGTTTTCAACTCAGATAAGCAGAGACTGCATACTCAAGTGATATATAAACATGCTGTCTGTGAGACTGAGGGAGCAGATTAATCCAAGAAGAGAGCCCAGAGAGAAAACTGGAATAGATCTAGGGCATAATGTTGAGAAATGAGATTCTTCAGATAAAGAAGAGTCTGGTATGGGGATTGAGAAGGTGCGGTTAGGCCTCTAGAAGATCAAGAAAAGCATGGAGTTAGAGAAACCAAAAGTAGAGAGGTTTGGGGAAAGAAGAGAGTGGTATAAGACCTGAAAAATGGGTAGGTAAGCATGGCAAATAGACCTCTCAAGGATCCCACAAGGTGATGAGAGCAAGATACTGATTTCAAGGGATAAGGAGTCAGAAGGCATTAAGAAAATCTTGTGAACATTATTAATTAAAGAGATAAAAAGGATAGCTCAGGAGGAGATCACAAACAAAGACTAGAAAAAATGTCTTTCAGAACGAAAGTCATGAACATGCTTAAAAATCAAAAGAAGATAATTGCTCAGAAAGGATAATTAAAATAGCCCAAATTGTTTGAGATCCACTCTTTGCTAGATAATCTTAGATATTTACACATATAAACCTATCCTCACAACAATCAGTAATGTGGATAACATTATCCCTATGGAAAAAAGACAAAGAATGGTGGATTAGTAGGTTTTCATATCTTGCTGAAAGTACCATACGATTAGGGGCAGAAGCAGATAATATCATTCCAGTCTCTCGGAATCCAGAACCAATGTTCTTTTCATTCCTCCATTTTGTTTCATCAAGATTGGTGCTCTGCAGCCAGAGAAAGGCAACTACTGTTTGATCTCATATATTTGTAGGATGCAAAAAAATCAAACTCTTAGGTAAAGAGAACAAAGTGGTTGTTGTCAGAAGTGGAGAAATAGTAGGTGGAGGCAATAGGTAAATGTGGTCAAAAGGTACACACTTCCACTTATAAGATAAATAAGTTCTGGAGATGTAATGGATAGCATGGTGACAAAAATTAACAATATATTTGAGAGTTGCTAATAGATCTTAAAAGTTCTCATACAGGAAAAAATGTAGAACTATGTTAAGTGATAGAGAAGTTAACTAAGCTAATTGTGGTAATAATTTTGTGTATGTACATGTATCAGGTCATCATGTTATACACTTAAAACTAAGGTAGTGATATATATCAATTATATCTCAATAAAACTAGAAGAAAAATAAAAAGAAGGCTGATGCTGTAAAGTAGTGGGCAAAGAATACTTGAAAGGACAAGTTCTCCAGTTAAGGTAAATCTTATTCTTTCCTTCAGTAATTAGCTGAAATATTTCCCTCACCATAATTCCTCCATTTTTCTTTTTTTGGGGGGGCCCCCTTCACTAGATGTTATGCCAGATCCTTCTTCTGCTAGTCCAAATGTAATTATCAGCCAGTGGAACCTGGGTTGTATAATTAGGTGGTAAGGGTCTTTCTAAAATGGTATCTAAGGAGCTCATACAGCATCTGAGGCAGATTTTGTGGAGAAAACCTGTCTTCATGAAGCTCTATAACTATAGAATTCATTCCTTATTTTTCTCCACCTGATTGATCACTTTGATACCATCTCCCAGCATACCATCAGATAAAGTAGGATTTCCAATATATAATATAATAAAATGCTCTGATTACACAAACATGTGATAGTGCAGTATTGTTATATTAATTACTGCCCTGCAAATGTATATAGATCATATTATATTTCAATTATTACAGTGTTTTATCAATCATATCAAGGGATTCATGGCAGAGAGGTCATAAGATAATTTGTTTTTTAATGTAAAAATGCATGAAAATATAAACTGGCTATTAAATGTTAATGTGTACTTTTAAAATGACTCCTGCTATCAAACTGTAGGTAGATAGTAAGTACCTATCCATTACCAAAGCAAGTCCTTCAAAGTACAACAGGAGGAGGATTAAAATTCTGTGTATAGTATATTTATTCAGTCATTATTCAACAACTGACATTTTGTAAGCTCACAAAAATGTTAACATCCATTTTCTCATTCATATGTAACCCCAGAAAAAATTAAACTGTCTCCAATCATAATCTATATTGTCATGCAACACCCTACCTATATTTTAACACCATTTCATCAAAGAATCCTCATATTTATTACTAAATGACATAAATTCACAGCAATCCCATATTGAAGTTTTACTTTTTATTTTTAATATTACAGTGATTTGATATATCTAACCCACAAAATATAATTAGCACAAATAGGATTTCCCAAATGTGATGTTAATTATTCACCAAGAATAATGTGTTAACTAGAGTTCATTCATAAGTTTGAGCCAGTGTTTTTCTCTCTTTGTGTTCAATCAAAAATGCAGACCCTACATTCTAGTAAGATGTTTTTTCTTTGCAGAAACTTTCATGGTTACACACTGTCTGCCAAATGATTACCTAATTGCAAGTTTGGTACAGGAATGTGATATAATGAATCATAATAAATATATATTTCCCAGGTATATTAGATCTTCATCTACAGTTCCTGAAAACAGTGCAGTCTTAAAGGTGAAATGGTTGTTTTGTCATGTTAATGAGAGATTTGGACCCCTACCCAAAAGGGTGGAGGGCTGGATGTTGAATCAGCCAATGGCCAATAATTTAGTCAATTATGACTATGCAATAAAGCCCTCACAAAAACCCTGGAGAAGAGCTCATCTCTCTGCACTCTGCTCAGGTGGATCCTGCTTCTTAGTTGGAGAGAGCCTCTATGTTTGAGGAACCAGAGAGCCTCCATGTGCCACTGAGCCAGGCCCCAAGCTCCACAAGGATAGCAGCTCCAGTATTTGGGACCTTGCCCTTTGTCTCTCTTCACCTGGATGTTAACTTGTGAACAGGGAAAAGACAGGGGAGCAGCCCCTGTCCAGTTAGAGCAGGATAAGGGCCTCAGAAAAGGATGAAAACCGGATGCTTGAGTTTGGAACAATGTAACAACGTGAAAGGAAGTTCTTAGTGAAACTTCCCATTAAGCAAAAATATTTTGCTTATAGTTAAAGTCATGCAAACATTTATATATATATATATATTTTTTTATTTTTTATTTTTTATTTTTTATTTTGGTACCATTAATGTACAATTACTTGAACAACATTATGGTTACTAGACCCCCTATTATCAAATCCCCCCACATACCCTATTACAGTCACTGTCCATCAGCATAGTAAGATAAACATACCAACTTAAAAAAATATATAGACAACCTTCGATGACATTGGTCAAAACAATGGACAGCATTCGGGTAGGAACCAATAGAAAATAGACAACTCAGTTAAATCTGAGATGTAAATCCCTAGACAAAGCCCAGACGCAGGCACTTTCATCCCCTTCCAGTGCATACTGGGAGTTCTGTAGTTTCCTTTCCCTGAATAAATACCTTTTCTCCTGCTTGCCTACGTTGAGCATTTGTGAAGTTCATTCTTCAGCTCTGTAACCAAGAACCCGGTATCACTTGTATTCTTTACAGTATCCTTTATTAAACTGGTAAATGTAAGTGTTTTCCTGAATTCCGTGAGCCACTCTAGCACATAAATTGAACCTAAGGGGGAGGTAGTGGGAACTGCTAGTTTGTAGCTGGTAAGTTAGAAGCACAGGGAACTGCCTGGGGCTTTGGATCAGTGTCTGGAGTTGCGGGGTGGATGTTGGTCTTGAAGGACGGAGCTTTTAACCTGAGAATCTGGTGCTGCCTCCAGGAAGATAGCATCAGAAATGAGTTCTCCAGTACCCTGCTGGTGTTGAGAATTGCTTTGGGTAAGTATGTATGGGAAGACCCCCTACCACATACTTACACACATTGGAATCAGGTCCAGGTACCCAAATGGAGTCATATTACTATTAGTGCTGTGTATAATATTGTTATTGTTATACATACATGTAGGAAAAAAACATTTTGTGTTGCACAAGTGGGAATTACAAGTAGGCTTAATAATACCCTCCCTTCCCCTGACAGATGTCCATGGTTTAATTTCAAGAATCTGGGAATATGCTACTTTGCATGGCAAAAGTGTCTTTACAGATGTAATATAGGATCTTGAGGTGAGGAGATTTTTCTCGAGTATCTTAGAGGGCCCAATGTAACCACAATGGTCTTTCAATGTAGAAAAGTGAGTCAAGGAAGTCAGAGATGAAGTAGGATACGTAACGACTGATACAAAGGTGGGAACAATGCTGTCAGCGGAGGGGGCCAGGAGCCAAGGAGCACAGGAAGCTTCTAGAAGCTGTAAAAGGCAGGGAAACAGACTTTCTCTAGCTGCCAGAATGAATGCCATTCTGCTGATACAAATTGGACTTCTGATCTCTAGCAATATAATAAATATAATGAATTTGTGTTGCTTAAGCTTGCAAGTTTATAATAATTTTTACAGCAACAATAGGACATTAATACGTATCTCATTAAAACATGACCACATCATGGCCCCAAGTAATCTTCTATTTACTTTTCCTCCCATTATATTCCACAACCTATACTTTTGTTAGTTTGTTGCTTTCATCTTTATGTAATCATTCCCATGCTCTCATAATAATATGTGTCTTCATGTATTTCCTTTACCTGGTTACACTTTACCCACAAAATCTTATCACAGGGTCCCTTGTTCCATGTGGTCATCTCCCTTCCTGAGCTCTCGACACATATGCTGTCCCCTTTGCTAACCACCCTCTGAGCGCTTTGTTTCTTTCTGTTAGTAATAAAGAATGAATATGAGATAAAATTTACCCATACCAGGGATCTCAAATGATATGCACGAAAATACCCTAGGAAGAATAACAAACATAAGCAGTCAGAGCTCCAAAGCTTCTGACTCAGTACTGCTAAGTGGGACTCAAAAATATGTGTTGTGTTTCTCGATTTAAAAGCACACTGGGATTCCCTTGATTTTGGAACTTTGACCTCTCTGGAAAAATCTACCTTCCTATATGTAGTAAGCTCTTTTATTTCCAGTCCCTGACACTATGTGTGGACATAATAAGGATTTTAGTATAATTGGTTCCATTAACAGCAAAGTTTCCTGATTTACAAAAGCTATGGAAGAGTTATGTTACTTATTTTTGTCAGCTGTAGCCTGCTTTGGCATATATAATAAAACCATGCATAGTCTTGGACTAGTAGGGTCTAAATGGATGTGTCACACCCCAAAGCAGGGCTGAATATGTTCACCCCTAATGTTGGTACCTCCAGGTACAGAGAAGGCCATAAGGAAGAATACAAGCTCCATTTGTTTGCAGGTTTCCTGGCTCTGGGTAAGACAATTTTTAAGGCATTCATGTCCCAGATTCTTTAACTGGTATGAGAGAAGAAGCTTCTGTATGGAAATGTGATATTAAGTGCAGGAAGAACATGGACAGAAGCCATCCCCAGTGAGGGCTGCTGAAAGCTCAAAGAAGTTATGGGACCGCATACATTCTTATCCCTCGAGAGGCTACAGTACTCCTGAATTCACCCATGGACTGTAGTTACGGTAGACTCCCTTCTCTGTCCTGGGAAAATTACCTGAAAGCTGCAGAGCAGGCTCATGTACTCCCTAGCCTCAAGCCGTTTATTCAGTCAAAATACCTTCCAACGCAAGGTTCAAACCGCTTACAAGGTATTGAGTCCTCTATAGTTAATTCATTTTAGCTAGAACCTTAACAAAACTCTCCTAATTCTTGCCCTCTTCTCTCTCAGCCTCCCTTATGGATTTAAATACAGTCAAGTGAACACTCTTTTAGTTCACTAAATATATAATTTTTTGTTTCTATTTTTGTTTTATAAATACCAGTATCTTCACTGACACTGTTCTTTTCTCTGTAATAACGTTTCTCATAACTCCCCACTTGTTTACTTGAAGGAAACAATACCATTTTTCACAACAGTGCAAATGGTACACCTTCCTTAAAGCTTTTCTAGGCTCCTCTGCAGAACTTAGGCACTCCCCGTGTGGCTTGCATTGCATGCATTAACTCCTTTCACAGCTCTTAGAGATTTCAATTTCAGTGCTTTGCATGTTTGCCTCTCTCCATTGTCTTGAGTAAGGCATCATCTCTTTTCAAACTCCTTACTGTAGAGGGCTTCAATTACACCTGAACTGAGATTTAGAACCTCAGTGTCAGAATGGGTGGGTTGACAGCAGAACTATTTGCTTGCATTACTTAGTAGGAATGATAATTGTTTGATTCTGCTGGAAATAAGAAAGAAAAAGTGGAAAGCTTGTATGTGCCATTGGAAGAAAAAGAAATAAGAGAAATAATGGAGCTATAATGCCATTGGTTCCTTATCAAACTTGGTAGATTTCCTTCTGCACTCTAGTGAAAGGAGAAGTTCTGGAGGTGAGTGCTACAAGCCAGTGAGATCTGGGCAGCAATGTTCATGTGACCTGTCTTTTTTGTACCTATGTGGTGATTGATGTGTTATATTGTTTAGATATGTTACCATTGGAACGCATTGTGTTTCTTGATTCTTGTCTTCTTGAAGGAAAAAATTCAGTTGAGAGACCAGATAGCAAGAAGAAAAGCAGCAAGAAATTTATTGGGTTAAAGCAAAAAGTACATTCTCAAGACAGGAGAGTGGCTGTCTGGAAACCAGAAGCAGACAAGCTATTATTTTAATGAGATGGAGTTTACCTGAGGACAAAGTCCTCAGACCCTGTGCATGTTCTGTAATCAGGGAGCCCGTGTGGTGCTCGGCCTCTTGAGTCTAAGGGTTCTTGACTGTCTGACCTCCTGATAAGCTAGGCATCCTTAACTGTGGAACTGGGCCCTAATGAGGGCTTCCGGGTTGGCCAGGGAGGAGTCTTCCTTGGTGATGGGCTGGTCCCTTTCTCCTGCTTATCCAGGTCTAACTAACTGCCTACTCTAACAGTTATATTAAGGGTTAGGTTCTATTTAATATAATATAAACTACCTAATCCATAAAATTTAGGTTCTATTATGACTCAATAGCCTATTTATGAGGTTCATAGTAAGTATTCATTTTGGTATATTTAATATGTGATAGTCCAGTAAGTGTATGATAGTATTCTATGGAGTTTCTCCTACACATACAAAAAATGATACTTAGCAAAGTCTCAAAGGCTTTCTTATGCAGATTTCTGATGATCTTCTCTTGACTGGCCCACCCACTCCAGAACTCAACCTCTGATTTCTAGCTGTTTCAGGCTCCATTTTGTTTTTTTTTTGCCATATTTTTTTATTAAGGTATTATTTATATACACTCTTATGAAAGTTTCACATGAAAAAAAAATGTGGTTACTACATTTACCCATATTATCAAGTCCCCACTCCTACCCCAATTCAGTCACTGTCCATCAGTGTAGTAAGATGACACAGATTCACTGTTTGCCTTCTCTGTGCTACACTGTTTTCTCCATGGTTCCCACAACATGTGTACTAAGCACAATACCCCACAATCCCCTTCTCCCACCCTCCCCACCCGCCCTCCCACACCCCTCCCCTTTGGTAACCACTAGTTCCTTTTTGGAGTCTCTGAGTCTGCTACTATTTTATTCCTTCAGTTTTGCTTCATTGCTATACTCCGCACATGAGGGAAATCATCTGGCACTTGTCTTTCTCTGCCTGGCTTATTTCACTGAGCATAATATCCTCCAGCTCCATCCATGTTGTGGCAAATGGCAGGATGTTTCCTTCTTATGGCTGAATACTATTCCATTGTGTATATGTACCACCTCTTCTTTCCATTCATCTACTGATGGACACTAAGGTTGCTTCCATATCTTGGCTATTGTAAAAAGTGCTGCAATAAACATAGGGGTGCATATGTCTTTTTGAATCTGAGAAGTTGTATTCTTTGGGTAAATTCCAAGGAGTGGGATTCTTGGGTCAAATAGTATTTGTTTTTTTAGTTTTTTGAGGAACCTCCATATTGCTTTCCACAATGGTTGAACTAGCTTACATTCCCACCAGCAGTGTAGGAGGGTTCCCCTTTCTCCACATCCTCACTGGCATTTGTTGTTCTTAGTCTTTTCGATGCTGGCCAGACTTACTGGTGTGAGGTGATATCTCACTGTGGTTTTAATTTGCATTTCCCTGATTATTAGTGATGTGGAGCATCTTTTCATGTGTCTGTTGGCCATCTGAATTTTCTTCTTTGGAGAACTGTCTCTTCATATCCTCTGCCCATTTTTTAATCAGGTTATTTGCTTTTTGGGTGTAGAGGCATGTAAGCTCTTTATATATTTTGGATATTAACCCCTTGTCGGATATGTCATTTACAGATATATTCTCCCATACTGTTGGATGCCTTTTTGTTCTGTTGATGGTGTCCTTTGCTGTACAGAAACTTTTTAGTGTGATGTAGTCCCATGAGTTCATTTTTGCTTTTGATTCCCTAGCTTGAGGAGATGTGTTCAGGAAGAAGTCGTTCATGCTTATATTCAGATTTTTGCCTATGTTGTCTTCTAAGAGTTTTATGGTTTCATGACTTACATTCAGGTCCTTGATCCATTTCGAGTTTACTTTTGTGTATGGGGTTAAACAATAATCCAGTTTCATTCTCCTGAATGTAGCTGTCCAGTTTTGCCAACACCAGCTGTTGAAGAGGCTGTCATTTCCCCATTGTATGTCCATGGCTCCTTTACCATATATGAATTGACCATATATGGTTGGGTTTATATCAGGCCTCTCTAGTCTGTTCCATTAGTCTATGGGTCTGTTCTTGTGCCATTACCAAGTTGTCTTGAGTACTGTAGCTTTGTAGTAAAGCTTGAAGATGGGGAGCATAATTGCCCCAGCTTTATTCTTCCTTCTCAGAATTGCTTTGGCTATTTGGGGACTTTTGTGGTTCCATATGAATTTTAGAATGATTTTCTCTAGTTGGTTGAAAAATGCTGTTGGTATTTTGATAGGAATTGCACTGAATCTGTAGATTGCTTTAGGCAGGATGGCCATTTTGACAATATTAATTCTTCCTATCCATGAGCAACGGATGTTTCCATTTATTGGTATCTTCTTTAATTTCTCTCATGAGTGTCTTGTAGTTTTCAGAGTATAGGTCTTTCATTTCCTTGGTTAGGTTTACTCCTGGGTATTTTATTCTTTTTGACGCAACTTTGAATGGAATTGTTTTCATGATTTCTCTCTCTGCTACGTCATTGTTAGTGTATAGGAATGTCACAGATTTCTGCACGTTAATTTTGTATCCCGCAACTTTGCGGAATTTAGTTATTAGATCTAGTAGTTTTGCAGTAGATTCTTTAGGGTTTTTAATGTACAATATCATGTCATCTGCAAACAGGGATAGTTTAACTTCTTCCATGCCAATCTGGATGCCTTTTATTTCTTTGTGTTGTCTGATTGCTGTGGCTAGGACCTCCAGTACTATGTTGAATAGAAGTGGGGAGAGTGGGTATCCTTGTCTTTTTCCCATCTTAAAGGAAAAGCTTCCAGATTCTTGCTGCTAAGTATAATGTTGGCTGTTGGTTTGTGATATATGGCCTTTATTATGTTGAAGTACTTGCCCTCTATACCCATTTGTTGAGAGTTTTTATCATGAATGGGTGTGGAATTTTGCCAAATGGTTTTTCAGCATCAATGGAGATGAGCATGTGGTTTTTGTCCTTGTTTTTGTTGATGTGATTGATGATGTTGATGGATTATTGCATGTTGTACCACCTTTGCATCCCTGGAATAAATCCTACTTGATCATGATGGATGATCATTTTGATGTATTTTTGAATCTGGTTTGCTAATATTTTGTTGAGTATTTTTGCGTCTATGTTCATGAGGGATATTGGTCTGTAGTTTTCTTTTTTTGTGGTGTCTTTGCCTGGTTTTGGTATTAGAGTGATGGTGGCCTCATAGAATGACTTTGGAAGTATTCCCTCTTCTTCAACTCCTTGGAAAACTTTATGGAGGGTGGGGATTAAGTCTTCACTAAATGTTTGATAAAATTTAGTGGTGAAGCCATCTGGTTGAGGGGTTTTGTTCTTAGGTAGGTTTTTGATTACCAGTTTAATTTCGTTGCTGGTAATTGGTATGTTTAGATGTTCTGTTTCTTTCTGGGTCAGCCTTGGAAGGTAGTATTTTTCTAGAAAGTTGTGCATTTCTTCTAGTTTATCCAGTTTGTTACCATATAATTTTTCATGGTATTCTCTAATAATTCTTTGTATTTCTGGGCTGTCTGTAGTGATTTTTCCTTTCTCATTTCTGATTCTGTTTATGTGGATAGACTCTTTTTTTCTTGATAAGTCTAGCTAGGAGTTTATCTACTTTGTTTATTTTCTCGAAGAACCAGCTCTTGCTTTCATTGATCCTTTCTATTGTTTTATTCTTCTCGATTTTATTTATTTCTGCTCTAATCATTTTTATGTCCCTCCTTCTACTGACTTTGGGTCTCATTTGTTCTTCTTTTTCTAGTTTTGTTAATTGTGTGTTTAGACTGCTCATATGGGAATGTTCTTTCCTGAGGTAGGCCTGTATTGCAATATGCTTTCCTCTTAGCACGGCCTTGGCTGCATCCTACAGATTTGGCAGTGTTGAATTATTGTTGTCATTTGTCTCCATATATTGCTTGATCTCTGTTTTTATTTGGTCATTGATCCATTGATTATTTAGGAGCATGTTTTAAGCCTCCAACTGTTTGTGGGATTTTTCATTTTCTTTGCATAATTTATTTCCAGTTTCATTTCTTTGTGGTCTGAGAAGCTGGTTGGTAGGATTTCAATCTTTTTGAATTTACCGTGGCTCTTTTTGTGGCCTACTATATGATCAATTCTTGAAAATGTTCCATGTGCACTTGAGAAGAATGTGTATCCTGCTGCTTTTGGGTGTAGAGTTCTGTAGATGTCTGTTAGGTCCATCTGTTCTAATGTGTTATTCAATGTCTCTGTCTCCTTACTTATTTTCTGTCTGGTTGATCTGTCCTTCAGAGTGAGTGGTGTGTTGAAGTCTCCTAGAATGAATGCATTGCATTCTATTTCCCCCTTTAATTCTGTTAGTATTTGTTTCACATATGTAGGAGCTACGGTGTTGGGTGCATAGATATTTATAATGGTTATATCTTCTTGTTGGATTGAGCCTTTTATCATTATGCAATGTCCTTCTTTGTCTCTTGTGACTTTCTTTGTTTTGAAATCTATTTTGTTTGATATAAGTACTGCAACTCCTGCATTTTTCTCCCTATTAGTTGCATGAAATGTCTTTCTCCATCCCTTCACTTTTAGTCTGCATATGTCTTTGGGTTTAAAGTGTGTCTCTTGAAGGCAACATATAGATGGGTCTTGTTTTGTTATCCATTCTGTGACTCTGTGTCTTTTGATTGGTGCATTCAGTCCATTTACATTTAGGGTGATTATGGATAGGTATGTACTTTTGGCATTGCAGGCTTTAGATTCATGGTTACCAAAGGTTCAAGGTTAACTTCCCTACTATCTAAAAGTCTAACAACTCACTTAAAATGCTATTACAAACACAATCTAAAGGTTCTTTTCTGTTTGTTTTTTTCCCTCTTCCTTTTTCTTCCTTCTCCAATCTTTGTATATTAGGTATCACATTCTGTACTGTTTGTCTATCTCTTGATTGACTTTGGGGATAGTTAATTGAATTTTGAATTTTATTAGTAATTAGCTATTCTATTTTCTTTACTGTGGTTTTATTACCTCTGGTGACAGCTATTAAACTGTAAGAACACTTCTCTATAGCAGTCCCTCCAAAATACACTGTAGAGTTGGTTTGTGGGAGGTAAATTCTCTCATCTTTTGCTTATCTGGGAATTGTTTAATCCCTCCTTCAAATTTAAATGATAATCTTGCCAGATAAAGTAATCTTGGTTCAAGGCCCTTCTGCTTCATTGCATTAAATACATCATGCCACTCCCTTCTGGCCTGTAAGGTTTCTACTGAGAAGTCTGATGATAGCCTGAAGGGTTTTCCTTTGTATGTGATCTTATTTCTCTCTCTGGCTGCTTTTAATAGCCTGTCCTTATCCTTGATCTTTGCCATTTTAATTATTATATGTCTTGCTGTTGTCTTCCTTGGGTCCCATGTTTTGGGAGATCTGCGCACCTCCATGTCCTGAGAGACTATCTCCTTCCCCAGATTGGGGAAGTTTTCAGCAATCACCTCCTCAAAGACACTTTCTATCCCTTTTTCTCTCTCTTCTTCTTCTGGTACCCCTATAATGCGAATATTGTTACGTTTGGATTGGTCACACATTTCTCTCAATATTCTTTCATTCTTAGAGATCCTTTTTTCTCTCTGTGCCTTAGCTTCTTTGTATTCCTCTTCTCTAGTTTCTATTTCATTTATTGTCTCCTCCACCATATCCAATCTGCTTTTAATACCCTCCATTGTGCTCTTCAATGATTGGATCTCCTACCGGAATTCATTCCTGAGTTCTTGAATATCTTTCCATACCTCCATGAGCAAGTTAATGATTTTTATTTTGAACTCCTTTTCAGAAAGTTTCATGAGGTCGATGTCATTTAAATCTCTCTCAGGAGTTGTATTCATAATTTTACTCTGAACTAGGTTCTGTTGGCATTTCATATTTGTATACGGCACTGTCTAGTGCCCAGAGGCTCTACTCTCTGGATCTACTCAGCCCTTGAAGCAATGTCTGGAGTTGAATGGGAGTGGTATTGGTGCCTGGGGGGAGGAAGGAGCTGTTTCCTGCTTCCTGGCTGCTATGCCTGTCTCCACTGCCTGAACCAGTGGGCCGAGCATACACGTTTAAGCCTCTGTGCTTTGCGTTTTTAGTTGCTGTGAGCAGATTTCCCCTCTGGCTGGCCTAACACCAGGGAAGGGTTTTCCGCTTTGCAAGCCCCGTGAGGCTCACTAGACTGCCTGTCACAGAAGTGGCTCTTGGAGCTATGCAGGCAGCCAGGGAGCTGGAGCACCTGAAGATTGTGAAAACTCCCAATCTGCTCGGAAGAGTGCCCCCAGACAATTTTGTCTACCTTTCCTTTCTCCTGAGCATTAAGCTCTGTGCAATCCTTGCCCCTTTAGCAGCCCTCTTGCTAAGGGCTTCTTTGTTAGGAAGTCTCTCAGACTGCCTACCTTTCTTCTGTCCCAGAGCAGCTGGATATGGATCCCTGCTTTCCACAAGCAGCTTTAATCTTAGTCTCTTTAGGAATTCTGCCTGTCTTAGCTTTCCAACCCCCTAATTACGAGAGTACCATGCAAGCACCAGAAATGTATGTATGTGCTCCCAGAGCACATCTCCAGAGTTAGGTGTTCAGTAGTCCCACATCTCCACTCCCTCCCTGCTCTGTTCCTCTTCCTCCTGCTGGTGAGCTGGGGTGGGGGAAGGGCTTGGATCCCGCAGGACCACAGCTTTAGTACGTTAAGCTTTTCCATGAGGTCTGCTCTTGTCTCCAGGTGTATGCGGTTTGTTGGAGGGAGTCCTCTTTCCTGTTGCTCTTTCAAGAGTATTTGTAGTATATTTTCACATTATATGCGGGTTTAGGAGGAAGCCTCTGTCTCCCTTCTCATGCCGCCTTCTTTAATCCAAATCCTGTTTCAGGCTCCTTTAACACTACTTCCTGGACCCTCATCTCAGGGACACTGCTATGCTCTGCTTGGGATTTTCATCCCTGAACTATATTCAGCATGTACCATGATTAGGCAAAGGAAAGTGTGCGGCTTTCCTGCTCTTTTTATCTCCACAGGAGCATAGTCCCATGCTGTCTGTAGTTTTTGTTTGTCACCCTGTCAAATGGTCCTTTATTGAAATATTAAATATTGTTATTTATAGTTCGTAACTAGATGGTCATTCCATTATTGATGTCCTCTACGATGTCATGAAGGCGGTGGCCAGCAACATTGCAGTTCACAGACTGGGAAGCCCCCAGGATCTCTTCAGTGCTTCAGGAGATCTTGCTGGCTAAAGTTACATCTGTTGGGCAATGTTAACAATCTCATCAAAATGATATTTCCACTGTATGTAATGTTTTTTTTTTCTTTATTTCTTTTTTCTGTCTCTGTTGGTTCTTTAAGGCTTTGATGACCAGGACAGCAGAACAAGGTACCACTTCAATCTGAGCCTGTTCTGAATGGTCAATTTCACTGTAATCCTTAGATTCTTCCAGTCATTAGTTGCCTTAGTAATGTTATCATCACCTATTTTGGATACAGACTCAGGTGGCTTACCTTGGAAGCCAGGGCAGACAGACGTGGCACTGAATTCCCTGTTAGTGCCCCTCAGGTATACACTTTTATTTCCTTGGGTCAAACGTGGATGGCATGGTGGAGGCAGCTGGTGTCAGATAAACCTGGATACAGGATGACTGAAGAAATTTTTATCTGGGCATCCTCTAAGCTAAAAACCTTTTGTAGTTTTTCAATATTTAAAAAAAACATCTTTGCTGTATATTGTCCATGTTTCTAATTATTTGTGAAACTAAGCTTATATCCTGTTAGTCCATCATGGCTGGAACCAGAAGTCTGGCAGATTCTGATAAATTTAATATACCTCTACTCTGTGATTCAGCAGTTTTACTCCTAGTTATTTACCCAAGAAAAATGGAAACATTTTTCCATTAAAATACATGCATAAGAAGCTTCAGTCAAAATAACCAAAAATAGTAAACAGCCAAATGACACAAGTGAATAAACAAATTTTGGAATATTCATACTACACAGCATAAAAATGAACTAATTACTGATGCATAGATGAATCTTATAAACATTAAGTAGAACAAAGAGGACAAGCACAAATGATTTCATAGTATAATATTCTACCTATATGAAGTTAGAAATCAAGCATAATATATTTATGGTGGTAGAAATCTGAATAAACTGCTTTATGAATGGTGGGATTGACCTGAAAGAGGTACAAAGAAAGTTTCTGGAATTACCAAGATTTTCCATACCTTAATTGTCATGCACGTAGCTTGAGGGTATAAATTTGTTACAACTCTTCACATTATATGTTTAAGATGTATGGATTTACTTTATGCAAATTTTGCTCCTCAGAAACATGTATGTGTATCTAGTAAATAATGGATGTTGATGTAAGTTATATTTGTTTATCCATATAGAGCTTGTGGATTTGGGAAGTTCTGTGAAACTAACTGGCAGGAGTAAGGCCAAGGGAGGCTTTAGTTTTGTAACATAACACAAAAATAAGTGGCATTATAAAAGAGTAGATGTACAAAGTAGTGATGAGAGGTTGCATTTTATGACCCTGTGAACTGCCTAAAACCAGAATGAAGTATTCCGGACAAATGAGCTGTTTGTTTGCTCTCAGATATTTCTGACCAATAGTTCTTTCACTAGACCAGATCGTTTCAGATTTCAAGGGGATTTATACAGGTTATTTGTTACTTCATTCAAGAATTTGGTATGGAGTCTTGTGGCAAGAAGTATTTGGACTTTCTTAGACTGCATTTTCTAAATAATCACATCAACTTTAAGCTAGAACCAGTCTGAGTAACAGGATTAAATTGAACTGCACTATCCATGGGGTATACTGAATGCTCTAAGCTATTTCAGCCCAGCCTGGTGGATGGAACAAGGATTAGATTGAAGTCAAGGATTGTGATTTTCATTTGACATTTGCACCTCATATTAAGGAAGTGAATTAAAAATCTTACTAAAAATGGGATTGACCTGCCATATATAAATACATGCTCAATATTATTTGATATATTGATCTAGTCAAATTAGTCCATTATGCTTACAACAGATAACCTTATTATATATTATGTTGAGTTCCTGCTTTTGTTAATTGGTTTTAGTTTTATACAGAAATGCCATGTGTGGGGTAAACTGCAGAATTTCTAGAATCTCCCACCTGGCCTTAGTTCATTTACATATCAATAAGCATTTACTGCTGTAGCCTCCCATAGCCTCGTGGGCAAGGGGTACAGAAATGGCCATTCTCTCCTCCCTTTGTTCCTCTTCTGGTATGTAATTGGTCTGGTGTCTGCCAGTCACCAAGGACCCACCCATAGAGTTTCTCCCAGAAGAGGTAGGTGAGAGGGAAGTAGAAAACCCACCCAGTCAGCAGAGTGAAAGCAGTAGCCAGAGGAGACCTCCAGGTCCAGCCTAGCTAGTGAATTTGAGAAACTCATGAGTAATAAAAAAGACTTCTCAACTTACTTTTCCCTTGATTGACTTCTGTTTCACCAGTTTCATAGGGGATTTGTACCCGGCCGGGAACTCCATCCCCCCCAGAGCAACACAACACTTCAATGAAAAAGTTGAATGACATTTTACCTTATCACAGTAGAGTTCCTTACACCTTATTCTCATCTCTCCTAAGCACGCTCCTCTTTTCTCAGCTTTATTTTAAATGAATCTTTAGTTGCATAAAAGTTTCCAGGATATGAGTTTTGAATTGATTTAGATAAAAAGGACTATAGCTTTATTAATATAATTTGGAAAATCAAAGAGAAAAGCATGGGAAAGATACAAACAGAATGCACAGAAAACATGTATACATAAATTATTCTGATGGAAGCTACCTCAACTTAAAAAACATAGAAACACTTGAAAATAACAACTTTATCTCTTATGGTTTACTAAGGTCTCCCGAATCTGCATAATTGATTTGCCACATCCTGAATGTGGCCCTTATTAGAATATTATGTATCTTATTTAAAATGCAAGCAACGCTACTTGTGTTTGTCTTATTTTCCCAGCACTGTAAACTCTGAGCTTAGGGACGATGTCATATTTAGCTTTATATTCCTGTTACTACCCAACACAATGTTTTGAACACTGCAAGACATCATTTAACATGTTTAATTAAACATGGTCCACAAAAACTTAGTACAGCAAGTCTTTGTCAATATGCAATACAAAATATACAATATACAAAACACAAAACAGAATATTTCCCAGCCTTCAAGTGTTTTTAAGTTTCAACTTTGATCCTCAGTGCAAGTTTTGAGCAAGACAGAATTAGGGGAAATATATGGGTGATGCCGTTATCTCTTGATGAAAATTAAAATATACTTTGAGTTTTACTCACTTTTTCTTGTTTTCCCTTATATTCTTTTAGATTATCTGGTTTTTGCCTGTGAGCTGATGATGATGCAGGTTTGATGGTTCTGTTGTTGATCCTCAACATCATGGTGAAACTGCTCAATTCTTTGGAAGTCCTCCTGAGGATGGACTTGCCCAGTTCAAAGCTATTTATCAACGTAAACCACACAAAGACACAAACTGAGAATTACATAGGAAAATTAGCTATAAATTCACAATAGTTTTATAACAAATGAGCATCAGTAAAATAATTTTTTCAGTGGTCAAAACAGCTCAATATTTTAATATCATCTTCAGTTACTTCAATAATCAGTTACTTCCAATTATATACATTTTCAACTTAAATGTGATTACCTATATAACCTACTTTATTGATTTTTATTTGTACTTTCTTTCATTCTTTACATGGTACGTTTTCTTAAAGCTGTGCCTAAATAAAGCACTCAAAAATAGTTCAGTTGCTTCTATGAAGTAAAGTGATTTAAAAAATCATTTCAAAATAGCTGTTTAACTGAAACCTGGATTATCGCACTTTTATAGCCAATATAAACAAAGCTATAGCTATAAAATGCACAAAAATTAATTGATTAATGATATAAAATAGTGCTTTTTAAATCAACTTAAAAAATGGTTCCTTGGAGTCCAATACAGATTATAGAGAAAGAGCTTTTACAGACCATTTCTCTGTGAATTAAAACATATATATAAGTGCCTGTTTACTTTGAATAAATGCATATGATCTCTTTCTTGATTGTTTTATTTACTCCATTTTTTAATTGTATTTTTTTGCCTAAATGATTTGGTTGCATTTTATTGCCCTATATTCTATAGAGGGCTAAGGGAATTGTGCATACATATCTGATTTTATAAATACTTCGAAATCTCATTAAATATGTTTTGGGGTTTACCCTTACAAACTACATCATTGTAATGTTTTTAATTTCTCTCAAAGGTCTTATGTTTTCCAAACTTTAAGTCATTTGGTATATTTTTAACTTGCCTATAAACTTTTGCAAAGCTCCCTATGCAAAAGTAATTTGTGTAGTTCCTCAAATCCCAAAGCCTTGAAGATTTAAGGAAAAGTACAATCCATACCTTGCCAAGAATTATACTTCGTTTTCGGCCAACAGTAGGCTATACCCTAGGACTAAGGGTGAACTAAAAATAAACAAGTCCCTACATGGACTGCAGTATAGCTTAAACACAAGTGGGTGGCCCTAAGAAATTCGTTTCCACATTTTTTGTGGAGAAACAGGATTACGTGTGTCAGAAGGTGATTGTCAGTAGTATATGGGAATCAGGGAAGAATGATCAGAAGTATGATATAATGAACCTAGGCCCCAGTTTATTTCTTTAAAAAAATTATAAACAAAGAGAAGCATATAATAAAAGGTATTCAGAGACACTAGAACAATACTATTTTAAAAGAGAAGCAATAGAAACATCAAAATATAGAATAACATTTAGTCCGTATATTGCTATTATTAGATACTGATTTTAAAAGGACGTTGTTATTATGTTCAAGGTGATAAAATATTGAAAATGTAGCAAAACACTAGGAACTTTGCTAGCATACTAACAAATAGAAGACTGAAAAAATTAATCAAATACAATTTTAGAATTGAGAAATAGAAAATTGAAGTTAATAAACCATTGAACATGTTTAAATGCATATTGAACAGAGCAAAAAAAAAAAAAGATTAGTGAAACTGGTAATCAGATAAAAAAATTCCAGAAATAAGTTGGAAAGGCAAAATGATGGAAAATAGAGTGCAGGGCCAAAGCACTTCTAAGAAATAGAGTATCTGCATCTCAAATATTTTTAATTATGTTTCTAGAAAGAGAGCGGAAGGAAACTAGGGAACAAGAAATAAAGAAAAAGGCTGAAAGCGATGAACTGTTTCATTTTACACACTCAAGAGAAACAGTAAACCTTCATAAATTTAAGAAATTTACATCAAAGTGCAGAAAAGATATATTATAAAAAAATCTAAAAAAGTATTTTTAAAAAGTAATGTAGATATAGTTTTTAAAATAGACCTATTACCTTAAAATAAGATGGCTGTTACAATCAATTGGTTTGTTTTGGGCAATAAATTAAATATTTTGGTGTTATTATGAAAATGCCAAAAAAAACCCTTCATTGTAATAGAACATATTGTTTCCCTAGAGTATTGTATTAGTTTTATGTTGCAACTGTAAAAAGAAAAGAAGAAAACCTACACATTTAGTAGCTTAAAACAACATAAATTTAGTTACCTTACATATCTGGACGTCAAAAGTCCACTACTGATCTCACAGGACTAATTACCAGCCAGTTACATCTTTCAACATGTTTTGAGGGCAATGTCCCTTAACGGAGGCTCGGTAGGAGAATTTGTTTCCACGCCTTTTTCAGCTTTTAAAGGATACACACATTCCTTGCCTCATGACTCTATTTCCCCACCCCCAAAGTTATCAACAGAGGGTTGAATCCTTTTCCTATCTCACCACTAGTCTACCTCTGCTTCTCTCTTCCAGTTCTGAGCATGCTTGTAATTTCATTGTGCCCATCTGGCTAACTCAGCATTACCTATCTATTTTAACTTTAATTCCATCTGCAGACTTAATTCTCTTTTATGATGTAACCTAATATATTTGCAGGTGCTGAAGATTAGCATATAGACATCTTTCAGGCAGTTTTTTTTATCTTACCAACCATACTTTTTTTTTTACCTTTTGTCTTGACTTTTTAAGAAAAATAGTCAAGAGACCACAGTGCCGGTTACCTATTTCACTATTTGTTACTTTTAATATTAAGATTGTTATAATTGTCTAATTCAGTGCCTTGTTTCATTAAATAATAATTCGTCTTATTTGGCTCCCCTAGAATATGTAGATGTGAATATCAGCAAATCTCACGGAAATTCCATTTCCATAAAGTTAACCTTGGCAATCAAATCAGCCATTAGGCAGCAGAACAAATTTTTAGAAATTTTATTTCACATGTTACCCTCACCATTGGTCTTTCTTCCTCTTGGCTCATTACAACTATGTTCTGTACAATTGGTTATCTTGGCCATTGTTTTCTAAATTCATTTTCATTTTTAAAATTTTCACGTAAAGAGAAACATTTGGAATAATATGCAATGTGTATGCCAGTTAGATGAATATATGATTCCAACTTTTTGAATGGAAAGCTCAAGTTTATAGAGAAGTAATCATGAAAGACTATGCTTTTCAGTTAAGACAGAATCTCTTTCAAATCTTAGTGCAGTTTTTCCTAGCTCTTTCACTTCTATACATTATTCAATCTCTTTAATAATAACAAAAGAAGCTTCAGACTGCTTATTCGAGATGCAAGTTTAATAATCTAACTTTCTTGAGGTATTTGTAAAGATTAAATGATTTACTGTCTGTAAAATGCCTAGAATTTTCCTGGCCTTGAATAAGGGCTGAAAGAATGTTTTATTTTGAATGTCGTGATTATATAGGACAGTAGGAGAATGGTACGGTATGGGACAATGATTCTCAGCAACTGTTGCACTACAGCACAGTGTAAGCTTCTGAATGAACAATTGTCCTTTATTTTACACTGTGGGATTATATGAAATTCCACATTCTAATGATAATTATGGCTCTTTATAACACACATTTTATAACACACAGCAGTGTACCATCGGTCTTGGTTTAGATATTCTGTGTGGAGAATGTTTGAGGCTGACTAAAGCATCAGTTCTGATTAACATGGAGCACTATGTCCATGGAAAGAACACTGGGGAATGAAACTGAAAATTAAAGCTAGGACATAACTGAGAATTGAGTGTATTATATAGCATTCACTGAAGGATATTATCTAGAGAAAAAATTGAAGTTATATTCTTTGTAGTAGCTTACTTTTAGAAAAAGGAAATGATACAAATATATATGAAAATTACTGAAAACCAGAGTTTTAACTTAAATTTGAATGTAAAAATTATTAGCAGTAGTGCTATTTAGTTGGAGAAATTTTCTATGTATCTTTTTATAAACTATGATTTTCTATAAATAGCATATATTCTATAAGAAGAATAAAATATGATTAGATTTACACTGAAAATTCATTGTTATTTGTATAATACTAAATTTTTACAAGTTAATTTAAAATCAGGATACTAAATCGAATGGAAGAATTGAAATCATGTAAGCCTGGCATTTATCTACTCAACAACTGTTCATAGTATGCCTAATGTATACCATGTGCCATTTCATATGAATAAGAATATAATTGAATATTGAGTTGGACTTCAAAAGGTAGGAACACTTAATAATTGTAACATAAAATATCAATACTGTACATTGAGGTGTGAAATAATTTAATAAGGAAAAGTTTTTCATGTTTCTCCAACTGAACATAGAAATAGAGGAATAATATTAGGCAATGAATAACTATGCTATTGTTGTTATATGGAGTATTATTTCCATTTATAAATCCTTCATTGACTCTGTAAGAAGACTGAATAGGATAAAGATAGCATTTATGATTTCAAATAGTTATAGTTAGATAGAAAACTTGTTTTATTTCCCATATTTTCCAAGTAATGATTATTTTATTTTATTCTAATGAAAATTAACTTTGTAAAAATATATTTTTAAAAGAGAATATCATGTTTAATGGATTTCAAGCTTTTATCACTCAATTGGTACATCTGGATGGGCACTTGGCATAAAGTATAGAAGGTATAATCATTATGTCACTTCTTGACTAAATGGCTTTAAATGCCCCTCATAACATAGATACATTATCAATATAATTTTTGTTAAATGTTAAATAAGATTTTTATATTTCAGAAATCTAAAATTCTGCTGGTTTCCTTTTTCCTTATGTGATTTTCTTCTGTGGAAATGAAAATTGCTATATATCAAGTTTAAAAGGATTATGCGGTCATACAATATCTTGCTCCACATTGTCATAAAGCAACTAATGTCTATATTTAAAAATTTCATCAGTATAATTTTCAATGATGGTTTATTTTCATTTTGATGAAAAGAGGTTTCCATGAAATATAATGAAAAGGTAAGTGTTGACAGTGGTGGGAATTTTTGTATGCCCCTTATTGAAATGAAAAAGTATGACATAGTTATTCTTCCAATTCTGTCTTTCAAGAGTTTCATAATTTTATTATAATCCATGAGATAAACATGCAGGGAACCCATGCACTGTACTGAATTGGAGAACTTGAGGAGAGTTGCTTTATTAAGAAATAATTTCTTTTATACTTTATTTTGAAAATTATATTCTATACTTAAATAGGTGGGCCCATTTAAAATAATGTTATCAAAACTCTAAAATATAATTTCCTTCAAAATAGCATCTAAGGGAATTTCAAACATTGAGATATTGATTAAATAAATTCAGCTTTCTTATTGGTATAATACAATAAAGTAACAGAATTTTGTCGATTATGTTGATGGACAATCACAAACTTCCATAAAACATATTTGGTTCTAGAAAGACATAATAATTTTGAAAACAAAAACAGTATACTTTGAAAGTGTTTTTAATCACCTGCATGTTTATTTCTTTTTTCAGGCTTTTTTGAATTATTAGTAATTAAAATGTTTAAAGTATAATACGTGTTTATTCAACTAAAGCTATGAATTGACTATGTTCGGTATGGCTCCTAAAGCAATACATTTTCTGTACTTTTCTTTCCTGGTGGATTTTCTTTCAATAAAACTCAAAGTTAAATGATCAATTTGTGGAATATTTAGCCACATTATCTCTTGCATTTCCCCATCACTCTACTTAAAATGTGCTTGTGATAAATATTGAAATTTGTATAACTTTTCGAATTCCTGTGAAGGTTGGAAAGTAGAGTTAGAATAAAAAAAATAAATTGTTGAATAGAAACCTTTATGTAATGTAGAAAAAAATAAAAATGGAATAAAAATAAAAAACAAGTTAGATTTTTCTAAGGATAGAAATCAAAGGGAATGAGATCAAAGGAAAAGAATAGAAGGACATTTAAGCATTCACTTAATCAGATGTGGGCACTGGGATGATCACCTGGCAGAAACAATGTATAGAGGTACATTTGGAATCTGACTAGAAATATATCTTCCTAGTAATTCAGATTGTAATTCCAATCACTTTTATTACATATTACCTGCCTTAATTTATACTTATGATACATTTGGAGTCAAAGCATCCATTTAGCTTGTAGGAATTTAATTATATTAGATTATGTATTCACTTTTCATTATTCTGCTAGTGGTTCGAACAATGCAGACTCAGTGGTGCTTGGAAAGGAGACCGGAGGAAAATTGCTTGATAAAAACCCCCGTGTTCTTCTTTTCTGTTCCTGTGCCCTCTTCCTTCCCTCCCTCTGTTCCATATCCCTCCCATCCTTTTTTCTTTTCTTCCTTTCTTCCTTCCAGAATTAGTAATATAGTAGTAATTTGACATTTCAAATGTCATATATGTCACTTACCTGTATGAAAAGATATTTTTAAAGATAAAAACATGAAATGTCATTACACATAGACATTAACAGATGAACTTTTGCAATGTATTTTGATGTAAAGAACACTAAATTTGAATCCTAATGAAGCAAAAGCTTCTCTCCCAAAAATATCACCCATTCTTCTCATTAGATCGGAATTACCAAATTTTACTGTCATTATTATCATTACATGCTGAATTGCATTCCCCCCAAATTCATATGTTGATGCTCTAAATCCCAATGTGATTGCAAACAGAGCCTTTAAGGAGGTAATTAAGATTAAATACAGTCATAAGGACGGAACTCTAGTCCAACAGGACTGGTGTCCCTGGAAGAAGAGGAAGAGACACCAAGGATGTGCAGGCACAGAGGAAAGGCCGTGTGAGGATGAAGACACAGCAAGAGAAAGGTCGCTTGCAAGCCAAGGAGAGAGGCCTCAGGAGACCCCAAACCTGCAAGCACCTTGCTCTTGGACTTCCAGCCCCCAGAAATATGAGAAAATTCATTTCTGTTGTTTAAGACACCCGGTCTGTGGTATTTGTTATGGGAGCCGAAACCGACTGATATAATTATGGTTTTGAATTTCAACAGTAAAATGTTTGTGAAAATTGTTTGGCTTATTCTTTTACGTGTATGTGCCTACAGACTAGTCTTGATTTTGCCTGTTGGCTCTCAAAGACTAAATAAACCATTAGCTGTCTGGGCATTAATGAAATAAGTTTACAAACTCCTTCCATAAAGTAAACCTTCTTTCCTCAAAACTTTTGACAGGCTTTATCCTCCCTTTTAAATGACATTTACTACAATTTACATTCTAACCTTTGATATCTTGATTTCATTTTATCACACCTGTTAAACAGAAGACAACTTCTCCAACTAAGAAGCTAAAGCTGTTTGCAGCAGGTGCTTAATAACTGATTGTGAATTGAGGCCTCTAGCTGCTAAGAACAGTATTCAGCTGACAGCCAGCGAGGGAAAGGGACCTCCATTCTCCTGCTACAAGGAACTTTATTCTGTCCACAACCTGAGTGAGTGTGGGAGCAGATAAATTATGAATTCAAACTACATTTCCAGTTCAAAGTTTACAGTGTATGGTTTATAGTGAACTACTTTGATTTTTATAATAATATCTTTAATTTTGGTTTCTAGAAACATTACTATAATTTATTATTGGTTTTATTTGACAATGCAAATGTTATTACTTATAGTAAGATTGCTAAATTTGATTTAAGATTTCTTTGCAATACCTTTTGTTATTCTTGAAATTTATCCCTCTGAAATTATTAAATCATTATTCATTAAGTGGTTCTCTTACCAATTTTATATAAAATTATATTCATTTATGTGAATTGTATTTTAATTTAGGTTGTTATATTTTTTGTACGTTTTAATTTTATTTTTAAATGTGAAAACATTTACAAAATTCTAAAGTAAAAAATAAAAATGAGGCAAGGGAAATTCTAGGAAAAAATAATTGATTGTGAATTTATATACTAAGGGAGGAAAATCAATGCAGATATTCCAAAAATGAACTCACCCCCCAAATTATTTATTTTAGAAATTGTCTCTAGATGTCCTTTAGTTTTCCAAGCCTGATATCTAGGGACCAATTTCTCTCATTTCTCTATTCCAATAATATCCCATGAGAAAATTCAGCATGTGCTGTCAAATTACCACTTTTGATATTAGACACTCCTCTTCATCCCCAGCATCATTACCACAGCACAAATCATTCTGATTTTTGCCTTTATAACTACAGTTGTTAGCTAGCTGGGCTTCCGGATCCATCTGGCTCCATTTACATTAGTGCTACAATGACAGGTGGAAGGACTTTCAAAATATGGACATGCCATTCACCTTCTCCAGACTTCACAGGATTCTAGATGCTCTTAGGCTAAAGAGGAGTGGTCACTTCTTAGTTTGGTAGATAAATATCTTGTTCATAATCTTGAATATAAACCATAAATCTCAGGCGAACTGTGTGTTGTGTGGTGGTGTGTGGAGAATAAAATGTGATTAAGAGATGAAAATAACTACAACAAAATTTCATAATTTCAAAAAAATTGGCTTTGTCTCCTTGTAGCTGATTTTGTTTACTAATATTTTTTACTTCCATATAAGAACAATTGATCAGATATATAAGTAACATACAGAAAATTTACAGTCTAAATTTATGAATGCAAAACTGTTAAGCAAGTACTGTTTGCCTTTTACTGTACATGATATTAATCTGTAAAATTCCCACTCTTCTACCTTTATTTAGGACTTATCCATTGGGTACATTAGTGATATACTTTACTATTCTAAACTATACTTAATTTTCAAGATGTAAATGTTAATAGAAATAATAAAACTATAAAAATGAATAGGAAATTTGAGGCTTTGTATATTTGTAGAATTTTAAGTGATTACTCAAAATACTAAACACTTATAAAAACTTTGACATTGCTGAATGTTGAAGAGATTAAATAGGAAAAATATTAGAAGTATAATTGGACACTGCTCATATTTCAGGAGATTTTTACATTAGAAATTTTTTTTTAAAAAGAAAAAACACAGAAAAAAGAACTACAGAATAATGTGACACAGAAAACAGCATTTTAATTTTGTTGGTCTTTGTCTCCCTTGTTTTCTTTGCTGGAAATGCTATCTAAAAATTGTTCTTTTCCAATTGATTTAAGCAAGTACCTAGAAATAAAACACCAAAATAAATTTGAAATTTATTTCACAGGTAGTTCTACCAATCACATTTCAGATAATTTTTTGTATTTTTTTTCATCAGTTCAAAACCTAATTCTGTGTAAACAATTCTCAGCAATAGTCTTAGCTGAGAATGGAAATGCATGGAGAAAAAGACAACCATTTTCAAAGGTTTGTAGTAAACCGGAAGAGGCAATAAAATTAGTAAACATTCTGAGTGGTACATTAGAGGCATATTGGTTCATACCAATAGTAATGATAATTTAAGCTATTGCTATTGTCATTTTTTGGCAATAGAATTAGATAGACAATTTAATGGGATAAAAGATTATCATCATAGATAGCAGCTGCAAATATTCACTTTAATGAATTAGAATGGAACTATTATTATTCTGGCTAAATACTTTGCACATTAACTGATAACTCCTTATATTTGAAAATAGGTCTAATAAATAAACAGGCAGGAATAGAGAAAGGTAAGAATAGATACATATATATTTATTATATATATTTTTTATTTATTATATATTTCAATATATTTTGTGAGAAATAAAATCCTAGAGAAGAATAAACTATTTCTAGTCCAGTGGAAATGTCATATTCTCCAAAGAATATGCCTAAGTTGAATACATTTCCATAAAATATAAAATAATTTTAGCTATTTTTTATTTGTTTCCTTCATATTCAGTAGGGAAACAAACCTGGAAAATGAATTGTGGAAACAAACCCTGGAAAAAAGATGGAAGACAATAAAGAACAGAAAACAGTGAAAAAGAAAATAGAGAAACAATAGAAAAAAAATCAATGAAAGCAAAAGCTGTTTAAAAAATAATAATAAAATTAATTATTTTCATTTAGGCTGATAAATTTTTTAAAAAGCTAAAAAATAAGACTAAATTATTGATGTTAGAATTGAGAGGGTATCACTAGCATTCTTACAAGTTTTAAAATGAAAAAAGTGACTATATGACAGTAACGAATAAACTATATAAAAGGATAAATACCTTGAAAGTTTCCAACTATCAAAATTATCTCAAGAAATATATACATATTTTGATATATTTTTGAAAAGTGAACAGAAATCCTGAATATACCCATTAAGGAAAATTAATTCCATACTTATCAGTAGTGTTTATCTCATTTTTGAGCTCTCAATTTTTTAATTTAAATCTCAGCTATTAAGTTACATCTTTATTTTGTTTACACAAAAATGATATATCTTCTAAGCTATTATCAAATTCTTTCACTGCTGACTGTCATTTCACTGAATGGCATCCTTTTGGCAAAAATCTTACAATTAAAAATCAGTATAAATACTATCTGAACCAGAATGTTTTTCATTGAAAATAAGTAGAAAACTTGTTTCATTTAATAAATTAACATAAAACCTCATGTAAATGGAAGCCTAGATGTAGGAGGTTGCAGGCATATTGTTATAAGCACTTCATTGATTAAAGGATTACTCCACATTTTCTGCTGTCTCTTCATTTTATTTTTCTTGGTCTTAACTTCTTTTCAAGATACGATCCTTGTGCTGTCAATGTGTCCTCCAGAAGTTGTGGGTAAGTGTTTCCTTTGTTCATCTTTAACAGGAAAATGAGAGATCTCTTTCCTAATCATGAACAATAAATATCCTTTTTTGGATTAAATGCACTATATTAAGCACATAGTTATAACAATTTTAGGAAACATGTTGCCATTGACTTAAACTAATCTCTATATATTCTCAGAGCTGATAATGTGATAAAAATTCTAACAGAAAACTATTGACACTTATACAAAGCCAGGACTCTCTTACAGAGGAAAAACAAATATGTACCAGATAAAGTATCCAAGGTTGTACTATCTTCTGTTTTTTCACATGACACATAATTAAGAGGCCAGACTGGCTGTTAAATGTTTTAACTAATATGCATTATTTTTTTCTTCCTTGAAATTTAAAATTTCTTAAATTTATCATTATTCTTATGGCTCAAATATTTTACCATTATATGACTATCTGTGGGTATCTTTTCAGTTGTGTGGCCTGAAATATTGTGATCTCTTGTAATCTGCACTGACGTGATTTTACTCAAAACTGGAATGTTGTCTTCTATTCCTGTGGAAGGTATAAAATGACCTCCCCAATATGTCCATGTCCTAATGCCCAAAATTTGTGAATATATTACCTAACATAGCAAAAGGGACTTTGAAGATGTGATTAAGCCAAGGGTCTTAAAATGGAAAGATTATCCTGAATTATCCAGGCTGACAATGATCTTTATAAGCAGGAAGTTAGAGGATTAAAATAAGAAGAGATGGAATGACTGAAGCAGATCTCTGAGGAGAAATATTGGAGAAGATAAACTATTGGCTTTGAAGATGTAAAAATGGGCCAGATTCCAAGGAATATGGTTAGCTAGTTGAACATCTCCTATAGAGCCTTCGGAAGGAGTGCAGCCCAGACAGCACTTTGATTTTAGTCACATAAAACCCATTTTGGATCCCTGACATCCAGACTACAAGATAATAAATTTGTATTGTTTTAAGCCACTCAGTTTTTGGTAATTTCTTGTGGCAGAAATAAGGAATTAGTCCAAAGCCTTTGATCACCACTTCTGTTTTGTCATTGTTCCCTTCAGAGTTGCTAATTATGTTTTTTTATATTTGTTCTAAGATTTTTTTATTTTCATCTCGGTTCTGGTTTTGAGTAAAGCTTCAGATATGTCTTCCAGTTAATGATTCCATTTACTATGGTATAAATTCTGATTTTCCCCCAATTTTATTGAAAAATAATTGACATACATCACTGTGTAAGTTAAATTCTTTTTTTTTTAATTACGTGTCTTTCTCAATCTTGGTATTAAATTTAGGTATTAAATCCAGGTTTAGTTGCATGTCAGTACTTCATAACTGCCACCGTGTCCTCCTCCATCCCACCCCATTCTTTATTTGTGATGGCTCCTGTTTCACGCAGGTTAGAAGCATGAACTCTACTGAAGATATCAGCCTTTTGAACTTTTCCTCTGGGTTTTCTGACTGCTGCTTTTCAGAGCTTTCCTCTTTTTTTCTCTCCCTCTGAGTTTTCTCAGGGAAACACTGTTTTCTGTTCTCTAGCGTGTTCTCTCCACTGGCTCCCAATTTGTGGCTGTTCGGTGCTTGCTGTCACTCATCTGTCCGACCTGAGTCGTTTTCAAACACCAGGGGCTGTGGAATCTTAGCCCCTTATTCTGTCTGGTGATCTGATAATTTTGTCATTTCTTCTACAGCTAAAGGGCATGGTGGTATATTTCTCACTTAAATGGAACTACGTGATAGACATGCAATTACATTATTTTCAAGAATATAGTCGTTCATTTTAAACTCACGTCATGCTATAAACCACCAAAATATATGCAGAGTCTTTGGAAAACCTAGGGGAACCATGAATGAAAGTCAGTAACTCAAAGTAAAAACTAGTTTGATGTTGTCCCACTTGTTCATTTTTGCTTTTGTTTCCCTTGCCTGGGGAGACATATCCAGAAAAAAATTACTAATGCTGATATAACTGCCTATGTTTCTTCCAGGAGTTTTATGATCTCAGATCATATTTAGGTCTTTAATCAATTTTTCGTTTATTTTTGAGAATGGAATAATCTAGTTTCATTCTTTTCCTGTAGCTGTCCAGTTTCCCCAGAACCATTTACTGAAGAGACTGTCTTTCCTTCATTGTATATTGTTGCCTCCTTGGTCATCTATTATATGACCATGTAAGTGTGGGTTTATATCTGGGCTTTATTCTCTATTCTGTTCTATTGATCTATGTGTCTTTTTCTGTACCAGTACTATACTGCTTGCATTATCATAGCTTTGTAGTAGAGTTTAAAATCAGGGAGTGTTTATCTCCAGCTTTGTTCTTTCTCTAGATTGCTTTGGCTATTTGGGATCTTTTGTGGTTCCATACAAATATCTTTGCATGTTGTCACATGGCAACTACACTTATGGTAAGCATTCAGTAATGCATGTAATTGTTGAATCATTATATTGTATACCTAAAACCAATATAATATTGTTTATTAACTATATTTCAGTCAGAAAATAAGGAGGACAGGATACAGAAATAGCAATTTTCCTTGAGGTAGAGGGGGAAAGCTGCTGGCCCACACAGTACCCGCATGTACATCTTGCTCTATGCCCAACATCAGGGTATATAGATTTGGTAACTGTGCAATAAATAGTTTCATGATCATATACAGAAATCCTGAATAGACAACAGTTTTTTAGAAGATAAAGCAGGGAAAGTATTTTTGAACAAGTTTGGAATTCAAAGAAGAGAAGTAGAAATTAAATCACTGATAAATAGTGATTTATTTGTTCATTCTCTTAAGTGTCTTCCATAGAGCAAGCATTTTATTTTTAATGAAGTCCAACTCATGAATTAAAAACAAAAAACAAAAGTAAGAAATAATTCACTGGCAAATGATTCCTTATGACTTATGTGCTACTGAGAAAAAAAACCTAAAGGATTACAGGATTTTAACATTATATAATTTATTTTTTCACATACACATGCAAATGTAAATATATAGATATAAAAATGTGTGTATACTAGTTTTCTGTAACACTAAAAATAAACATATCTGCTAATGTTCAACAGAAAATACTATTATACTGATATGTAGCAGATATGATTTGATGCAGAAAACTAAGAATAGTGTCTATTCCAAAAATAATAGTCTTTAATCTATTTAATCCTTCTGGTGTTTTTTCTCAAGTGATGTGTATTTTCTCTTGTTATAAATACATATAAAGATCTAAAGGGTAAGTAAAATGTTGTAGCATTAGATGAGCCTTTAAATTCTTTCCCATGTGCCATAGAGCAATACTGAGTCACTTATTGGATGGAGTATGATCTCTCTGGAGTCTTGGTGAACTGTTCTTCTCAAGACCATGAGTTTATTTCGTGCTTTAAGCCACTAAGAGATTTCATTTTGTTGTATTTTTTACCTAGTCAATCCTTTGAAAGCCTTTAATTTAAGAAGCAGGAAAGTTACAGATGTTGTTGGCTTTTGTGGAACTGGTCTCTGAACTTGCAAATGTTTTGTTCTACTGCTATTTTGGGGAGATTCATTTTTTTTTTAAATATTGACTTGAGTGAATCTTTTCAATGCATAGAATTTCAAGATGAATTTCAAGTGTGATTCTTATGACTGATTTATATAGGTTATATGATAATTCTTATTTAGTTCATATATTTTCATTTTAACAAGAACTCATGCCCAGCCACATTACAAAGGAAGAAAGAAAGAACAAAAGAGATGGAAGGAAGGACGGAAGAGAGGAAGGTAGGAAGGAGGAGGGAAAGAAAAGAAACCGGGAGTACTTACTAGTGCCAAGTATGTAAACTAGATTCAAATATAATGCATATTATTAACTGGCAATTGGTCATGGGCAAGTTGCTTATACTCTAATCATTAATTTCCTTTTTGTGATAAGTTAAAATATTGAATTTAATATGTTCCATAAAACCTACCAATTTTCAAGTATTGTGAATGTGTGTAAAGTACATTACAATAAAGTATCTCGGTATTGTGGCACTTACAAAAAAAAGTAAACTCTAGGGAATAATTTAACAGGAACTCATGATCAAGATTTTACTAGTGAATTTCTTTATTGATCACATTTTAGGAGTGTCCACCAGGGACAAAGTAAGCTAGACTATTCTATCAGTATATCTCTGTTTGAAATTTCCTATTTGTGTATCTAGAAGAAAAATACCTCTTTTATGCCCATTGTGAATGGGGTTTTTGCACAAAAATACCATAAAAGTTTAGCTTGAGTAATTTCTACACAGAGAATACTACTGATTGGATCACATTACAAAAAAAAATCTATTTGCACATACTACAGATTTATATCATCCAACAATTAGTAGATAGAAAACCATGAAAGCCAGAGGAAGAATCAAGAATAGCTAAAATATTCTGTATAAAGAAAAAGAACTTGGTAGAAGAAGAAAAGTAGTGATACTTTTGGCTTGGAGAGAAATATATTGTAATTCTGGAGACTGAGGACACATTTGTCTGGTAAACATTCCCAGTTGTTAAATGATCAGAATGCTTTCAAAACTATTTTTCCTTCTGTGAAAATTTTTCCAAAGCTGTTGAACAGAAATATGCCTTAAAATAATTTTTATTTCACAATTATATTCTCATAAAAATTAAAAATAGAGAAAATGCAAATGTATCTTTTGATCTACTTCATCCCTCAAGTTCCACTTTCTTCTCCAAGAACAATTGTCATTCATAATTTCAATTTTCTATAAATATATATAAACATAGAAATATATAGTTTGGTTTTGACTGTGTGTCTACTTTAAATAAATAGTATAATACAAAAATGAATTATTCAGTAACAGGTTATTTTGTGTTTAAAACTTTTTATTTTTATTTTGTTTTGTTTCAATTAACTGTATGTGTGGGAAAATTTTCCATACAAATACATAGAAATCAATTTTACTTTTAAAACAATGTCATACACATTTTTATAGATTGCTTTCATTATTTTAGAGTTTTATCGCTATTGATCAAAAACATTGATTTTTGTGTATGAATTTTGCATTTTTCATATTAATTAAACCCCTTGATTAGGAAAAAGCTTATCAGATTATTCTTATTAAATGTCTGCATTTAAATATTAATAAGATATATGTTTAATATGTACAATAAGATATATGTTTAATATGTATAATATGCTAAAATACATACAATTTTTCTTTGTCATGATAATTCATGGAGCTTCCAAAAATATTAATAGGAAATAGTGACTTGTTTCTTATATTTTACTTTAATGCAAATGCTTTCAATTAATTCTTCATTAAATATGATATTGTGGTTCTTTAATAGATACCAAGCTAATGAGGAAAGTTATTTATATTCCCCTTTTGTGTTAAAGAAACCAAATCAGAAATTCTTGTTATCAAATGCTTTTTATTCATTCACTGAGATTTTATTATGCTAATAATATTCTAACCCTTTAATATGAACAAGTTTCCCAATGTACCATTCTTGAATCTCTGAAACAAAATGTACTTGCTTATCATGTTGAATGCACTGTTTCAGTATGATGATATTTTATATAATTGTATTCATGTTCAAAGTTTAGTGTAAACTATATAATTTTCTGTGTCCAGTTTTGCCATCAGGGCTACAATACAATATACAAAGTGAGTACAGAAGCACGCAACTATATAAGCCCTCATATTAAATATAGCCAGACTCAAAATTCCAAGTGGAAAATAAATATCAACATATTGTTTTAAAAATAAATGCAGGACATTTGCAATGGACACAAATTTATATAAAAACATAAACATTTAAAAAATACTAAGATGGATAGGGACACAATATGAAATACACTAGCCAAAAATGGTAAAAATAAATTAACAGCAAAATATACTTTGATGAGAAAATGCTATTAGAGATAAAGAATACTTGATAGTGAATAAAGGGCTTACTCAAAGAACATAAGAATCCTACCTTTGTATGAACGTATTGAGACAACTTGAAAATACATAAGCCATTAGTTTAATAATTAAAAGGAGAAATGAACAATTCAAGATTGTAGTTGGAGGATTTTAATACACTATTTTTCAATAAGTAATACAGCAGACAAAATAATAAGTATATAAGAAAATAAAATATTAAGTTGACATAATTTATATTTTTACACATTACTACCAAACACTTTTCTTGAGTGAATATGATCCATATTCCAAAATATAACATACCATAGGCCATAAAGTAAGTCTCAAACCTTTAAAAACCTTGAAATAAATGAAGATTTTCTTTGAGTAGATGAAATCACACTGGAAATCAACCGAAAGTTATGTAGAAATTTTTAAATGTTTGATAACTAATCAACCCATTTTAAAATAGCCTGTGGAACAAAAGAGAGTCCAAATAGATGTTAGAAGATATTGGACTGAAAAATAATGAAATGTGACATCTCAAAAGTTTAAAACAGTGAAAATCTACAATTTAATGTTTAGTCTCAAAATTCTAGATAAGTACTGCATAGAAAAGCCTAAGAGACTGGAAAGTAATTAATTTAGAAAAAGAAAATAAGCAACTGAATCAGTGTAACCAACATCAGATATGCATTAGACAAATAAACAAAGAATAACCATGAAACAAGCCAATACTTAATAGTCCAATATCAAAATCCAATAGAAAGGGGGCATCATTATTGATACTACCAATATTAAAAGGATAACAAGATTTGAAAAACAATTATCAGTAAATTCGAGAACTAGGATGAACAAAGACTCATTGATTTCTAAAATTAACACCAGAAGAAAAATATATTCTAAATAGGTATATATCTATTAAAAAATTTAATCTCTACCTAAAAATTTTCCGACCACAAAAACTCCAGACTCAATTAACTGCACTAGTTTATTCTTCCCAAGATAATAATTTCACAAACTCTTTGAATTTATAGAATATAAGGAAAAACTATTCACATCATTTTTGAGGTAATAGACTACTATTATTCACAGCTGATATAAGAAGAACTATATAGAATTCAAAACAATCTACCAAAAAACAGTAAGAATTAAATCATGAATTTTGCAATTTGCTAGATATATTATAGGATTAAATAGGACAATAACCATATTTTTATATAGTAGTAACAAACAATTAGAAGATAGCATTTTAAAAATATTACCTATACTCATTAAATACCTAAGCATAAATCAAAAAGAAAAAAAAACAATGGATGATCTTTACACAAAAATTTACAAATCCTTCCTGATAAAAATGAAATGACCCTCAAGTCGGTCAAGTGATATAACTTGGTTATCATGGATTGGAAGACTCATTATTGTTAGCATTTCATTTCTTCCCAAACTAAAAAATCCTAATTAAAATTCCATTAGATTTCTGTTGAATAGACATGGTGATTCTAAAATATATATGGAAAACACTTAGCTAAATTTTATTAGTAAACACCAAAACTAGAAGATTTATTATCTACCACATAATGAAACTTGTTACTTGAAATTTGTGGGCTGAAATTTATGTAAAGAGACAGTAAAACAAATAAGAGTTAAGATACATACCTACATATAGATGGTAACCTGATTTATAAAAGACACCACAACAATTATTGGGAAAATTATTGCCTTTTCAAAAAATGTTTCAGGTTAATAAAATATTTATATGCAATAGAAAAGGAGTTAATTACTGTCTTGTGTCACAAAAAATATTAATTTAAAATAAATCATACACAAGGTGAAAACAAAAAATATGAAATTTCTGAATAATAGGTATCTTCTGGAACTCAGGAAAGGCAAAAATAAGTACACAGACCACAAGTATTCTAACCATAACAGAACAAACTTATAATTTATACTTGAGTAAATTAAGAACATAGTTTCAAAAATATACATTAAATTTAAATAGATTTCTAATCTGAATTTAGGAGCCAATTGCAAATATCTATATCAAAAGGAACAGCTATATATAGTATATTTATCAGACAATGATTTATATCCATGATGTACAAAGTTTTATAATCCTCTAAGATAAATAATGCAATAGTTAAAATGATCAAAAATTTTAACCAGAACTTGAAATACAGATTATACAATATACAATACATGTGAACAAGGGCCAACCATCAAGAAAATGTTAATAAAACTGCAGTGTGATACCATTGCATCCCTATAAGGATTTCCAAAATCAAAAGGACTGACAATGCAAGTATTTGAAAGGCTTTGGTGCAACTAAGATTCTCACACTTTGCCCTGGAAATATAAGTTCATACACAGCTTTGGAAATTGTAATATCTAATAAAGTTAAATATTTGCATACCTTGTGATCCAGCAATTCCACTCCTGGTATATAACTATGAAGAGTGATTGCTTATTCCCACCAAAAGATATGTAAAATAATACTTATAGAATCTTTATTCATTATAGGGCCATAATTAAAACCATCCAAATTGTTCAACAATAATATAAATAAATAAATAGTAGTATACTCATATAAGAAATATTACACAGCTTTGAAAAAGAACAAACATTGTTAGAGGATACAAGGATGACTATCGTAAGGATAATTTTGAATGAAAATACCAAGCTCAGACATACATACATTATATGGTTTCATTTACATAATGGAGGCAAAATTAATCTATGGAAATAGAAGGCATAGCAACCGGGAAGGGGGGAGTGCTGAGATCTCTGAGAAGTTAGAATTTGTTCCATATGCTGATCAATCTGAGTGATGATAACAGGAATATATGTAAATAAAAATTCTCCAAAATATAAATTTAAGATTAGTTTTTTACTTTATGTATATTTAGCAAAGGAAAAGCAAGCCATATGAGTAAACAAGCTTTGCTTCTCCTAATACATAAAATTGATATCTATATGTGAAATGTTAACATAAAACATTAAATATGTTCCTTTGCCTTAGAATTGATAACTTGGATAACTGAGTTTGGAATTAGCTCCGTTTTGCCATGACAGTTTCAGTACAATCTTCACTGCCAACAACTGACAAAGTAATGCGTATGTGTTCTTAATTTTAGGAGTTCCAAAGAACCAGAATGGGTTTATGCATTAGTTATTATTGACTGCCATTCATATTACAAAACAAGACATAAATTCAGGAAATAATTGGTTATTTGGCAAAGGAAAGAGAATATAGGAAGACCCACAATGTTGGTCAAAAAATGTTTGGAAATTTGGACATTTCTAGAACTAAAATGGTAAGAGATAAACTTGAAGTTTTTGAATGGTAAAAGCTCATTAAAACAGTAATTCACTGCAGCAAATAATGAGATTAGGTTTTTTTTCTTTTTTAAAGGCTTAAATTTGAAGAGAATCATATTACCAAGGCAAGTATAAGCCTAGTCTAAAGCATTCTATGAGTCTTCCATTCATCTTAGAGCCATTTCTGAAGAGCGATTTCCCTCATTGCCCAGTAAACAATGAGGGGCTACTGAGGTTGAATTAGATGCAGCAATCAGATGAAATTGCTAGGTGTCTTCATAACAAGTGGTTAAATACATTCTAAGTAGGAAAGCAGGAGTAAAATATACATTTGGTTAGCAAAATGTTAGATTTTGTTAGAGATTTCTCTGTGCTCATAAAACCCAGTTTTGTGATCACAAGTCCGATTGCATACCCAAGTGGATGTGTTGGGATGGGAAAGTGTTCTAGAGGCTGAAGAGAAGACCTAGAGACACACCATGAGACAGGAGAGTTTATTTGGACTTAATGCACAGGGAGTCCAGGAGCGTCCATCTGGGCACGGTTGAGCACTGCTATCACGGACAGAGAGGGAATTGCTTATATGGGGTGAGAAGCCAAGACTACATGTGTGCCAGGGACAAGGGGACAAAGACTCTGTGCATGCTGAAAAGGACACATGATTTATGACTATAATATGTGTTCTGCTAGAAGAAATCATTATTGTATTATTGTGTGATCAGTGCCCCTAGGAACAAAACCTTTGTCAGAGGGGTCTACATGCCACCAAGATGTTTCCATCGATAACATGGGTCTGGGTTTATCCAGACCTAGGCCATTAACATACCATATACTTAGCACATCACCTGAAGAGGAGGCTATGTGGACACTGGGTGATTCTGATACCACAGGTTATAAGTGGTAGTGTTGGTCTCACACCAATATACTCTTTCTCCTGAGTATCCAGTTAAAACATATTTCCTGTGCCATTTTGGAGTGAGGCTGAGCCACAGTATTGACTTGTGACCAGTGGAATGTAGATGAAAGTGACGTATGCTATTTCTATGACGAGCTATAAGTACTTCTCTAAGAGCATCCATATTTCTTTTTTTTCCCATTGCATATCTGATAAAGAAGATACATGGGAGATTTAGTGATAATATTTAGTCACTGAATGGTTATGTATATGGATACGTGTCCTGCAGATGTACACACATAATCTCAGACCACAGTGAATTTTTCTTTGAGACATAAAAAAGCGTTTCAGTAATAAACCATTGTGGTTTAGATTTTTAATTTGTATTTTCATAAGTTACTAGCGTTATTTTCTCTAACTAATAACATCCATGTCTGTGATGAGTAAAACTTTTATTAGAACATATGAGGATTAATTCGATTATCATGAAAGTTTTACTTGATTTTGAAAAAAATAGAATCTTTTTTAATCATTTCCAAATCTCTACTGTATATAATATGTAGCCATTTGAGATATTTAATTCCTCTATATCTTAATTTATTTCAAATTTCTCATCTATCTTTTTTGTGTTATATGTTTTGCATGATTGTGGTTATATTTATAAAATGCATGCAATATATTTACTTATTATTTTTTATCTGTCATCTGTTTCTAAGAGATGGTTTCCCATTTTTCCTTTACACTTTTGCAATACCTTCTTTTTTTCCATTTGTCTTATAACAACAGTCATCTCTAAACAGAATGTAGGAGACACTATTAGTAATAGTTTAAGGGCATTGCAGAAACAATACCCATGAAAGCAAGGTTTCCATTTGTAAGACAAATAATTTATGGAGAAAGAAATAAACATTAGGTTCTAACAAGCCAGGTATTTAAGCACCTGGATCACATTATTTATTCCTGGATCCACAAAATAGTAACAACTTATGATGACAGAAGCTTTTTCCACCTAACTATATTTAAGCTCTTGAAAACACAGATGGGAGAAGACAATTTGAGTCATAATGACTTGGGTTTTAAAGCTGATAGATCCCTCAAAAGGGCCGAGAAAACTTACCTCCATGAGTTTACAACCAATGATGGAAACTTATTATAATAATCCAATAGAAGTCCAGAGAAGTGGTGGGAAAATCCTAAAGCAGAGGAGAATTTTGTTTCACTTTCATGGTGTGGAGAAAGGATCTTGAATCTCTTAGAGGATATCCACCTTAGATACTTTTCTTGAAACAGAGTAGTGAATGTGAAAGTCTCTCTCTGCATAGGGATCTTAGAACAAAATTTCAGTGACCAAAATACTCCAAAGATAGTAGAAATTCTAGAAGGATTAATTAACTGAAAAAAACTGAGATAAAGAGTTTGCTAGTGGGTGAGTGTCATGCATAAAGGTCATATTAGTTACTGGATATTATTCCAGGACACAAGACTCTGAGATCAGGCAGAAACAGTGACATAGAAATGGAGGCCAGAATAAAAAGTAATGCATGTGGATGACGGATCCTCTTGTCCTCCCTTAGGACAGTACATCACTTAATGTGAGTATCTGGCCTGGTAAAAGGTTAGAGACCTGAACCCTGAACTTGGAAGAATATGTATCAAAAATCAGACTGTTTACAAAACAGAATAAAGTTGGCAAGATTAATATTTCCACCATAACTAGAAATTGGAGCTTGTTACCTAAGTTAACTTTATTCTACATTGGAACAAAAGTCACATTTTCTGCATATGAGATATATTACCATAATTTTTAACTGACATTATTTTTTAGTACACTTGCTTGCAACACTTGCCTTGAATAATATTTACCTGGAGCCTTTCTGTGAATTTCATTATTCTTATTCTTTTTAGAGAGTATTAGGTATGCATAATTTAAGTAGATATTTATAAATATTTTGATTAATCATCATTTATTTGCTTTATACTAAAGTGCAGGAATTTCTACTTTTAGTCTTTTAATTTAACATTCACATTTACTGTGATTTCTTATGTACTTATATTTATTCCTACTGCTTATATTTGAAACCCACAAAAATATGTCCTCATTTTTCTTTTCTAAATTTTGTGGAATTAATTGAATTTTTTTTTGTTATGTACTATTTAGAGTTAGAATTTATATGTCCTAAATATTGATCTGAATGCTGGAAAAATAATAAAACATGTTTTTATTTCTTGGAATACCAAATTAATAACAGTGCTGTATTGCAAATGTTATTTGGAATTCACAAAATAATTAAATTTTTTATAAATATTTCAATTAAAGTGAACTAAATATTTCAAAAATTAGGGACATATTTTATAGCAAATAAAGAATAATTTAAACAAAAATACCAAGCATACATGATCATTCTAACATATTTGTTAACAGATTAAATCAATTCAAAATTATACAAAAATAAATATATTACAAAATGAAAAAATAAAAATTTTCATAGATTATAATTATATAATGGTATTTTTTAAAACTTTCAAAGAATTTTTAATAATAGAGGAGGAAAGATCCCTACACAACCTTAAGTGAGATACAAAGCCAGACATATGTGTAATTTGATACGAATTACATAAATAGGCTCTCTCAAATATCTCTTGCACACACACACACACAGGGGAAAAACCACATTGATGAGGATTATTCTGTGCTGTAGAATTGTGCATAATATTTCTTTTGTCTTTTTTAGCTTTTTTTAATATAACCCACATTTTCTAAATATCTTTAACTAAAGCCTAGAAGAAAGAAACAAAAACAATGGCAAGATGTATATGGCATAATGCGTTCACTTTGATTTTGGAAGTTAAGCACAGAACAGGCCTTCTGAGCACTATATCCTGTGGCCCACCCAGGGGAGTGCTCCAGGACACCATCCCCGCACACCCGCGGAGAGTTCCTGCTGCGGCGCAACCCTCTCCTCAACTTGCCTGGCCTGTCAGCAGTCTGCAGGTAACCTGGAAAGATACTATTCCATGTTCTGCTGGAAGGCTTCCTCAAAGAACTGCCATTCCTTCAGCTTCATTTCCTGGGTGTGTCCAACTTCAGGCCAGATTTCAACAAACCATTATACCTCTCTATCATGTCTGCCCCAGTAGTTACATGGTACATAAAACTTCCGCTTTATGCGTAATTGCTGCAACCAACTTTGTAATGCATGTCCAGTAAAGTGGGTGCCTTGATTGCTCTCAGTCACCTGTGGCCAGCCATAGGCTGCAAAGACACACCCTAGGCCCCTTTTGGTGTTTTGCTGATCTGCATGATGTGCAGGAAAACCAACTAACAGTCCAATAGCACTGTGTCTACACAAGTCATGGAATACTGATATCCTTCTGATATGGGCAGAGGCCCAATATAGTCTATCTGCCACCTAAAAGGGGTATCGGCCCCTTTACTATTGTCCCATATTGCTGTGGGACTTGATGTAAGTCCCTCTTAGAAAACACAAGGCACTCCTTCGAGGCTCACCTGACTTCTTCAAAGGTCAACAGCAAGACCTACCAATGGGCTACAGCCCACATTGTCTTTTGCCCTATGTGCAGCAAATGCTGATAAAACCATTGGGTTATAATGGGATTTGGGCTTTCTTCACTCTAATTGCCTTACCCCATAACCATCTATCACAGCAGGGGTCCCAGGAAAATGCTCACAGTTGCCATAAATCAGAGAACATTCAGCTCTTGTGTCTACCAGCGCCAGGACACATTGTTCACAGGGGACCAATGAATTGGTCATTCTACATGTGGTCTCCAGTCTCCACCACATCCCCCAAGGTGGGGGCCTTGACCCCTACCCATGTCAGACCACAATGCCCAATCATCCTCCTGTGGGGGCAAGGGCCCAGGTGGAGCCTGAGAACTGTCCCCCAGGAAGTCTTGCAGGGACACAGGCTGGACATGAGGCTTTGCCTTCAGCTTCTGTGTTCTGGATCTCAGCAGCTGGAACAGCTGTTCTGGCTTTAATTGGTGCCACAGTTCTAACAACATCCTATTGGGCTGCCCATCAGGTTTTTCTTTCACTACCGTGGCCTTTATCAAATCAACCCATATCTGGGTCCTCGAGACCTTCACAGGCCCTTTGCACCTCTCCTCTCAGTCACACCCTGTACTTCCTTCCATGCTCTTACTGTTTCAACCTCCCCACAGATCTGCTAAAGTGCGAGTAGCCTCACTTATGGTTTGCCTTATATGGGGGACAGGAACAGTCACTAAGGACACAAAAAGAGATGGGGGAGCTGTATAGAGCACCAGATTTCTCATTCCTACAGTGAACAACTCCTCATTGGGGCTCTGAGGGTCCATATTATGCATGGTATTTTTCATGCCCAACCCCTGTAACACTTGCTGGAGCTCTGCATATGTTTTTCAGCTAGTGGGTAAGTATGGTAAATCACCCTGATTAGGCCAAACTGCCCTGATGGCTGCTGTCAGCCAATCCAGAAGCACCCGATTCCCTGAGGTGTGACGGTCACTTTGCAACCACTGGTGGAAGGAAGGGTGAGTCATCATGGAAGCCAGTGTACCCATTTCAGAATCTGACATAACAGTGTTTTTCACCTCCATATCCCAGAGACACAAAAGCCATGTAGGCAGAAAGTTTTGATGTCTTCTGCTGATATTGGACACTATATCCACCAGCTCATCCTGGGTATATAGGGGCAGAGCATGGAGTGCTTCACAATCTCGGGATGGGGTGGCTCCTCCCTCTGGGGAGCCCGTGGTTGTGTTTTTATTTTCTTAATTACAACCAGGCAGGCCTTTAATACAGGAGAGACTGGTGCCTCCGGGAGTGGTCTCAGCAACAGAACTGCCTTCAGCTACAGCCCCTCATTCTCTCCCGACATCTCCACTACCATTTCTTGGGCTGAAGGCACCACTCATTCCTCCCCCTCTCCCATGGCCTCCTGCAGTGTGGCTTCTCCTCCTGCTTCCCACCTTGCTTCTGCTAAGGTATCTTCCAGGACTGTGACCAATCTACTCAATAACTGCCTCTCTTTCTTAAGGATAGCCCATAAGTCATCATCCAGCTCCTCCAAGTGACACCAAAGTGTGTCTCTCTCCTCAATAACCCTTTCCACTGTCTCAATAAACAGACATCCCACAATCCCATCTGCCACATGGCCACTCAGGGCCTCTAAGCAATCTTCTATCTCATGGAGGGCTAATTCCACAGCTTCTGGTGTCTCCACCATTCCCCAGTTCTGGTGAAAGCCCCACCCCTCTAGGATGTGCTTTACCCTAGACCAGTTCCACACTAGGGGCTCCCAATTGGAAGTCCCACAGATAGGGTACTTCCAGGCAAAGCTGCACTCTCCACTGCTTCAGACACTGGGGCCTCTCCACCATCCACAGTGAGGTTTCCGAGTATCTCCCCACCATCTCGAAGGGCAGTCTGCCCAAGGGTCATACCCATGAAGACAGATTTTGGCTACCACCAGATGTAACTCCAGGGGGAATACACCTTCCTAGCCTGGGGCAAAATACCTTTGAAACCGAAACCAGTCAAATGCAGACATAAAGTGGGAGAAACCCATTTATTTCTTACAAGCAGTCATCCACTTGTGCCTCGCCCATGTCTCTCACTACCTAGCTACAAAAAGAGACCCCACCCAACTTCTCCAATCCAGATGTCTTTGCTCCCCCTTGTAATTACTTATTGATATGGAGATGGACTACTTCTCTCCACCCTTTGGAAGCACATATTGATATGAAGATGCACTAAGGACAAGGAGAGATTCTGAAAATATTGCAATTTTACCCACACCATCTACCCACCAACTGTCCAGCACTTGCCACACTTGGTTCTTTTGTGAAATGCAGCCCATATATCTTCATACCTGTTAAGTAAATCTAGTCCAGCATGGTACTTTGGCAAAGATAGAATATTTAGTGTCAATTCTTCCAGTTGTTGAAAAGCTTTCTGAATTTTATTAGCTAAAGGTAGATATAGAAAGATGATTATAAGCTAACTCTAAATATTTTTATATGATTTCTTTAATCTTTAAATAGTATCTCTTCTCAATGGAGTATTTGAAAGTCTTTTTAAAGTAATGAGCCATTTTAACTTGTGCAAGTTATGCCTTTTGATGAAATAAAGCATTCCCAGTTTTCCTTTGTATTCTTCAATTTCATCATGCTTAGATCCCAGTGCAGTCTAAATCACTTAGAATACCCTAATTTTCTTATTCTGTCTATTCAAAGGCCTTTGAATGAGAGAAAGAATTATTCTAGCAATAAAAGCTTTGCTTTGTAAATTATAATTGTCTTCCTTCTCTGGAGGAATTTGTGATTTAGAATTCTTTTTGAACGATGGTGTCTTTCTTCTAATTCAAAATATTATTGTAGAATTTCCAAATACCCCAAGGATAATGGGAGCTTTTTAAATTTGAATCTCTGCACATTCTCTAAGGGAAAAGAATAGCAAATCAATAAAGTTATATAATAAAATCATCCTCAGTTAATAATAATAGCATAAGGAGGACAGAGAGAAAGCTATACACTTCAAATTACTTGAATGGTAAATAACCACCAAAGATCACAGAGCGTGTTTAATGTCTCTACTTAAGTGGAGCCCACACTTGAATGGAGAGTCACAGGCAATTGTGATGAATGTAGGAGAGAAGTCTAGGGTCCCAGTGGGGATGATGCAGATAACATTCAAGATTATTCATCTTGAAAAGTAGGGGGTTCTAAGCAGGGTAAGAAACAAAAAATATTTAATAAGGAATTAAGTGGAATTCACTTCAAAAATGTGTGATAGCAATAACAGCAGTGTCATGAGGGATAAACTCTGGAGGCAATGAAGGATCCTTGAAAAAGGGCTCCTGGAAAGCTTGGCAGTAAAGAGGAACAAAGAAGCTGTAGTAGAATTAGGAAATAGCAAAGCTGTACAGAAATTAGAAAATAGCAAAGAATCATAAAATATTACATCAGAAAAGATTCCATGTTTCCATTTGTTGAAGAAATCACTGTAGCAACAGGAAAATTTTTTCTTGAACTAAGAAATGAAAGAATTCAACAAACCTCACCTCTGTAGACTCTTTGTATCATTAGTCCCAGAATATTCAACACAATAATCAAAAACAAAAAAATGTGGACTGAACCCATCAGAGTGAAAAATAAAAGAAAGCATGAGTATATTTCTTAACCAAAATAAGTTATCTAAGCAAGATAAGAAACGAGGAAGAAATGTAAGAGTCATCCTGATTTAAATTAAATGTAATTTAATTTAAATTACATTTGAATTAAATGTAATTAAACAAGTACTTGCAGAATTGAAATAACACCACAAATGAAAAATGCAGACATTGACTACAAATGGGCAAATAAAAAAAAGGACTTAAAATAAGAACTGACTAAATTAAAGAAATGACAATACAGAAATGAAGACTAAATTACAAGGTCTCTACTGGAGAATAGATACAATCAAAAACACAATGTAGGTTATGTATTTGAAACCAACATAAGATTGTATATCAATGATACTTTAGTAAAAAAAAAAAATAGGATTAAGAAAATAAAAGTGAAAAAAAGCCAAAAATAAACATTTAAAAGGTAAAAGAAATGTGTGTGTGTGCATAAAGAAGATCCAATAAAGAAGATTTAAGACATAGAGTAAATTAGATGAATTTTTATAGAAATGTTCTAATTAATAAGTGAAAAAAAATGATGCAATTAACCTATCATTTTTCACACCTAATATTAATTGATCAATGGTGGCTATTAATATGACAAAATAAGAGACAGTAGCACATTATGACTTTCTTCATGGAAAAACATAGCTGCCACATGACATACTAATCAAAAAGAAAAACACCTTTTAGATCTTACAAGGAATTTACAGTAAATAAAGAACTCAGTGGCGTATGTTAAATTATAGGGGATGCAATCAGCAATATCCAGACAGTGAAAGGGAAGACGCTCAAGACAGGAAATGTGTTCTCAGTACATTATGTATTCCCAATAAATAAATTGTAAGGGGGAGGAAAAAAGAAGTGGAGGCTAAGATAAAAAGACACTTTAAGATATATAGCAACTAATATGAAGATCTTATTTGGATTATGACTCAAAATCATTATCAGACATTTGAAAATTGGAATACTGAGTATTTGATAGTAGAAAATAATTATTGGTAATTAGGCTTAGATATGATAATGTTACTATTATATTAATTAATTAATTAATTGATTTTTAAATTTTGGTATCATTAATGTACAATCACTTGAACAACATTATGGTTACGAGACCCCCTATTATCAAGTCTCCCCCACATACACCATTACAGTCACTGTCCATCAGCGTAGTAAGACGCTATAGAATCATTACTTATCTTCTCTGTAAATACTGGCGTTCCCGTGTTCCCCTCTGCAACATTATGTGTGCTAATCATAATGCCCCTTTTCCCTCCTTATCCCTTCCTTCCCACCCATCGTCCTCAGTCCCTTTCCCTTTGGTAAATGCTAGTCCATTCTTGGGTTCTGTGAGTCTACTGCTGTTTTGCTCATTCAGTTTTTTCTTTGTTCTTATACTCCACAGATGAGTGAAATCATTTGATACTTGTCTTTCTCCGCCTGGTTTATTTCACTGAGCATAATACCCTCTAGCTCCATCCATGTTGTTGCAAATGGTAGGATTTGTTTTCTTCTTATGACTGAATAATATTCCATTGTGCATATATACCACATCTTCTTTATCTATTCATCTACTAATGGACACTTAGGTTGCTTCCATATCTTGGCTATTGTAAATACTACTGCGATAAACATAGGGGTACATATGTCTTTTTCGTACTGCACTGCAGCATTCCTAGGGTAAATTCCTAGGAGTAGAATTCCTGGGTCAAATGATATTTCTATTTTTAGCTTTTTGAGGAAACTCCCCACTGCTTTCCACAAAGATTGAACTAATTTACATTCCCACCAGCAGTGTAGGAGGGTTCCCCTTTCTCCACATCCTTGCCAACTTTTGTTGTTATTTGTCTTCTGAATGTTAGCCATCCTAACTGGTGGGAGGTGATATCTCATTGTGGTTTTAATTTACATTTCTCAGATGATTATGGATGTGGAGCATCTTTTCATGTGCCTGTTGGCCATCTGAATTTCTTCTTTGGAGAAGTGTCTGTTCAGCTCCTCTGCCCATTTTTTAATTGGCTTATTTGCTTTTTGTTTGTTGAGGTGTGTGAGCTCTTTGTATAATTTGGATGTCAACTGCTTATCAGATATATAATTTATGAATATATTCTCCCATGCTGTAGGATGTCTTTTTGTTCTACTGATGGTGTCCTTTGCTGTACAGAAGTTTTAAAGCTTGATATAGTCCCACTTGTTCATTTCTGCTTTTGTTTCTCTTGCCCGGGGAAATACGTTCATGAAGAAGTTGCTCATGTTTATGTCCAAGAGATTTTTGCCTATGTTTTTTACTAAGAGTTTTATGGTTTCATGACTTACATTCAGGTCTTTGATCCATTTTGAGTTGACTTTTGTGTATGGGGTTAGACAGTAATCCAGTTTCATTCTCACATGTAGCTGTCCAGTTTTTCCAACACCAGCTGTTGAAGAGGCTGTCATTTCCCCATTGTATATCCATGGCTCTTTTATCGTATATTAATTGACCATATATGCTTGGGTTTATATCTGGGCTCTCTATTCTGTTCCACTGGTCTATGGGTCTGTTCTTGTGCCAGTACCAAATTGCCTTGATTACTGTGGCTTTGTAGGAGAGCTTGAAGTCAGGGAGTGTAATTGCCCCTACTTTATTCTTCGTTCTCAGGATAGCTTTGGCTATTCGGGGTCTTTTGTTATTACATATGAATTTCAGAACTATTTGCTCTGGTTCATTGAAGAATGCTGTTGGTATTTTGATAGGGGTAGCATTGAATCTGTAGATTGCTTTAGGCAGGATGGCCATTTTGACAATATTAATTCTTCGTAGCCAAGAGCATGGGATGAATTTACATTTATTAGTGTCCTCTTTAATTTCTCTTAAGTCTGTCTTGCAGTTTTCAGGGTATAGGTCTTTCACTTCCTTGGCTAGGTTTATTCCTAGGTATTTTATTCTTTTTGAATCAACTGTGAATGGAATTGTTTTTCTGATTTCTCTCTCTGCTAGTTCATTGTTAGTGTATAGGAATGCCATAGATTTCTGCATATTAATTTTGTATCCCACAACTTTGCTGAATTCAGATATTAGATCTAGTAGTTTTGGAGTAGATTCTTTATGTTTTTTTACATACAATATCATGTCATCTGCAAACAGGGACAGCTTAACTTCCTTGCAAGTCTGGATGCCTTTTATTTCTTTGTGTTATCTAATTGTGATGGCTAGGACCTCCATTACTATGTTGAATAGAAGTGGGGAGAGTGGTTATGCTTATCTTGTTCCCAATCTTAAAGGAAAAGCTTTCAGCCTCTTGCTGTTAAGTATAATGTTGGCTGTGCCTTTGTCATATATGGCCTTTATAATGCTGAGGTACTTGCGCTCTGTACCCATTTTGTTGAGAGTTTTTATCATGAATGGATGTTGAATTTTGTCAAATGCTTTTTCAGCATCTGTGGAGATGATCATGTGGTTTTTGTCCTTTTTCTTGATGTGGTGGATGATGTTCGTGGATTTTCAAATGTTGTACCATCCTTGCATAGCTGGGATGAATCCCACTTGATCATGATGGATGATCTTTTTGATGTATTTTCAAATTCAGTTTGCTAATATTTTGTTGAGTGTTTTTGCACCTATGTTCATCAGGGATTTGTCTGTAATTTTCTTTTTTTGTGGTGTCTTTGCCTGGTTTTGGTACTAGAGTGATGTTGGTCTCATAGAATGCGTTTGGGAGTATTCCCTCCTCTTCTACTTTTTGGAAAACTGTAAGGGGGGTGGGTGTTAGGTCTTCACTAAGTGTTAGATAAAATTCAGCAGTGAAACCATCTGGTCCAGGCATTTTGTTCTTAGGTAGTTTTTTGATTACCAATTCAATTTCTTTGCTGGTTATTGGTCTATTCAGATTTTCTGTTTCTTCCTGGGTCAGCCTTGGAAGGTTGTATTTTTCTAGAAAGTTGTCCATTTTTCCTTCTTGGTTATCATGTTACTATATTTAAAAAAAATCATTTTCTGATAGAGACTAAATTGCATACCTATGCTATTCCTTTCTATTTAACAAAGTTAAAACAGAATTATGTGGTCTGTGAATGGTATAAGGGAGAACATATCTTTCTAGAATCTGTAGGTCAGGACTTCTCTAATGCTCTTAAGGTTCTTGGAGTTGGCAAGCAGTTCTCTGAGCCCCTGGAGCTCTTAGTTCTTGTCCCTGCAGTCCCTCCTCTGACACTGCACCCCCCATTCCACAGTTTATCCTCACAGTCATTATCATCAAAGTAAATTCACAGCTTCACAAGTTAACTCCGTCTAGAACTCCATTATAGCTTATTTATCAAATAAAATGAAATGCTAAATATGTTGGGGATTTTGTTTAGGGATTTTATTTCTGAACTTTTTTTAATTCAAGTATACTTGATATATAATATTATATTGGTTTCAGGTATATAACACAGTGATCCACAGTTATACACATTATTAAATCCTCACCCCAACTAGTGCAGTTACTATCTGTCAACATAGAGGGATGTTATAGAATCATTGACTATATACTCCATGTTGCACTTCTATGCCCCTGACCAAATTACATTATGATTGAGATTTTGTGCCTCCTTATGCCCTTCACCACTTCCTTCTCCCTAACCCCTCCCCCATGGTAACCACAAGTCACTTGAGAGTGTCTATGAGTATACTGCTCTTTTGTTCATTTTTTTGTTTTTATACTCCAGAAATAAGTGAAATCATATGGATTTTGTCTTTCTCCACCTCACTTATTTCACTTAGCTTAATATCCTCTTGGTTTGTCCATGTTGTTCCATATGACAAGATTTATTTCTTTTTTATGGCTGAATAATATTCCTTTATGTATGTGTACTTCTCCTTTATTCATTCATTTATAGATGGGCACTTTGGTTCCTTCTATATCTTGGTAATTGTAAGTAATGTGGCAGTAAGCACATTTAATATATGTACCTATATTTTTATATCCATATCTACAAGATTCAAGAGCTTCCTTACTCTTTTCATGGCCCAGGATAAACTGCTGAACAAAGCCATGTATCCAGTCTCACTCTGGTGGAACAGGGGAAATGAAAAGTGGGTCTAAAACTTTTATCCAGCTAAAGTTGTGGCACATGTTAGCTGTGGACTTAAGACACTTTTTTTTTCTTTCTGATCTTTAATATGCCACATGCAAATGAGAAATTCCTGTTTGATCCAACAAAATTTTATTGTTGGTCAAGTGATTTTATATGATAAAGGGCCTTTTCCACCATAAAAAGCAAGATTTCTGCTTTACTAAGTTATTTGATTTATCCAATTGTGTAATTTTCCCAATATTTTGGAAAATTTAAATCCCAATAAAAAGGAATACATACAAAATTTCTCTGCAAATTTTATTGAAATTAAAGGAGAGTTCACATCAAATGCAACTAGGTTATAAGCATTGTAGACTCTATTCTATACATATGTGCTAATATACATATACAGACATACTTACACATTTGGTTATAATATCCTTGGTATTGAAATTATAGCAAAATTATTTATAATACTTCTCAATGGAGAGAATATATATTATGAAATTCATACTTTATAAATACTTATTTAATGTTTTTATACCTGAAATATAATGACATTATGGTACAATTTATACTTTAAATGATAATTCAAAAAGGATTATGGGATAGGATACATCCATTATTTTTTTCTTCAGAACCAAAATGTTTAAACTGAAGATAAAGCACATTGTTAACTAGGGTAAAGAAATGGACTCCTTACAAACTGCGACTGGAAGTAAAAATCAGTTAAAACACAACAGCAGTGGTAACTTGACACTCAAATTTTAGGTAAAATTAGAAACAAGATGATCTATCAATTTCATTTTTAGTAATATTTACTGAGCTTGGAAATATGTCACAAAATTAAGTAAAAATGCAAGTTGTATAAACATTAATAACCTATACTTTTATAATAAACATATATTTCTATAAACACATAAATTTTGCATTCAAAATATAAAATATAACATAAAACTTTGGAAAATATTAGATTAAACATTAGGAAAAAGAAAAAAATCACTAAAGTTGATTATTTTATCTTGTGTATTATGTGATAATAGCCACTTCAGTGAGAATATCTTTTAAAGTTCTTTTGTTTATTTATGTATTGATTTTTTTCAGAAAAGAGTGTTTCTTAATAATACAAATACAGAAAATTGCCAAGGGCAATAATAAAAATTACAATGTCTATAATACCACATTTGTTAATGTTAACACTGTATTTGTTATAATATGAAAACATGACGTTCAAATCAAATGACACCTTATTTTTCTCCATAATATTCTTGTAGGAAGACAAGTCTTTGAAGTTTTCATCAATGTTAGTAGTGAACCTATGGTTAAATAATTCAAAATATATTATTACCTTCTGCTGCAAGCTAGAACCATCAGTGCAAGAACTGGTCAAGAGAGAAGGGAAGGTCAGTTGAATTCTTCTTTAGTAGTTGCCTAATCTATTATCTTTAAAAAAATGGACTTTCCTTGTCGTGAAACACCTAGCAAATAGTTGTTAGAAAGCACAATACTTTGCAAAATTTTGAATTATTGTTGATAGTTTCAATTTTAATATCCTATCCAGAACTGCAAAGCTCATCATGATTATTAAATTATTTATATCTACTGACTTTTTTTTATCAAATCATGAAATAAAGTAGAATTTTCACAAATAACAACTGTTCATTACACAATTAGGGCACCTCAAAAGGCACATAATATTCAATAAAAATTATTTGTCAATGTTGACATTTTTGTTCTTCAAGAAATAAAAAACTTAGAATTACCTACAGTGGAAATGGGAAATACTTTTTCTTCAGAACCAAAATGTTTGTTTACTCCACTTTATGTCTGTCTGAAAGATATTTAAACAGGCAAACAATTCCATTTCTTAAGCAATTTCATTGTTTAGGCAACAATATAACAGCCATTCTTTCCAAAAATACAACAGTACCTCTACTCAAGAGCTTCTATAAATTATAGATAATCCATATAATAAATACAAAAACCATGAGCCTTGAAGGTGAAAATTCCTGGGATCAAATTTTGCCCCCAGTGGTAACCAGAACTTTGATTTTTGGCAAGATATGTTCCTTTGTCTCTTCAACTTTGAAACAGGGTAATAACAGTAGACAAAGGAAATAAGTAAGATTTTGGCCCACAATATTATAGTTAAGCCATTCTTTAGTCTTAATACAAAGTTGCCCCATGTGTTTATTTTTCTCTTGTTGAAGTGATGCTAATTTTCACATTATGTATTTGGAGAAGATGTAGGATTATAGAGTGTTGCTTCAGAGCTTGAGAAATTTATCTTACCTAAGTCACAGTGTTTTTTTGTGACTCCAAGGAAATATTTGTGGAAATGTTTTGTGAATGGGGAGTTTTATGCCACTGGAACACTACATTGGTTTGAGAGTGTTGTGGTGGGTTTTTGAGAAAATTGGAGTATTCTGTAGAATTTTTAAGAAGTCATGTTGGGAGTCTCACATACTCAAGCAGATATGTGGTTAACTTTTTCTTTTTACTTCTTTATAATACCCTAATCAACAACTGACTTCTCTTTTTAGAATATTCTGTGCTAAATGTTGTTTTGGCTTCTATTTCCTTTAAATTTTTTTAACATACTATAAATATTCATTAATACTCTAAATCATTAATTTAATATTCTATAAACATTATTTAAGTCCTTGAGTACTTGCTTGCCTCTTGGTATTTGTCAGAAGAGATAATCTCAACATTTTAATTTTGAATTTTTAAAAATATTTTTATTGAGGTATAATTGACATGCAATATTACATTAGTTTCAGATGTACAACATAGTGATTTAACATATAAAATGAAACTAACATAATATTGCATACCACCTATATTTCAATTACATAAATAAGTAAAAATAGTTCCAAAAGTAAAATATTGGTATTATCTCTACATACAAATTGCAAGAGAAAGCAAGTTCTCAAGGACCATTATTGACTATTTATAGTATATTTTAAGAAAGAAAAAGAATACAAGCCAAAATAACATTTGGCACACAGTATTCCACAAAAAGAGAAATCATGTTACTAACTTCAAGAATAATTATTTTAAAAACACAAATACTCATTGTGATTTTACATAACTTCTTAGATGGTACTTCCTTTGGATATCTTATATTTACTATAAATAATAATGTTTGCAGTGAAATTAGTATTTCCTGAGGTAGTAATTGTCATCATCATAGAATTGGTAGCTACAATAGATAATAATTTTGAACCTTTGTAATATGTCAGTCAGTCTGCTAAACATTTGCATTCTGCTATTTCATCTTCACAACCATCCCTTGAGAGGACTTGTGTAATTCTCTCTATTAAAAGATTATCAAATTGAGGTCTAAGAAATTAAATTTTCCAAACTATCAAGGTGAGAAATACAAACTTTGGTTTCAAACATGAGCCAGGATTCAGATAAAAATATCTGACTTTGAGAACCTTGTATCACTATGAAATGCAGGGTCTTGCTGAGTTATGATTATTATGTGAAATATCTTATTAGAAAAATTACCAAGTACTCTCTTTATTCTCTTTATTTATGTTGGGTGAGTATCTTTTAAAAATATATGCCAAATCTTTAATCCCCAAAGAGTTCAAGAGTTAAATCTTTAATTCCCACCCACTTGTTAACTATTGAGAGAAATGATGGTTAATTCTTAATCATTGAGTCCTAGTTTTGAGTTCATCATCATTATAAACATTATAAAATATTTGAATAAGGCTTACCATATTCCAGGCACTGTTATAAGAGCATTATATAGCTTCAATATCCTCAAATTTCACTCCCTTCAATTTTATAGAATAAACTGCACTGTTCAATACTAGATCCAGTTTTTTAGAATTCAATTTTTTGGTCTAAAAATGAATTATATCAAGAAATGTGTACTTGCTTCAGATTTTCTTTAAAAGTTGTATTCATATCATCAATTAAGTAACTGTATGTTTTATGTGTAAACTGAAACACTTTTGAAAGTGAAATGGGCACTAAAAATAAATGTGCCAGAACAAGAGGATTAATGTGGGACTCACCTAACAAACCAGCCAACTCACTCATAGTGAATAAATTAGAGTTATCGATAGCAGCAAATAGGCTAATTGAGCTTCCCTTTTTACTTTTTAATTGTATGACTATCTTTTTAAAAAATATATGCTAATGTTCAGTATTTCGAGAGTTAAATCATTAAATAACACCCACTGTTACCATATTTGGTCATATCTTTAAAGTCACAAAGATTGTTTTTTCAGTTGTAGAATTACACATAAAAGAACCACTAAAGCCTTAAATTTCAGACTGTAATTGTCCTAAGGAAACATGCTATTTGGCAAGTGCATTTTACAGATGAGGAGATCCCAACACAAAGATGGTTGAGGAAGATCCTGGACCCAAAGGCATCGCATCCCATTGCCTCCTAAGAATTTAGAGTCTGGGGCAGTAAGGATTCTGTCAACGGAAAGTAACTAAAGTGGCTCAACATGCTTATATTCTGACTTAGCATGCAAATAGTTTGAGGAAGCTTAAATCTATTTGTAGGTTTTATGAGTTGAATTTCAGAAATGTAAGTTTCATTAAAAGAGTTTCAGCGGTACAATTTTGAGCTTTTGTGACTCTACAGATTTCCTACTGAAAGAAATGATTGTGAATTCTTCACCATTGTATACTGACCAACACAAATCATCATTATCCAATATTTGAATAATTATTACTATATTATTACATAGTAATGACTATACTATATTATTATACTTATTATAATAACAATAACTTACTATATTTTTAACACAGTTCTAAAAGCATTGGATAGATTATTTATTTATATCCTCACAGTCACACAAGATCAAAGCTATTATTATCCTACTGATTTCACAGATAAGGAAATTGAGGCACAGAGGGGCTAAATTACTTGCTGTGGGGAGATAACTGGAAAGTAGCAAATCAGTATTTAAAACCCAGAAATTTGTTGTTCAGCTTACCATTTTACCATGTTACTTCTAATATATGTTCTGTTAATGATGCGTCCATTATCTCCTCTGGTTTTTAGTTTAGCCTAGTAAAGTACTATGGACAGTTACTGTAGTCTCAAAATTACAGACAAAAATAATCCAGCAGCCCAGACATATTCAAATGCCACACCCATGCTTATGTAATAAACACTATAACAAAAAAGCTTGTGTAATAAGTAGCAACCAAAAAGGGAAAACTTACATATAATTCCAGTCCTCTTTCAATTATATCATCACGAATTAATAGGCTACAATACATCAGAAGAATGGGCTGTACTGAAGATCAACTTTAAACTTGAATTTCTTGTTTTATAAGGTAAAATACATGCTGAAATATGTTTGAGAGTAAACCATAACTTGGGGGCATGAAATGCAGAAAAAAGAGCAAGGCAAAGAATGATTTTGCAAATGGCTCTAATAAACTCATTACACAGAATATTTTAAAGGCTCAGCAAGCACTTCTTCACCGTTGAGCATGATTCATCATCTTTGCCCACCTCCATATATAACACCTCCATAGTCTTCCTTACTGTGTGTCTTTTGGGTCTACTGCTTTAAATGCCCATTTTAAAGAATCATTAGACTAATAAGAATGTGTACTGGGAAATTCATGATAAGCTGAATACTGATACAGCTTCTGCTTACTTTTCCCCTCCCTTAAACTTGAAAAAAATGAAAGACTATATTAGAAATGTCTTGTTTTTCTTATATAATCTTCAAGTATTGAACTCCAGAGTAATGATATTAATCAACTTCCTGGGGCCCCTGAAATAGCAATTTCTTCACCTGAAACAAAAGAAAAAAAAGTGGTATTCTAATTACCTAGTTGTTAGGATCAAATATATAAGATAATATCTAAGAAAAGCTATGTAAAATGTGAATAAATTATTTAAGTATAATGCAAGAGATCTATGTAAATTATATAAGTTCTTACCAAATGTTAGGTGCTTTGTATAAACTTTTCTTTGTTAACTTTTTCTGATATATTTTTGATCTCTGGAAGTGTAATAGAACATAGAAAAAGAAGTAAATGTTAGGATTTAATAATGAGTTATAGTTTTTTGAATTATTTTCCATAAGAATAGTAGTATGGAGGATTCAAGATGGTGGAGTGAGAGGTGAAACAGAGAACTCCTCCCAAAACCACAAGTAGTACAAAAATACAGTTAATTAATACAACTAACCCTAAAACAGCAACAGGAAAGAAGGCTGAACCAGACTGCATACAAACCTCACGAACAGAGCAGACCTCACAAAACAAGGTAATGTATGAAAGCCTTGATCTGGTAGGACCCGAGCCCTTACCACACCCCAGCTTACTGGTTGAAGGAAGAGAAACAGAACAGGAAGGGGGTGGATGCCTGACAGTGCTGAACACCCAGCCCTGGAGATCTGCTTTGCAAGTAGTAACATACTCTATGTTGTGCTCTGGAGGTTGGGGACCTGGGACAGGCAGAGTGCCTGCGAGACTGACACTCTGGAAATTTGTGGAGGATGGGCTCCACATCCACCTGCTCTGTGACAGAGGAAAGGCAGGTGGTCTGAGAGGCTTCTTAGCAGTGAGAGGGCTGCGGAAGGGGTGGGGGTTGTACGGAGCTTGCTGCACAGGAGAAGGGAGAGCTGGACAAGTTTTTCTGAGCATGCTCCACCCACCAGGTTGGGAACTTTGAGGAGCTTCAGGCGCTCCATCCCCCTGGCTGGCTATTCAGCTCTGAGGCACCCCCACTGTGACACAGAGCTTGCCAAGCCTTCCTCCTGCTCTGACAGCACTGGCTAGTAAACCAGCAGTCACTGCACTGGCATCAGCCTGCCAGAGAGAGACCCCACCTGCATCAGCTAGAGATACCAAGCACAGAGGCTTACACCTGTGTGCTCGGTTCACTGGCACACATATGGGAGACAGGCACTGCAGGCGGAAATCAGGAAACAGCTCTTTCCTCCCCCCAGGCAAAAGCTCTGCTCCCCTCTGACCCCAATACACACTCTAGGGGCTGAGAAGCTCCAGAGACTGGAGCTTCGAGCACTAGAGGGCACCACATAGAAATATGACATATGAAAAGAACCTGGTTCAGACCAAAATCTCATAAACCTCAGAAAAAGGACCAAATGAAACTGAACTTACCAATCTTCCTGAAGGAGAGTTCAAAATAAAAATCATAAACATGCTTATCGAGGTACAGAAAAATATTCAAGAATTCAGGAATGAATTTAAGATGGAGATTCAATCATTAAGAAATTCCATATCAGAAATGAAACATACAATGGAAGGATTTAAAAGCAGGTTAGATATAGTAGAAGAGACGGTAAATGGAATAGAAATTACAGAAGAGGAATACAAAGAAGCTGAGGCACAGAGAGAAAAAAGAATCTCTAAGAATGAAAGAATATTGAGAGAACAGTGTGACCATTCCAAACGGAACAATATTCGCATTATAGGGGTACCAGAAGAAGAAGAGAGAGAAAAAGGGATAGAAAGTGTGATTGAGGAGGTAATTGCTGAAAATTTCCCCAATCTGGGTAGAAGACAGTCTCTCAAGACATAGAGGTGCACAGATCTCCCAACACAAGGGACCCAAGAAAGTCAACAACAAGACATATAATAATTAAAATGGCAAAGATCAAGGATAAAGACAGACATTTAAAAGTAGCTAGAGAGAGAAACAGATCACATACAAAGGAAAACCCATCAGGCTATCGTCAGACTTCTCAACAGAAACATTACAGGCCAGAAGGGAGTGGCATGATATATTTAATGCAATGAAGCAAAAGGGCCTCGAACCAAGAATACTCTACCTGGCAAGGTTATCATTTAAATTTGAAGGAGGGACTAAAAATTTTTCAGATAAGCAAAAGCTGAGAGAATTTACCTTCCACAAACCACCTCTACAGTGCATTTTGGAGGGACTCTTATAGATGGAAGTATTCCTAAAGCTAAATAGATGTCACCCAAGGGATAGACAAAGAGTACAGAATATGATTCATAACATGCAAAGAATGGAGGAGGAAGAAGAGAAAAAGGAGGAAAAAAAAAGAACCTTTAGGTTGTGTTTGTAATGGCATAGGAAGTGAGTTAAATCTGACTGTTAGATAGTAAAGGAATTACCCTTGAACCTTTGGTAACCACGAATCTAAAGCCTGCAATGGCAATAAGTACATACCTATCGATAATTACCCTAAATGTAAATGGTCTGAATGCACCAATCAAAAGACATAGGGTCACTGAATTGATAAAAAAAAAACAAGACCCGTCTATATGCTGTGTACAAGAAACTCACGTCAAACTCAAACATACAGAGACTGAAAGTAAAGTGATGGAAAAAGATATTTCATGCAATTAATAGGGAGAAAAAAGCAGGAGTTGCAGTACATGTATCAGACAAAATAGACTTCAAAACAAAGAAAGTCACAGGAGACAAAGAAGGACATTACATAATGATAAAAGGGTCAGTACAACAAGAGGATATAACTATTATAAATATCTATGCACCCAACACAGAATCACCTGCATATGTGAAACAAATACTAACAGAATTAAAGGGGAAAACAGAATGCAATGCAATTCATTTTAGGAGACTTCAACACACCACGCACTCCAAAGGACAGATCAACCAGACAGAAAATAAGTAAAGAGACAAAGGCACTCAACAACGTATTAGAACAGATGGACCTAACGGACATCAACACAACACTCCATCCAAAAGGAACAGGATACAGATTCTTCTCAAATGCACATGGAATATTTTCAAGAATAGATCATATACTAGAACACAAAAAGAACCTCAGTAAAATAAAAAAGACTGAAATGGTTCCAACCAGCATCTCAAATCACAAAGGTTTGAAACTAGAAATAAATTACACAAAGAAAATGACAAATCCAACAAACACATGGAGGCTTAATAACATGCTCCTAAATAATCAGCGGATCAATGACCAAATAAAAACAGATATCAAGCAATATGTGGAGACAAATGACAACAATATTTCAACACTGCAAAATCTGTGGGACGCAGCAAAGGCCGTGCTAAGAGGAAAGTATATTGCAATACAGGCCTACCTCAGTAAAGAAGAACATTCCCATATGAGCAGTCTAAACACACAGTTAACGAAACTAGAAAAAGAAGAACAAATGAGACCCAAAGTCAGTAGAAGGTGGGACATAATAAAGATTAGAGCAGCAGTAAATAAAATCGAGAAGAATAAAACAATAGAAAGGATCAATGAAAGCAAGAGCTGGTTCTTTTAGAAAATAAACAAAATAGATAAACCCCTAGACAGACGTATCAAGAAAAATAGTCTACCCACATAAACAGAATCAGAAATGATAAAGGAAAAATCACTATGGACAGTGCAGAAATACAAAGAACTATTAGAGAATACCATGAAAAATTATATGCTAACAAACTGGATAACCTAGAAGAAATGGACAATTTTCTAGAAAAATATAACCTTCCAAGGCTGACCCAGAAAGAAACAGAACATCTGAACAGACCAATTACCAGCAACGAAATTGAACTGGTAATCAAAAACCTACCTAAGAACAAAATGTCTGGACCAGATGGCTTCACCGCTGAATTTTATCAAACATTTAGTGAAGACGTAATCCACATCCTCCTTAAAGTTTTCCAAAGAGTAGAAGAAGAGGGAATACTTCCAAACTCATTCTATGAGGCCACCATCACTCTATTACCAAAACCAGGCAAAGACACCACAAAAAAAGAAAATTACAGACCAATACCCCTGATGAACAGATGCAAAAAAACTCAACAAAATATTAGCAAACTGAATTCAAAAATACTTCAAAAGGATCACCCAACATGATCAAGTGGGATTCATCCCAGGTATGCAAGGATGGTACAAGATTCCAAAATCCATCAACATCACCCACTACATCAGCAAAAAGCACAAAAACCACATGATCATCTTCATAGATGCTGAAAAAGCATTCAACACAATTCAACATCCATTCATGATAAAAAAAATCAACAAAATGGGTATAAAGGGCAAGTATCCCAACATAATAAAGGCCATATATGACAAACCCACAGCCAACATTATACATAACAGCGAGAAGCTGAAAGCTTTTCCTTTAAGATTGGGAACAAGACAAGGATGCCCACTCTCTCCACTTTTATTCAACATAGTTCTTGAGGTCCTAGCCACGGCAGTCAGATAACACATAGAAATAAAAGGCATCCAGATTAGCAAGGAAAAAGTCAAACTGTCCCTGTTTGCAGATGACATGATATTGTGCATAAAAAATCCTCAAGAATCTTCCAAAACTACTAGATCTAATATTAGAATTCAGCAAAGTTGCGGATACAAAATTAATACACAGAAATCTGTTGCATTCCTATACACTAATGATGAACTAGCAGAAAGAAAAATCAGGCAAACAAGTCCATTCACAATTGCCTCAAAAAGAATTAAATACCTAGGAATAAACCTAACCAAGGAAATGAAAGAATTATACCTTGAAAACTAGAAGACACACATGAGAGAAATTAAAGAAGAAACCAATAAATGGAAACACATCCTATGCTCACGGATAGGAAAAATTAATATTGTCAAAATAGCCATCCTTCCTGAAGCAATCTACAGATTCAATGCAATTCCTATCAAAATACCTACAGCATTCTTCAATTAATAGAGAAAATAGTTCTATTTGAAGGAAGAATAAAGCTGGGGGGAATTATGCTACCTAACTTCAAACTCTTCTACAAAGCCACAGTAATCAAGACAATTTGGTACTGGCACAAGAACAGACCCATAGACCAATGGAACGGAGTAGAGAGCCCAGATATAAACCCAAGCATATATAGTCAATTAATATATGACAAAGGAGCCATGGATATACAATAGGGAGATGACAGCCTCTTCAACAGCTGGTGTTGGCAAAACTGGACAGCTACATGTAAGAGAATGAAACTGGATTATTGTCTAACCCCATACACAAAAGTCAACTCAAAATGGATCAAAGACCTGAATGTAAGTCATGAAACCATAAAACTCTTAGAAAAAAACATAGGCAAAAATCTCTTGGACATAAACATGAGCAACTTCTTCATGAATATATCTCCCTGGGCAAGGGAAACAAAAGCAAAAATGAACAAATGGGGCTATATCAAATGAAAAAGCTTCTGTACAGCAAAGGACAGCATCAGTAGAACAAATCCTACATCATGGGAGAATATATTCATAAACTACATATCTGATAAGAGGATGACATTCAAATATAAAGAACTCACGCACCTCAAAAAACAGAAAACAAATAAGCCAATTAAAAAATGGGCAGAAGAGCTGAACAGACACTTCTCCAAAGATGAAATTCAGATGGCCAACAGGTACATGAAAAGATGCTCCACATCTCTAATCATTTGAGAAATGAAAATTAAAACCACAATGAGATAGCACCTCACACCAGTTAGGATAGCTAACATCTAAAAGACAAACAACAACAAATGTTGGTGAGGATGTGGAGAAAGGGGAACCCTCCTACACTGCTGCTGGGAATGTAAAATAGTTCAAACATTGTTGAAAACAGTATGGAGTTTCCTCAAAAAGCTAAAAATAGAAATACCGTTTGACTCAGGAATTCCACTCCCAGGAATTTACCCTAAGAATGCAGGAGCCCAGTTTGGAAAAGATATATGCACCCCTATGTTTATCACAGCACTATTTACAATAACCAAGAAATGGAAGCAACCTAAGAGTCCATCAGTAGTCGATGAATGGATAAAGAAGATGTGGTACATACACACATATACACAATGGAATATTATTCAGCCATAAGAAAAAAAAATCTTACCATTTGCAACAACATGGATGGAGCTAGAGGGTATTATGCTCAGTGAAATAAGCCAGGCGGAGAAAGGCAAGTATCAAATGATTTCACTCATCTGTGGAGTAAAAGAACAAAGAAAAAACTGAATGAACAAAACAGCAGCAGACTCACAGAACCCAAGAATAGACTAACAGTTACCAAAGGGAAAGGGATTTGGGAGGATGGGTGGGAAGGGAGGGATAAGGGGAAAAAGGGGGCATTATGATTAGCACATATAATGTAGGTGGGGGGATACCCGGAAGGCCAAATAACACAGAGAAGACATGTAGTGAATCTATAGCATCTTACTACACTAGATGGACAGTGACTGTACTGGGGTATATGGTTGGGACTTAAAATGGGGGGAGTCTAGTAACCATAATGTTGTTCATGTAATTGTACATTAATGATAGCAAAATTTAAAAAATTGCAAAAAAATAAAGTGAAATAAAATAACTGTTTCTCAAAAAAAAAAAAACCCAGTAGTATGGAACCTGTTTTCTGAGACTCATTTTGTGCCTACCTCCTCATTTCCAATTTAGTTCTTGTTTTCTGTTGATTTGTTATTCAACTCCTCTGTGAACAGAGGACTCTGATCCTGAAACTGGATAAACTAACTCAGATACCATCAAGCAGGTCCTCCTGAATAGAATGAAAAATTTGATCACTTGATTTGGGTAGTCAGTGAAGATAAATACCTAATGGTGAATAAACAGTGGATGTTTATGAACTTTAAGCTACTAGATAAATGAAATTTCTGGTCTCTACTCTGCATTGGCTTCTGACTATGTTTCATTTCCCTCTGCCCTATTTTCTCCTTCTTAGTTCAACTTCAACAGGACAAACTCAAACTGAAAAAAAAATATGGTCCCATATTTCTAATTAGTATTGAGTCTACTTCAGTTTGGCATCTTTCATCACTGAAATATGCTATCCTTGTGAAAATTTCAACCCTTATGTTTCATTTATTCTTTGCATGCTTGAACCTATTATTCATAACCTTCTTCTTGAAACTTTCTTCTGCAAAACCAGTTTTGTATAGTTTGTATTGTTCATTGAATATTTTTTCTCAATCTACATCTCTCATTTCTCTTTCTTCTTTTCCTTTCTTGTCGTTTCCTTTCCCTCCCTCCCTCTGTTTCTTCTTTCTGTCATCTTGTTCAAAAATGCCTCCCTTGACTATTTAAACCATTCTCTGGTTTACTGGTCATATTCTGACTGTTCCTAAATCTGTATCTCTAGCCTAGACCACTATCCTGAGTTTGAGAAAAAAATGTATTAGTAAGAAATGTACACCTTCTCCTAGACCTCTCATGAATATGTGACACATGCTTGTCCTATTTCCTGTAATTTACGACACTACAAACTAACAAATTGCTAAAGACAGAAATTATAGGTGCTATTTAGTCTACTCGTGCACTTCTAATCCTTTCTTTTGGATCTCTCAATACATTCTGTATATTCACTTAATACAATGACTATCTACACCTCTGCAGTTTCTGGTCTCATAATGTCTTGGATATTCATATCTAGTATCATAGTACCTAGCACTATAATGTATAATGTAACATCTCATGGCCAGGAGTGCCCCACCAAAGGTCTCTTTTCAATTCCAACTTGGTACTTTTGCTAAAATTCAAATTGAGTTACTTTATTTCCCCACCTAAAATCATTCATTGGCTTCTGTTAACTACAAAATAGATCTTAAACTTCTAGATTCATTATGATTTTAGCATTCTTACGTTTGCAGTATTTACCCCATTATTTTCTTTTTTACCTCTTAAGCTATAGTAGTAGTTGGCTATCTCCATTTCCAGAGCATGCCTAATGCATTATGCTTTCAGGTCTATATTCATGTATTTTTATCTGCCTGGAATGTGTCTTTCCCCTGTATATCCTACACATTTATCAAGATTTATTAAAGCATCATAATACAGTAAAATGTTCACTCTATAACTAATCCCGGATTATCTTGTATACCATTCATTTTTTGATCATTAAATTATATATTTTTTCCAGATCCATATGCAGTTGACTTAGAAGCTCCTACTTATCTTGTGATTATTCTGCTCTGCTAACTCCATTGAAGTATCATGTTACTTCTTATCAGTTTAACCTCTCATCTCTCATCCCAGGTATGCCATTTGCATTTGATTGCTGACATTGTGTTCACTCTGCTTTCCCTTGATAAGCTGACCCTTATACACTGTCTATATGCATCTATTGTCAGGTTACATAATACTTTGCTTAAGTAGCCTAGGCTCATAGCTGCATTGCAGAGGAGGATTAGAGAGCTTTACTGCAAGCCAAGTTTTCATATCCTATGTGGTGCTGTTGCAAGATGAATGGCTAGTAGATTTTTGCAATTTCTCTGTTGGGAAAACAAGGCACTTGGAATTAAGCACTTAATTGAGTCTTTGTGGGCCAAAGGCCTAGTTATTTCATCACAATAACAGTGAACTTCACTGAGGGACCCTCCATCACCTCTCATTCCCACTAAGTGAAAGATTTCAAGAAAATAAAGAGAAAATTTCAAGTTTGTATTGCCGATTGCAGTTATCAGATCTCATGTAAACCTAAGTTCTTTCTTTCAAAGCCTTAATGAGGTTTAATTTATGTACAATCAACTACATATACTTAAATTGTCCATTTTGATGATTTTTGACATGGTTGTAACATATCAAGTCATCACATATTCAAGGTACTAAAGCTTTCCATTAAACTCTACAGGACCTTGTGGCTCTAATTTATACATCCCTCACTCAATCCAATCCCCAAGCAAAATCTGATCAAATTTATACCAGCACTGAACTGATTGCATATTACAAAATTTTATGAGAATTCAATAACATCATATGCAGTCTTTTACAGTTTTCTTTTATTCAGTAAAGTAGTTTTTCCATGTTGTATGTAGCAATAGTTTGTTCCTATTATTGCGGAGTAGTATTGCATTGTATGTGTATACATATATATACACACCACAGCTTGTTTATCCATTCTCATCTTGATGACATTAGGTTATTATAAATACATTTATTTCTATGCATGAGTGCACACAACTCTTTTGAACAAACAATTTCTCACTGTAGTGAGTTGTAAACCAAATTTGTTTGCAATGTTTATTGGTCTATGTTACAGTATAAATGGTAGTTTTAAATGACCAGTATTCAAATCCTGGTTATTCAAATGGTATTTCTAAAACCCTGGACAAGACAAGGCCTACATCCCACTTCTCTCATTTGTAAAATAGAGATAAAAATATAACTCCATTTAAGGGTTCCTATGAGAAAAAATTGTAATTAACAGGCAATATAAAACACAGTCTTTGGAAACATGCTAAATGTCCAAAATTGCATTGTCATGATTATTATCAATTTCATGGCATGACATAACTGGTAGATTGTGGAAAAGAAATCTTTAATTGATTTGCCTCCAAATGGCAACTTAATAATTGCACAGATAAGCCTTTAAGAATTAGATTTTGCAAATATGACAGAACTGTCCATAATATTATGATTGCTTTGATTTATTTCTCTTGGTTTCTATAAACTAGTGTGCAATTAGTAAAGTCTGTTACTTAATGGTCATGTGGATAAGTCTGGCTGCTACACTAAATTCAACTAATTTTCCACTCAATCTGCTGTAGACGTGTGTGTTGTGTGTAAAATATTTCCTTTATATGAAAAAAAGTGATTTCTTTGAATTATAAGATTAATAATTTTTGGAATTTTATGATCATGTTTTTTACCCTTATAGATGTATTCAGGATTATAGTTCATCTTTCTCATCTTACTTTTAAAAGCTACTTTGATTACTTACCATTAGAAAATCCTGAGAAATAATTACTCTCCTAAGCTATACTGAAATTACATTACAGTGCATTAGGTGCTAGATGATTTTTATAAGCCATTTTTTTAAATGGGGGAAAAAAAATTGACCTTTATGTTAACTAGATGTTTGCAGGGTCTTTCTTTTCAATTTCTCTCGGCAAATGCTTGTACTGTTACCTTACGTGTAGGTCAACTTCCATTTAAGTCACATGTTTATATGAATAGGACTTACGAAACTAATTCAAGTTCACAGTTGATTTATTGTGAAACACCTATTTACTTAGGTAACAGTGAGGTGATGTATTGGGAAGGTTTTATACGCAAACTATGTTCATTACCTTCCCTTTAGCAGGTGAAGTCTTCTTGACTGCTGTTAGAAAAGCTCCTATTATATAGTTGGCTCGCTTTTGCTTTTTGGTAACTTCAATAAAGACAATCTTCTAAACTGTCAGAGATTTCTATCTCCATAAGAAAGTAATAATTTTAAAGAATACAATGAACAATAAGGCCTGGACACCTGAAAGTGAGGAGATGAATCAAGAGAAGTATGGAGAAGGAAGAAAGGAAAGAAATTTATTTTGTGGAGAACACTATAGAATAATAAAAGATAAAATGTTTACAAACTCAAGACCACAAATAGCGTGTCATAACATACTATATAAATAAATATGCAATGAGAAGAGAAAAGAGGAAAGCAGTAGTCTACTTAATCTCTTTAGATTCTCAAAATATCATTGTAAAGTATTTCTCTGATCTCTTCCTCTTACACTCATGTATGTTAGCATGGGAAAAAATGGTTTTAAATGCAGAAGCATATATAAAGTTAAATACAATAATGTTTTTGGGAAAATGATAAATTACAAGGCTGAGTTACCAAGAATGCCCACAGGCTACAGATTTTCTTTTATAATGATTTAAAATTAGAAGAAAAGTAAATAGCAACAACAAAAAAAGCAAAACATGTTGATCTTTCAAGATAGATATTTAATGTTTCTAGATTGCTTCTGATCCCTCATAACCACCACAATACTAAGATGAACTGCTAACAGAAATATGTGGATGCCTTTCTCTGGAGTAAGAATTTGGGCTTACAGATTATACAATATTAAGTACGCTCAGAACTGTCTCCAGATTGACTGCAGCAAACTAACTCTTACCAATAGAGGGTACGTGTTTCTGGATGGCCACATCACTTGCAAAACTTGGCATTATTCAGTCCATTCATCAATAAATATTTCTCTAGACTTGTTATAGTTCCAACTTTTCCAGCTGATAGGCATGAACAAAATATTCTAATTTCTACACCAATCATCAAGTGAGTAAAAAATTATTTTTCTTATAATTTGCATTTTTCTAGTTACTTTTTTGAATATCACTTTTTTATATTAGTGATTCATGGGGTTTCCTCTTCTGTAAATATCTTGTCTTTTTTTGCCTATTTCCTTATATTGCAGATATTAGTTCCTTGTCTGTTTTAGATGTAAGCATATTCCTACTATCTGTGAATTGTCTTATCTGTCCTTCAATGAAATTTTTAAATTATGATATAATTAAACATTTTTATAATTTTGTGGTTTATGTATTTGTGGCATAGTTTAAGAAATTCTTTTCTCTAGGAAAACATAGTATTTTATATTAAATTTCTTCTTTTTTACTGTATCTTTAACATTTATGTCTTCAATCCATGCAGATGGTACTTTGGAATACTGAATCAATAACAGGATGGGATAAATTACGCTGTAGTGATGAAACCTCAAAGACTGAGTGAGTGAACATCCACAACAAACACCTATTTCTCGTTCACACTACATGTACAGCATGGTTCAGAGAAGTTCTATCCACTGCAATTGTTTTGGAATTTTAGAATTTTTAGGACAATGAGTTACCACATCAGTAAGATGGAAAATGTCAAATAAGAAATCAACTTTCAAAGATTTTGGTGACATTTCCTTACTCAAACCGAGTCACATGAGCATAGAACTTAGTTCAATCAGTGAGGGGAAGGAGGCAGTGAAATCTTATCATGTGCCCTGAATATAAGAACTGTAATATTTGTGAATGGGCCACCATCTGAATCTCTTATTAGTAGATATCTCCTTTCTTAGTGGAGAAAAATCCAAAAGTGTAGTTCGGACATGGCATTTGGTTCAAAGTCCTAGATTTCTAAGAAACATATGTTAGTCTTTATATTACGTTTTGATTTGATTCTTCTTAATCCATAGGCATAGGAAATAAAAATAAAACAAGTTATCTATTTACCATAGAGTCAATAGGAATGGAAGATAAAGCACAGGAAAACTGCAATAAACCTCTTTTCAAGAAAGGGGAAGAACGGGAGACACACAGCAGTCACTAACCCACAGCAACTTTGCAGTACAACTGTGAAGAATATTTTTTAGGGTCCTGCAACCTGGGACCAGGGGATTTTCCTTGATTAATCCCTAATTTCTATCCTTGGGTGTTTTTCTCTTATTCAGTGTGCTCCATGGCACCTGGGTCCTTCTAGGAAATTCTTCCTTTTATAATAACATGTCTAGACTCATTCAATATACTCTTTAAAGTATATGCTGTATTAAATGATTAGCATCTTTATCAGCCCATTATTTGCTTATTGAAGCAAGAAAGCTCAAGGATCATTTTAAACCTTAAACAGTAATACTCTCTCAGTACAGGCTGGTGTTCTTTTGAGACTCATGATTTGCTGTGGAAGATGCACCTTCATTCTCTCCTTCCTACATTATTTTTGTTCCATTTATTTGGCTCCATATTTTTAGATGGACCTTTAATCTGACACCTATTAAAATATTTTCATAATATTTATGTTTTCTGAAAACTGTTTTAATCAGCTGATGCTCTTCAGAAATCTCAGTGTATCTATTATGGTAATTGTAATTGAGGAGCAATTGCTTCTTTGAAAGCTACAAATCCCTGCTTTCTGCACACCAGACAATTCTTTATACTGAATAGTCAAAAACAGCAACACATTCTACTGTCATGCTATTTTCAACCTCTTCGTCCAAAGCCAGGCAAATATTAATAATATTTCCTAAGTTTTCACACGAGATGTAAATATTTTTCCACTGCCCAGAATTGGTTTTGTTCTTTGAACTCTTTGTTTCCAAATCTCTTCTTCTGACATAGGTATACACATATTGGCATATGCAATGCCACAGATTTTAGGATACTTTTACATTCCCTCCCAGCAATAGTTTATACCAGTCATGGTGTACTAGGCTATGCTTCAGTAATAACCTCAAAAATCTGTCATTTACACAATAATTTTTTATGTGAGTTAATAGAAAGGAGGGCCTCTACCCATATAGATTTTGTCTCCTAAATAACATATTTTTGAAAAATAAAAATGATAGGTTCTTCAAAGTTGAAACTTTTGTATCATTGCACAATATCTATTCTATGTGCCATTGTCTCATCTGAGGGCTTCAGCCCCGGTAAGTTCACTGTCTGAGACAGAAAAATGAGAACAGAATGTTCTTGGGATAAAAGGTTTTATCCCAGCTTTGTTTTTGTGGTGGCAGGTGAAGTGCTAGAATCCTGTCTGCCTCAGGGAACATCTGCACGCAGCAAGCCGTTCTCTGCCCTCGGCCTCTCTACCACCTTGCAGTCTGGCAACACTGGGTGGAGCTCTTTATATAGAGTCAGTAATAGCTCATTGCCCACACATGTGTAAGCCTGCACCTGCGAGCATTGTACATGCCCAGTGGGGAAACACACCAGGATCAGGAGAGAATCCTGGTCATGGAATTTTCATTTTCTCTACAGCCATTCATATTGTCTTCTTTAAACACACAAACACACACAGATACACAACTATGGTTTAAACATGTTTAGTCAAGTTTATAAAGTTAAGTTTTACAAATTCAGCTATGCAAAGCAACCAACATAAAATCTATATAAAATTCACAACCAAACAAAAAGTTCCAAATTGTCTCACTGTGCAGATTTTTTTACAGTTAAATTGCTTAAATAATGGCACACTCATGAATTTCTATTGCTCTCCAACCTCTTTATCTACATGTAGGTTTATGTGATGTTGAAAAAGCCTCATATGCACCCACATTTCTTCAAGCTCACATAGACCCAGTCTGTTTTCCCAGGGAGTCTCAACTCTTCCTGTTTCTTCAAAGTCGTGATGCTTGTTCTCAGAAATTCTTGACAATTCCACATTTTTTGGAGGCTCAAGAAAGGCCTTGTTCTAGTCATTCAAGGGGTAAGTCAGAGTCAGAGATACAGCCAGGCCCTGGGTACTCAGCACACTGTGTGCAGTTCTAGATTTCTCTTAAGGACAGCTTCCTAGTCCACAGATCAAACTCGACATCTTTCAACATCATCTTCTCTGTTCCTCTTATTTCCTATTCATCTTTTACTGTCTACAAGCAGTTTCTTAATGAGGTCTTTTACATGGAAATTCAGATGTCTTAGATACTGACTGTCTTCAGTGTAAAGAAATGGTTGGCAGACTTTTATCTTTGACCAGGTGATGTGGCCTTCCTGTCACTGTGCCCGTGATGGCTGAAGTATGGAAGTTCGGCAGCCCATACGTCTCTCAGTACATGTTTACATTTGTAGGCTATTCTACGGGTATCTGTTCACTGGAGTGGCTGGCAAAATGCTTTGTTTTTTAGTCTAATGTGAATGAATCTTCTGTTTTAATGCCAAAATTCTGAGTATCTTCTCTATCACTTGCCCGTTCCATTTTTGACATTTTTACTTTTGGAAATATTTAGTTTCCCTAAAGTATAATGATTTTACTTTGAAAAATAGATAAGGTGACTATGTATATGTGATGACAAACTACAGATATGAAATCACTGGGCTTAAACATGAATAGATACACAATATTCTCAAATTAAAATATTTATGTAACAATGGGTTCAATATCTCAAGACACATTCTATGAAAAGCTTGTAAAATATTAAAATGTAGTGACCATCTTATAGAAGGCCAAAAGCTATTTATATGTGTATGTTTCTTTTAGAGTCTTGGCATAGTTCAATGCTCTCCTTCCTTTTTTTAATATCTAAGAATTTAACACTTTGGTCTGTGGAGAAAATAGCATCCCCCAATCTGAAAATGCCAACTATCTAGCAGTCTCAAGAGGCCAGCACTGAGGTACCTACACCCAGTCATTATGCAAATGTTTCAAATCACTTCTGTTTTACCACAAGAAAAGTTTATTCAACCTAGCAAATTTTATAAGCACAAGCAAAATAGACTATATTCTCTCTGTACATCCTCTGAGATGTTTTTCTTTCATTGTTTTCTTTAAATGTAAGGGATCAATTTTCTTCTTTATTCAATACAAGTGAGTAGTTGTCCCTTGCTTTAGTAGTCCCTTGATTTTGATAGTGATTCACAGGAAAACCATTTGAGTCTTTTCAGGTTTTGCATATTCAGTAGTAATTATTGCATGTGCTTGCTTTTAAATTGTGCATATCAATTGCAATTATAGTACAACTTCAAAAGTCCTTGTTATTTACCAAAAGAATTTAGACACCAAATCAGAAAAAAAAAAGCTTTTGCATTGTAATTACAAACTTAATGAAGTGATTTATATCTATATTTCACGAACACAGGCTGGTTTATATTTGCTCCTTCTAGATCCTGGCATGAGGCTTTATCTACTATTAGTGATGTTTTCCCAATACCATTAATTATGAGATAAAATATAATACATAGTATTTTAACAACAAACACTTATTCAAAAATTTCTGTTGATGTCACTTTTTTTTTTTTCCTTAGGAGAGCAAGGCAGAGGCTTTTATTTAGAGAGAAAGCGAAAGGACAGAACTCATGGCTCAGGCCGGGAGGGGACAAGAGAGCCCCCTGATGTCACTTTTTAGCAATAGCTATTTTCACAAGTTTTTTCTACTTTTTTAAATAGCATGGATCATCATGAAGAAGTAGTCCATATTTTTCAATGTTGTTTCGCTTTTAATAGCATTTTACTGTAGTTGTTCTTTATAATTTTGTTCAACAACTGTACTTGAGAGATGCCCTATCCTTTCCCGTTTAACAGTTTATGATTCACTGAAATTTGTGACTAAATGAAATAGAAAGGAAGAGACTACCAAAATTGATCATATTAAGACTGACAGGTGTGCTAAGAAAGCAAGTTATCAACCAAAGTCACTGAATCCAAAAAATGCTGCCAACATCAAATTGCATTGCTTTCTGATGGTGGCAACTGTGCTGGAAAATGACCAGGAGAATCTATATTTTTATCTGCACTGAACCATATAGATAAAGATATATAGATGTAGATATATACTAACAGTGTTTTATATACAAATAGATCATTTTTATATAGTTTATATATATATCACACAGCTAGCAGTATACAACATAAAATAAAAATAATATCATCCTATCCTTCTGCATTCTCAATCTTAACTGGGACAAAACCCCACTTATAGTTACATTATGAATTTATTCTGGTATTTGTCCTGGTATTTCTAGATGAGATTTTTATACAGCTATTTTATGATTTATCAATTAGAGATGCACATTTAGCTCCCTTATCATAATGCAATACACTTCTCTCAGTTTACTCTTCAGTTATATCACAGTCTCTGATCCGGTCAGTCATTTTCATGGTATGTTATACAAGTAGTGTACCATAAGTCTTTTTTCTTACCTCACATGCAGTTTTATAATTGTTATAAATGAGTTAATAATTGCCGTAATTTTCAGCTGCAGCATTTCTCAAGCTCCAGTTCTTATTTTGATCTTTAGTTCTTGCATAGTTTGAGCAATTTCTTTCCACAAAAGTCTGACTTACTGTCGTTATTTCCTGGAGGCTTTTTTTCATTCTGAATTCCTCAGTCTCTGTTTCACTAGCTCACACTCTCTCAGTCTGCCTCACACATTTTTTCACCTTTATCACACTCTTGCACTAGTTGCTTTCTTCCAATGTGATGGAAATACTGTTTGACTGGAGTATTAATTACACGAGTATATTCACTAGTCCTAGCTCATTGAACTGTTTCCTGTTTTCCACACTTTCTGTTTCCTGATTTTCACCCTCTTGTAGCTAGGATCTATCCTCTAGGAGTTTATTAATAAAAAGTGCTGGGAATATTAAATTTTTAATCATTTATATATAAGAAAATACCATTTTTATAATCTCACATTTGATTGATATATGGACGGGCTATATATATATATATATATGTCAGAGAAAGTTCTTCTCCATCATTCTATATATTCTAGAATCTGGTATTGTTATTTGAAAGACAAGTGTTACTATGATTTATCTTTCTTAGTATTCCTATGAATATGTTTATGTCTTTCTCAAAGGTTTTGGATCTTCTGTGAACATTTTATACTCACTCTTCTGGATACAAAGTTTATGCTTTAAAACTGAAAAACTTTTCCTTCAGTTCTGAGATTTTTTTTTTTTGCATGACCTCTTTAATAATGACTTTCACTGGATTGTCAATGTTCACTTTTTCTTCCTTTCAGAGATTGTATCTATTTGAAATTCCTCTAATTGTTTTCATTACCTGCTGTCCAGTGCCTTGTCTGGTCCCATTTTGTTCCTTGATTTATTCGGAAAATACTGTTGTCTCTTCATAAATGTAATATATGAAAATTTTCCATATAAATATATCCATTTCAGTGGTTGTTTGATCGATTTAAACTTTCATGTATGTTCTGAATTATCAATGTTCCTCCAGACATCTTTCTTTGCCTACTGTGGTTTCTGATGTTCCCATTAGAAATTTCCTTAAGTGTAATAAACCCTAGCTGTCCTCTCCACCATATAAATGAGTTAAGAAAAACATTAAGAAGTATATTTCAAGGAAAGATTTGTCCAGTGTTGGACTTTAAGGTGACTGAAAAGTGACCTGACATTTTATTGGGAGACCTCTGAACTATAGATATCTGAAGATCTTGAGTCTGGGATAGTTCAGATTTTCAAATAAAGAATATTGCAAGTTTATGCTTGAAGGAATATGCTTGGCTAAAGAATTTAGGTAAAAGGAATTAGGGGGCCAGCCACCCACTATAGAGAATCATATAAACGTCTGCTCTTTTCCTTCACCTCACTGCTGCTCTCTGGGTGGCCTTTGTGTTCCATTTGATGTTATCTCTAAATCTGATACCTCTTATCAATCCAATTCAGGTCTATCAGAACCTATGATGCTTTTTATTTCAAGTACTTTGCCATTGAAACTATATGTGTTAAAACAGTACATTGCCTTCCTTTTAGTGGGATTTGAAGAGAGAGAAGTAGTAAGAGTGTTGTCAAATGCCCTATTTAGCTAAATGTTCTTACTAGATAAACATTTGGTATTTCTTACTAGCTCATAATTTCCTGCTTTAGAAGTCTCATTATCATTAATAACTCTGTAACCATCTAATTTACAGTAAATCTCATTCTCATTTTTTCCTAAATATTTTATTTTTGCCTCTGGTAGAGAATTATTTAAAAACAAAAAATTTCATGCCAATATCACCTTGAAAATTCAAATTAAACTTTAATGTAACTAATATTTTAAACAGTTTTTTATTATAGATAAAATGATCCTGAAATATTAATTTTCCTTTTTTAAAATATAGCTTTATTGTGATAAGATTTGCATGCAATTACAATCCATTGATTCAAAGTGTAAAATTCAATGGATTTTAGTATATTTAGAGTTGTGCAACAATTGTCACTATTTTAGAACACTTTCATCACCCCAAAAGGAAACCCTGTACACATCAGTAATCACTCCCCATATCCCTCCAAATTCTCCCAGGCCTGGATGACCGCTAATCTATTTTTAGTCTCTATGGATTTCCCTGTTGTGGATCTTTCATATATGTGGTCTTTTGTGACTAGTTTTGTTCATGTAGCATAATGTTTTCTTTGTATTCCAGCTTTATCGTGATATAATTGATTTATAACGTTGTGTATGTTTAAGGTATACAGTGTGATGATTTGATACAAGTATATATGAGGTGTTAACTAACCACAATAGGGTTAGTTAACACCTCCATCACCTCACAAAATTACCTTTGGGTGGGTGTGTAGTGAGAACATTTAATATCAACTTTCTTAGCAACTTTCATTTATGTAATACCATATTGTTACCTTAGTCACCATGCTGTACATTATATCTCCAGAATATAGTTTGTCTTTTTAAAGATATAATTGACAAATGACATTATGTTAGTTTCAGGTACACAATATGATTCAATATTTGCATATATTGCAAAATAATCACCATGATAAACCTAGTTAACATCCATCACCCCACATAGTTACAAATTTTTTTCTTGAGAAGAGAACTTTCAAGATCTACTCTTTTAGCAATTTTCAAATATACAATACAGTACTATTAACTATGGTCACCATGTTGTGCATTATATCCCATGACATCGCTGTTGTTGTTATTATTAATTTTAGTGTGTGATTCCATATGTATGAAATGTCCAGAATAAGCAAATCCATACAGACAGAAAGCTGATTAATGGTCACCAAAGACTAGGGGGATAGGCACTGGGGAAATATTCTTCAAAGAGACAGAATTCTGTTTAGAATGATGAAAAGGCTCTAGAAATGAAGTAATGGTTTGCACATTGTACATGTATTTACCAACCCTGAATTATACATTTAAAAATTATTAAAAGGATACATTTATATTATGTATATTTCACTACAATAAGTGAAAAAGATTGGAAGGCTACACAATCACACATTCAGTTATTGCTTGGGTGGTAAAATGATAAAGATCATGCTTTACTTCCTCTTTACTCTGTTATAAATTGTATAAAAAAGCATACATTCCTAAATAGGGCAGGCAGTGCATTCAACTGGCTTTAGTTTATATAATAATGCAACAGCTTATAGTTCATCTGAACTTATCACATGACAAGTCTTCTGATATGAAAGCCCCTAGACCTCTAGATGAGCACAATAATACCAGCAGTGTTTTACGCACTTGGACAATATCCCTATTGTTAACTATAGTCACCATGATGTACATAAGATGTCAAGAACTTACTCATAATTACTCATCTTATAATTTTACCTTTTGACTAACATCACATTCTGTACCTCCACTTTCCAAATATTATTTTATTAGTTATTGTCAGAATTTATTTGTGTGTGTGTGTGTCCCAGTGAGATACAGAGATATAGATAAAAGTTATATAGATAAAGATAGATACATAGTTACATAGATACACATACACACATACATATTTTATATACAGATATAAAGATATACAGATTTATAGATACACATATACACACATGGCAGGTATGGTTATTCCTTTAAAGCATTCATGATACCCAGGTGTAAAAAAAATAAAGTTATATAAATAATATATCCCCATTTTTTAATAATATCAGTAACTTTTAAACTAATCATATACCTTTAGCTGTTTGCAATTTAAAAAAGTCTCTACATAACAGAAAGTGCACTTCTCTGTCAAATCTCCAAAAGAAACAGCTTCTATTGGCATAAAAAAGCACTTGTATTTTCAACATCAAATATAGGCCTGATTTCAAAGTAGATTATTGGCTAATTGTAACATTGAAACATAAAGATATCAAATGTTATTTTGAGGATAGTTCCATGTGAAAATGAACTTAAGAGAAAGGTTACATCAGAGCCTGTTCATGCACTAGCAATTAAGTAAAATATGAAAACTAATCTAAGTGGGGTCAGTAACTTATGTGTTTTGAAACCGTGTTTAAAAATAGTTTATTTGAATTTGATTTTTCAGTGAGCAGCCATTCATTCATTAAGAGTTGCCTGAGTAACTGCCATAACACTCTCATAGACCATGATATCTTAAATATGAAGTAGACACTCTTGTTGAGCATATTAGAGATCAGTGAGAGAATTATTCAAGCATACAAATTTAAAATAGAAATATTACTACTAGAAAGGTGGCAAAATTATGATGTGGAAACAAAGAGGAATGATTGAGTGATTTGATTTGTGAGAATTGGAAAGACTTAATTGAGCAGACAACACTTATCTGAGTAATTGAATACATATAGAAATGTATGTGATAGAGAAAAAGGGAAAGGGATTCTAAACAGAAGGTACAAAAGGCAATGTAAAAACACTTAATGATTAAGAAAGGGAGAGGGTCTGCCATGACCGAGACATAAGGGGAAGTTCATTGTTACTTCTGCCAAAGGTTGATGAAATTAAAATATGGATTTAGACACAGGTAGTGAAAGTATGCTAAGCTAAGAAATATTGATTTCATACTGAAAGTAATACAAATCACTGTAAGGGTTATGTATTGGAGTTTAAAAATCAGAATTATTTATTCATCATTTTCTATGTGTTCAACAGATATGTCTGGTTGTCATTTATGTGCAGATTGTCTGCTATGTCTATTATGAGTCAGACATTCTCATATGTGCTGAGGATAAAAGAAGTGAACTGTTCTTGTTTTTAAACAACAATAATGTAAGAAAATTAATCTAAGTACATAAAGGAGCATAGATGAGGTTGATGAGGACTTAGTAAAGGGAGGCATAATAGAAGGTTACTGAACTCACCCACCCAAGACACCCTGAGGGTCTGAACCAAGACAAAGGTAATGGGTATATTAAGGATGAGCTGTACTTGAAACAATCTTCTGAGATACAATCAATCGGAATTTTTAGTCAGTTGATCATGGAGAGGGAGGGAGTTGAGGTGACTTGGAGTTACTGATGTTTCTACCTTGGAACAACTTTGTATACACAGTGTAAAGCCTTTCCAATTACTGTTTAAGGTTAACACAATTGGTAAGCCATTCTTGGCATGTTTTCTAAAATGCCACCTGTGCTTTTATAATTGAAATGATGAAAGCTAATTTCATTATTTCTACAAGAGTCCAAATTTTCCCGGCACAAGTAGCCAGATGTATATTTGAGTGCTGACTAGCAGGAATAATTTAACAAAATACAAAAACAAGCCTTTTATTTTTCATGGAAGATTGATTCCTCAGTAGTAGTCATTTTCAGGTAATGCTGTAAAGGTAATTGTTCTCAAAATGTTTTTTTTTTAATTGAAAAGGACACAAGAAAGACAATTAAAATGTACAAACATCTTTAAGAAAAATAAATGAGATGTAATGTAGTTTTCTGAATATGTATCAGATGTAAATATATCCTCTAACTATTACAGATGGTAAATTATTCAGTTCTCAGTATCTGTAAATTTTTAGAGTGTGCTTTGATATTCATATACTGGATTTCTCATAAACTTCTCTTGCAGAAACTTTTTATTCCAGACCTTGGGCTAAAGAAGCTTTACATTTTAGAAATTAAAAGGCATTAAAGATCATTTGACCCAGTCCTTTAGTTTAACAGATGTGAAAACAGGAATTCAGAGGAACTAAATTCCTACAACTGAATGGAACGATTTTCCCAGCACAGGAAGTTCATTAGTGTAGGGCTGAAACTAGACCCAAATCTGCTGATTCCCTATTCCTGAGCTCCCAATGATCAGGTGTCTTAGTAAAAATTCTCCAAAACAATATCATGACATTGCTAATCCAAATCAGAGTCTTAATATAAAAGTGAAAAATAATTCCTCTGTGAGAAACCAGTTTGACAAGACTCATTGAGATGAAATTACTATTAAAACGACTCATTTTTTCAATTAGTATGTGGATTTCTCTTTTGTGACATTGAAGACAGTTCTAAATTATCCCTGTAATGTAATTTCATATTGTGTCACCCTAACTAAAACTTTATTTTGTTTTAATGCTTTTCTGATTGCTCAATACTCTGAAATTATCTATTGTTTTATTTGCTGATTGTCTCTTTTCACCAAGTAGATTGTAGATTTTATAAAAGCAAGGTCTTAGTGTCTCTATTTGTTGTAGTCACTCAAAAATTTACAGTAGTGGATAGAGTTGACACTCAGTATTTATTTTTCAACAAATAAATAGCTTCAGTGGTTTAATGAATCTTCTTCCAGATTCATTATTATCTAACTACTGAAATGGAAATGACTTGTGAGTTGGCTTTAAGCATTATTAAATTAAGATATTTTCAAGCAAGTAAAGGTAAATCTAAAAGTGTCACTCAAAATATACTAACAATATCAATACTAACATTAATAAAAAACTATCTGGCTCCTTACACCTTATATTACCTATTATTATGTAAAGTATATATTCAATAAATCCTTGTTGAAAAGAAATGTTTGTTAGAATAATGCAGCATAGAAAGTTATAATTTTCCTGGTCCTATCATAAAACATATTTAGAAACACACACGCATACAGATATAATTCAAACCATTAGTTCCTTCAAAATAAAGGGGATCAGTATTTTTAGGAAAATAAATCATTTGAAGTGCTTTCAGGTACAAGTAAGCAGAGACTTTGACTAACAGTATCTTTAAAAATAAAACAATTTTGCTGATATAAAAAATCTAGAATTAATCTATTTTTTTGTTATTTTATCACTGTCTTAAATATCACAGAACTGATATTTATAAATTTCTGTGCTTTTCTCTTATGATCACAAAATAGCTACTTCTCTTCAAAGCACCATGCATATTCACTGAAGAAGAATGTGAAAGTAGGAAGGAGAAAGGTCTTAGGGAGTTACGTCTATCCCCTTTACCACCCAAGAAAAATTTCTGTCAGAAATCCTCTCAGGAGGTTTTGTCTTACTGGTCAGGACTTAATCACTTGACCACATCTATCTGCAAAAAAGGATGGTAAAATAAGATTGCAATTATTACAGTTAATTTGGACCACTCATAAAACATTGCTTGGATTTGGACCCACTGTTGTTTCAAGACAGAATCTGCTACAGATCTATATCTTTCACAAATATAGATTCAAAAATTCTTTATGACTGCCAAAAGTTGGAAGTGACCAAGATGTCCTTCAATGGGTAAATTGATAAATATCCTGTGGTACATGCATACAATGAAACACCATTCAATTCTTAAAAGAAATGAGCTATGAAGCCAAGAAAAGACAAGGAGGAAGCTTAAATGCCTATTGCTAAGTGAAAGAAACCAATCGGGATAGATACTGTGTCATTCCAACTATATGTCATTCTGGAATAGGCAAAACTATGGAGATATTAAAAAGATCAGTAATTTCCAGGGATTTGGGGGAGAGGAAGGAATGCTTGTGGAGAAGAAGAATAGGGACATATAAGTAAATGGCTTGATTAAAAATATCTGGTTTAATTTATTTTTTAAGTCTTTGTTCTAATTTCTTTTTGATTATGTCAAAATGGTAAAATCTTTCATCTCTTTGTTGCTTCAGACAACAGCCTATATTATCAGTTTGGAAAGAGGGTTATGAGTTGGCAAAATGTGATTTGCAATAAAATCTAGTGATTGTCTAAGATTAGATGACTAGGTAAAGTGGCAAGGGGAAATCAGGATATTTTTATTGAGTATGTAAATATGTCTTTGGAATTTTCAGAACTACATGAGAAAAAGTAATCCTATAAACTCCTGAATTCCCAAAGATCAAGCAAGTTGTAGTCTCAAAGGTTTTTTTTTTTAAGGGGACACAGAAAAAAATAGTGTGTGATCACTGAAGGAGCAGACTAAATGATTGGTGCTATAATATTAGTTTTGAATGTTCTTATCGAGGGAGAGGTAACCAAAGATAAATCAGGAATATCCATTCAAGGTAACTTGTTCTCAGAATGTAATACTTCTTCCTAAAAAACCATTTGGTAAATCAAAAGTAAAACTACAAACATTTAACAGCTTTATAGTTCAGCTTGTGTGATGATACACATTCATTACATTTTATAAAATTATAAAAGAATATATCTCAAAGACTTCGTATGAGTAATATTCTCAGGATACTAAAAAGCAAGGCAACCACTTACCAGTTTTGTTTAAAATTTAAGTGTTCTTCCAAATAGCACCTTAGAATTTCTTTCTATGAACTAGCAGTCCAAATCATGCTTGAAATGAGGTATAATTTGTGGTAGTTAAATAGAAAAGAGTAGTTGTGTTAATCAACTCAGGTTATATTATCTATGCTAGATTAATTGGTAAAATATTTGTAGTTTGGTAATACAAACATGTAATCACCATATTTAGGGAAAGATTTACAATGTTATGTGCAAAATGAGTAATCTCTTAGACAGCATATGGGGTTTAGCAAAATCTGTTATCACTGGGATTTGAATCCCATGATAAAGTGAACTCTAAATATAAATATTGACAGTAAGTGAACCAGCTTGAATATTATATAGATATTAAATATAATTATTTAATATAAAATGTGAATATGTAACAGTATCTTTAATTTTTTCCCTCATGTTTTTACTTTTAACTTAAAGTTCTACTTTAGCTGTATTATGCCATAAAGTAGTTCTGAGTCACATAGCATAGCAACTCAAAAAGACTGGCTAGCAGCATTTATGCCCAACACATAACTTGCCCTGAGTTTGAAGGTGGTTAATAAATTTTATATCTGAGGGAAAACATTGAATTTCATTTCTAGCACTTTAAACATACTTCAAAATAAGGTTGGATTAAAGTCAGTATAAATCACAGCAGAATCTGAAATGATAATATAGTATATATGTCAGTGCTAGCGTTTCTGTCAGAAATCTTTTTATATATCAGAAAAAAACCCTTTGTGGGTGCTGTGTATATTGAAGAAGGATATATATAATCCCTTTTTTTTCATTGAATGGTGAGCGCTTTATGGATCAAGAAGCCACATGTCATCACAAAGTTGAAAATAAGCTTATACAATAGATCGGTATGAGATGAGAGGTAAAAGTTATAAGACTAGTTCTAGTTTTTAAAAGCCAGCCAGTATATCTGTAGATGGGAATGTTAATAGTCTATATTATAAGTTGCAATAAATATATCATATCTATTTATTTTTCCTACTTAGTTATACATATGCGTGTTACTAGAGTACTAATATTTGCTTTGTATCTTCACTTGTTACTTTTAACACCTATGTTGGTCAATATTTTAAAAACTATAGATACCATTTTTTTTCATTACACCTTTAGAGGAAAGGATGTTATTTAACACAAATAATAAAATTCACTCATTCATTCATTTATGCAACAAATAGTCTTAAGCATTATTATATGACAGAATTGCTCTAGACCTAGAGTCAGAACATTGCACACATAGCTAAAAAGCATTTTTTCCCAAACCACATATATTGCTGGGAAAGGTAGATGTTAAACATATGTAACACATATACATACACATATATATGTATACAGGAGGTGGGAGCAAATATTATGACAAGAAATAAAATAGTAAAATTATAGGGAATGATGCTGAGGTCTATCTTGTATTTCCCTAATAGGTGATATTTGGCAGTTTTTAGGGTAATTATTTTCCAACAAGAATGAAAGATTCTTTCTTCATTCAAGTGGAAAGCTTTTGAGGCAGTAATACACCAGCATGTCTAAGGAACAGTAAACCAGCAAGAGTGGAGTCAGCAGACTTATCACCCACACACAGTAGAGCAAGATATGCTGGGGCCTGTCAGCAGTGGTAAGACTCCTGCTTTAATTCTGAAAGAGATGAGTGTTTTGCAGGTTTTTGAGTGGATAAGCAACATATTCATGTATATGTATATGTATACAGGTAAATTCCATACTTCATCCAGATCTCTTACTGTTAAGCTAATGTCATTTTTATGTCCTAACTGCCAATCCACACTATTTTTAGCCATCTGTTTGCTTAGGATCCTTCATTGGTGACTTGTCTCTCAGATATTCCTTGCTTTGATGACCTTGACAGTTTTGAGTACTTACTGACCAAATATTTTGTAGAAGGTCCCTCCACTGTGATTTGTCTGATGTTTCTTTCATGATTAGACTGAAGTGATGGGTTTTCGGAGGAGGACCACAGAGGTAAAATGACTTTTACATCCCCTCACATAAAGGATTTTGACATGACTAATCACTGCTAATGTCAACCTTGACCGCCTGATTGAGGTAGTGTTTGTCAGCTTTCTTCCCTGTAAAGTTACTGATTTTTTTCCCTTTGCTTATTGTACTCTTGGAAAGAAGTCGCTACGAGCAGCCCACACTTAAGATATAGTGCTTCTTGCACATCAAATATCAATACAGATATTTGGAATTTCTTTGCATGGGAGGTTTGTTTATTTTTCTGTATTTATATAATCATTTATTTTCCTCAGTATAGAACTGTAGACACTTATTTTATACATTGGATTAAAATCCAATATTACTATATTTTTCTCAAGTTTTTCCAGCTTTGGCTAAGGGAAGCTCTTCCAGTTGGCTCCTATGTCCCTTTGGCATACTCTCAGGTATGTGTGTGTGTGTAGGAATTTTTCTTTTTGTTACTGTTCTTTGTTTGTTCTGGATTATATTCTTACTTCCTGGCATGACAATACCTCCAGATTATCTTGGATATATATCCTCTCCCAGGCTTAGAATTGTATATTTTTCCAAAATACTCTGTTTCCTTTAATTGGAGAATAGTATTAGAAGCTGAGATCTGGAAAATAGGTATATTCTTTGCTACTGGCAATGGTAAGTACATGAACGATGGATGCTGGAGCCAGCTTTGTTATAGGTAGAGTAGGAAGTTACAGATAGGCAGACAGAAGGCTTGAATATTCTATGTGGTAAAGATTTAGCTTGAAAACATCAATTATCTCATATTATTTTAGCATATATATGTATGGATACATACAGAAATATTTACAGATATGCACATATACCTTTCTCTGTCTGCTTCTGAGAGGTCTGAAAGCAATGATGCCCGAGTAGCAAGACAAGAGGGTGTGGAGGAAAAGAACTATGTAACCTTATGATTATTTCTCTCTTTTATGTCCCTGTCTTTTGATAATTCTGTCCCCAAGTTCTGACGTTCTCTTATGTATCTTAGCTTTATATTCTCTATTCCATGAGAAAAGAACACTATAGGGGCTATACAGGTAGAACTATTCCTTTATAAGGCAGGATAAGGCTCTAATAAGGTCTTTCCCCACACAGTAAGCCTGTGTTACTGAGAATGTTCTAGGGATATTTCATAATAGTTTTACTTCTGTTCCTGCCAGAGCCACAAGGGGATCTTTTGTGACTCTTCATTGTCAGAACCTGGTGTGGTTCCTGGAAATATAGCACATAAATATATGAGGATCTCCCTAAGATTCTGGCCTTTAGAAGTTTCTTATTCTCAAGCTTGTCCACACTAAGCTTCCAGAAACTGTAAGAATTTACTATTTAATTGGATTTGCTCCAGTTAATAAGATTTTGACTGTAACTTTCTGGATCCATTTATCTTTCAAGATTTTGCAGTGTTTTTTTGCCCAAGACCGGAGTTTTCTGATGGATCCTATGTAAGTCATTGATTTTCAGTTTGTCTATCGTTTCCTGTCATTGATGTAAGGATGGAAGTGATGATTTCCAACTTCTGCACATTTTGAACTGAAAACAGGAGGTTGGATTTTATTTTAAGGACTAATGTGTAGAGAACAGATTATAAGGGGCTGGTATGGAAGCAAGTGTGTTCTTAGAAGGCAGCTTCATTTTGACTATATTTCAAAGAAAATCTCAAAATGTTTCCATAAGCAGGAGAGAGAAGTAAAAGAGAGAGAAAAAGAGAGAGAGAACTGTTAAGGATGATAATAAAGTTTTTAACCCGAGCAGTAGAAAAATGTAGTTGCTATTTACTCTCATTAGGAAAAGAGAAGAAAGCAAAGATTTTTTGAGGATGGTGGAAAAGAAAGAGGAGAAATGAGGCCAGAAAGACAATAAAATATCAGAAAATGATTAAAATATATATTATTAAAGGAAATGTCAAAAATAAAGGGCATAACCTAATATACTGAGGTAATTGTGTGGGAGTATAAAGGGAAATTTGGAAAGAGAAATACTTTGTTAGAATTTAGTTTGCTGAGAACTAAAAATCCTTCCCCCAAAGACTAAATTCATCATGACTTCATTCTACTGATGAGGAAGGGTAAAAGTAATTAAACTTGAACAGAGAAATACCTTGGAAACTATGGTTTTTCCAACTGTTTTTGGTTTAGTTACTAGTCACATAAGATTTATTTTCTTTTTGTATTCTTCTGAAGTTATGTGTTAAAAATAACTACTTGTCACTACACACTGGTTATATACTGGTTAAACACTACTTATAATTTTTATGTTTCCTTTTCAATCACCAAATTTTTAATTATACTGCAAAGGTACTAGTTTGCATTATGGTCTAATGCTTTCTATAAATCTGATTATGAGAGTAAATGTCTTTAAGATGCTTTACAAAAGTTAATCTGTAAATTCAAAAGCAAATGGAAAGAGTACATTATAAAAAAGAATAACAGTTTGGAGAAGCTGGGGGAAAAGATGGAAGAATAGGGAGGCAAGGCAAAAACCTCCTCTCATATATATACCAAGGAAACAACTACAGAAAATACAACTAACCCTGAAAGACCTGAAGAGTGCAGAATAGAACGTCTACACCTGGTGAATAAGAGAAGACCACACAGAAAAGTATAAAGTGGCAGCGCTGCAATCAGTCAGGACACAAGCCCTTCCCCAATCCCAGCCCACAAGCAGGAGGGCGAGGAATGGAGTGCGGAGGGGAGAAGCACTCAGGAACTCTGCACACCTGGCCCTGGAGATCTGCTTTGGGAACACGAGGCCACATTGCATTGGTCTTTGATGATCAACAAGGCTGGACAGCAGGGAGAGTTGGAGCATTCTGGGAGGCTGAGATTCCTGCTGCTTGTGAAGGACAGCATGCTCTGTCAGGCCAGCTGAGACCCAACAGAAGGCAGAAGTGTGAAAGATTTACAAGAGCAGGCAGGGTACCAGAGGGACAGAGGTTAGCCAGAGCTTTCTCCACAGAATAAAAGGCAGGTGGACAACACTGCCCCCAACCCCATCCAGCCAAACAGGTTGAGTGCTAATGGGAGCCAACTTCAAATGCTCCCACCCCTTCAATGGGCTCAGCCCCAAGTTACTTCCTTGCATACTTATTCTGCCCACCCTGCTCTCCCAGCAGCAACACCATTGCTGCCTGGCAGGCACAGTGCATTTGCACCCACAATAATTCTTGCAGAAGTGCCATTGCCTGCACACATAGGGCCTCTGCTGATATAGATTAGCCCCTGCCTGCAGATAGGCAGGAAGGCAGCCCCACCCAAAGCCCACCAATAGCAACTACAGCTCCACTGCAAAGGAGAACTAGGCATTGGTGAGCAAAGCGTCCTGAGCTTCTGGGCACCACAGAACACCTTCTTCATAAAGCCACTACTCTCTAGAATAGGAGGCATAGAGGATCCAATTCAAATGAAGAAACACAGAAACATGGACAAAATGAGGAGGAAGAGGAATATGTTCTAAACAAAAGAACAGGATAAGACACCAGAAGAGGGTTAAATGAAATGGACATCATCAATATTATTGAGAAAAGATTTCAAAATAACAATCATAGATATTCTTATTGACCTGTGGAAAAGAATTAATGATCTCAGGGAGAATGTCAACAAAGAGAAGAATTGAAAGATCCACTCAGAGCTGAAGAATACAGTAACTGAAATGAAATATACAATGGAAGGAATGAACAATAGATTTCTGCAAGCAGAGGAAACAATCAATGAGATGGAAATTAGAGAACAGGAAAACAGTGAAGCTGAGGAACAGAGAGAAAAAAGAATCTCTAGAAATGAGAGGATGCTGAAAGCTGTGTGACAACTCCAAATGAAATAATATTTACATAAAAGGGGTACCAGAGGGAGAACAGTGAGACAAAGGAGTAGCAAGTCTTCTTCAAGAAATAATTGCTGAAAACTCCACCAATCTATGGAAGGAAATAGACACACAGGTTATGGAAGAGCAGAGAAACCCTAACAAAAGGAGCACCAGGAAGACAACACCAAGACATATAATAATTAAAATGATAAAGATTAACGATAAAGAGAGGGTATCAAAAGCATCCAGAGAGAGGAAGAAAATTATCCAAAAGTGAAATCCCATAGGGATATCAGCAGATTTCTCAGCAGAAACTTTACAGGCCGAAGGGAGTGTTGTGAAATACCTTATGTATTGAAACAGAAGAACCTTCAACCACGAATCCTGCATCCAGCAAGTTACCATTCAGAATTGAAGGAAAGATTAACAATTTCCTAGATAAACAAAAGTTAAAAAAATTCACCACCACTAAACTGACCTTACAGGATGTGTTAAAGGGAATGAGAAGTAGAGATTAACAATTTCCTAGATAAACGAAATTTAATGGAATTCACCACCACTAAACTGAACTTACAGGATGGACTTCTATAGATGGAAATGTGTTAAAGGGACTTCTATAGATGGAAATATTTTTCATCAGTGAAAATAAATTCACAATAAAGGTAGTAGAACAATTACTACGCAAGTATGAAATTAAAAAAAGCCAGTGAAACCAACTATACACAAAATCAGTTAAGGTATACACAAAAAATGCAGATTATGACATCTAATACATATACTCTGGAGGAAGAAGAAAAATATAAAAGTACTTTTAGGCTATGTATGAAATAGAGTGACCAAATATAGACTATTATATATCTAGGAAACTATCAGTGAATCTATGGTAACCACAAGTATAAAGCCTATGATAGATAGACAAAAAATGTAAAAAAAAAAAAAGTCCAACCACAATACTAAAGAAAACCATGAAATAATAAGAGTATAACAGAGGAAGAAAGGATCAGAGAGAAACTACAAAAGTAACCAGAAAAAATTAATAAGGTGGCAGTAAGTACATACCTATCAATGATTACTTTAAATGTGAATGTACTGAATACACCAATCAAAAGACAGAGAATGTCAGAACGGATAAAGAAATAAGACCCATCTATATGCTGCCTACAAGAGACTCCTTTCAGACCTAAAGACATACATAGACTGTAAGTGAACAGATGGAAAAAGATATTTCATGCAAATAATAGGAAGAAAAATGCAGGAGTAGCAATACTTGTATAGGACAAAATAGATTTCAAAACAAAGAAAGTCAGAAGAGAAAAGAAGGACATTACCTAATGATAAAAGGATCAGTCCAACAAGAGGATATAACAATTATAAATATCTATGGACCAAACAAAAAAAACCCAAAATTCATAAAACAAATATGAACAGACCTAAAGGGAGAAATAGACTGCAACTTAATATTAGGGGACTTTAACACACCACTTATGTCAATGGCTAGATCACCCAGACAAAAAATAAATAAGAACACAGGGACATGGAACCAGGGACCAGATCAGATGGACTTAGTAGATATACACAAAATTTTCCACCCAAAAGCAGCAGAATACACATTTTTCTCATGTGCACATAGAACATTCTCCAGTATAGATCACATTTAGGCCATGAAAGAGCCTCAGTAATTTGAAAAAGATTGACCTTGTATCAAGCATCTTTTCAGATCACAGTGGTATGAAGCTAGAAATAAATCATAAAGAAAACAAAAAAAATTAAAAACATGGAGGCTAAATAACATGATTGTAAATAATCACAGATCAATGAACAAATCAAAGAAGAAATCAAAGAATACATTGAGACAAATGAAAATAAAAGTACAACAGTTCAAAATATGTGGGATGCCACAAAAGTGGTTCTAAGAAGGAAGTACAGAGCAATACGGTCCTACCTCAAGAAATAAGAACAATCCCAAATAAAAAGTCTAAACTCACAATTAATGAAATTAGAAAAAGAACAATGATACCAAAAGTTAGTAGAAGTAGGGACATAATAAAGATAGGAGCATAAATAAATTCAAGAAAAATAAAACAATAGAAAAAATCAATAAAATAAAGAGCTTGTTCTATGAGAAAATAAACAAAATAGACAAACCAGACATCAAAAAAAGAACGTGGACACAAATAAAATCAGAAACAAAAAAGGAACAGTTACAACTGACACCACAGAAATACAAAGAACTATTAGAGAATTCTATGAAATATTATATGACAATGAACAACCTAGAAAAAATAGACAAATTCCTAGAAAAGTACAACCCTCCAAAACTAACCCAGGAAGAACAGAAAATCTGAACAGACCAAACAGTAGCAACAAAATTGAGTTGGTAATCAAGAACTCCTAGTAAACTAAATTCTGGGACCAGATGGCTTCACAGCTAAATTCTACCAAACATTTAAAGAAGAGCTAATACCCATCCTTCTTAAAGTATTCTGAAAAGGAGACGAGGAGAGAATACTTCCAATCTCATTCTATGAGGCCAGCTTCACTCTAATATACAAAGACACTACAAAAAAAGAAAATTATATCCCTGATGAACATAGAAGCAAAATTTTTAACAAAATACTTGAAAACTGAATTTAAGAACACATCAAAAGGTTCATCTATCACAACCAGGTAGGATTTATTCCAGGGATGCAAGGCTGGTACAATATTAGTAAATCAATGTGATACACCACATTAACAACAACAACAAAAGGATAAAAATCAAGTGATCATCCGAATAGGTGCGGAAAAAGCATTTGACAAAATTCAGCAACCATTCATGATAAAACTCTCAATAAAATGGATAGAATGGGAATGTACCTCAACATAATAAAGTCCATATATGACAAACAGACAGCTAACATCACACTTGATAGCAAAAGCTAAAAGATTTTCCTCTAAGATCAAAAACAAGAAAAAGATATCGACTCTCTCATCATATTTGTTAAACATAGTACTGGAAGTCCCAGCCACAGCAATCAGAGAAGCCAAAGAGATAAAAGGCATTCATAGGATTCAAGATGGCAGTGTGAGAGGTGAGACAGATAACTCCTCCCAAAACCACATATAAATAGAAAATGTAGTTAATACAACTAATTCTAAAAGAGCAACAGGAAAGAAGGCTGGACCAGACTGCATACACCTGGAGAACAGAGCAGACATCACAAAACAGGGTACCAGCTCCACTCCCCTCCAAACCCTGACCTCACTCAAGCAGATGAGCAGTTCCAGAGACTAGAGATTCTTGGCACTAGAAGGCGCCACATAGAAATATGAAACATCAAAGAAACCTGGTTCAGACCAAAATCTCATAAACCCCAGAAAAAGGGCCAAAGGAAATTGAACTCACCAATCTTCCTAAAAAAGGAGTTCAAAATAAAAATCATAAACATGCTCATGGAGGTACAGAAAAATATTCAAGAACTCAGGGATGAATTTAGGACAGAGTTTCAATCATTAATAAATACAGTATCTGAAAGAGAGAGGGATTAAAGATGGCGGGGTGAGAGGTGAGACAGAGGCTTCCTCTTAAAACCTCATATAATAGGAAAATAAAGCTACTACAATTACTCTTGAAAGAGCAATGGGAAAGAGGATGGCAACAAACTGCATACACCTGGAGGCAAGAGCAGCCCTTACAGAAAAGGGTAACGTAGGAAAGCTGTGGTCCAGCGAGATCCAAGCCCTTCCCCTGCCCCAGCTCACCAGTGGGAGAAACAGGAATGGAGCAGGGAGGGAGTGGAGATGTGGGACTGATGAATACCTAACTCTGGAGATCTGCTCTGGGAACACAAACCTACATTTCATGGTGCTTGCAAGATACTCTTGTAATTAGGGGGTTGGAAAGCTAAGACAGGCAGAATTCCTGGAGAGACTAAGAATCCAGCTGCTTGTGAAAGCAAGGATTCATACCCAGCTGCTCGGGGACAAAAGAAAGGCGGGCAGTCTGAGAGACTTCCTAACAAAGAAGCCCTTAGCAAGAGGGCTGCTAAAGGGGCAAGGATGGCACAGAGCTTACTGCTCAGGAGAAAGGACAGGCAGAAAAAATTGTCCAGGTGCACTCTGCCCAGCAGGTTGGGAGCTTTCATGATCTTCAGGTGCTCCAGCTCCCTGGCTCCCTACATAGCACCAAGAACCCCTTCTGTGACAGGCAGACTAGTGCGACTTTCTTCTGGCCAGCCCCACTGGGCTTGCAAACCGGGAAATCCTTCCCTGGTGTTAGGCCAGCCAGAGGGAAGATCTGTCTACAGCAACTAAAAACGCAAAGCACAGAGGCTTATACCTGTGTGTTCAGCACAGTGGTTCAGGCAGTGGAGAAAGGCATAGCAGCCAGGAACCAGCAAACAGCTCTTACCTCCCAGGAGGCACCAATACCACTCCCCTAAAATCCCCGCATTGCTTCAGGGGCTGAGCAGCTCCAGAGAGTAGAGCTTCTGGGCACTACACAGCGCCATACATAAATATGAAACGTCAAAGGAACCTGGTCCAGAGTAAAATTATGAACACAACTCCTGAGAAAGATTTAAATGATATGGACCTTATGACTCTCCCTGAAAGAGAGTTCAAAATAAAAATCATTAACATGTTCATGGAGGTATGGAAAGATATTCAAGAATTCAGGAATGAATTCCGGTCAGAGATCCAATCATTGAAGAGCACAATGGACGGTATTAAAAGCAGATTGGATACTGTGGAGGAGACAGTAAATGAAATACAAACTAGAGAAGAGTGAGGGACAGAGAGAAAAAAGGATCTCGAAGAATGAAAGAATATTGAGAGAACTGTGTGACCAATCCAAACATAACAATATTCGCATTATAGGGTTACCAGAAGAAGAAGAGAGAGAATAAGGGATAGAAAGTGTCTTTGAGTACGAGATTGCTGAAAAATTCCCCAATCTGGGGAAGGAGATAGTCTCTCAGGCCATGGAGGTGGGCAGATCTCCCAACACATGGGACCCAAGGAAGACAACAGCAAGACATAGAGTAATTAAAATGGCAAAGATCAAGGATAAGGAAAAACTATTAAAAACAGCCAGAGAGAGAAATAGGATCACATACAAAGGAAAACCCATCAGGCTATCATCAGACTTCTCAGCAGAAACCTTACAGACCAGGAGGGAGTGGCATGATGTATTTAATGCAATGAGCCAGAAGGGGCTTGAACCAAGATTACTTTATCCAGCAAGATTATCATTTCAATTTGAAGGAGGGATTAAACAATTCCCAGATAAGCAAAAGCTGAGAGAATTTGCCTGCCACAAACCATCTCTGCAGAGTATTTTGGAAGGACTGCTATAGATGGAAGTGTTCCTACAGATTAATAGCTGTGACGAGAGGTAATAAAATGACAGCAAAGAAAATAGAACAGCTAATTACTAAGAAAATGCAAAATTAAATTAACTATACCCAAAGTTAATCAAGGGATAGACAAACAGTACAGAATATGATACCTAATATATAAAGAATAGACTAGAAAGAAAAAGGAGGAAACAAACAAACAAACAAAAAAAGAACCTTTAGATTGTGTCGGTAATAGCATATTAAGGTAGTTGTTAGACTTTTAGATAGTAGGGAAGTTAACCTTGAACCTTTGGAAACCACAAATCTGAAGCCTGCAATGCCAGTAAGTACATACTTATCCATAATCACCCTAAATGTAAATGGACTGAATGCACCAAACAAAAGACACAGCGTCACTGAATGGATAAAAGAACAAGACCCATCTATGTGCTGACTTCAAGAGACTCACTTTAAACCCAGAGACACACAAACTAAAAGTGAAGGGATGGAAAAAGAGATTTTACCCAAACAACAAGGAGAAAAAAGCAGGTATTGCAGTACTTGTATCAGACAAAATACACTTCAAAACGAAGAAAGTAGCCAGAGATAAAGAAGGACATTACATAATGATAAAGGGGTCAGTCCAACAAGAAGATATAACCATTATAAATATATATGCACCCAACACAGGAGTGCCAGCATATGTGAAACAAAAACTAACAGAAATAAAGGAGGAAATAGCAATGCATTCATTTTAGGAGACTTCAACACACCACTCACTCTAAAGGAGAGATCAACCAGACAGAAAATAAGTAAAGACACAGATGGACCTAACAGATATCTACAGAACTCTGCACCCAAATACAGCAGGATACACATTCTTTCAAGGGCACATGGAACATTTTCCAGAATAGACCACATGCTAGGCCACAAAAAGAACCTCAGTAAATTCAAAAATATTGAAATCCTACCAACCAACTTCTCAGATCACAAAGGTATAAAACTAGAAATAAATTTTAGAAAGAAATCAAAAAGGCTCACCAATATATGGAGACTTAACAACATTCTCCTAAGTAATCAATGGGTTAACGACCAAATCAAAACACAAATGAAAAAAATGTATGAAGACTAATGACAACAAAAACACAAAGCCACAACTTCTGTGGGATGCAACAAAGGCAGTTCTAAGAGGAAAGTATATTGCAATCCAGGCCTATTTAAAGAAGGAAGAACATTTCCAAATGAATAGTCTAAAGACACAATTACTGAAATTGAAAAAAGAAGACAAATGAGGCCCAAAGTTACCAGAAGGAGGCACATAATAAAGATCAGAGAAGAAGTAAATAAAATTGAGAAGAATAAAACAATAAAAAAAATTAATGAAACCGAGAGCTGGTTCTTTGAAAAAATAAACAAAATAGATAAACCCCTAGCCAGACTCATTAAGAGAAAAAGAGAATCTACACACATAAACAGAATCAGAAATGAGAAAGGAAAAATAACGACAGACAGACACCACAGAAATGCAAAGAATTGTAAGAGAATATTATGAGAATCTATACGCTAACAAGCTGGAAAACATAGAAGAAATGGACGACTTCTTAGAAAAATACAACCTTCCAAGACTGACCAAGCAAGAAACAGAAAAACTAAACAGACCAATCACCAGCAACGAAATTGAATCGGTAATCAAAAAACTACCCAAGAACAAATCCCCCGGACCAGATGGATTCACTTCTGAATTCTACCAGACATATAGAGAAGAAATAACACCCATTCTCCTTAAAGTTTTTCAAAAAATAGAGGAGGAGGGAATACCTCCAAACTCATTCTATGAAGCCAGCATAACTCTAATACCAAAACCTGGCAAAGACGTCACCAAAAAAGAAAATTGCAGACCAAATACCCTTGATGAACATAGATGCAAAAATACTCAACAAAATAATAGCAAACCGAATTCAAAAATACATCAAGAGCATCATTCAGCATGATCAAGTGGGATTCATCCCAGGGATGCAAGGATGGTACACATTCGAAAATCCATCAACATCATCCACCACATCAACAAAAAGAAGAACAAAAACCACAGGATCATCTCCATAGATGCCTAAAAAGCATTTGACAAAATTCAGCATCCATTCATGATTAAAACTCTCAACAAAATGGGTATAGATGGCAAGTACCTCAACATCATAAAGGCCATATATGACAAACCCACAGCTAACATGATACTTAATGGCGAGACGCTGAAGGCTTTTCATCTAAGATCGGGAACAAGACAGGGTTGCACACTCCCTCCACTGTTATTCAACATAGTACTGGAGGTCCTAGCCACGGCAATGAGACAAAACAAAGACATAAAAGGCATCCAGATTGGTAAGGAAGAAGTCAAATTGTCACTATTTGCAGATGACATGATATTGTACATAAAAAACCCTAAAGACTCCACTCCAAATCTACTAGAACTAATATATGAATTCAGCAAAGTGGCAGGATACAGAATTAACACACAGAAATCTGTTGCTTTCCTATACACTAATGATGAACTAACAGAAAGAGAAATCAGAAAAACAATTCCATTCACAGTTGCATCAAAAAGAATAAAATACCTAGGAATAAACCTAACCAAGGAAGTGAAAGACCTGTACTCTGAAAATTACAGGACACTCCTGAGAGAAATTAAAGAGGACACTAACAAATGGAAATGCATCCCATGCTCTTGGCTAGGAAGAATAAATATTGTCAAAACGGCTATACTACCTAAAGCAATCTACAGATTCAATACAATCCCTATCAAACTACCAACAGCTTTCTTCAGTGAACTGGAACAAATAATTCTAAAATTCATATGGAACCACAAAAGACCCCGAATAGCCAAAGCAATCCTGAGAAGGAGGAATAAAGCAGGGGGAATTATACTCCCTGACTTCAAGCTCTACTACAAAGCCACAGTAATCAAGACAATTTGGTATTGGCACAAAAAAAGACCCAAAGACCAGTGGAACAGAATAGAAAATCCAAACATTAACCCAAACATATACAGTCAATTAATATTTGATAAAGGGGCCTTGGATATTCATTGGGGAGATGATGGCCTCTTTAGCAGCTGGTGTTCGAAAAACTGGACAGCTACATGTAAGAGAATGAAACTGGACTACTGTCTAGCCCCATACACAAAGGTAAACTCAAGGTTGATCAAAAATCTGAATGTAAGTCATGAAACCATAAAACTCTTAGAAGAAAAACATAGGCAAAAATCTCTTGGACATAAACATGAGCGACTTCTTCATGAACATATCTCCGCGGGCAAGGGAAACAAAAGCAAAAATGAACAAGTGGGACTATATCAAGCTGAAAAGCTTCTGTACAGCAAAGGACACCATCACTAGAACAAAAAGAGATCCTACAGTATGCTAGAATATTTTCATAAGTGACGTATCTGATAAGGGGTTGATATCCAAAATATATAAAGAACTCACGCACCTTAACAAACAAAAAGCAAATAATCCAATTATGAAATGGTCAGAGGACCTGAATAGACACTTCTCTAAAGAAGAAATTCAGATGGCCAACAGGCACATGAAAAGATGCTCCACATCGCTAATCATCAGAGAAATGCAGATTAAAACCACAATGAGATATCACCTCACACCAGTGAGGCTGGCCAACATCCAAAACAGAAACAACAAATGTTGGCGAGGATGTTTAGAAAAGGAAACCTTTCTACACTGCTGGTGGGAATGCAAATTAGTTCCACCATTGTGGAAAGCAGTATGGAGGTTCCTCAAAAAACTCAAAATAGAAATACCATTTGACCCAGGAATTCCACTCCTAGGAATTTACCCTAAGAATGCAGCATCCCAGTTTGAAAAAGACAGATGCACCCCTATGTTTATTGCAGCACTATTTACAATAGCCAAGAAATGGAAGCAACCTAAGTGTCCATCAGTAGATGAATGGATAAAGAAGATGTGGTACATATACACAATGGAATATTATTCAGCCGTAAGAAGAAAACTAATCTTACCATTTGCAACAACATGGATGGAGCTAGGGCATATTATGCTCAGTGAAATAAGCCAAGCCGAAAAAGACAAGTATCAAATGATTTCACTCATATGTGGAGTATAAGAACAAAGAAAAAAAACTGAAGGAACCAAACAGCAGCAGACTCACAGAACCCAGGAACGGACTAATAGTTACCAAACGGAAAGGGAGTGGGGAAAATAGGTGGGAAAGGATGGATAAGTGTGAGAAAGGGGCATTACGATTATCAGACGTAATGTTGGGGGGGCACGGGGAGGGCTGTACCACTCAGAGAAGACAAGTAGTGATTCTATAACATCTCACTACGCTGATAGACAATGACTATAATGGGTTTGGTGGGGGGCACCTGATGAAGGGGTAGTTTAATAACCATAATGTTTCACATGTAATTGTAGATAAATGATACCAAAATAAATTATATTAAAAAATGCATTAAAAAGATCATCCATCATGATCAAGTGGGATTCATCCCAGGGATGCTAGGATGGTACCACATCCGAAAATCCATCAACATCATCCACCACATCAACAAAAAGAAAGACAAAAACCACATGCTCATCTCCATAGATGCTGAGAAAGCATTTGACAAAATTCAACATCCATTCATGATAAAAAGTCTCAACAAAATGGGTATAAAGGGCATGTACCTCAATATAATAAAGGCCATATATGAGAAACCCAGAGCGAAATGGGCACCCTCCTGCACTGTTGGTGGAAATGTAAACAGGTGCAGCCACTATGGAAAGCAGTATGGAGGTTCCTCCAAAACCAGTGACTAAATATGGGTGGGAGCCACCATATAGAAATATCATATGACCCAGTTATTCCACTTCTATCAATTTAGCCAAAATCCATGATCACTTATGTTTATTGCTTCATTATTTACCTTAGCCATGATATAGAAGAAACCAAAATGTCCGTCAATAGATGAATGAATAAAGTAGATGTAGTACATGTACACAATGGAATATTATTCAACCAGAAAAAGATAGAAATTCTGCCGTTTATGACAGTATGGATGGACCTTGAGGGTATTATGGTAAGTAACAAGCCAGGTGGAGAAAGACCAGTATGATATTATTTCACTTAATTGTTGAATCTAAAAACAAAACAAAGCAAAATGAAAAAAACAGCAGTAGTCATATACCTTGAGAAGTGACTCGTGGTCACCAGCATGGAGGGGTTTGGGTGGGTAAATGGTGAATATGAGTGGGATAAACAGCACAAAAATTTTTAATCATAATATAAGTTGTTCATGGGGATGGTAGTACAGCATGGAGTATATAGCCAGTGATTCTGTAATATCTTTCTATGTTGACAGATGGTCATTGCATTAGTTAGTGTGAGGATTTAATAATGTAACTACTGAACCACTGTGTTGTATACTTGAAACCAATATAAGACTGTATATCAACTATATTTCAACTAAAAAAAGTAAGTTGCATGAAAGTGAAACTTTCTTCCAGTCTCATTCTGAGAAATTCAGCAGCAGAAATATATCTTTTAATTATTTAACTATACTAACTTCTGGTTTTATTTAGAGGATGGAGACTGTGTATTCTTAAGTTTACACATGTATTTAGCCCAATACTACATTTAATTTGCCTAGATAATTATGATCTTATGGAAAATATCAGGTACACATTAAAATTCAGAATTTTGTTAACTGACTTTCCAGCACACATGTTGAAAAGTTTACATTATTTAGTAAAATTCCAATCCAATGTGGTTAATTTTGTATCAGTTAAAATGTAACTTAAGCAACCAGCTAATTCTCTACTTCTTGTTCATTCTTGTTTCATGTATTTGCTCTCATATTCAGTACCATTTTCTTGGTTGGAAATGTAGTGGATTAGCTTATTTGAATGAAGACCTACTTTTGAGGGGAAAAGAAAAACAAAGGGCTTGGAACAGACAAACATGAGCACTGAAGTGGAAACAGGGACTTGAATGCTGTGCTTTTCTCTTTCTACTATCTTCTTTTCCCTCTATTTTCTGCTCTTCTCAATGAATCCTAACCACCCTTATTCAGAAGTTTTCAATACTTCAGTTTACATGGTGAAACAGCTTAATTAATATGATAAAGACACTCCTTTATTTAAGAAACTGGCCACAGAGTGGTTATAATCCCTGAACCAAATTCCACTATCTCTAGAAGGAATTTCACTGAGCTCAGTTTGAGTGAGAAGTTAGTCCTAAATTAGTCAACTATGGCATAAATTGATAGTGTTGACTTGAGCAAGACTAATCTCCTTTTAGCCACTGTGTTGGGTAGGAGGATTAGGAAAGCTCATTTCTAAGATGGTCTGGTGTCTTGTCTGAGGGTTTCAACCCCAGGCAAGTTAATGATGGGTTCAGTGAGACTGAGAAATGGTAATGGAATGTTCTTGGGGTAAAAGGGTTTATACCCGGCTTTATTTTCACTGTGATGGGTTGAGCACTAGAATCCTGCCTGCATCCAACAGTCTTCAGGTCTGTGATCCAGCTCTGTCTGCCCCTGCCCAGAGCACTGGGTGGGCTCGTTATATAGTGACTCAGGCAATAAAAGCTCTTTGCCTACTGGTATGGAAACCTCAGCCTAGCAGTAGGCCAATTACATCATCAAGTAGTTTAGGGTCAGGTGAGGATCCTGGCCATAGGAACTTCCATTTTCCCCACATCTGGATAATGATATTTCTGCAGTGATGTGGTGAGGAAAGGATGAATGCGTGGAGTAGACTGAGCTAGTCAGATCATAGTGGTGCATGTGGCATTCCTCTCTAGTTAAAATTAAAAGTTGCATTGAAGTAAAATAAAAACAAGCATTGTTTTCAAATTTTTACAAGAAATGATAAGACCAAACTATGGTATAAATTATTGCATTTCCCAGATTTGGGGAGAAGAGGTGCATGCCTCTTTCCAATTGACCTGATGTAGCCTATAAGAGATTAGATAGGCAAGAGTTCTTTAAAGTAACTTTTCCCTTGATAGTTGCCTAAATAGATGTTAATACTCTGACAAATAGAGTCTGTGTGGAATGGACCATTGTATGTTCAGTGGTAAACATAAGAGTCATAAATGATCATGTGGAGATGAATACATCAAAATATTGTGCTGTGAAAATATCTGGAAAACAACTAATACTTCTCTACTAAACCCACAAATGTATTACTTTGCTCCTTATGGGCATTTGCTGAGTGTTAAATTGGAACATGGGCTTAGAGGCTCTTTTCTTGTTACGTCTCAAAATTTTAACATAATAATTATTTGACTTTGGTTATGTGTGGAGAAAGTGAAGGTTCCTATGGCCAGGACTGTCACATGGCTCTGGTATATAAAGTGCTCCACCCAGAGCTCTGGGCTGCATAGCGGCAAGGATGCAAGGATGCAGGAGAGCAGAGACTGGAGTGGCAGCAGTGCCAAGGATAGACACTGAGACCTGAGATGGCTGTGGGGGCAGAGAGGCCATGAGGCAGAGACTGCTTGCTGCATGCAGACTTGCTCTAAGGTGGATGGGATTCCTGTGTTTGACCTGCCACTGCGGGAATAAAGTTGGGCATAAGAATGTTGCACTATCAGTGTTTTGGTCTCACTGAGTCCACTTGCATGGGGCTGAAACCCATTGGCAAGACTGTGCTACTCAACTTTTCTATGACTCACTATTTACACTTACAAAAGAGCATAATAATATGGAGGTGTTTTCTTAAGATTACATAAAATAATGTTTTCAAAGTTCATGACACTCAGTGTATGATCAATCAAATGCAATGATTGTGGTTAACTTTATTATTAATCATCATCACCACCATCATTAATTATCTATCATATAATCACTATGAGACAGGAGTTATGAGTGATACTAGGAAATAGTGATAAATCGTGTGGTTCACACAGAAACCTTCATCTTCTAATAGCTGTTGATAGATTTGAACCACACATTTCTCATGGATGACCCACTGTAAGGAATGTTGCGTTTACATTGGTATTCATATATCAGAAATTTAGAACATGTGCTACCTGTTTGATGTGCCCAGGTTCAAGTTTTCTATTACCAAAGTTCATCCTCACAAATTTCCATCTTCACTAATTTGTTCTAGGTCTTTTGCCTTTTCCTCTTTTTGTCCAAAAAGCACTCTCAATGTTTGAACAAGTTTGCACACCAAACACAGAAGTTACCATAAGTGAACACAGGTACATTCCTCACACTTTGAATGAAAATATTTTATATTATGGGTGTTTTAAAATCTTTCTCTGCCTAGGTTCCAAGCAACACTTTCTAATGGCCATATGGTGTGCTTTGCCATTGCCTTGGCATACTATAAGCAGTTTTAAAATGTGGTTAACTATACTTAGCTTCTTGGGAGCTGCTTTGCGATGAGCCACACCTTTTATTTTATTTTATTTATTTTTCAACTATTTATTTTGGTATCATTAATCTACAATTACATGTGCAATATTATGGTTATTAAACTACCCCTGCATCAGGTACCCCCCACCCAACCCATTAGAGTCACTGTCTATCACCATAATGAGATGCTATAGAATCACTACATGTCTTCTCTGAGTTGTACAGCCCGCCCAACATTGCGTCTGCTAATTGTAATGCCCCTTTTTCCCTCTTATCCCTCCCTTCCCACCCATCTTCCCCACTCCCTTTCCCTTTGGTAACTATTAGTCCGTTCTTGGGTTCTGTGAGTCTGCTGCTGTTTTGTTCCTTCAGTTTTTTTTCTTTGTTCTTATACTCCACATATGAGTGAAATCATTTGATACTTGTCTTTTTCGGCTTGCCTTATTTCACTGAGCATAATATGCCCTAGCTCCATCCATGTTGTTGCAAACGGTAGGATTTGTTTTCTTCTTATGGCTGAACTGAATAATATTCCATTGTGTATATGTACCAGATCTTCTATATTCACTCATCTACTGATGGACACTTAGGTTGCTTCCATTTCTTGGCTATTGTAAATAGTGCTGCGATAAACATAGGGGTGCATATGTGTTTTCCAAACTGGGCTGCTGCATTCTTAGGGTAAATTCCTAGGAGTGGAATTCCTGGGTCAAATGGTATTTCTATTTTGAGTTTTTTGAGGAACCTCCATACTGCTTTCAACAATGGTTGAACTAAATTGCATTCCCACCAGCAGTGTAGAAGGGTTCCCTTTTCTCCACATCCTTGCCAACATTTGCTCTTGTTTGTGTTCTGGATGTTGGCCATCCTCACTGGTGTGAGGTGATATCTCATTGTGGTTTTAATCTGCATTTCTCTGATGATTAGCGATGTGGAGCATCTATTCATGTGCCTGTTGGCCATCTGAATTTCTTCTTTAGAGAAGTGTCTATTCATGTCATCTGACCATTTCATAATTGGATTATTTGCTTTTTGTTTGTTAAGGTGCATGAGTTCTTTATATATTTTGGATGTCAACCCCTTATCAGATACATCATTTATGAATATATTCTCCCATACTGTAGGATCTCTTTTTGTTCTAGTGATGGTGTCCTTTGCTGTACAGAAGCTTTTCTGCTTGATATAGTCCCACTTGTTCATTTTTGCTTTTGTTTCCCTTGCCCGAGGAGATATGTTCATGAAGAAGTCGCTCATGTTTATGTCCAAGAGATTTTTGCCTATGTTTTTTTCTAAGAGTTTTATGGTTTCATGACTTACATTCAAGTCTTTGATCCACCTTGAGTTTACTTTTATGTATGGGGCTAGACAGTAGTCCAGTTTCCTTCTCTTACATGTAGCTGTCCACTTTTTCCAACACCAGCTGCTGAAGAGGCTGTCATCTCCCCAGTGTATATCAAAAGCTCCCTTATCAAATATTAATTGACTGTATGTATTTGGGTTTATGTTTGGATTTTCTATTCTATTCCACTGATCTATGGGTCTGTTTTTGTGCCAATACCAAATTGTCTTGATTACTGTGACTTTGTAGTAGAGCTTGAAGTCAGGGAGCGTAATTCCCCCTGTTTTATTCCTCCTTCTCAGGATTGCTTTGGCTATTCGGGGTCTTTTGTGGTGCCATATGAATTTTAGAATTATTTGTTCGAGTTCATTGAAGAAAGCTGTTGGTAGTTTGATAGGGATTGCATTGAATCTGTACATTGCTTTGGGTAGTATAGCCATTTTGACAATATTTATTCTTCCAAGCCAAGAGCATTGGATGCATTTCCATTTGTTAGTGTCCTATTTAATTTCCCTTAGGAGTGTCTTGTAGTTTTCAGGTTACAGGTATTTCACTTCCTTCATTAGGTTTATTCCTAGGTATTTTATTCTTTTTGATGCAATTGTAAATGGAATTGTTTTTCTGGTTTCTCTTTCTGTTAGTTCACCATTAGTGTATAGGAAAGCAACAGATTTCTGTGTGTTAATTTTGTTTCCTGCAACTTTGCTGAATTCAGATATTAGTTCTAGTAGTTTTGGAGTGGAGTCTTTAGGGTTTTTTATGTACAGTATCATGTCATCTGCAAATAGTGACAATTTGACTTCTTCTTTACCAATCTGGATGCCCTGTATGTCTTTGTTTTGTCTGATTGCCATGGCTAGGACCTCCAGTACTATGTTGAATAACAGTGGAGAGAGTGGGCATCCCTGTCTTGTTCCCTATCTTAGATGAAAAGCTTTCAGATTCTCGCCATTAAGTATGATGTTAGCTGTGGGTTTTTCGTATATGGCCATTATGATGTTGAGGTACTTGCCGTCTATACCCATTTTGTTGAGAGTTTTAATCAGGAATGGATGCAGAATTTTGTCAAATGCTTTTTCAGCATCTATGGAGATGATCATGTGGTTTTTGTTCTTCTTTTTGTTGATGTGGTGGATGATGTTGATGGATTTTTGTATGTAGTACCATCCTTGCATCCCTGGGATGAATCCCACTCGATCATGGTGTATGATCCTTTTGATGTATTTTTGAATTTGGTTTGCTAATATTTTGTTGAGTATTTTTGCATTTATGTTCATCAGGGTTATTGGTCTGCAATTTTCTTTTTTGGTGACGTCTTTGCCCGGTTTTGGTATTAGAGTGATGCTGTCTTCACAGAATGACTTTGGAAGTATTCCTTCCTCTTCTATTTTTTGGAAAACTTTAAGGAGAATGGGTGTTATTTCTTCTCTATGTGTCTGGTAGAATACAGAGGTGAACCCATCAGTTCCAGGGGTTTTGTTCTTGGGTAGCTTTTTGATTACTGATTCAATTTCTTTGCTGGTGATTGGTCGGTTTAGTTTTTCTTTTTCTTGCTTGGTCAGTCTTGGAAGGTTGTATTTTTCTAAGAAGTTGTCCATTTCTACTATGTTTTCCAGCTTGTTAGCATATAGATTCTCATAATATTCTCTTATAATTCTTTGTATTTCTTTGGGGTCTGTCGTTATTTTTCCTTTCTCATTTCTGATTGTTTATTTGTGTAGATTCTCTCTTTCTCTTAATGAGTCTGGCTAGGGGTTTATCTATTTTGTTTATTTTTTCAAAGAACCAGCTCTTGGTTTCATTGATTTTTTCTATTGTTTTGTTCTTCTCAATTTTATTTATTTCTTTTCTGATCTTTATTATGTCCCTCCTTCTGGTGACTTTGGGCCTCATTTGTTCTTCTTTTTCCAATTTCAGTAATTGTGTCTTTAGACTATTCATTTGGGAATGTTTTTCCTTCTTTAAATAGGCCTGGACTGCAATATGCTTTCATCTTAGAACTGCCTTTGCTGCGTCCCACAGAAGTTGTGGCTTTGTGTTGTTGTTGTCATTAGTCTCCATATATTCTTTGATTTCTGTTTTGATTTGGTCGTTAACCCATTGATTACTTAGGAGAATGTTGTTGTCTCCATGTATTTGTGAGCCTTTGTGTTTTCTTTCTAAAATTTATGTCTAGCTATATACCTTTGTGATCTGAGAAGTTTGTTGGTAGGATTTCAATATTTTTGAATTTACTGAGGTTCTTTTTTGGCCTAGCATGTGGTCTATTCTGGAAAATGTTCCATGTGCACTTGAGAAGAATGTGTATCCTGTTGCTTTTGGTGTAGAGTTCTGTTGATGTCTGTTAGGTCCATCTGTTCTAGCATGTTGTTCAGTGCCTCTGTGTCTTTACTTATTTTCTGTCAGGTTGATCTGTCCTTTGGAGTGAGTGGTGTGTTGACGTCTCCTAAAATGAATGCTTTCTATTTCCTCCTTTAACTCTGTTGGTATTTGTTTCATATGTGCTGGTTATATCTTCTTGTTGGACTGACCCCTTTATCATTATGTAATGTCCTTCTTTATCTCTTGCTACTTTCTTCGTTTTGAAGTCTATTTTGTCTGACAGAGGTACTGCAACACCTCCTTTTTTCTCTCTGTTGTTTGCATGAAATATCTTTTTCCATCCTTTCACTTTTAGTCTGTGTATATCTTTGGGTTTGAGATGAGTCTCTTGTAAGCAGCATATATATGGGTCTTGCTTTTTTATCCATTCTGTTACTCTCTGTCTTTTGATTGGTGCATTCAGTCCATTTACATTTAGGGTGATTATTGATAGATATGTACTTATTGCCATTGCTGGCTTTAGATTCGTGGTTACCAAAAGTTCAGGGGTTGCTACTTTACGATCTAATAATCTAACAACTTTCTTGCTAAGTTATTGTAAACACAGTCTGATGTTTCTTTATTTCTCTCCCTGTTTATTGTTCCTCCTCCATTCTTTATATACTAGGTGTTTTATTCTTTGCCTTTAGTTAGTATTTGGATGATCTGCTTTCTTTGCTATGATTTTATTTTCTGTGGTGACCTTTTTAGCCTTAGGGGTGCTTCCCTCTAGAGTAGTCCGTTAGAGATATCCTGTAGTGGTGGTTTATGAGAGGCAAACTCTCTCAACTTTCGTTTGTCTGGAAATTGTTCAATCCCTCCATCATATTTAAATGATAATCGTGCTGGCTATAATATTCTTGGTTCGAGGCCCTTCTGTTTCATAACATTAAATATATCATGCCATTCTCTTCTGGCCTGTAAGGTTTCTGTTGAGAAGTCTGATGATAGTCTGATGGGTTTTCCTTTGTAGGTGATTTTTTTTCTCTCTCTAGCTGCCTTTAATTCTCTGTCTTTGTCTTTGATCTTTGCCATCTTCATTATTATGTATCTTGGTGTTGTCTTCCTTGGGTCCCTTGTGTTGGGAGATCTGTGGGCTTCCGTGGACTGCGAGACTATTTCCTTCCCCAGCGAGGGAAAGTTTTCAGCAATTATTTCTTCAAAGACACTTTCTATCCCTTTTTCTCTCTCTTCTTCCACTGGTACTCCTATAATGTGAATATTGTTCCGTTTGGATTGGTCACACAGTTCTCTTAATATTCTTTCATTCCTAGAAATCCTTTTATCTCTCTCTGGCACAGCTTCTCTGTATTCCTATTCTCTGATTTCTATTCCATTAACAGTCTCTTGCATCTCATCCAGTCTGCTGTTAAGCCCGTCAATCGCTTGTCTGATTTCTGCATTGTCTTTCCTCAGTTCCCTCACTTCCTCCCTCCACTCTTGCACATTTCTCTGTACATCCGTCAGCATGGTTATGACTTTTATTCTGAATTCTTTTTCAGGAAGACTGTGCATTTCCATCCCTTCAGGCTCCCTCTCTGGGGTTGTCTCGTTGATTTTGTTCTGAACCATATTCCTCTGTCTTTTCATGGCTATAGAATTGGTCGCTGGTAGTTGCCAGGTATGTCAGCTGGGCTCTTTAAGACTTTAAAAAGAGGAAAAAAAAAAAGAAAGAAAAAAAAAGAAAAAAAGAGAGAAAAGAAACAAAATAAAACAAAACAAAAAAAATGCCCACTGGGAGTAGATTCTGTCGGGATGCTGTAGTTTGTGCTGTTCCTCCAGTATTCTGCAGCCATGGCTGCTCCTCTCAGCAGCGCTCTTTATAGCTCTGGCCGGGGTCGAAAGAATGGGAGGCTGTTGATCTATTTGAGAAGTCGATATGCGGCCACCCTTTCCCAGTCAGCAGCTTAGGGGTCCGAAACTCCCCAGGACTCCCAGCCTGCTGGGCTGAGTGTGCCGGGGCAATCTGGCTCCTCCGTTGGGCTCCTGTCTCTTTAAGACTGCTGAAGAAAGCGCGCGCTTTTCTTTTTTTTTTTTTTCCTTCCCAGGAGCCAGCTACAAGCACCCTGGCGCGTTCCCCGCTAAGATCCTGCACCCTCTGTCTCTCAAATCTCTGTTACACAGCGCGATGTGTGTCAGCACTCCCTGTGCAGATCACCGGGGCTGGTTATTTTGCCACGTGTACTTCCACTCCCTCCGGGCTCTGAATCCTCTCCTCCCGCCAGTGCGCTGGGGTTGGGGAGTGCTCAGGTCCTGCTGGGTCACGGCTCTGTATCTTACCTGCCTCTTGGGGTGCCAAATCCTCTGGGGTGTAGCTGTATGCTTTTTGCTTTCCTGTGTATTCTGTTCTCTCTTTTAGGTATAGTTGTATTTTCTGTATTTTCATAGATAAATATAGTGTTGGGAGGAGATTTCTGCTGCCCTGCTCACGCTGCCATCTTCCCGGATGTCGAGCCACACCTTTTAGTTGTGAAAAGGCAGCAGCCTACTGGCATTCTCTGCCACTACAAAACAATGTAAGAAACAATAAGATAAAACTAGAACAACAGAGTCATAAAATGTATTAGTAAAGGTTTGTTTTCCCTTGGGCAGAACACAATTAAGTAGCATAAGGATAATTTAATGTTGTAAATCCTCCTATTCCCCCATACACCAATCCGTTTAGAAGTTAATGTATAGTATCGTATTTTCTTCTTTTCTGCATTTGTAACAATGCATTAGAAATAGAGAGCTTGCTCTCCTGGATGTGTGTATATAGATCTCACTTAGCATCCTTTAAAATATTTATGTTCTATACACACTTAAATCTAAACACATGCAAGTGCTTTGTACTTTGCAGTGTTTGGCCATTTACAATTACAATGCATGTATGATGGAATATAGTTTACATTAGCCAGTACTGTATTATTTATAAAAACTGGTATTCTCTGATATTAGTTGATCAAAAATATTATGTTAGAAATATTTTATTTTCTGTATGTTTTTCTTCGTAAAGCAAAAGAGAAAGTGATATGCAACTTTAGTATTGATATTATTTGTAGAACTTATACTTTCTATTTAAAATTACTTTTATGTTTACCCCAAGATGTATATATAAAATTCTCTTTTAAAGATAACAGATATAAAAATAAACATACTATTTGTTTAAAAAAAAGTTCATTTATAGATACCTATTGGAATGCTCAGTTGCTTCTAGTTCTGAACAAATCACTCACTGTGATTGTTTTTCTTTCCTAATTGATGAGAGGCCTCCATATGTGAATCCGTATCAGGATTAATAAACTGGTTGGCTCCAATTAACTGTTCTTGCTGAAGGTTTCACATATAAAGCAGGAGCTTTATAAGTCAGTCAGTTTGAAAATCTGTCCTTTTGACATTGTCACCAACCCTTCCCATGCTCTACTTACTATTTTTGTATACCCCCACTCAGTACCCACAGAATTCTTCTCTGTTTTGGCCTTTGCAGACTTCCCTTTGTATCCTCAACATACTGTGATTTTCTCTGCACTGGGCCTCAGCTCAGGCTCTTCACTGTACATGGAATGCTAAATTATCACCTCTCTAAAAATAAATCACTGACTCTTCTTCCAGCCCAGCAGAATGACACAGCCTCATGAAACTTTCACAAGTGGGAATGAAGCACTTCCTCTACCATTCTTCTGCAGTTTTGTGCTCATTTAAAATATACATCATTGTGTCTTCTAAAATGTTTGCTTTCAATAGTCTGTGTAATCTCCATAAATTCATTATTAAAATTTGCAAAGATTGGCATTCAATAAATGGTTTTTGGAAAAATGATGTCAATATCAATTTTGTATGAATTTTTGTGAAAAATGGGGTTAGGAATTTTAAGTACCAATGTGAGATTACGTTTTTAATAGTTAATTGATGGGAGCAAAATTCAGGTTGCCTGACAATCAACCGTTTTCACTATTCATATGGATTTCATCCTATATCTATTTCCCACACACCGTTCACATTTAGATTCCTCTTCTTAGTAAATTGTTTATAGCACTCCTCACTTCCAATAAAACTAAGGTGGTGAATTTATAAAGGAAGTATATAAAAGTTGGATTTTATATTTGGGGCACTGTTCATTAGTTCTGCGCTCTTATCAATGACTACTGGGTCTAGTTTACAGAAGTGCTATGTAAATTAAAAGTTTAGGTAACAAATTCACAAGTCTCTGAATTAAAAAAATGAACACGAAAAATGGTACAAAATTAGTATACTGCAGCACTTTGAAATTTGTCAGAAAAATATAATTATTGTACAGTTTCTCTAATGTGAATCTTGACTTCATCCTGGAAACATTGCATTCATTTCTATTAATGATACCGCTCTGAAGAAGTAGTTGTGGAAATGAATACAAGGGGACTCATATATCCTACAGTTTTCTACATTGATAATTATAAGCACATACGGCATCTATTGATAAAGAATTTGAGAGAGGGGCATTATTATTTTTTCTTTAAATCTACACCTCTAATCTTTCTGTTTAGAAAAATCTCAGGTATTCTCTTGTGTAAAAGTAGATGACTCCTACAATTTCACAGTGAAAACTAACAAAGATTTCTCAGATTTCTGTAGTGGTTTATGCCTTAGAAATATTCTGTATCTGTTAAATTATAAAAAAATTACATAAAATACTTATCTTCAGAATATCCTATATGTAAAATATAGTTCAATAGAAATGTGTTTCTGTATATTTGTATTTATTTATAAATTACAGAAACTCACATTTCTATTTTACTTATAGTACATTTAGAATGCTATACTATTATACTTATTTTAAATATTTGTGACATTTGTATTACGTTTATTGGTCTTTTATATTTCTATAGTATAGTCTATTCAGTCAACCTGTGAAACAGGTAGATTTTATTTCCTGTTTAAAAATGAAGAAAGAGGATATAAAGGAAGAGACTTGTCAAAATTCAATGGCTAGTTACTGATTGATCTGGGGCTCAGTTATTCCTGTTACCAGCACACTGTGTTTTTTCCTCATTCCATTTTCTTATATTCACTTAAGGAACAATTACTGTGGTCACTGAAGCAGTATTTTCCTCATTTGGAGATTTCTGATATCCTGTTTTAAGCACTTCCTCTCATTATTTTTAACATTTAGTAAATGTTAAACAGAATCTGTTCTAAGTGCTTTAATTCTGTTAACTAATGTAACCTTCCTAGCAATAGTAAAGAGAATAAATACTTAGATTTAGATTTCTTCTAACTTCTTCCTCTTCACATCAAACCTCTGAGGTAGACTGTTATTATTTCCCCCATTTTAGAGATGAATAAATTAAAACATAGAGGCTAAAAACATCTACTAACTCGGGTCTGTACCCTCACACTAGTTTGATAACTACCCTATAGGCTGTGTGATCTTGTGCGAGTTTTCTCTTGGCTTTCATTTGGTGATCTACATGATGAATTGAATACTAGCTCTAATGTTAAAAAATGACTATGATAATTAAATGTGTTTAATGAACTTAGAAGACTGCGTGGTACAGGATTATTTCTTTGAAAAAATAGTTCTTATTTCATTACCATTTTTTAATATATATATTTTTTATTTTGCTATTATTAATATACAATTACATGAGCAACATTACGGTTACTAGACTCCCCTTATTATCAAGTCCCCACCACATAACCCCATTACAGTCACTGTCCATCAGCGTAGAAGGATGTTATAGAATCACTACTTGTCTCCTCGGTGTTATACTCCCTTCCCTGTAGCCTCCTACCCCAACCCCACCCCCGCTAACATTATGTGTGCTAATTGTAATAGCCCTTTTTCCCCTTATCCCTCCCTTCCCACCCATCTTCCCCAGTCCCTATCCCTTTGGTAACTGTTAGTTCATTCTTGGATTCTGTGAGTCTGCTGCTGTTTTGTTCCTTCAGTTTTTTTTCTTTGTTCTTATACTCCACATATGAGTGAAATCATTTGGTACTTGTATTTATCTGCCTGGCTTATTTCACTGAGCATAAGACCCTCTAGCTCCATCCATGTTTTTGCAAATGGTAGAATTTTCTTTCTCCTTATGGCTGAATAATATTCCATTGTGTATATATACCACATCTTCTATATCCATTCATCTACAGATGGACACTTAGGTTGCTTCCATTTCTTGGCTATTGTAAATAGTGCTGCGATAAACAGGGGTGCATATATCTTTTTCAAACAGGCTTCCTGCGTTCCTAGGGTAAATTCCTAGGAGTGGAATTCCTGGGTCAAATGGTATTTCTATTCTGAGTTTTTTGAGGAACCTCCATACTGCTTTGCAGAATGGTTGCACCAATTTACATTCTCACCAGCAGTGTAGGAGGGTTCCCTTTTCTCCACATCCTCGCCAACATTTGTTGTTGTCTGTCTTTTGAATGTTGGCCATCCTCACTGGTGTGAGGTGATACCTCATTGTGGTTTTAATCTGTATTTCTCTGATGACTAGTGATGTGGAGCATCTTTTCATGTGCCTGTTGGCCATCTGAATTTCTTCTTTGGAGAAGTGTCTGTTTAGTTCCTCTGCCCATTTTTTAATTGGCTTATTTGCTTTTTGTTTGTTGAGGTACATGAGCTCTTTATATAATTTGGATGTTAACCCCTTATCGGATATGTCATTTATGAATATATTCTCCCATACTGTATGATATCTTTTTGATCTACTGATGATATCCCTTGCTGTACAGAAGCTTTTTAGTTTGATATAGTCCCATTCGTTCATTCTTGCTTTTGTTTCCCTTGCCTGGGCAGATATGTTCATTAAGAAGTTGCTTATATTTATGTCCAAGAGATTTTCACTATGTTTTTTCTAAGAGTTTTATGGTTTCATAACTTACATTCAGGTCTTTGATCCATTTTGAGTTTACTTTTGTGTGTGGGGTTAGACAGTAATCCAGTTTCATTCTCTTACAAGTAGCTGTCCAGTTTTTCCAACACCAGCTGTTGAAGAGGCTGTCATTTCCCCATTGTATATCCATGGCTCCTTTATCGTATATTAATTGACCATATATTCTTGGGTTTATCTGGGCTCTCTATTCTGTTCCACTGGTCTTTGGGTCTGTTCTTGTGCCACTACCAAATTATCTGGATTACCGTAGCTTTGTAGTGGAGCTTGAAGTCAGGGAGTGTAATCCCCCCTGCTTTATTCTTCCTTCTCAGGATAGCTTTGGCTATTCAGGGTCTTTTGTGGTTCCATATGAATTTTGGAACGATTTGCTTCAGTTCATTGAAGAATGCTGTTGGTATTTTGATAGGGATTGCATTGAATCTGTTGATTGCTTTACGAAGGATGGCCATTTTGACAATATTAATTCTTCCTAGCCAAGAGCACAGGATGAATTTCCATTTATTGTGTCCTCTTTAATTTCTCTTAAGAGTGTCTTGTAGTTTTCAGGGTATAGGTCTTTCACTTTCTTGGTTAGGTTTATTCCTAGGTATTTAATTCTTTTTGAGGCAATTGTGAATGGAATTGTTTTCCTCATTTCTCTTTCTGCCAGGTCATCATTAGTGTATAGGAATGCAACAGATTTCTTTGTATTAATTTTGTATTCTGCAACTTTGCTGAATTCAGATATTAGATCTAATAGTATTGGAGTGGATTCCTTAGGGTTTTTTATGTACAATATCATATCATCTGCAAACAAGGACAGTTTGAGTTCTACCTTGCTTATCTGGATGCCTTTTATTTCTTTGTGTTGTCTGATTGCTGTGGCTAGGACCTCCAGAACTATGTCGAACAGAAGTGGGGAGAGTGGGCATCCTTGTCTTGCTCCTGATCTTGAAGGAAAAGCTTTCAGCTTCTCGCTGTTAAGTATAATGCTGCCTGTGGGTTTGTCATATATTTTATTTATTATGTTGAGATACTTGCCCTCTGTACCCATTTTGTTGAGAGTTTTTATCATGAATGGATGTTGAATTTTGTGGAATGTGTTTTCAGCATCTATGGAGATGATCATGTGGTTTTTGTCCTTCTTTTTGTTGATGTAGTGGATGATGTTGATGGATTTTCTAGTGTTGTACCATCCTTGCATCCCTGGGATGAATCCCACTTGATCATGATGGATGATCTTTTTGATGAATATTTGAATTTGGTTTGCTAATATTTTGTTGAGTATTTTTGCATCTATGTTCATCAGGGATATTGGTCTGTAATTTTCTTTTTTTGTGGTGTCTTTGCCTGGTTGGGTATTAGAGTGATGTTGGCCTCGTAGAATGAATTTGGGAGTATTCCTTCCTCTTCTACTTTTTGGAAAACTTTAAAGAGGATGGGTATTAGGTCTTCACTAAGTGTTAGATAAAATTCAGCAGTGAAACCATCTGGTCCAGGCATTTTGTTCTTAGGTAGTTTTTTTATTACCAATTCAATTTCTTTGCTGGTAGTTCGTCTATTTAGATTTTCTGTTTCTTCCTGCGGCAGCTTTGGAAGGTTGTATTTTTCTAGAAAGTTGTCCCTTTCTTCTAGGTTATCCAATTTGTTAGCATGTAATTTTTCAAAGTATTCTCTCATAACTGTTTGTATTTCTGTGGTATCTGTAGTGATATTTTCTTTTCCATTTCTGATTCTGTTTATGTGTGTAGACTCTCTTTTTTTCTTGATAAGTCTGGCTAGGGGTTTATCTATTTTGTTTATTTTCCTGAAGACCCAGCTCCTGCTTTCATTGATTCTTTCTATTGTTTTATTCTTCTCAATTTTATTTATTTCTGCTTTAATCTTTATTATGTCCTTTCTTCTACTGACTTTGGGCCTCATTTTTTCTTCCTTTTCTAGTTTCATTAATTGTGGGTTTAGACTGTTCTTTTGGGAATGTTCTTCTTTCCTGAAGTAGGCCTGTATTGCAGTATATTTCCCCCTTAGCACAGCCTTCTCTGAATTCCACAGATTTTGTGGTGTTGAATTATTGTCGTCATTAGTCTCCATATATTGTTTGATCTCTGTTTTTATTTGGTCATTTATCCATTGATTATTTAGGAGCATGTTATTAAGCCTCCATGTGTTTGTGGGATTTTTAGTTTTCTTTGTGTAATTTAATTCTAGTTTCATACCTTTGTGATTCGAGAAGCTGGTTGGTAAAATTTCAATCTTTCTGAATTTACTGAGGTTCTTTTTGTGGCCTAATATATGATCTATTTTTGAAAACGTTCCATGTACACTTGAGAAGAATGTGTATTCTGTTGCTTTTAGATGGAGTGTTCTGTAGATGTCCATTAGGTCCATCTGTTCTTACATGTGCCTCTGTCTCCTTTCTTATCTGTCTGGTTGATCTGTCCTTTGGAGTGAGTGGTGTGTTGAAATCTCCTAAAATGTATGCATTGCATTCTATTTCCTCCTTTAATTCTGTTAGTATTTGTTTCACATATGTAGGTGATCCTGTGTTGGGTGAATAGATGTCAATAATAGTTATATCCTCTTGTTGGACTGACCCCTTTATCATTATTTAATGTCCTTATTTGTCTCTTGTGATCTTTTTTGTTTTGAAGTCTATTTAGTCTGATACAAGTATTGCAACTCCTGCTTTTTTCTCACTATTATTTGCAAGAAATATCTTTTTCCATCTCTTTACTTTCAGTCTGTGTATGTCTTTGGGTTTGAAGTGAGTCTCTTTTAGGCAGCATATAGATGGGTCTTGTTTTTTTATCCATTCAGTAACTCTATATCTTTTGATTGGTGCATTCAGACTATTTACATTTAGGGAGATTTGATAATCTCATTATTGATATAGGTATGTATTTATTGACATTGCAGGCTTTAGATTTGTGGTGACCAAAGGTTCAAGGGCAATTCTCTTACTATCTAACTGTCTAATTTAACTTACTTCCTATACTATTACAAACACAACCTAAAGGTTCTTTTCTTTTTTTTCTCCTTTTTCTTCCTCCTCCATTCTTTATATGTTATGCATCATATTCTGTATTCTTTGTCTTCCTTTTGATGACATCTGTTAAGCCTTAGGAATACTTCCATCTCCACGAGTCCCTCCAAAATGCCCTGTAGAGGTGGTTTGTGGGAAGTAAATTCTCTTAGCTTTTGCTTATCTGAAAATTGTTTAATCCTTCCTTCAAATTTAAATGATATACTTGCCAAGTAGAGTATTCTTGGTTCAAGGCCCTTCTGCTTCATTGCATTAAATATATCATGCCACTCCCTTCTGGCCTATAAGGTTTCTGTTGAAAAGTCTGATGATAGCCTTATAGGTTTTCCTTTATATGTGATCTTTTTACTTTCTCTAGCTGCTTTTAAAAGTCTGTCTTTATCCTTGATCTTTGCCATTTTAATTATTATATGTCTTGATGTTGTCTTCCTTGGGTCCCTTGTGTTGGGAGATCTGTGGACCTCCATGGCTTGAGAGACTATCTCCTTCCCCAGATTGGGGAAGTTTTCAGCAATTACCTCCTCAATGACACTTTCTATCCATTTTTCTCTCTCTTCTTCTTCTGGTACCCCTATAATGCGAATATTGTTCCATTTGGATTGGTCACACAATTCTCTCAATATTCTTTCATTCTTAGAGATTGTTTTTTTCTCTCTGTGCCTCAGCTTCTTTGCATTCATTCCTCTTTAATTTCTATTCCATTTACCATCTCTTCTACTACATCTAATCTGCTTTTAAATCCATCCATTGTATGTTTCTTTTCAGATATGGTATATCTTAATGATTGAATCTCCATCCTAAATTCATTCCTGATGTCTTCAATATTTTTCTGTACCTCCATAGCATGTTTATAATTTTTATTTTGAACTCTCTTTCAGAAAGATTGTTGAGTTTGGTTTCATTTGGCCCTCTTTCTGGTGTTTGTGAGATTTTTGTCTGAACCATATTCTTTTGACGTTTCATTTTTCTGTGTGGTGCCCACTAGCGTGCAGAAACTCCAGTCTCTGGAGCTGCTCAGCCCCTAGAGTGGGGTTGATGGTCGTAGGGGAGTGGAGCTGGTGCCTGGGGGGAGTAAACGTCTGTTCCTGCTTCCCGTCTACGGTGCCTGTCTCCAGTGTCAGAGGCAGTGGGCCAAGCATACGCGGGTCAACTTCTGTGCTTTGAGTCCCCGCTGTTGTAGGCGGGGCCTCCCTCTGGCGGCCCAGCACCTGAGCAGTCATTGTGGGTTTGTGAGCAGGTGCCTGCAGGCCAGTAGGAAGGCTATGCAGGCTGTGTCACAGTGGGGGGGTCTCGGAGCTGAGTAGGCAGCCAGGGGGATGGAGAGCTTGAAGCTCCTCAAAGTTCCCAACCAGCTGGGCCGAGCACACCCAGACAACCTTAACCTTGTCCAGCTCTCCCTTCTCCCACACAGCAAGCTCCATGCAAACCCCGCTCCTTCAGTAGCCCTCTCGCTGCTAGGAAGCCTCTCAGACTCCTTGCCTTTCCTCTGACACAGAGCGGCCGGGTGTGGATCCCCTCCACCACAAATGGCCGGAATGTCAGTTTTCTCAAGCACTCCACCTGTCCGAGCTCCCCAATGTCCAGAGCACCATGCACTATAGGATTCTGCTCACAAAGCAGATGTCCAGGGCTAGGTGTTCAGCAGTCCCAGGCTTCCACCCTCTCCTAGACTCTGTTTCCCTTCCTCCTGCCTGTGAGCTGGGGTGGGGAAAGGGCTTGGGTCCCACTGAGTTAAGGCTTTTGTACATTACCCTGTTTCTTGAGGTCTGCTCTGTTCATGAGGTCTGTATGCAGTCTGGTTCAGCCTTCTTTCTTGTTGCTGTCTGAATGTTCGTTGTATTTATTAACTATATTTTTGTACTGTTTGTGATTTTGGGAGGAGTTCTCTGTCTCACCTCTCACTCTGCCATCTTGGAGAGAAAAAACTTCATTGCCTTTTAAATCAGTGTCTCAGATACAACCCATCCATTTATATTAAACAGTAAAATTAGACACAATTTTAATTTTTTAAGCAAAGATATGTCAATACTAAATCTTGAACCAATCAGTTTACAATAGCTCATGGCCATAGAGGTGAAGTCATTTTCAGAACTGAGTTATGTCTGATATAATGAGACCAGTTGTCCATACATAAAACTGACATAGAGTAAACAGGACAGAGTTACACCTAAAAACCCAAATGAGGCAATATTTTGTTGTAACAATCTACTGTGTATGTCTACTACAACTAAACATATTCTAAATAATGGATATTTTCATTGTTAGTAAATAACATACCATATTTGTGGGAATTTAGGGAGAACTGCTTTAAAAAAGAAGAAAATAAAAACAAGGCTACCTTTGTTCCAATTATCTAATATGTAACAAGGCACACCAAAACTTAAAGACTGAACAGCAATAATTTATCATTATTTCTCACAGTTCTGTGGGTTGCTAGACAAATTTTTGTCTAAAATTATTTTGTATAAATAATAATTGTATTATTTGTCAAAAATAAAATCACCTAATAAGATCATATTTCAAGATTTTTTAACATTTAATAATTTTATAGTATATCATTAATGGATATTTATAAACTGTAAAGTAAATTTTACTTTTGTTGAGCATTTCATTTATCATTTCTCATTCTTATAATCAAAAGCATGGTGAACATCTTGTTAGTTTAATAACCAAGGATTTCCAAAGTAATTTATGTAAGAAATATCCTAATAATAAGAATTACTTAATTTTGATATGTACTGAGAAGTGCTTAAATGTTAAATTAAAACATGAAGCCCAGAAGATATCTTTCCTCTATCTAAATCATAGAATTCCTATAAACTCATCTCATTGCTACTGCAAAAAAAAAAAATTATGCAGAACACTTTCACAGAGCATTTTGGCATATTTATCATGTTCACATTTAAGCAGTATTAAAGCTCAAATTCTTCCAAATGATTTGCCATGATTTTAGCAATGGCTGCACTAACGGAATCATTGAGAAAGAAGTCCTAGGTATTTCAGGTAATACGTTTCTTTAGGTACTGAAAATCTGGATAATAACAACAAAAGAAAGCTCTCTACAGAATATGTGTGTGTGTGTGTGTGTGTGTGTGTGTGTGTGTACACACACACACACATATTTATAGTTTATTTATATGTATATGTATGTATGCATAAATGTTATATAATTTAAAATTTATTAATTAGTTTTGGGCATAAACTTAACAATGCCAGAACCAGCATAAAGAAAGCATAAGTAAAGCTGGAGAATTCCATCCTATAATAATCTTAGCTGCTCATTGTATCTCCACACCCAAAATGGTAGTAATATTAAGACATAACTATAATTATAATTGAAGATGATAGGCAATTTATTTTTGGTCAGTAGGCTATTCTTAAATTATGCGATGCTGTTTCACTGCCAGACTATTTTATTCTAAATCCTGGTGTGGACATTGGGTTTGGCAGAGGAGCAAGATGCAGAGAATGATACAAATCTGAGATGGTGCTATATAATTTTTACTCATGAAAAATCCATTTAATTAGCCACAAAGACAAGAATGTCATATTCTATGCTGAATATGTTTTTCCCATGTAAATTTTAATTAAGGTTATTTAATATAAATATATTTTTCAAGAAGTCTTGTTTCCTAATTTGCATATGACTTTGTTCCTTTTATATTCTCTATAACTTCTTCACAGTCTAAATAATTTTTAAAAAGACAAAACTAGATGCTAAACTTTAGTATAACAATTTTCAAGTGTGTTTTTTAGATTGTCACATTCTAATTTACTCTATCTACAAATATGAATAAGTAATTTCAAAGTTTTGATCATTTTTTTCTCCAGAGCTTTTACTACTTTTGTACATTTGTCTAATTATTAATTTCCTAATAAAAGCTAAAAGAAAGAGGAGCCAGGCATAGTTTTCACTGTTTATATAGATTTAAAGTTCTTTTCATTACACAAGTGAGTCCACTGTTTTTTAAACATCACTATATAATACTCAGAGCAATTGAATCCTGCAGGCAGAACAATTAATGGATAACTTTGTTAAGATATCCATGGGCTGGGTTAATCTCTGTTACTTAGGACCAAGGTGATTCATTCAGACACTGAAACCATTCAAAGTTGTATTGTATATTTTAAACATAATGTTTAATATCATGTTTACATCATGTCTCTGGCTAAATGCACCACTGTAAAATGAAACAAAAACAAAGTGTAGAGAAAGAAATAATATATGAAATTTAAAATGTATTGAAACTTCTAGTCTGACATATCAAATGCTACTCTGTTAGTTCATTTAGAGAATAGAGTGATGGAATAAAGTAGTAAAATATTCTTCCCTTACACATTTTGTTACAGGATGAGCAGTTTACTTGTATTTCAGACAACAGTTTTTTTATTGATGTACAATTATATTAGTTTCAAGTTTACAACACAGTTGTTCAACAGTTACCCCATTAGTAAATCCTTATCCCCACCAGTACAGCTACTATCTGTCAACATAGGAAGATCTTACTGAATCATTGGCTATATTCTCCATGTAAAGCAAATACTTTTATAAAATCATTCTTTTATGTGTTAGCAGCTGGCAATGAATATAGATATTTCTTTCCTTTTCTGTCCATTAAAGTGTTTAATTTGAAATAGATGTTAAATCTCTAATGTTATAGAATTGAAGACTAGACTTCAAACATAATTTAATTAGATCAAGTACATTTGGTCCTTTGAAAGGTTACTTGGAAATACAATTTTTTATACTTAATAATTTATCCATATAAAAACAACTTTAACTTCTATATATTTCCCCCCTGGAGAAGAGTATAATACTGGGTGATTATATTTATACACTTATTCTTTCAAGTAATTTTTATTTTGTAACCCTAAGTTTTTTACAATTAGATGAAGTTATAATGAGAAATGCTGAGACCATGCAGTATACCAAATCAATTTCCCAATAAAGATGAAAATATTTTAGGAATTGAGCCACTCTTGGAAATCATCTTTTCCAACTTTAATTTTGCTGATTTGAAAACTGAGATCCTAAACAAACAAAAACAAACAGAAAACCATTCAGGATCACATAGGTATTGACAAATAACATCAAGATCCTTGAGTATATGTGCTGTGACATACAGAATACTTTCTGCTAAATTTTCTACATTGTTTGCTGTGTCCTTCCAGCCTAATAATGAGTTATTGTACAATTAAAGTCAGTTTCTTATACCAACATATTGCCACAGCATTTTCCCACACATAGTAACTTTGTTCCAAATCCATGTAGTTGGTTTAATGGAATAAATGGTGGTATCATGCAAAGAAAGGTGAAGTAACATAGCATTAGTATTATCTATGAATTATTGTATTGGATCTTCTCCAGGTATGCCATAGTTGAAAAAAATATATTTGTGGATGATTTGCTACACATTTCACAATAGTGGAAATTCTGCCAATGTACTATTAAAAATTGATGCTGACATTCCAAGAGGACCCAGAGCGGCTTTCAGTATGAAAGCTAATACATTTTATATTAGCCTTTTTTCTTGGAAAATTCCCAGCTAGGCTGCCAAACGGGTTAAGAAATTTGAGTTAGAAAACTAATTTATTTTTTAATATGTAGTCTCATGATTATATTGTTTAATATGTATTAGTAGAGTCAGTAAAATTTTCTTGATTTGATTGTATCATGACCTAAAAAGTCACTCTCACAAATATTTTGACAATACAGATGCTGAATGACTTGAGCAATTAAGTTATTGAGTTTCTATCTATATAAATTGATGAATACCTTATGTTCATGATCCAGAAATCCTACTTTGGTCTGCCTTTCAGGCTTCAACATAGATTTCCCTTTTTAGCTGCATAGTTAAGAAGATCTATATTCCAGAAGGGTACAGTCTTGAAAGTAAATAGTTGAATAAAAATAAAACACCTTTCTCTTCATTTTTGTGTATCTATTATAGCTTTTTTTTTGTTTTTTGTTTTTTGTTACCATTAGGTTCATATATAACAACCTATGTATATAGCTGTCTATTTAAAATTGATGGATACTTAAGTTCAATAAATTCTAAAGGCACTATATTTTTACTCACTGATGTTTTATTTACTTGATGTCATATTTGACATCAATTTATTTTGTGCATAACTAATTATTGTAGATATAATTTATTTTACTACTTTTTTATTTAAAGTTTCATACCAGCTTTATAAGGGAGTGATCTCCTTACTATCTTTACTATACATATGTTTTATCAGGGGAATTTTTTTCTCTCATAATTTTCTTCTAGTTATGGCCTTTCTTTCCATCTTAAATTAGTCCTTTTAGTCTCAAGTAGACAATATAACCTTAAAGGTAAACTAACTAAAGAACAAACAAAGCCCAAAATTAGTAGAAAGAAGGAAATAAAAATCAGAGTGAAAATAAATGAAACAGAGACCAAAATCACAATACAAAAGATCAATGAAACTCAGAGTTGTCTTCTTCAAAAGGTAACAAAATTGTTAAACCTTTACCTAGACTCATCAATAAAAAAAAAAAGAAAAAGGTCTCAAAAAGTAAAATCGGAAATGAAAGAGAACTTTACAACCAACATCACAGAAGTACAAAGGATTATAAGAGACTATTATGAAAAATTATACACAAATTGAGCAACCTAGAAGAAACAGATAAGTTCCTAGAAACATAATTTTCCAAGACTGAATCAGGAAGAAATAGAAAATAGGAATAGACTAATTACTAGAAATGAAATTAATCAGTAAAAAAAGAAAAAAGCTACCCACAAACAAATTTTCAGGACCAGATGGCTTCACTGGTGAATTCTACATAACATTTAATGGACAATTTAATACCTACCCTTCTCAAACTGTTCCAAAAAATTGAAAAGGAAGGAATGCTTCCAAATTCATTCTACAAGGTCAGCATCACCCTGATACCAAAACCAAAGACGCTACAGAAAAAGAAAATTACAGGACAATATCCCTGATAGACATAGATGTAAAAATTTTCAACAAAATATTAGCAAACTGAGTTCAACAATACATTAAAAAGATCACTCAGCTGATCAAGTGGAATTTATTACAGGCAGGGATGAAAGGATGGTTCAATATCTGGAGATCAATGTTTTACAACTCATTAAAAAAATTTAGGAAAAAAATTCACATGATCATCTAAAGAGATGCAGAGGAAACATTTGACAAAATCCAACATCCACTTATGATAAGAACTTTCAATGAAGTGGGTATAGAGGAAATATACCTCAATACAATAAAGGACATTTATGAAAGTTTTTCTCTAAGATCAGAAATAAGACAGGGTATACACTCTCAATACTCTAATTCAACATAGCATGAAATTCTGACCACAGCAATCATATAAGAACAATAAATAAAAGTTATCCCAATTTGTAAGGAAGAAGCAAAACTGTCATTATTTGCAGATAACATGATGCTATATATAGAAAACACTGAAGACTCCACCAAGAATCTATTAAAACTAATAAATGAATTCAATAAAGTTGTAGGATATAGAATATCCAGAAATCTGTTGCATTTCTATACAATAATAATGAAGTAGCTGAAAGAGAAATTAAGAAAACATTCCCATTTACAACTGCATCAAAAAAGACAGTAAAATACATAGGAATAAATTTAATGAAAGAGGCAAAAGACCTATATTCTGAAAACTATAAGACACTGATGAAATAAATTGAAGATGATACAAATAAACATATTCCATATTCATGGACTGAAAGAATTAGAATGTGTATACTACCCAAAGAAGTCTACAAATTCAATGCAATCCCTATTAAAAATACCAAAAGTATTTTTCAAAAACTAGAAAAATAATCCTAAAATTTGTATGGAACCAGTAAATAACCAAAGAAATCCTGAGAAAGAGAACAAAGCTGGAGAGGTCATGTGCTCAGATTTCAAATTATACTATAAATCTATTATAATCAGAACAGTATGGTACCAGAACAAAAGATATAGACACATAGATCAATGGAACATAATAAGAGAGCTTAGAAATAAATCCATGCCTATATGTGGTCAATTAATCTTTGACAAAGGAGGCAAGAATATACTATAAGGAGAAGACAGTCTCCTCAGTAAATGGTGTTGGGAAAACTGATGGCTAAATGCAAAATAATGAAACCAGACCATTTTCTTACACCACATACAAAAATAAATACACAATGGATTACACAACTAGTGTAAGATCTGAAACCATACAATTCCTAAAAGAAAACATAAGCAGTCAATTCTTGAACATTTGTCTTTGCAATAATTTTTTGAATTTGTCTCCTCAGGCAAGGGTAACAAAAACAAAAACAAATAATTGGTACTATATCGAAGAAATCAGCAAAATGAAAAGGCAACTTACTAATAAAAGGAGATACTTATAAATGACATTCAATAAGGGGTTAATACACAAAATATATATTAAAAAATACAACAAAATAATATAATTGATTGAAAAAATGGACAGAGGACCTGAGAAGACATTTTTCAAGGGATACATACAGATGACAAAACAGGCACATGAAAAGATGCACTAATCATCAGGGAAATGCAAATCAAAACCCCAATGAGATATCAATTCTCATCTGTCAGAATGGCTAGTATCAAAAAGATAATGAACAATAATTGTTGGCAAGGATGTGGAAGAAAGGGAACTCTCCTACACTGCTGGTGGGAAAGTAAATTGGTGCAGCCACTTGGAAAGCAGTATGGAGGTTCCTCAAAAAACTAAAAATAGAAGACATTATGTCCCAGTAACTCTACTTCTTGGAATTTATCTAAAGAAAACAAAATCTCTGATTCAAAAAGATATGTGCATCCCTATGTTTATTGCAGCATTATTTACAAAAGCCAAGATAGAGAAGCAACCTAAGCGTTCATTAATAGATGAATGGATAGAGAGGATATGGCATATAAACACATATTTAGCCATAGAAAATAATGAAATTTTGCCATTTGTGACAACATCGATGGATCTAGAGGATATTATGCTAAATAAAATAAGTCAGACAGAGAAAGACAGTTACCATATCATTTCACTTATATGTGGAATCTAAGAAACAAAACATACAAGTATAAGAAAACAGAAGGACATCATAAATACAAGAACAAATGAGGGGTTACCAGAGGAGAGAAGGATATGGAATGGGTGATATAGGTGAAGGGATTAAGAGGTACCAACTTTCAGTTATAAAATAAATAAGTCACAGGGATGTAAAGTACAGAGTGGGGAATATAATTAATACTATTATAATAACTTTGTATGGTGACATATGGTACTACACTTACCGTATGGGTGAGCGTCCCATATTATATATAAATGTCAAATCACTATATCATACACCTGAAAACAATACTGTATGTCAACTATACTTCAATTAAAAATGAATAAATTTATTTGAAATATAAACTAATAAAAATAAAATCAGTGATACTGTCCTGAAAAAAATTTTAATTAAAAAATAAGATACCATTGCTTTTCACATAAAGAACCCATTATTTCCACACAATTTGAGTTGGGTCATAAAGAACACACATAAAATAAAAAAGGACTGGTGGTATAATTATAAGCTATTAAGCACAGTCTATATGTCAGGTAATAATATTATAAATACTTATTATTAAACTTTAATATGATTTTACTTGTGATAGTTGTTAGTATTTTTAGATGAAGAAACTAAAACTCATAGTCTAAGAAACTTATCCAAGCTTACATAGTTTATACATTAGTAAAATGTATATATTTCAAAATACATCATTACTCATCACTTTAAACTAGGGCAGGACCTCTGAATACTTGGCCAAAATCCCAATATTAAGAGTCTAATTCTGAGTATTCTCCACACAGATACCAGCTAGAACTTCTGGAAAAAAGTCATACCAAATGACAAATTGTTTCTACCTTAGATTCATGAAAAACAAAAAATAAAGGGCTATCATAAATATTAAGTAGTCTTAACATCTCACTAAACATTCTCCAACTCTCTATGATGACTGATTCAAATCTTTTCTTTCATTCTGAAGCTTCTAATTCTTCCCATCATTCTCAGGAAATTACTTTGCTTTCCAATATTCAGAGACAATGGAAAGTATCAGAAGAGAACTTCTTTATTGTACAATTAGTCAACACAAAAAACTACCGATATGTGGCCATGAGTTTGTTCAAACCATCAACCCAAAAAGCAGAATCTGGGCACCATCTGCAGCATTGTGCAGGAGCTGATGAGAAGATGCTACCAAGGGTTAGGAGCTCTGGAAATGCTCCAACAAACACAAATGATTTTAAGTACTGGGAAAAGTGGTGACAGGCTTTGAATTGTGGGTAAGTGCAAAAAAAAAAATAGCGTCAGCAAGTGATCAAATAGGGACCTGGTGATCAGAGCTCTTAAAGATCTCAGAAATATCCACCAAATACTCAATTTCAAAAGGACATAAATCCACCCTGAATGAAATATTCAATTTCAGCAAGGTATGAAACAAGTAAAAGGAAGTTAATTTAGAAGGTGGAAGGGGTAGAAAGCACATGGTAGAAAGTAGTGACAATAAAATACAACTTATAAATTCAGAGCACCTTCTCAAAAGGCAATCCCTATAGAACTTTAGGAAGATATGGAGTTAAGAAAACAGATTCTGAAAGAGGGTAAAGCTAATAGATTAATTAGAGTTGCTACACAGAAAGATTACCTTTTGAATGGTTCACAGTAATAATAAATGAGGAAATACTGAAATTGGGAAACTTCAGAAGGAATCCTGGTTTTACCACACCCTTCACAGAGAACTAGTGTTATTCAAATACTGGGAACAAACAGGATTTATTCAAAGTTATTCTGAGAAAAAAAAGTGACACACTTTTTGCAAGAAAAAAACAGAAAAATAGGGACTACAAATGAAATCATTATCTAATATTTTTGAACGAAGTAAAATAAATTCATAAAACGTTACATGCCTCAAAAGAATGAAAAAAGGAACAAGATTGTTTGGGAATGAGATATCTAGTCTAGATAATAAGAGATTGAAAAAATGAGGACTGACAAAAATCAGGAAATATTAACAGTAAAAGCCTTTCTAGAAATGAAGGCTAAATTAGGGGAGGAAATAACAAAATACATACCACAAAGGCAAGTAAATAAACTGGAGAATGGTAAGGGAAAATTATCTTATTAAAATTTAAAATAAAAAAAGATTTAGGAAAAAGTGATAAATGCAGAGCACAGTTAAGAGCAAAGTTAAACAAGATTCAACATACATATTTGGGATCCTGGAAAGTAAAATCACACAAGAGTTCAGGGAACGTATTTAGCTAATTGAAGAAAACTTTCCTGAAATAAAAATAGATGTTTTTTGAAAGGTTCATGATGAAACTAAATATTCATTAAATATATTTTTTAATAATTTGATTGAATGAAAGTTTCTAATTTAGTTGCTGGTCTCTTCCTACATGGACTGACGTCACATTAATGGAACTGGTTTATTCTGAAGAACGGCATTTTCTCAGGATGTTTATCTGTCCTAAGTGAATTTTCTCAATTTTTAAGTAGTTTTCATGTCTATGGGAACTAATAACTTTTGGTAATGTCTAAATGTCTAAGAAATAAATTCTTCATGAGAACAAGATTTTTTTAATGCTTTCTCCAAAATAATAAAAGACAATTAAAATCTTAGATCATGTTTTGATTTTGAACAGTCTATTATCTTCTACTTTAATGCTCTCATTCAAACAGCTGCACTTTTTAAAATAATTTTGTATTTTGCATGTACGGGGAAAAATCATTTCTACTTTTGCTATTTAATTAGTTTGTTCAATTTGCTGAACCTGTTCTTTCTTCGCTTTCTAATTATGACAGAGAATCTGAAACAGATGCAGAAGAAGCAGGACCTACTTGAAAATTCATCAGACAAGCCTGTAAGCTTTGTAGAGTAATGTCAACACGAAGGAGACATCAATTTAAGTGAATTCCAACATGCAGTTGAAGTCATTAGTATGGATTGGTGTCAAACTTTCAAGCATTTACCTTATTTATTGAATGACCTAATACTTCTAAATGGTAATAGGGAGAGAGTTGAGTAGGGAGATAAGGATAGACTCTAATACTAAGGTCCTTAGGTTTCCTATCTGAATTTCAGAATTACTGTCAAATAAATATTTATTACTTGTCCTTTCTCTTAACTGTAGCAATAACCATAGATATAGATGGCTAACTAAAAATTAAGTGCTGAGTTAGAATTAAGTATTGAAACTGAGTATCAATATTTAGTGAATCTCCCCTAAGATATTATTTTATGCATTGAATATATTATTTATATGAATATTAATTAAACGTCAAGAGTAATCACTGAAAATGTATCTTCTGATCTACAGAATATATCAAATGTATGTTCTCAGATTCTTGTTAGATGCAAATTAAAATGAGTAATGCAAATTGAAATTCTCATGAATGCATCATTTTGCAAAATGAGCTTTAGAAATTCCATGTTTTATGCAATCCCAAAAAGAAAACAAAAACAAAAACAAATGCTTACCAAGCTAAATGATGCTGAAACAATTTATCAGCTGAATGATGGCAGCCAGCAAATAAAAACAGTCAAGCTTGCAGAAAGCAGCAAGATATTTGAAGAAAGGTACTTTACAAATATTATAAGAAAAGGAAAATGCCTGAGTCTTCTGTGTTTATTAGAATATGAAAGTATAACTAAAACAAAATTTTAAAGTAAAAGCAAAAGACATTTTAAATGTCACAAAATAATAAAATGTATTCGTACACCATTTTGTATTTTTAGAATTTAGATAATAATAGTATAATTAGAACTTTGATGGCTGTCCAGTTCCAACACATCCTATTACAATTTTTGTTTCTAAACCTCAGTTTCTTCATATATAGGTGGATTTCTCTGAAAATGGAATGAAGTATCCAATGTGAAATAACAGGCATACCAAATAGCATATTGTAGCTTCACATAATAGGTGGTCATTAAGTATTGGTTGGTTTTTCTTGTGTTCCTCTTTAAATAATCATTTTTCCCAGATGGAAAGGAAAACACAAATCACAGCTATATGCACCACTTCAACAATGGTTATATACACAATACAGCCTTATCCCTTCTATCTCTATATTTAGGTAAGGTCATAACATAAATGACTCTGGATAAAATGAAGGTTCCTGTGGCCAGGATTCTCACCTGGCCCTGGTTGGCTTGTTCACTACACACGTGTGGCCAGTGCATTGATATTAATTTTATATAGAGAGCCCTGCCCAGTGCTCTGGGTGACACGGTGGCAGGGCTGCCCGGCTGCAGGAGAGCAGAACAGAGGTTGGAGTAGTGGCAGCAGTGAGGACAGAGGCCCAGAGGACAGCTGTGTGGGCACAAGGCCCAGAGGCAGAGACTGGCTTGCTACATGCAGAATTGTTCTGTGTGGATGAGATTCTACTGATTGACCTGCCAGCATGGAATAAAGTTGGGCATAACCCTTTCACCCCAAGAACATTCTACTTTCATTTCTTTGGTCACAATGTATCCATAGTGAACTTTCCCAGGGCTGAAACCCATTGGCAAGACAATGACTTATCACTGTTTTTAGATTAATTGGTTAATAAAAAAATGTCCATTGAAGCCATAAAATACATAGGAACATAGATACAAAAAAGATAAAAACAACATACAATTCATATCAGTTAATGCTAACAGAAGTTCCTAAAAAGATAACCCCAAATAACAGTTTAACATAATATTCATTTTTCTATTCCATTTGTTCGTGATAAGAGAGTAACACTATGCTTCACAGTCCTTTAACGATTCAGTAACTCTAGAGATAGAGATTCTGCTTCTTTTTTATTTGGCTACCAAGATTTCCTTGTGTCATCCTTCATTCAGTGAGAGTGGGAACAGCAAGGAGAGAGCTGAGGATGAGGTAATGTGTCAAGTTTGCTAGAATTGGCCTGGAAGAGGCATACATTGCTTCATGATTCACTGGGTGAGGCTTAATCATTTGGACATAACTAAGCTCAAGGGAGAATGGGACAAAACAGAATCTGTTTTATCTAATTCTGCTATTTAATCTTCACCTAACAAATAGTGAGGATTAAATACATAAATAGTAATAAGTCTTTTTATACTGCTATGAATCTTATACAGTTATAAAAAAACTTATTTATATGTTTGATAAAAATTTAATAAGTACAAACTTTCAGTTATAAATAAGTCACAAGAATGAAAGTACAGCATAGTACAGTGTAGTTAATAATACTGTCATAACATTTGGGATGACAGATGGTAACTGTGCTTATTGTGGTAAGCATTTCCTAATGCACAGAACTGTCAAATCACTATGCTGTACACATAAAACTAATATTATATATCAATGATATTTCAGTTAAAAATTAAAATAAAGTAAACATTTTTCAAAAGCATGAAATCTACATAAACTTGAACTTTTCAAGAGTTTCCTGAACTGGCTCCAAATATTACCATCTTCTCACCCAGCAAAAATTCCCTTTTCTGAGTGTTATTTGGATTTAGACCAGAGGGTTTCTAAGCTTCCATTACAGTCTATGTAGCTTTAAGGTTGCCTAACCTTCCAACGGAGGGGCGAAAATAATAGCCATAGATAAATGGTCTGAAAGCTGCAGTGAATACTGTATATAAGCATTTAGAATAGCAAAAAAAGGAAGTGCAATTTATAATACATAAATTTGTCACAAAATGAAGTTTTTATTAATGCATGCTAATCATCTCTGAGCATGCAGTGGTGGAACTAAAAGCAAGATTTTTTTTGATAGACATATTCTGGATTGTCACATATGTATATAACAGGTGGAGAAACATTAATAACCTCTATAAACTATGTTAGAGATAAATATAGTACCTTTCATCATTAATAACACTTGCTGGGTGGATAAGAGGGAATAGAAATATTAGACCCAAAAAAGTAATTTTGTAAGCCTTGGAGTTAGGTGTCTTAATCTAACAATAAGCACATTTTAAAGACTTCTAGGTTTGAGATATTTAAGAAACAAGAGGATTACTTTTAAGTTAATCAAGGAAAAATGTTACTCAAATTGAAAAGCCAAACACCTTTTCATTTATTTTATCTGATATATTTAAACATTTCATTTATCCATTTAAAACTACCTGTACAAAAAATGATGATTATTTTTCTGGATAAAATAATTTACTTTGAAAAGAATTTGTTTGAACATAGAAAACAAAATTGTTTCCAATAAGGCAATATTCTATATTAAATCTAGTATTAATTACATTCATTTAAGATTTCATGTTGGCTATGCACTGTTTACAATAGCCAAGAAATGGAAGCAACCTAAGTGTCCATCAGTAGATGAATGGATAAAGAAGATGTGGTACATATACACAATGGAATATTATACAGGCATAAGAAGAAAACAAATCCTACCATTTGCAACAACATGGATGGAGCTAGAGGGTATTATGCTCAGCGAAATAAGCCGGGCGGAGAAAGACAAGTACCAAATGATTTCACTCATCTGTGGAGTATAAGAACAAAGCAAAAACTGAAGCAACAAAAAAGCAGCAGATTCACAGAACCCAAGAATGGACCAACATTTACCAAAGGGAAGGGGATGGAGGAGGGTGGGTAGGAAGGGAGGGATAAAGGGAATAAGGGGCATTATGATTAGCACCCATAACGTGGGTGGGGGGGGCACGAAGAAGGCAGTATAGCACAGAGAAGACAAGTAGTGTCTCTATAGCATCTTACTACGCTGATGGACAGTGACTGTAATGGGGTATGCAGTGGGGGCTTGATAATGGGGGGAATCTAGTAACCACAATGTTGCTCATGTGATTTTATATTAATGACACCAAAAAAAAAAGATTTCATGTTAGCTAATGTTAGAACTCCCACAATTAAAAATAAATAAGGCAAGCTAATAAAAGGGAATAATATGACTTAACGCTTAAAAAGAATTAAAGAAAACACAGGCATTATTTAAAATAGGGAAAAAATATAAAGTTATTCAAGTAAATATTTTTCGTTCTTTTAAGAATGCAAAAAGTAATAATATATCTATTAACCTCTTTTATTATTTTTTTTATTAACTTACATACTCACATTTTTCCCCCCTTTTTTCCAGTGCCTGAGTGATCAATTTTCAAATTGGAACTTAAAGAGCAATAGGTATATTTGTCTTTTGGCTATTGAAGTCGATGAAGACAACTATTTCCAGGAGTTAGTTCCTCTCATAAAGAAGCAGAACATGAAATTGCTGTTTAAGTGGGTTAAAATTAAGAAGCTGTACTTTCAAAATGTGAGTTTTGCACCAATAACATTAATAAAAAATTTTGAAATATAATTTTAAAAGATACTGTAGTTTATTAAACTATACTTTAAGACAATAAATATCATTCAAATCCTCCAGTTAGTGATTCTCAATGAAGAACATTATTAGTTAAGTCTTTGGGGGAGTCAAAAATTTTATATGGAGGCTCGATATCCCTAACCCCTGCATTGTTCCAGGGTCAACTCTGTATAATTTAATTATTTCTGTTTCAGCTATCAAGAGTCAGTTTTTGTATTCTGGAGCCAAAGAAATCTAAATGATACTGATCTTCTCAACAAGGTGGAGGTGAAATAGTTTCACAGATTTACAGGGGGCAGGAAGCACAAATTCTTTTTATAATTTATTTTGGTATCATTAATCTACAATTCCATGTGCAATATTATGGTTATTAAACTACCCCCTTCCTCAGGTCCCCCCCACCAACCCAATTAGTCACTGTCCATCAGCGTAGTGAGATGCTACAGAATCACTACTTGTCTTCTCTGAGTTGTACAGCCCTCCCTGTGCCCCCCAACATTATATTTGCTAATCGTAATGCCCCCTATTCCCCCTTATCCCTCCCTTCCCACCCATCTTCCCCAGTCCCTTTCCCTTTGGTAACTATTAGTCCATTCTTGGGTTCTGTGAGTCTGCTGCTGTTTTGTTCTTTCAGTTTTTTTCTTTGTTCTTATGCTCCACATATGAGTGAAATCATTTGATACTGGTCTTTTTCAGCTTGGCTTATTTCACTGAGCATAATACCCTCTAGCTCCATTCATATTGTTGCAAATGCTAGGATTTGTTTTCTTCTTATGGCTGAATAATATTCCATTGTGTATATGTACCACATCTTCTATATCCATTCATCTACTGATGGACACTTAGGTTGCTTCCATTTCTTGGCTATTGTAAATAGTGCTGCGATAAACATAGGGGTGCATATGTCTTTTTCAAACCGGGCTGCTACATTCTTAGGGTAAATTCCTAGGAGTGGAATTCCTGGGTCAAATGGTATTTCTATTTTGAGTTTTATGAAGCACAAATTCTGTTTGACTGGCATTCATTTGAGTTTCCAGACATGAAATTTATATTGTATGTGGAGAACAGAACAAAACAAAAACTCTCATATTTTTTAAGTCATAATTTCTGGGAGGTGTTACCTAAGTATTGTAATTTAACATTAGAACCAGGCATTTGCTATATAGTCACAGAAGATATATTGGAGGGAAAGTCTTTGAATGACTGTCTAAGTGTAAGGTGACTGATAACAGTGTTTGAATTCTGAGTTTCAGGTTATAGATTTTAATAATGTAAAACACCAATCCCAGAATCCAGGCTCAATTAAACATATCTGTCATCTATCTATTAGAAATCTGAGTACCAAATGCATACAAACACAAGTAATTTGTATATTAAAATGCTTCATTTTGAGGCTATACATATAATTCATGATGTTTTAAATACAAAATTAGAAATTAGACTAAATGTGTTTAATGTAAATCTCTAATTCCACAGGCAGAGAGACAGAGAAAAAGAGAGAAAGATGAGAAAAGAGAAAGGGAAAGCGATATTGGTTTTAGAGAAAATAGGCATTTCATCCTCAATGTCCCCATTTTGCCCACATGCAACATAAATGCTATTGTGATACATGCTCTGTTTATTTTATAGTTTACATTCTCATGGCTTAAAGTAAGATTTTACCAAAAAATACCTTTCCTTTTGTCTGCATATTTCTCAATACACCTACATTCATATATCAAATTCAAATATTTTTACATAGCATATAAATATGTAATTATGGCTATTTCCATATCTCTGAAAAAAAGAAATAGCTTGAGTATTGAATAATAAGATCCCATAAAGACTCTCATAAGAATTTATGGCCATAATCATCATGCTTTTCATTTTGTAATTTTCAAATACACCATATAATTGATAATAGGCCTCTAGTTTTATGTCAAGAAATAGGTGTTTTTGTTATTCTAAATTAGAATATTTTTGGCGTTTTTTTGAGTGCAAAGAATAGAGAAAGAGGAACTGAAGCTATGGTATATAGATGCTAGTCTTGTGGTGTAGTCACCCAATGAAATTATTCAAATTATAAAAATTGGTCCCCACATACAAGCATGATTCTCAAATTGAGAATCATAACTATTGGGAAACTCTGTAAAAGTTGGAAGTCTAGTCTATTTCATCACTATAAAGTAAAAAAATTCAAGAATGTTAATTGATGGAAATGTTAATAATAAAATATCACTCAGAAAATTTTATTATCTTTCTTTTTCACTGTATTCTTTTTACCAATCACCCCTTCCCCTTTCTACATCCTTGCTTATAACCCCCCTCTCTCAATTAAAAGAAACACCAATCTGTAGTAGGCAAAAGCTTCTTTGTATTAATTCACTGAGTGGTGATAAAACATTAATGAGATTACTGTTGCTGTTGGGAAGGGGTCATTACTAAAATTAGATGACTCCAATATTTTCATATATTTTCTGGAAATCTAATGATTTTCATTAGGAATTTTTCATTAAGATAAAATATGAATATTTATCTCAAAGCTAAATTAGGGCTCTGGGATTATGGCTTCAATAACAAAAATATCTGATTTCCATGAAAAAATACACAAAATAGCTGCTGCTTATGAAGGTTAATAGCATTTAAAATATTTATAGCTCTCATAGGTTTTCCAAGGGTTAATTTCTAGTATCTTTGAATCATTACTTCAACCACTTTTCCCTATTAATTATTTCAGTTTTCTGATAAAATAATCTAATAAAATATAATACAACTTGATGCATCTATTATCAAAATATTGTAGTCTTGAGGTAGTATCAAATATTATTGCCCTGTTCTTTTGAGATCAATAATGGATTATGATAAAATTTTACAACAAATAAATAAGATGCCACTTCATGACTTAGTGAAAACATCATAAATACATAAATATTCTTTACTTATTAAGAACCCAGTCAAGTGTAATGATTAGAGTAAAATTTTTTTAATTAAAATATCTTTCTTTTCTTCTTTTCTTTCCAAATTATATCTTAATTTACACCATATTAATGACTAATTCATAAGGAAATAATTATTGCATATACTTTATGACAATTCTGATAATTTGAAATTTATTTATATTGGCCTCCAATTAAAAACAAGTTTCATAAAATATACATTTTAATAAGAAGCAAAGAAGTGTAAACTCACTAATGTTTTTTCCTCAGTGGGCACATATTTGTCACATTCTTCCCTATGCTTCTTCTTTGGGAAGTCAGTGTCTTTTCCTCTTCTTTGCAGCTTTTATCAATGGGACTAAATCATGGAGTTTAAGCCCATTACATCAAGCATGCAAATTCTCTGCCACTCTAGACCTTGAGCTATATGGAAAGGATTGGTTAGAGAGACTAGAAGTCAAACAGAATAAGCATAAAGTCCAAACGAGGTGACTCATATTAGGAGATGTGTATTTCCTGCTGGAATCCTGGGAATTCACAACAATATAGTGTAATTTTGATGCATTGTCTGTCACGACTTTCCCCATATCCTGAAATAAATAACTCACCTCAGTATTCTAGATCCTTTACTCAATAAAAATTACCTAACTGGTATTTATAGCAATAAAAGTTTGCCAGGTCTTGAGTTTCTCCAAGTTCCAACAGTAGGTCAACGAAGACTAACACAAAGCATATCCTTATGTATTCATATTCATGTCAGCCCTCAGTGTTTATCTAATATTGATAGAAGACAAAAAAAATGTTAAGTGAAAATTACTTAAATTTTCTGGAAATGTTAAGAATATACCATATTCTTATATAATTCTTCCTTTTTGTAATGCTGCAGGTGAGAGAGATATTTTAGAATTCTAACGATAGGGTGCTTTTCTCCTAAAGAACTAGTATTCATCACCTTTTCCAACAATGATAGCTAGATAACTGCTTATGTTTCTTTTGGTGCCTGTACTCTATGAAACTCTCTACATATCTGATGGTCATGCACATGAAGGGCATTGAGGTACATTTGTGCATTTGCTATTTTCTTTTCTGATTATGATTTTCTATTTTTTGTTTTACCTTTTTACTTTCTATGATTTCTGGGGCAAGTCATCAGCCTTGAAACTTTTGCATGAAGAGAAAAAATATATGTAATTACAAGTTGACTTGTAAATAGAAGAGTCTGCAAATAATTTAGGAGGTTCTAAAAAAGTAATCTCACATACATTTGACATTTTCACAGTAACAAAAATTATTATTCCTCACAATATTTTTTTAACAGAGGTTGATACTAGCTGAACAATCTTACAGTAAACCAAATTCTGTTTTTACCTCTGTTACTGACATGAAAATTAACTTAAAATTTGAAAAGGTAGCAGAATCTATTATTTTGATTGCAACTATCATTGTCCTAAACTTGAATTATAGTACTATTGTGATGCAGAATAAAAATAATGAGCAGTATAACACATGAACCTAAAACAGTCATAGAGATCAGTTTATATAAAAATCTAATCTTGTTTTTCATTTTAGACAGAATGTGATTGACATTATAAAAAATAATCTCATTCACACAAAGAAATATTATTAATTATACGGAAGTGAGGTGGGAGGTTTGATTTTTGTCATTGAATAAATAGAATATTATTTTAAACTTCATAGTATTTGAGGAAATTATTATTGCTTAATTTGTAAAAATCTTGTTTTCCCATGACCATATATTTTATACCAGATAGAGGATTGTTTTTAAAAATATGAATATTTCTTAGAAATAAAAAAATACATATATGTTACATAATAAATAAGATCTGGGTTTTCTCTACTATCTAATTAACCTTCTCTAGTGTGATAGAACATAGGAATGAAATCCAAACCTCCCAAAGGAAGTTACCAAACTGATGGATCAATGGAGCTCAATTCATTCAGGTTTTTTGATTTGTTTGTTTTTTCACTCGGTGTTTATATTTTTCATTGCATCTTAAGAAACATCCAGTTCTTGTATTATATTTATAATACAGTCAGCATCAAATATCTCATTTAACAATACAATTTTCTTTGTTAACTATAGTATTTCAAGTTTATTTTCTATTTTTAAAATGTGTAATCAGTATATTGATAATTTATATAATTTCTCAATCAATATTATAGATAATTATACAACCAGTGAGAACTTGTTTAACTAAAGCAAATTATTTTTTGCAAAGAAAGAACATTACATAAACTTTAATCTTTCAAAATTTTAGAATATAAAATATTAGTAGGCATTCCATATTTTAACTTTCAAGATACTTTTAATTTCTACCGAGCAGTGACTAACCAGTTCATATAAATCATTTATGATAAATTAAATTTATGTCTTTGGAGGATGAGACCAAACTATTTGAAAACAATACTACAAAAATGAAGGTGGTATTTAATTTCATCTATTAATCCTGGTGTTAGAAACATTTCTGGAGAATTAAATTTATATTCTAAATGGTATTTTCTCTCTAATAAAAGGTCAGTAGATAGATTAAAAATATGTCTTGGGGAGTCAGGGTCATCTTTGGGGAAATAGAAAAATAATCCAGTTGAACAAAAAATTTGTGAATTTAAATTCACCAACACTTACCAATTCTGATTTTTTTTTTCACTGTCTTGCCAATGGGTTTCAGCCCAGAAAAGTTCACTATGGATTCAGTGTGACCAAAGAAATGACAGTAAAATGTTCTTTATTTCCACGGTGGCAGGTCAATCACTAGAATACCATCCACTCAGAGCGAGTCTGCATGCAGCAAGCTAGTCTCTGCCTCTGGGCCTCTCCGCCGGTGCAGCCATCCTCTGGGCCCTGGTCCTTGACGCAGTCACCGCTCCAGCCTCTGCTCTCCTGCAGCCGTGCCACCGTGTCGCCCAGAGCACAGGGCGGAGCTCTTTATATAGAGTCAATAGCAACATATTGCCCACACGTGTGTAGTGAGCTAGCCAACCAGGGCCAGGTGAGAATCCTGGCCACAGGAACTTTAATTTTATCCACATGCACAAACCTTAGGAAGATGGGTTCAGTGCATTTTTTGGACATGTAAATTTTTAAGGTATATAATACTGGTTCTTCAAGATTAATGCACGTGAACCAAGGGAAAAACCTTTTATGATAATATAATCCAGTATAATAGCCATGGAAGTGTCCTACTCAGATCTTTAATCATCTCCATACAGATCCATAGAGAACTCAATTCTTAGCCAAGGGAGGTCTTTTAAGTAAGATGGGAAAATAAGGAATGCAGACGTCAATATGAGTTCCCATGAACTGGGGCTCCTCAGACTTCTCAGCATGCTCAGAGCCTGCAGAGGGGGCCCATCTAGTATATTAAGAACTTGCACTTGTATTGTTTGGGAAGAAACTGCAGCCTAATAAACCTCCTCCTCAGGAACTGTCCCAGACTGATAATCATAGTTAAATCTCAGCATAATCAGGCTGGCAATATGCTAAGTCTGATATAGGAGGAAAAAGATAATAACCCAAAGGAGCCTCAAAAATTAGCTAGCAGTAACAACAGGATCCAAGGGAATAGCCCTGATCTTAGAGTTTGTCCCTTGCAACATCATGTTTTATTAATTAACTCATCAACTTCCTTTCAGTAAAGCCCCTTGACTGCTCCTCTGACCTTGCAGATTTTTACAGTGGTTAAGCATCACCACCTGGTCTCAACTGCTGTATCTTGAAGAACCTGTAATATAAATTAAGTAAACATGAATTCATTGATTTGGGAGCACTTTTATGGAAAATAAGATTTAACTCCCTGGCAAGGACCCCCGGGGATTATGCAAAATAGCTCTTAGGGTGGCTCTTTAAAACCTGGATACAGTGATGGCTCATACTGACTGAGGCTTAGGCATCTGAGTTACGCCAGCAGATGGTAAGGGAATAAAAAGGCTCAGGGACGTGTGCATAAGATTAATACATAATATAAACCCACAGGATGCACAAAAGAACATTGTTCCATGGAAAGGCTCAGAGGACTAACCTTTAGCTGAATACTTAATAACTGATGTGGTGAGAGGGATACAAGCATCAGTCACTAAGATAAGGTTCTCCTCCATAGGCTGGAATTCATGGTAGAAAATGTAGCCATAGAGCTAGTTTCTTAATGGAAAGGAAATAATGGGTCCCCAGAGTAGTACAGGCCAAGTGTTGTTGCTTAACCATCTGAAGCCAAAATCACAAATTGCTATAAAGGTCAGCAAAGTCAAAGAATGACAAAAGGGGCGTCACTGAGAGGGAGTTGATGAGTTAGTTAACAGAACATGACATTTGTGGGGCAAAATAGACAACTAATGAAGATGTTGTTTGATATCTATAATCAGAAGAAAGCATGAATAGAGGAGCAGACCTCTGGAGGTGGTTTCCTCTGTAAAAACTTAGGGTCTTCTCAGTTCCCAGACCAATGTTCAGATGTAGAACTCATTGACCTAAGCAGATATGTACTGTAATAATTCCTCCATTCCTTCCCCCAAAGGGCCTATGGATATTTACTCAGGTGACTGTATACCACTATATTAAGGTAAACTCCAAGATATTTGAGAGCTACTACATATAGGGTCATAATTAATATTATACCTAGAAATTTTAAGTGCCATCAAGAACCCATATTTGAATGGAGATGGTAGAGCTATAAAGAGGGAAAAACCAGCTGAAAACCTCTGAAATGGTCCATTCTTAGCCAAGAAAGTAAATCAAAACAACAATGCATTTCATGAGACAGTGGGGGCAGAGAATGAGTAACGGCAAAGAACTGTACAATGCTTGAAGTTCTAAAGGATTCAGAACTTGGAATTGAGTGGTGCCAATTATAACTCCATTCAGTTCACCAATACAGCCTTGCCAAAATCTGATGGACTTTGGTGACCACTGCAACTCAAATGAGTAGTAGCCATAATTGCAGCTGCCACGTGGCCCTTTTATTATTGCTCTAGATTAATAAGGCCTAGGATGCATGGTATCCAGCTGTTGATTATGAAAATACATTTATTTTCATCCCCGTCAGGAAAGATCCAAACCATTTCACATCCACCTGAATTAATCAAAAATATTAATTTAGTTTTGCCCCAGGCTTGTGTTAAATCTTCTTTCCTCCATCCAAAGTGTTCTAGAATGCCTGGAAATCTCATGGAATATCAAGGTGACAGTGCTTACATCAATGAGGTCTACATCTGAAAATTGGTCTCGGATCTGAGAAACAGATCTTAAGTTTTTACAGAAGCCTACTCCTCTGTTCATGCTTTCTTCTGATTATAGATATCAAACAGCATGTTCATTAGTCATCTATTTTGCACCGCAAAAGTCATGTTCTATTAACTAACTCATCAACCCCCTTTCACCTTGATCTGTTATATCAATGACATAATATTGCTCAAGCCATATAAATTTGCATTGGCTAGCCTGCTGGAGACTTTGGTAAGCTACATGTCCTCAAGATAAACCTTTTAAAGACTGGGGATCTGCAACTTCTGTAAAATGTTTAGGGTTACATTAGACAGAAAATTATAAGAAATTCCTTTTAAAGTAAAAGACTCTTTGCGGCTTTTTGCCTCACCTACTACAAAGGAACCACGGCGCATGATAAGAAATTTTCATTTTGAAGTAATACATTCTACAATTGCTCCTACTGTGACATGGAGGTCTTCCAAATTTCAGTGGGATCAAAAACAAGAAAGGGTTCATCTCTAAATTAGGGGTGCAAAGCAAATTGTTTTATGCCCTTGGACTACATGATTGTCAGACATTATGTCATTAGAGGTTATATTGGTGGAAAATTATGAAATGAATGGCCAGACACAGGGGAAAAATTGCAATGTAGGCTACCGGAATGCTTATCAAATTAACAGGTGATATTTTCCGCAATGATAGACCATACAAGGTCTTCTGGATTCTTTAAGATCTTTAAGAGAAATGCCCAAGTCCTGGTCAACATGACATAATATCACAGTGAGAGAATATATTTATCACCATTTTGTGATGACACTGTCTTCTGAACTGACTGCTAAAATCAGTTGCACATTGGAGTTCACAATTAATTTTATTTTTGACCTTTTAATTCTATTGATTTCTGCAATTTTCAGCCCAAACTCGCCTTGCTTGACATGCCTTGTCCATGACTTAATCATGCCATTACTTCTATCTATGCATCTAGTACTAATTTATTACTTAAGAAAATATTTCCAGTCAAAGGATTAAAGATGGCGGCGTGAGAGGAGAGACAGAGGCTTCCTCCTAAAACTGTATATAATATGAAAATATAACTAATACAACTACTCTTGAAAGAGCAACAGGAAAGAGGACTGCAACAAACTGCATAAACCTAGACAAGACCAGACCTCATGGAACAGGGTAATGTACTAAAGCTGTGGCCCTGAGGGACCCAAGCTATTCTGCCACCCCAGCTCACTGGCAGGAGGAAGAGGAACAGAGCAGGGAGGGAATGGAGAACTGGGACTACTGAATACCTAACTCCAGAGATCTGCTCTGGGAGCACATACCTACATTTCATGGTGATTGCATGATACTCTCGTAATTAGGTAGTTGGAAAGCTAAGACAGGCAGAAGTCCTGGAGAGACTAAGAATCCAGCTGCTTGTGGAAAGCAGGGATCCAAATCCAGCTGCTCTAGGACAAAAGAAAGGTAGGCAGTCTGAGAGACTTCCTAACAAAGAAGCCCTTAGCAAGAGAGCTGCTAAAGGGACAAGGATTGCACAGAGCTTACGCCTCAGGAGAAAGGAGAGGTAGACAAAATTGCCTGGGTGCACTCTGCCATGCAGGTTGGGAGCTTTCACGATCTTCAGGTGCTTTACCTCCCTGGCTGCCTACACAGCTCTAAAAACCCCTTCTGTGATAGACAGCCTAGTGCGCCTTTCATCTGGCCAGCCCCACTGGGCTTGCAAACTGAGAAAGGCAGTGGAGACAGGCATGGCAGCCGGGAAGAACGAAACAGCTCTTTCCTTCCCCCAGGCACCAATACCACTACACTGCAACCTCCAACATTGCTTCAGGGGCTGAGCAGCTCCAGAGAGTAAAGCTTCTGAGCACTAGAGGGCGCCATACACAAATATTAAATGCCAAAGGAAACTGGTCCAGAGTAAAATTCTTAATACAACTCCTGAGAAAGATTTAAATGATATCGACCTCATGAATCTCCCTGAAAGGGAGTTCAAAATAAAAATCATTAACATGCTCATGGAGGTACGGAAAGATATTCAAGAACTCAGGAATGAATTCCGGTCAGAGATCCAATCGTTGAAGAGCACAATGGAGGGTATTAAAAGCAGATTGGATATGGTGGAGGAAACTATAAATGAAATAGAAACTAGAGAAGAGAAACACAAAGAAGCTGAGGCACAGAGAAAAAAGGATCTCTAAGAATGAAAGAATATTGAGAGAACTGTGACCAATCCAAATGGAACAATATTCACGTTATAGGGGTACCAGAAGAAGAAGAGAGAGAAAAAGGGATAGAAAGTGTCTTTGAGATGGTGATTGCTGAAAACCTCCCCAATCTGGGGAAGGAGATAGTCTCTCAGGCCATGGAGGTGCACAGATCTCCCAACACAAGGAACCCAAAGAAGACAACACCAAGACATACAGTAATTAAAATGGTACAGATCAAGGATAAATACAGACTATTAAAAGCAGCCAGAGAGAGAAATAAGATCACATACAAAGGAAAACCCATCAGGCTATCATCAGACTTCTCAACAGAGACCTTACAGGCCAGAAAGGAGTGGCATGATGTATTTAATGCAATGAAGGAGAAGGGCCTTGAACCAAAATTACTTTATCCGGCAAGATTATCATTTAAATTTGAAGGAGGGATTAAATAATTCCCAGATAAGCAGAAGCTGCTAGAATTTACGTCCCACAAACCATCTCTACAGTGTATTTTGGAGGGACTGCAATAGATGGAAGTGTTCCTAAGGTTTAATAGCTGTCACCAGAGGTAATAAAACCACAGTAAAGAAAGTAGAACAGCTAATTACTAAGCAAATGCAAAATTAAATTAACTATCCCCGAAGTCATTAAGGGATAGACAAACAGTACAGAATATGGTGTCTAATATCTAAAGAATGGAGGAGGAAGAAAAAGGAGGAGGAAAAAAAAAGGAACCTTTAGATTGTGTTTGTAATAGCATATTAAGTGAGTTGAGTTCGACTCTGAGATAGTAAGGAAGTTAACCTTGAACCTTTGGTAACCACAAATCTGAAGCCTGCAATGCAAATCAGTACATACCAATCCATAATCACCCTAAATGTAAAAGGACTGAATGCATCAATCAAAAAATGTAGCGTCACTGAATGGATATAAAAACAAGACCCATCTATATGCTGCCTACAAGAGACTCATTTTAAACCCAAAGACATACACAGACTAAAAGTGAAAGGATGGAAAGACATTTCATGCAACTACAGGGAGAAAAAAGCAGGAGTTGCAGTACTTATATCAGACAAAATAGACTTCAAAACAAAGAAAGTCACAAGAGACAAAGAAGGATATTGCATAATGATAAAAGGGTCAATCCAACAAGAAGATATAACCATTATAAATATCTATGCACCCAACACAGGAGCACCTACCAATGTGAGACAAATACTAACAGAATTAAAAGCGGAAATAGAATGAAATACATTCATTCTAAGAGACTTCAACACTCCACTCACTCTGAAGGACAGATCACCCAGACAGAAAATAAGTAAGGAGACAGAGGCACAGAACAACACATTAGAACATATGGACCTAACAGACATCTACAGAACTCTATACCCACAAGCAACAGAATACACATTGTTCTCAAGTGTACATGGAACATTTTCAAGAATAGATCATATCCTAGGCCACAAAAAGAGCCTCAGTAAATTTAAAAAGATTGAAATTGTACCAACCAGTTTCTCAGACCACAAAGGTATAAAACTAGGAACGAATTATGCAAAGAAAATGAAAAAAACCACAAATACTTGGAAGCTTCACAACATGCCCCTAAAAAATCAATGGATCAATGACTAAATAAAAACAGAGATCAAGCAATATATGGAGACAAATGACAACAATAATTCGACACCACAAAATCTGTGGGAAGCAGCAAAAGCCATTTTAAGAGGAAGGTATATTGCAATAGAGGTCTATCTCAGGAAAGAAGAACAATCCCATATGAGCAGGATAACCTCACAATTAATGAAACTAGAAAAAGAAGAACAAATGAGACACAAACTCAGTGGAAGGAGGGACATAATAAAGATTACAGCAGAAATAAATAAAATGGAGAAAAATAAAGAAAAGAAAGGATCAATGAAAGCAAGAGCAGGTTCTTTGATAAACTAAACAAGATAGATAAACCCCCAGGGAGACTTATCAAGAAAAAAAGAGAGTCTACTCACATAAACAGAATTGGAAACGAGAAAGGAAAAATCACTACAGACACCATAGAAATACAAAGAATTATGAGAGAATACTATAAAAAATTGTATGCTAACAAACTGGATAATCTAGAAAAAATGGACAACTTGCTAGAAAAATACAGCCTTTCAAGGCTGACCTAGTAAGAAACATAAAATCTGAACAGACTGATTACCAGCAATTGAATTGAACTGGTAATCAAAAACATACCTAAGAACAAAACTCCTGGACCAGATGGCTTCACTGCTGAATTTTCTCAAAATATATTGAAGACCTAATGCACATCCTCCTTAACGTTTTCCAAAGAGTAGAAGAGGGAATACTTCCAAACTCATTCTATGAGGCCAGCATCACTCTGATACCCAAACCAGGCAAAGACACCACAAAAAAAGAAAACTACAGACCAATATCCCTGATGAACACAGATGCAAAAATACTCAGCAAAATATTAGCAAACCAAATTCAAAAATACATCAAAAGGATCATACACCAAGATAAAGTAGGATTTATTTCAGGGATGCAAAGATGGTACAACATTCAAAAATCCATCAACATCATCCACCACATCAACACAAAGAAGGACAAAAACCACATGATCATTTCCATAGATGCTGAAAAAGAATTTGACAAAGTTCAACATCCATTCATGATAAAAACTCTCAAGAAAATGGGTATAGTGGGCAAGTACCTCAACATAATAAAGGCCATATATGACAAACCCACAGCCAACATTATTCTTAACAGCGAGAAGCTGAAAGCTTTTCCTTTACAATCGGGAACAAGACAATGATGCCCACTCTTCCCACTTCTATTCAACATAGTACTGGAGGTCCTAGTCACAGCAATCAGAAAACACAAAGAAATAAAGACATTCAGATTGGCAAGGAAGAAGTGAAACTGTCTCTGTTCGCCAGTGACCTAATATTGTACATAAAAAACCCTGAAGAATCCACTCCAAATCTATGAGATCTATTATCTGAATTCAGCAAAGTAGCGAGATACAAAATTAATACACAGAAATCTGTGGCATTCCTATACACTGACAATGACCTAGCAGAGAGAGAAATCAGGAAAACAACTCCATTCAAAGTTGCATCAAAAAGAGTAAAATACCTAGGAATAAACGTAACCAAGGAAGTGAAAGACTATACTATACTCTGAAAACTACATGACACTCATGAGAGAATTTAAAGAACATACTGATAAATGGAAGCACTTCCCATGTTCATGGACAGGAAAAATTAATACTGTCAAAATGGCCATCCTGCCTAAAGCAATATACAAATTCAATGCAATTCCTATCAAAATACCAACAGCATTCTTCAATGAACTAGAGAAAATCATTCTAAAAGTCATATGGAATCACAAAAGACCCCGAATAGCCAAAGCAATACTGAGAAGGAAGAATAAAGATGGGGGGATTATGCTCCCCAACTTCAAGTTCTACTACAAAGCCACAGTAATCAAGACAATTTGGTACTGGCCCAAGAACAGACCATAGACCAATGGAACAGACTAGAGAGCCTGGATATAAACCCAAGCATATATGGGCCATTAACAAATGATAAAGGAGCCATGGACATACAATGGGGAAATGACAGCCTCTTCAACAGCCAGTGTTGGCAAAACTGGACTATTGTTTAACTCCATACACAAGAGAATGAAACTGGATTATTGTCTAACCCCATACACAAAAGCAAACTCGAAATGGATCAAGTACCTGAATGTAAGTCATGAAACCATAAAACTCTTAAAAGACAACATAGGCAAAAACTCCTGAATATAAGCATGAGTGACTTCTTCCTGAAAGCATCTCCTCAAGCAAGGGAAAGAAAAGCAAAAATTAACTGATGGGACTACATCAAACTAAAAAGTTTCTGTATGGCAAAGGACACCATCAACAGAACAAAAAGGCATCCTACAGTATGGGAGAATATATTTGTAAATGACGTATCTGACAAGGGCTTAACATCCAATATATATAAAGAACTTACATGCCTCAATACCCAAAAAGCAAATAACCAGATTAAAAAATGGGCATAGGATATGAAGAGAGAGTTTCCAAGGAAGATATTCAGATGGCCCACAGACAGATGAAAAGATGATCCACATCACTAATCATCAGGGAAATGCAAATTAAAACCACAATGAGATATCACCTCACACCAGTAAGGATGGCCACCATCCAAAAGACTAAGAACAACAATTGCTGGCAAGGATGCAGAGAAAGGGGAACCCTCTTACACTGCTGGTGGCATGTAAGCTACTTCAACCATTGTGGAAAGCAATATGGAGGTTCCTCAAAAAACTAAAAATAGAAATACCATTTGACTCGGGAATCCCACTCCTTGGAATTTACCCAAAGAATACAATTTCTCACATTCAAAAAGGCATATGTACCCCTATGTTTACTGCAGCACTTTTTACAATAGCCACCATATGGAAGCAACCTAAGTGTCCATTAGTAGATGAATGGATAAAGAAGAGGTGGTACATATACACAATGGAATACTATTCAACCATAAGAAGGAAACAAATCCTGCTATTTGCAACAACATGGATGGAGCTAGAGGATATTATGCTCAGTGAAATAAGCCAGGCAGAGAAAGACAAATGTCAAATGATTTCCCTCATTTGTGGAGTATAACAACGCAGCAAAACTGAAGGAACAAAATAGCAGCAGACTCAGTGACTCCAGGAACTAGTGTTACCAAAGGGGAGGGGTGTGGTAGGGCGGGTGGGGAGAGTGGGAGAAGGGGATTGTGGGTCGTATGTTTAGTACACATGGTATGGGGGATCATGGGGAAACCAGTGTAGCACAGAAAAGGCAAACAGTGAATCTGTGGCATCTTAGTACACTGATGGACAGTGACTGCAATTCGGTATTGGTGGTAACTTGATAATATGGGTAAATGTAGTAACCACATTGATTTTTCATGTATAACCTTCATAAGAGTGTATATCAATAATACCTTAATAAAAAAATATATATATACAAAAGCAGAAAATATTTCCAAATCTTATTTTACTCTAAATTATATTGAATTATATTTTAATCAGTGTAATTCTTTTAAAGGTCCAAGGCAAAACCAAAACCACACCTTATTATTTAAATGTTTATTTAATCATCAAGAATTCCAATACTGTAACTGGTTCAACAAGTCCATAGAACGCTCCAATGTATTCATCTAGTATTTCTTCTAATATTTTGTAAACATCTCTTTATAACTTACTAATACAGCAAGAGCATATTATTAAGCACATGCTATCAACCATGAACCCTGCTAGATGCCCTAGACACTCAATTCATCGTGAAGAGTATTTCAGAACTTAGATATGGCTCTATCATTCACAACCACAGAGAATTATACCTAATATGTTTATGTGAGCTGCACTCCTTATTAGGAAAAAAAAAGCACTTACGCAGGTTAGTCTTATACCTGTGTTTCTTTCTACTAGTTATTTCTTGCAATGTAGTACTAAATAATCAAGAAGAAAACAAAATTCAATTCACCTTTGTATATTTGTATATTGTGACAATGAATAGTATTTAGAAGTTCATGCCAATCTGAGATTTTATGTTGCAAGTAAATAAGTTGTGTTATCAAAATAAGTACTTACAGTGATACTTTTTCATGAAAATTTAGAATTCTGTCAGCCTATGAGTATTGTATGGCATTGGGCATATGTAATATTTTGCCCAAGATAAAGATAATACAATATGAAATCATCAACCACAATAACTAAATTTATATATGTGAAATTTCTAAGGTGAAAGTTTTAGACTCAAATCTGCAAACCTGAGACAATTATACCCTCTTTACTTTGGCTTCTGGAATGGATTTATTACAGTTATATATATCTGTATAATCTCTCTTAAATTTAAAGACAGATGAATAAGATATAAATGACTAACTCAATGGCTCAAAGGGAACACAAATTCCCTTATTATGGTATAAGAATGGGAATACCCTATGCAAGGTCTGGGACCAATCCCAAAATATAAAAGTACTGTTCTGTATAATTAGTATGAAATTATTATTTTTGGTCAATAAAAAATAATTCAGTATGCCCCAAAATTTCAGTGATACCAAGACAACAAAGTGTTAAGTATGAAACTATTTGTGGAGAGTAATGATTATTTCAATTTAATATCAAATTAAGATATCACTTGCAAGAAATGGGAGAATTAAAAATGGCAGTGTGAGAGGTGAGATAGAGTCCTCCTCCTAAAACCACAAATAACATGGAAATATAATTAATAAAACTAATCCTGAAAGAGCAACAGGAAAGAAGGCTGTGCCACACTGCATACACCTAGAGAAAAGAACAGGCTTCACAAAACAGGGTAATGTACCAAAGCTGTGATCTGGGGGGACCCAAGCTCTTCCACCACCCACCTCACTGGTGGAAGGAAGAGAAATGGAGTGGGGAGAGAGTGGAGGCCTGGGACTGCTGAACACCTAGCCCTGGAGATCTGCTCTGGGAGCACAAACATACATTGTATGGGGCTCTGGTGTTAGTGGGGTTGGAAAGCTAAGACAGGTGGAATACATGGAGAGACTAAGATACTTGCCACTTGTGGAAAACAGATCCACATCCAGCTGCTCTGGGGCAAAAGAAAGGCGGACAGTCTGTAAGACATCCTAACAGCAAGAAGGCTGCTAAAGGGGCAAGGATTACACAGTGCTTACTGCTAAAAAGAAAAGACAGGTAGAAAAATTTGTCTGGGCTCACTCTGCTCAGCAGGTTGGGAACTTTCAGGAGCTAAAGGCACTCCATTCCCCTGGCAGGAAACACAGCTCCAAGGCCCCCCACCTTGATATGCAGCCTGTTGCGCCTACCTCCTGGCAAGCCCACACCTGTCTTGCAAACCGGCAGCCCCTGCCCTGGCATAAGACGAACCAGGAAGAAGCCATGCCTAAGGCAACTACAAAAGCAAAGCAAAGAGGCTTACAGCTATATATAGAGCCCCTGGTTCTGGCAGTGGAGAAAGGCTTAACAGGTAGAAAGCAGGAAACAGCTCTTTCCCGCTCACCCCCACCATGCACCAGAACCACTACCTACAACCCATGAAATCACTCCAGGGGCTGAGCAGTTCCAGAAAGTAGACATTCTGAGCACTAGAGGATGCCACATAAAAATATGAGACGTCAAAAGAAACTGGCTCAAAGTGAAATCGTACATACACAAGAAAAAACTCAAATGAAACTGATATCATGAAGCTTCCTGAAAGAGATTTCAAAATAAAAATCATAAACATGCTCATGGAGGTACAGAAAAATATTCAAGATCTCAGGAACAAATTCCGGTTGGAAATCCAATCATTACAGAATACAGTAGAAGGTTTTAAAAGCAGATTGGATACGGTGGAGGAGGTGATAAATTAAATAGAAATTAGAGAAGAGGAATAAAAGAAACTGAGGCACAGAGAGAAAAAAGGATCTCTAAGAATGAAAGAATATTGAGAGAATTGTGTGATCAATCCAAATGGAACAATATTCGTATTATAGGGGAACCAGAAGAAGAAGAGAGAGAAAAAGGGATAGAAAGTGTCTTTGAGGAGGTGATTGTTGAAAACGTCCACAGTCTAGGGAAGGAAATAATCTCTCAGGCCATGGAGGTGCACAGATATACCAACACAAGGAACCGAAGGAAGACAACATCAAGACATATAATAATTAAAATGGCAAAGATCAAGGATAAGGGCAGAATATTAAAAGCAGCCAAAGAGAGAAAAAAGATCATATACTAAGGAAAATCCATCAGGCTATCATCAGACTTCTCAGCAGAAACCTTACAGGCCAAAAAAGAAGTGGCATGATATATTTAATGCAATGATGCAGAAGGGCCTCAAAACAAGAATACTCTATCCGACAATATTACCATTTAAATTTGAAGGAGGGTTTAAACAATTTCCGGAGAGCAAAAGCTGAGTGAATTTACCTTCCACAAACCATCTCTACAGTGCATTTTGGAGGAACTGCTATAGAAGGAAGTGTTCCTAAGGCTAAACAGATGTCACCACAGGAAATAAAACCCATAGTAAAGAAAGCAGAACAATGAATTACTTAGCAGATGTAAAATTTAATCAACTACCCTCAAAGACAGTCAAGGTATAGACAAAGAGTACAGGATGTGACACCTAATATACAAAGAATGGAGGAGGAAAAAAAAGGAGGGAAAGAAAAGAACCTTTAGGTTGTGTTTGTAATAGCATATTAAGTGAGTTAAATTAGACTCTTAGATAGTAAGGAAGTTAACCTTGAACCTTTGGGAACCATAAATCTAAAACCTGCAATGGCAATAAGTATATACCTATCAATAATCACCCTAAATGTAAATGGTCTGCATGCACCAATCAAAAGACATAGAGTCACTGAATGGATAAAAAAACAAGACCCAACTATATGGTGCCTACAAGACACTCACTTTAAACCCAAAGACATACAAAGACTAAAAGTGAAGGGATGGAAAAAGATATTTCATGGAACTAATAGGTAGGAAAGAACAGGAGTTGCAGTACTTGTATGAGAAAAATAGACTTCAAAAAAAGAAAGTAACAAGAGATAAAGAAAGACATTATATAATGATAAAGGGGTCAATCGAACAGACGATATAAACATTATAAATATCTATGCACCCAACACAGGAGCACCTACATATGTGAAAAAAATACTCACAGATTTAAAAGGGGAAAGAGAATGCAATGCATTCATTCTAGGAGACTTCAACACTCCACTCACTCCAAAGGACAGATCAACCAGACAGAAAATAAGTAAGGAGACAGAGACATTGAATAACACATTAGAACAGATGGACCTAACAGACATCTATAAAACTTTACACCCAAAAGCAGCAGGATACACATTATTCTCAAGTGCACATGGAACATTTTCAAGAGTAGATCACATACTAGGCCACAAAAAGAGCCTCAGTGAATTCAAAAAGATTGAAATTGTACCAACCAGTTTCTCAGACCACAAAGGTATGAAATTAGAAATAAATTTTGCTAAGAAAATGAAAAATCGCACAAACACATGGAGGCTTAATAATATGCTTCTAAATAACCAATGGATCAATGACCAAATAAAAACAGAGAGCAAGCAATATATGGAGACAAATGACAACAATAACCCAACACCACAAAATCCGTGGGACACAGTGAAGGCTGTGCCAAGAGGGAAGTGTATTGCAATACAGGCCTGCCTGAGGAAAGAAGAACAATTCCATATGAACAGCCTAAACTCACAGTTAACAAAACTAGAAAGCGAAGAACAAATTAGGCCCAAAGTTAGTAGAAAGAGGGACATAATAAAGATTACAGCAGAAATAAATAAAATTGAGAAGAATAAAATAATAGAAAGAATCAATGAATGCAGTGGCAGGTTGTTCAAGGAAATAAACAAAATAGATAAACTCCTAACCAGACTCACTTAGAGAAAAAAGAGTCTACACACAAAAACAGAATCAGAAATGAGAAAGGAACAATCAATACAGACACCACAGAAATACAAAGAATTATGAGAGAATACTATGAAAAATTATATGCTAACAAACTGGATAACCTAGAAGAAATGGACAACGTTCTAGAAAAATACAACCTTCCAAGGCTGACCCAGAAAGAAACATAAAATCTCAACAGACCAATTAGCAGCCACGAAATTGAACTGGTAATCAAAAAACTACCTAAGAACAAAATACCAGGACCAGATGGCTTCACTGCTGAATTTTATCAAATGTTCAGTGAAGACATAATACCCACCCTCCTTAAAGTATTCCAAAATGTAGAAGATGAGAGAATACTTCCAAACGCATTCTATGAGGCCAGCATCACTATAATACCAAAACCAGGAAAAGTCACCACAAAAAAAAAAATTACAGACCAATATCCCTGATGAACATAGATACAAAAATACTCAACAAAATATTAGCAAACCCGAATTCAAAAATACATCAAAGAGATCATTCATCATGATCAAGTAGGATTTATTCCAGTGATGCAAGGATGTTACAATAATAGAAAATCCATCAACAGTACCCACCACATCAACAAAAAGGACAAAAACCACATAATCATCTCCATAGACGCTGAAAAAGAATTTGAGAAAATTCAACATCCATTCATAATAAAAACTCTCAACAAAATGGGTATATAGGGCAAGTACCTCAACATAATAAAGGCCATATATGACAAACCCACAGCCAACATCATACTTAAAAGCAAGAAGCAGAAAGCCATCGCTTTAATATCGGGAACAAGACAAGGATGCCCACTCTCTTCACTTTTATTCAACATAGTTCTGGAGGTCTTCACCATGGCAATCAGACAAAACAAAGAAATAATCAGCATCTAAATTGGCAAGGAAGATTTAAACTGTCCCTGTTTGCAGATGACATGATATTGTACATAAAAAACCCTAAAGAATCCACTCCAAAACTATAAGATCTAATATCTGAATTCAGCAAAGTTGCAGGATTCAATATTTATACACAGAAATCTTTTGCATTCCTCTACACTATCGATGAACTAGCAGAAAGAGAAATCAGGAAAACAATTCCATTCACAATTGAATCAAAACGAATAAAATACCTAGGAATATACCTAAGGAAGTGAAAGACCTATACTCTGAAAACTACAAGACACTCATGAGAAAAATTAAAGAGGATATACTAATAAATGGAAACACATCCCGTGCTCACGGATAGGAAGAATTAATATTGCCAAAATGGTCATCCCTCCTAAAGCAATCTACAGATTCAATGCAATTTCTATCAAAATACCAACAACATTCTTCAACAAACTAGAGCAAATAGTTCTAAAATCATATGGAACCACCATAGACCCCGAAGAGCCAAAGCAATCCTGAGAAGGAAGAATAAAGCTGGGGGGATTACACTCCCCGACTTCAAGCTCTACTACAAAGCCACAGTAGTCAAGACGATTTGGTAGTGGCACAAGAACAGAACAACAGACCAATGAAACAGATTAGAGAGCCCAGATATAAAGCCAACCATATATGGTCAATTAATATGCGATAAAGGAGCCATTGATATACAATGGGGAAATGACAGCCTCTTCAATAACTGGTGTTTGCAAAACTAGACAGTACATTCAAGAGAATGAAACTGGATTACTCTCTAACCCCATACACAAAAGTAAACTCAAAATGGATCAAATACCTGAATGTAAGTCATGAAACCATAAGACTCTTAGAAGACAAAATAGGCAAAAATATCCTGAATATAAACATAAGCAACTTTTTCCTGAATACATCTCCTTGAGTAAAGGCAACAAAAGTAAAACTGAACACATGGGATTACATCAAATTTAAAAGCTTCTGTACAGCAAAGGACACCATCAACAGAACAAAAAGGTATCCTACAGTATGGGAGAATATACTTGTAAATGACATATCTGACAAAAGGTTAACATCTAAAATAAGTAAAGAACTCACTGCCTCAACAACCAAAAATCAAATAACCCGATTAAAAAATGGGCAGAAGATATGAACAGACAATTTTCCAAAGAAGAAATTCAGATGGCTAACAGGCACATGAAAAGATGGTCCACATCACTAATTATCAGGGAAATGCAAATAAAAACCACAATGAGCTATCACCTCACACCAGTTTGGATGGCCGGTATCAAAAAGACTAAGAACAACAAATGCTGGTGAGGATGTGGAGAGGGAACCCTCCTACACTGCTGGTGGGAATGTAAAATAGTTCAACCATGTGGAAAGCAATATGGAGGTTCCTCAAAAAACTAAAAATAGAAATACCATTTGATCCAGGAATTCCACTCTTAGGAATTTACCTGAAGAATGTAATTTCTCAGATTCAAAAAGACATATGCACCTCTATGTTTATTGCAGCACTATTTACAATAGCCAAGTTATTGAAGCAACCTAAGTGTCCATCAGTAGATGAACGAGTAACGAAATGTGGTACATATGCACAATGGAATACTATTCAGCCTTAAGAAAGAAACAAATACTATCATTTACAACAACATGGATGGAACTAGAAGATATTAATCTCAGTGAAATAAACCACCTGGAGAAAGAGAAGTACCAAATGATTTCCCTCATTTGTGGAGTATAACAACAAAGCAAAGCTGAAGGAACAAAACAGCAGCAGACTCACAGACTCCAAGAAGGGCCTAGCAGTTACCAAAGGGGCAGGGGCAGGGAGATCAGGTGGGGATAGTTGGAGAAGGGGATTGAGGGGTATTATGACTGGTACACATGGTGTGGGGGGATCATGGGGAAGACAGTGTATCACAGAGAAGACAAGTAGTGACTCTGTGGCATCTTACTACACTTATGGACAATAACTGCAATGGGGTATTGGGGGGAATCGAAAATATGGGTGAATGTAGTAACCACATTGTTTTTTCATGTGAAACCTACATAAGAGTGTATATTAATAAAAATAAAGAAAGAAACTTGCAGAAATGTAAAAAAAAAAAGTTATCACTTGCAATTCAGTTAGGATAATGAATTTATCACTCCTATAAAGTACAGTTTATTGGGTGTTGTAGACTTTGGGTAAAAAGAAGACACAAGGTTTGATATATATTTACACTGTAGAGTGATTTCCTATTGCCAATTATTGGAACATACTTCTGGCATCCTAATGTTCCTGTGCTGATGGGCTCTTCTGTTGTTCAATGTGTCTAAAGCAATAAAACCAGCTTGTAAGCTTTGCCTCAGCAGCTGAACACTGCATGCATTCAGGTCATTATAGCAGTAGGGATGCTCAGTTGGGAAAATGGTATATAAATAACTGATAACATGAGCAGAGTCTGATTAATCCTTACTGGCCAGTGACTATTTTTAGGATCCCCTTGCATTTGAAAGGATTTATGCCTCTGAGGAATTGAAAGTAAGAGCGTGAATGTTAACTTCATTCTGACAGCACAAAAGGAGTTCTTAGAAAACCATTATTTTAGAAATGATTTCTGAAAACCAGAATAGGTTTTTAATGTAAGTATATGCTATGTTTTGGTAACTATCACCATGGGAGTATATTATAAAATTCCCCCCAAAGTGTAAATCTCAAGAAGAGATGACAGTAGTTCATGAATATTATATATTATTTCCTACTTATACCATTTTGAATCTTTCTTCTGCAATTTTTTTTAAATTTTATTTTATCATTTAAAAAATATTACTTCTACCTGGTACACTTTCTCATTCTTTTCTCCCTCTCTCTATCATACACAAATATACACACACACTAACCATAAAGACATACATATTTTTAATTCAATAAGGCAGAACTCAAAGAGGTGTATAGATATACTCATGTCTCTGATATTCAGGATGTCCATACAATTGCATTCCAAATTGCATGAAGCAAAAATTGGTATGATTCCAAAACAATTAAAGATACTTGGTTCATTAAGAGATAATTATATTGCCAATTAATAGGAAACATTTCTATATCAGCTGTGATTACATATTTTAAAGTTTCCATTACTCCATGGCCAACCATGAAACATTTGATATAGCTTCACCTGTGTTTTATTTGTATCTTTTGCTGTGTCGGGAGGATCTAATATTTGATAAATATTACCATATGGTCTCTGAGACAATTTATATTGATAAGTACATAACCACAAATATCACATGTATATGTCCTAAGTAATCAATATATTAATTCCAATACAGTCCTTTTTTCTTGGTATTTTTGTTCTAGATAATCTTTAGATGACTGATAATATTTATTGTTACTACTTCTTCTGGTACTAGCTACCAATTTTTGAGCATCTACTTTGTAAAATGGCATTCTAGGTATCACATTTATGATTTATAATTTTAGAGCTACTGTGAATGTTAAGTAATATTTTCCCTATTTACAAATAAGGACACTGCTATACAAGGGTAATAGCTTAGCCTATATAACAAACTACCAAGTTAGTGAGCTAAGATTGTAATGCAGATGTGTATGTTTCCAAAGTCATGTTGTTTTCTACATTATGTCATGCTACCCAAGGCTGATTTCATTTGGTTTTTATTTTAAGATATTTTTCAATCTATCTGAAACCTAATTACAATTGCTAATCAATGTGTCTTACCATAGGCAAAACGAATTCTGGAAACCAGCCACAGACATTTATAGTGAGCATTTGTGACTTATATTTTCTGAATACGCACTATAAAAATGAATGTGAAAAGATCCCTGAGAAAATAACCACATTGTAGATCATAATGAATAGTTATTAATACATATTCAGGCTTTATAAATGCTTTAAAGGAGTAATTAATTTTAACTTGTGTCTCCTAGCAAGTCTTGTAAGAGATGCAAGTCTTCACCAATTAGAAAAACTTCAGTACATGGATGGGGGACAAGAGAGGCGAGAGAAAAGATTTTAAGCAAAGGCACTGAAGTTGAGAAACAGATCAAAAATTGCAAAAATGGCAGAGCATAGTTTTGTTTTCCAGAGATGACATATATTTAGGATTTGTTTTTGTTGTAAGATATGATAATACCCCAAACCACCAGAGCTTCATCCTTACTCCTTTCCTCTTCCTCCTGAAAATATTAAAGTTGTTGGCTACATATTGTAATTGACTAAAATGATATAACCTATGACATATAACCTGCTTATATATATACTTTATATTTATAATAAAATAGTTACCCAGTTATATATTTCAAAATTACTTTCATGGCCCACTGAATGTTGTTATGAATAAAACTGCTTGGACACTGGAATAATTTGATTTAATGATCGCAACTTCCACCACTGTAAGGAAGAATTAAACCTGGGCAAGAAATTAAACCTATGCAAGAATGTGAAAATTCATGAGTATATTTATTTACTGTTACCTCCTACGTTATCTCTCAGCATTTTGTACCTGTTTTCCACATATCACTTAGAAACCTGTGTTATAATTATTTAGTTTACATGCTTTTTGCTGCCCCAAAATGCAATCTCTTCTGAATGCAATTCTACATCTTTCTCTTCCTTATATGACTAAGGCCAAATACTTTGTCCACCATAGTCTCATCTTTTGAAAAAGTGTAAGACTGATGTGTGTTCGAAATGCCTTGTTAAATAAAGGAAATCACCTTTACTTTGATGGCACAAATGTTGACAAATTTCCTATACATGTACATCCACAAATGTATGACTCTGAATCAAAGGAATCTATTTTATGAGCACTATTTTATTTGCAGCTTAAGAAAACTCAAAGACTATTTTTAAAATGTCTTTTTCAATTGGAGTATATATATATATTTAAATTTATTTTGGTATCATTAATCTACAGATACATGTACAATATTATGGTTATTAAACTACCCTCTTCATCAGGTCCCCCCCACCAGCCCCATTACAGTCACTGTCCATCAACGTAGTAAGATGCTACAGAATCACTACTTGTCTTCTCTGAGTTGTACAGCCCTCCCCGTGCACCCCCAACATTACATCTGCTAATCGTAATGCCCCTTTTTCATCCTTATCTGTCCCTTCACACCAATCCTCCCCAGTCCCTTTCCCTTTGGTAACTATTAGTCCGTTCTTGGGTTCTGTGAGCCTGCTGCTGTTTTGTTCCTTCAGTTTTTTTCTTTGTTCTTATACTCCACATATGAGTGAAATCATTTGATACTTGTCTTTTTTGGCTTGGCTTATTTCACTGAGCATAATACCCTCTAGCTCCATTCATGTGTTGCAAATGGTAGGATTTGTTTTCTTCTTATGGCTGAATAATATTCCATTGTGTATATGTACCACATCTTCTTTACCCATTCATCTACTGATGGACATTAAGGTTGCTGGAGTATATATTTAATATAGATAAACATGTTTAACTCATTTGGATAAATGTCTAATGAAAGAAAATACTTTAAGGAGGGAAAGACATAAGTCATTTACAATTGTTAAAAGAAGTATATACAATTAAAATCATAGCAAAGAACCAAACAGAAATCCTGGGGTTGAATAATGCCATGAATAAAATTTCAAAAAGCAATGTAGAGTGTCAACCAGACTTGATCAAGAAGAGGGAAGAATCTAAAAACTCAAAGATAAATGATTTGAAATTACCCACACTGTCCAAAGCAATCTATAAATTCAATGCAATCCCTATCAAAATTTCAATGATATTTTTACTGAAGTAGAAAAAACAATCCTAAAATTCAAAGAGAACCACAGAAGACCTTGAATAGCCAAAGTAATCTTGAGAAAGGAACAAAGCTGGAGGTATCATATTTTCTGATTTCAAACTATATTCCAAAACTATAGTAATCAAAATAGTATGGTAATGGCAAAATACAGACACATAGATCAATGGAACAGAAAAGAGAGCCCAGAAATAAACCCATGCATATATGGCCCACTAATCTTCAACAAAGGTATCAAGAATACACAATGGGGAAAGGATAGTCTCTTCGATAAATGGTGGTGAGAAAAATGGATATCCACATACAAAAGACTGACATTGTGCCCTTAACTTACACTATATACAAAAATCAACTCAAAATGGATTAATGTAAGACCTATGTAACTCTGGGGGGAAATATTTTCCCAGCCTAGTATAAAATACCTTTGAAACAGAAATCAGCTTTCTCACCAGTAAAGGGACAATAATATCTGCCTCTTTGTGTGGCTGTAGGTTTTAGCACAATTACAAGCACATATTTGGTGTGTTAGCCTAGAATGGTTACTCAAGAATACTATTATTAATATTAGCAGCTGCTCTCTCCTAACAAGCATGAGCTCTCCAGTTACCCTTTTCTAGTATTATTTAAGCTACTTTCTTTGACTGCAGTGGAACTTGAGTTTATGATTTTTGGCTAAAGCCAAAGTTAAAAAAGAAAGAAAGAAAGAAAGAAAGAAAGAAAGAAAGAAAGCCATTTTCACTCTTGTTAAGAAATGCTATTGTTATTGCAGTTGCTTTTGAAACACACTTTTATGCACACACACACACACACACACACACACACACACACACCCCTCAGGGCAGAGATTTTCAGTTGCAGGTGAGAGAGCAGGGAAATCTCTTTTCAGAGATACTTGGCAATCCCTTCTTTTAGCTTTCTGAGCATTTATCCTGCTTTTGTCCCTCCTGTCTTAACTACACTCCAACTTGCCTTTTTATTTCCCTTTGGTTTTAACAAAAATGTGTTCCACAGACAGACCTTCATTGGCCCACCCTTCCTATATTAGGCCTGACCATGCTTAAAACAGATACCTAGGACCCAGTTCTTTGTATTCATGATTTGGGAGCTTTATTAACTAATAAATTATATATTTATTTGTGATTATTGGATTGTCATGTTATTTTCAACAAGAATCTTTTTCTTTTGTTCATAAATTATTTACTTCCTCTCATATATTCAATAAACAGCTCTTAAGTATTTTTTGCTGGGTAAGATTATCTAGAGACTGATAATTTATGAGTGTTTTATGTGGCTTAGGAGAAAATGTCAATATTTTAAGTGGATTTCAATCTTAGTCTAGAACCTCAGGGATTACAAATGTAACTTTAGTTTTCTAGTAATGAACTTAATTTATAAAATGAACTTTATTACATATGTAGTAGAATAACATCACCTAATTAACAATGAAAATCTCAATCCATTATGTGTTTCCCCCAGTCAGTATAGGTCCCCTTCACCCCATAGAAGGTCCTATGCTCTGGGACACAGGTACTGACCCACTTGGAGGGTGAGCTCATAAGTCCTTTGGTGGTAATCACCTTACCCCATTGGCATCTGCGGAGTCATCTCCATCCTCATTGAGTCTCACAGAGTTAGCCATGCAAAACGTTGCTGGGGCTTCCTTCTCCCAATCCCAAGTCTTCTCTAGACCTGGCTGTCCATACTATATCCACATCCTTCTTGGGCACACCTGAAACAGAAGGTAACTCACATACTGGTACATAAAAACCTAACGAAGCATTCTCAGACCCCTTTGACCAAAGAGCTCTCGCTACTATTACTATGCTGCTACTTCTGAACTATTCCAGATACCAGTAAATGCAATAAAACTTCTCAACTCCTCTACTTATAGAAAGTGAAGCTACATTAGCAGTATCAGTTAGAAGGGTTTGATGGCTAAAGACTCATAGAACTCAAAAAAAAACCTCGCACATGTATAGTCTATTGCAGGAAAAGGATATAATATAGAGTAGCATTAAAGTAAGGGTTTGCATCACAGATAAAGGCTACCTCGTAGGAAGGGGTCCAAAGCAGCCAGCTGTGGGCAACAGTTGTCCTTCTGTAGGGCTATAACAGGCAAATTTTCCCTCTCAGATCACGGCCATTGCATGTCTATGAAATACCTCAGAACCAGATCCCCAAACAGGGTCTCATCAAAGTTTCTGATGGTCATATAGGTATATTCTACCTATTCATCCCCAATGGCAGACTGCTCCCGAGATATCACAGCAATCAGGTACAATCATAGATCTCACTGTTATTCAATAAAAAAATTCTCACTAGCTGATACAAACCATCTCCAAACTCCAGAGACCTATGACTGCCAGTCAACACCATTAATCAATATTTTTTCCCTTAATCAGGGTCAGTGTCCTGCAGGTAATTTAGCAAACAGTGCAGGCCAATTCCAGGGTACTGAAATTAAACTCAGTACAGAGTCTGGATTTATTTGAGGGAAGTCCTACATATGCTCACACCTAGATTATTTCTCTCCTTCTATCCTCCAACAACAGCTTAAAAATATTTAAATCATTTGGGATTATGTCATTCTTCTGGCAGGAAAATATGCCACACTCAAATGGAGCAATTAAGGGAAGTTTAACAAAGAGACTATTTTCAAATGGTGGTTGGTTCAACCAACATAGGATGTCGCTCTTCCCCAGAGCTAGAAACAATGGTAAATTTTAGCAGCTTTAGATCAGAGGAGCAGAAGATGTTATAGTTTTTATAAGATGGAAAAAGTAACTGTATGGAAAAGGTATCTGATAGTAAGGTCAAGAGCTGTAAACTTCAGAGAAGGGAGTTAAGTTATAATTACTAGTACAAAAGCTGAATTATTAGGTGTGATGACTAATATGTTGTGTGAGCTTGTCTAGGCCATAGTACCCAGACATATGGTCATTGTTCTAGATGTTTCTGTGAGAATGTACTTTTAGATGAGATTAACATTTAAATCAGTAGACTTTGAGTAATTTGGTTTGGCATTATCCAATCAGTTGAAGGCCTTAATAGAAAAAAGACAGACCTCTGCTGAGGAAGAGGGAATTCTTGCAGCAGACTACCTTTGAACTTGACCTGCATCATTAACTATTCCCTGGGCTTCCAGCTTGACAGCCTCTCCTACAGATTTTGGACTTTTCAGCCTCTAGAATCATGTGAACCAATTCCTTACAATAAATCTCTCTTTTATTCTACCTCTCTTGCAGAATTATCATATAACCCAGAAACTCTACTTTTAAATGTATACCCCCAAAATTGAAAACAGGCAATCAAACAGATGCTTTTATGCCAATGTTCACTGCAGCATTTTTCACAATAGGCAATATGTGGAAACAACCCTAATGTAAATTAACAGACGAATGGAGAAACAAAATTCAGGCATGCCTTGGAGATATCACAATAAAGTGAATATCACAATAAAGTGAGTCAAATGATATTTTTTTCAATTTCCGGTGCATATAAAAGTTATGTTTACACTATAATCTAGTCTCTTAAGTGTGTAATAGAAGTATATCTTAAAAAGTATGTATCTTAGTTAAAAATATTTACTGCTAAAAATGTTAACCATCATCTGAGCTTTTGGAAGTCATATTCATTGGTTACAGATCACCATAAGAAATATAATAATAATAATAATGAAAAAGCTTGAAATATTGTGAGAGTTAGCAAAATGTGACACAGAGACATGAGTAAGCAGATCATGCTGGAAAAATGTTACCTATAGACTTGCTCATGAAGGGTTGCCACAAACCTTTAATTTTTAAAACAAAACAAAAACAAGTATATGCAAAGCACAATAAAACAAGGATATATATATAGATACACACACACACACACACACACATCATGGAATATTATTCAGCCATAAAAAGGAATGAAGTTCTGATACAAGGATGAACCTTCAAGACATTAAGGTAAGTGAAATAATCTAGACACAAAAGAGCAAATACTGTGATTCCTCAAAACTGTCAAGTTCATGAAAAATAAGGAAGGACTGAGAAATTGTCATAGATCACAGGAGACAGAAGAGACATGAAAATTTAAATGCAGGTGGAATCCTGGGTGGGATGCTGGAACAGAAAGAAGACATTAATGAAAAAATACTGAAATCCAAATAAAATCTGGAGCTCAGTTAATAGTACCAATGTTGGTTTCTTAGTCTTGACAACTGTATTATAGTAATGTATGATGCTCACATTAAAGGAAACCAGTATGGGGTATCTGGGGACTTTCTGCCCCATCTTTGCAATATTTTTGTAAAAATAAAGTTGGATGGCCAATTTCAGTTTTGCCCAATTTTTTTGTAAAAACAAGTATTCTAAAAATTAAAAGTTTATAAAAATATGTAAGGAAAAAAATAATCAAATGTTGAGGCCAAATTCAAAACAAACGCTAAATAAAAATGCAACACAAAAACAAACATGAAGCATCAAACCAAGAGATTAATTCTTTAATTGCTAGCTGGTAGAAAACCTCTCTTTGAAATTAGGAAAATCTTATTCTGTAGACCTGTGGTCAGGGGCATCTACTGTTCATCTTCCCACCTGGTGACAACAAAGGAATAAACTCTCTGAAACCTGAAAAGGGCATATACATGGACTTGTATCTCATACAGATATCACAATAAAGACAGACCCTATATATATTTTTTTGCTTTTTGTCTTTTGCTAGAAAAAGTCTCAGCACTTTATATGTATTACCTCATTTAATCCATTTAACAGCGCTGCACAGCAGGCAGTGTTATCATCCCCATTTTACAGCTAAATCAGGACACTGAGATTAATGCCTTGTCTCAGATTCCTCTTACAGGAGACTGCAGAGCTGGAATCCACACTCAGGAAACCTGGCACTGGAGTTCATTATCTTAATTGCTAAATTATAACGTCCCTGTACAATTAAGTGTATAGCAATGGATGCAGCCAATTTTGTCATCAAATTCTTAACCTCTCTCATATAGAGTTTCTAAGCATTCTGAAATTAAACTTAAAGTACTTTTTATTTCCCCACGTTTTTCTGTAAAACCAGGCTTCTTTGTCATTTTCATGCTGAATTTTCTCTCCTACAGAAGTCTCTGCTAGTTCCTTTTTCTTAATCCATTTTGTTTCCTCTTCAAACTGAATTGTAACTATGATTATATGACTGTATTACCCAAAAGTTTAAATAGTTTTTATCCATCAAGTGTTGAGTTTTGAAAATATAATGCCTTTGCCAGTATGTTTTCAGCTTTTTTTCCAGGTTCACCATTAACCATTGCTCCTGTTCCAGGGCCTCTAGGTAAATGTCCCAACAAATTTTTTATTCATCAGTTCTGTGTTTCATTCTTTCATGCTTCTCAGTCTTAGCTCTTTTCTTTCTCCTTTCTTCAATGCTTTTCTAATAATAACCCTTCCCTTCCACTCTAGAAATTGTCACTTACTTTTTTAACACGTTTACCCAAAATCACTGTATAAAGTCCTCTTTTACTTTTCCAAATAAGTTTATTTCCTCCCCTTTGATCTCACTGTATTATTCACACTTAATATATACTATTAAATATTTCTAATGTTCAAAATGCCCACATAATAATATGAAACTCCATGATCTGTCAAACTATAAGAAACAAAATATTATCAATATAGTAGAAGTTACCTTTTTTTTAGTGGTAGCCATTATTTTAGTATTTGTTGTTCTTATACACATCTTTATATATCTTTACTACATTTGCATATCTCTAACCATATATATTATTTGCATGTTTTAAAATTTTATATTAATCTCTCTAAATATGTATGTATACAAACACAAGTGTGTGTGTGTTTGTGTTTTGCTTTCTTTTACAAATAGCTTTTTTGGGAAAGGGGTTCAATATATTTGTGATATGTATTCATGAGAAAATTTGTGGTATCTTTGCATGGTATACATATAACATATTTGATTATTATCCTGATAATAGATACTAATTTTGGATGTTTCTAATTTGCTTTTGCTGTTACAAAGGTGTTGCTTCAATATACTTCAGTATTCATATATATGTGATGTATTTTCTGTAGTTTGTGTACCAAAAAGGGGAATTGCTGTGATCTAGGATATACATAGTTTAATTCCATTTTTAAATACTGACAAATTGTTTTCCAAGGTGGTGTTTGTTCCAATTATACCCAACTAGCTAGCTGTGCATAAAAATTCCTAAAACTTCATAAGTTTTCATCATTTGGTATTGCTAGACATTTTGTTTTTTCATAATTTAAGGGGTGTAACATGGCATCTCACTAAGCTTTTATTTTCCACTAACATCATATACTCTTGGTCATTTCATGTTTTTCTTCTATAAATTGCCCATTCATTTTTTTTCTTTTGGTCTTCAATGGATTATTTCTCTTTCTCTTAATATTTTTGGAATACTTTAAAAGTATATTCTTATATTAATATATTACATGTCCTGCAAGTTATTTCTCTAAGCTATTGACTATCATTTCCTTTTTAAATGGTCTTTGGTACCCATTTGTTTTTTCTTAAAAATGATGTAATCAGATCTATTATCCTGTTTTTTACCTTACAGTTTAGGATTTTCTGTTTAAGTCTTTCTCTACTCTAAGGTGCCACATATTTTTCTTTCTTTTAATAACTCTCATCAGATCATGTTGCTGCGATTAGTTTACAAGACCATCTTTTCTGTAGCCTGTGATATCCTCAAGGGCAGAGTCTATGTATTATTTATTTTTCTACCCTGGAATTTTATGATGCTCAGTGAATGTTTGATAACTAAAAGCCATGAGCCCCTTATAGGTCCTAGGGCAGGCTTTTGATATCTCTCTCATGTGATAACCACTACACTAAGTTCTTACAATTTTGTCACCAATCAGGGCACAGATTCTTATTGTGCCTTTGATTTTGATATTTGGTTTAAAAGGTTAAATCAAAAGATATCCTACAGAACAGGAGCATGACATATTTCCTAGAAGTGGTATACCTGGCTTTGTCTCCTTAGCTTAATTATAGCAATTTTAAGTAGTGGAATCCTGCTTTGGAAAATACTTTTTAGAAGTCTAAGTTCATTTTTGTGTTCTTATGTATATGACTGGGAGTTCACTCGGTGGACCTGTTTTCCCTTGTTTGCTTTGACTGTTGCTCAAAACAAATTACATGTTTGCTGATCTTACATTTAGATTTTAAAATAATGCTCTGGTTTAAATGGAATTTGTTCCAAATTATTTTGAGCTTCATATGAACAAATTGCCCAGTATTTTTCTTTGTATGCCAATTATTATACTTAACATTTACTGGACTTCTAGAACATACTGGATAGTTTGAATAATATAAATGATATATGACATATAGCAGAGATATTCACCTTATAGAATTTAGAATGTAAAGTTGTTCAAATTACTACTTACAAGACAATGCAACTGCTGTGATCTTTGTCTTTATTTGGGAGGTATTTGGAACATTCTATTCTCACTTCTCTCAGATAAAATATGACTCTCCAAAACAAAAAGACTAAAATGGTTGGCTTTTGAATTTTGAAAGCTAAGGTCTAGGCATATGTAAAAACATTGGATCAGTAAATGATGACAGAGTTAGTTTTTCCTAACTTTGACTAATAGCTCAAATTATTTCGACAGGGAGGAGGGAGAATATAATACAATTAGGGTGATAGAATAGATGACAGCATAGATATCTGACTGAAGGCCTGTGACTTGCAGGGCACTCTGGAGTGAGTCTGAAGAGCCCATAACACTGTGACATAATTAAGGAATTCAGATTTATACCATGAAGAACACCAAGGCATTGAGGAATGTGAAACATGGGATTAGCAGGATTTGATTGGCATTCCACAATCATTAATCTGAACGAAGATTGGAAAAAGGAGGGAGAAGTTAAAACTAGGGTAACTTAGAAGTCTAATGCTAAGTCTTAAGGAGAAATGGAATCTGAATACTTGGCAAACATTGGGGAAAGGGAAGAATAAAAAATAGAGAGTGGTTTTGCCAGATGAATGCAGGGGTTACAATATGCTTACCAGCAGCTAAGCAGTGGTGGCCTGTAAATGTTTAGCACCAGCACTCTGGGACAAGGGCCCTGCTTTTCAGTTTGCCAATTTTTGTGATGTAAATATTTGCAGTATGGCCAGCTTCAACCTACCAATGAAATGTCACTCAATAGCAATTGGGAAGAGATGTGAAAAAACTTCTCACAGACTGGTATGAGGCAGAACCAGGATACCACTAGAATTTTTTCTACATGTTAATTTAATTTAATCCTCACAATGTGTCCCTTTAAGGGAGGGCTTCTTAACCTCAGTACTATTCACATATTTAACTAGATAATTCTTTGCTGGGGGGACACTGTGCTGTGAATCGCACAGTGTTCAGTGTCGTCCATGGACTCTAACCCCTAGATGCCAGTAGCACAGTCCCCACACCAGTTGTGCGACCAAAGATGTTTCTTGTCAAAGTCATTTGTTTTCTGAGGAAAAAAATTCAACTCCAGTGGAACATCACTGCTTTATGGCTTATCCTATAATTTTTTTCTTCTTTTCCTTCTTTTCCTCTTCCTAATGCCTTATTTTCTTCTACTATTTTTTATTTTTGCAAATGAAGACATTTAAACTTAGAAAGAGCATATACTTATTAACTGGTAGATTCATTATAAATTATAAATTCATTATATATAAATATAGGAGCAGAGAGGTAGATGAATAGACAGGAGGATAGGTGGAGCTAGAGATAGACATAGACATAGATACACCATCCCAGTGCTATAATTATTGGATGACAAAGTATTCAGAATAAAGCTGTCCTTACCTTGATGCCCATTTTGTATGGGCAGTAATTTATCTTTGGTTTAACAAAGAGTTTCTGCATATAGTAATGAGAAAACAAAATGGAGGAAAGGGGGGAGGTGGAGGAAAGAGAAATAAAAAAGAAATGGCTTAGGAAACTCGTCTATTGCAGTGTTATTATTTTTCAAAAAATTCAGAATGTATTTATAAGTCAGGAGCAAAATCACCATAATTCTAAAGGGGAATGATTATCGGAATCAATTTATAAATTACTCTAAACACGTAAGTCAATACATGGTTTAACTGTCAATAAATAGAAAAAGTCTAAAGAAAATGAGTATAAACAACATTGTTTCATAGGTCTCTTTTAGTTTTTACTTTTAATACCTATTGTGCCTTGATTGATAAAGATGATTAAATACAATACTCCCTAATTTCTCCAATAATTTAAAGGGAATTTGGATTGAAAGTACAAATACCTAGTCCAGATGTAAAATAATCTCTCACACCCCTGATCTACTGTGATATCATCTCCATTAAACATAACATTTCAAAAAGTTTTGTTATTTTTTAAAATATTTGAACAAAAGGTGTTTTAGCTCATTTTAAGGTGAAAATTATTGAATGTATTTTGTATAGCCTTTCCTCTCTTTTTAACGTATTGTCATATTTGAATACTGCAGTATTCTGGGCCCAGTGTTAGGCAGAGAAGAGTTTTAATCCAATTCATAAAATAAAGAAACTGAGACTCAGAATGTCTTCCATTATGCTATAGTATGCAACAGGAGATAGCTGTCAGAGATTGTAGGAATGTGATCCTCCTATCGTTTGTGGCATAACCATGCTAGCTTTACATTAACAAAATTCCTTTTATTTCGTTTATGGTATAATTAAGCTATCTGTGAATCCAGCAGGTGTCCTTTCTTTTTTCCCTAGTAGTTGTAACCCATATAATGAGTATGTCATGTTTGCAGATTTCATACTTTGTAAAAAGTTGAATTATACTATGCTTTCCACTTATATTTACTAACCTCTGATATATGTCATAATAATGTTCAAAAGTTGTGTTTTCAATAATTGAATTATTTTTCCCTTGTTTTTATTTTTCAATACTCATCCAGCAAATATCAAGTGCTGACTAAGTGCCAGATTTTTTTCTAGGTATAGGGGACACACTGGAGAATAAGGATCAATCCTCTCCTTCTCATGGCAGTGCTGGAAAAGCAATAACTAAGTAAGCAGATAAAATATATATTTTAAAACAGAAGTATTCTGAAGAAAAGTAAGGAAGGATAAAGTAGTAAGGTATTTTAATATGAGGTCCAAAGTGATATAAAATGATATAAAATAACCCCTACAATTTGGGAGTTAACATTTTTCATATCATTAATTAAATTATGACCACCTTAATTTGTAAAGTTCTACCCTCCACTCCATTTAACTGGTTAACTAAACTGGCCATTCTTAGTTTGTAAACTACATTTTCCTTTTACTATATAACTTATATTGGTGTCCTTAAAATTAATATTCTTTATTTTGCAGTCTAAATCTCTACTACTTGGATCACAGCCCACAGACTTATAATTTTAAAAATAGGAAGGAATCTAAACATAGAATTTCAAAGTAGAACAGGATTAAGGATTCGCATTTTTCTGATCAAGACAATTTAGACCTAAAGAAGTGAAACAAATTTCTCAGAATCTAAGGAGATTTGAAAACCAAGCTTTCTTATTTCACATTTTATTATTCTTTTTTATTCATCTTGTTGATTTGATATACTTTACATTTTACTATAACAGGCTACCATCTCTGTGATAGTATTTTAAGAGAAAATATTAAGGACTCCCTATACCCTCAAAAATCACCTCACGTGCTGTATGATGCCTAAGAGCCCCACAATTCATGAACAATTCATAAATATTCCTTCTTAAATTCCAAAAAGCCCTACCAAGTGTGATACAGAAAACATTATTTGTAATTCACCCATTATTTGTGAGTTAAGTTATCATATGCTTTCTGAGATCAGGATTTAATAGTGTGGAAAAATAAGGGGTCTTACCAGCAAAGTGATAAGGAGTGATGGGCAGCCTCATGGAAAATTCAAAAAAACAGATGTTACCAAATTTCACAATTTGGCTAAACAAACAGAACCATGGGAGTAGAGAAGTTCTCCAAGCACAAAACTGTTTTCCATATGGAGGGAATGTGGAGGTCATATCGTATAAAACATCCTTATCTCCTGGTTGTGGCTCAAACACTCCCCATCTACTGTCTGAATTATTTCTTTAGTGTCTCATTTGGTTGGGCTATCACCATACTCTGTTCCCTCCAGCCTACTGAATGGATGGATACCAGGTTACCATTCTCAAGTTCAGATCTAATTGAGTATCACATTCTCCTCAGAAACCTAACTTGCCCCTCCTTCTTTTATCTACTGAAAAATGATCAAAAATGTTAACTAGTCAAGATTATCTCCAATCTAACCCTGCCTGTCCTCTTTTTCTCTTTACACCTTGTATCATATTTATTTCTGTAACCCTCAGAAAATATGCACTTTAAATATATTTTCTGGAAAATCTTTAGAAATAATTTTTTATTGAACAGCAATGATCATGTTAAGGGGTAAATTATTCAAATAAATAATAAATGAAAAGAATGATATAAGATGAAAAGCAATTGGTTGAATAGTTTCCAATTATATCTAATGTAAAATGATATTTTCATAACAAACATGGATTTCTATAGAATCATATCATATTGACAATGTAGAAGCATAATTACGTTAGAGTAAAATATTTCACATCGCAGATGTGTTTCTACCTCTAAGAAGTTCCTGGTCATCAAATTCCAAAATAAAATCTGGGATTTTTTTTAATCCCACCACTCAGGTGGCTTAAGTCGCAGGAGGTGGTCACCATTTCCTCACTGATCCCCTTGTTTGCTCAGCAAGTAAATTTTAAAGTAGAGAACTTTTAGTTAATGTACAGAGAACTTAGCCACCCTGAATAGAGGAATTAAACAGGAAACATGAATTAGGATTAAAGGCAGGAAAAAAGTGATCCTATAAAGTAGGCTTGTTTATAAAATTATAAAAGACTCAAGATGATTCAGAGAAGCAAAATGCATGGATGGAGACAGTATGATTAGGGGGTTAAAGAGGTGACCTAATAATGAATTAGGATATATAATATTGAACAGGATAACTTTGTTATTCTGGGAACTGCCACTAACAACTGACAATATATATATATGTATATATATATATATATTAGAAAAAAATATAGGCAAAAATCTCTTGGACATAAACATGGGCAACTTCTTCATGAACATATCTCCACAGGCAAGGGAAACAAAAGCAAAAATGAACGAATGGGACTATATCAAACTAAAAAGCTTCTGTACAGCAAGGGATACCATCAGTAGAACAAAAAGGCTTCCTACAGTATGGGAGAATATCTTCATAAATGACATATCCGACAAGGGGTTGACACCCAAATTATATAAAGAGCTCATGCACCTCAATAAACAAAAAGCAAATAAGCCAATTAAAAAATGGGCAGAGGACTAAACAAACACTTCTCCAAAGAAGAAATTCATATTGCCAACAAGCATATGAAAAGATGCTCCACATCACTAGTCATCAGGGAAATGCAAATTAAAACCACAATGAGATACCACCTCACACTAGTTAGGATGGCCGCCATCCAAAAGACAAACAACAACAAATGTTGGCAAGGATGTGGAGAAGGGGAACCCTCCTACACTGCTGGAGAGAATGTAAATTAGTACAACCATTGTGGAAAGCAGTATGGAGTTTCCTCAAAAAACTCAAAATAGATATACCATTTGATCCAGGAATCCCAATCCTAGGAATTTACCCTAAGAATGCAGCAGCCCAGTTTGAAAAAGATATATGCACCCCTATATTTATCACAGCACGACTTACAATAGCCAAGAAATGGAAGCAACATAAGTGTCCATCAGTAGATGAATGGACAAAGAAGAAGTGGTACATATACATAATGGAATATTATTCAGCCATAAGAAGAAAACAAATCCTACCATTTGCAACAACACGGATGGAGCTAGAGGGTATTATGCTCAGTGAAATAAGCCAGGCGGAGAAAGACAAGTACCAAATAATTTCAGTCATATGTGGAGTATAAGAACAAAGAAAAAACTGAAGGAACACACAGCAGCAGACTCACAGAACCCAAGAATGGACTAACAGTTACCAAAGGGAAAGGGACTGGGGCAGATGGACGGGAAGGGAGGGATAAGGGGGAAAAAGGGCTAATACAATTAACACACATAATGTAGTGGGGTTGGGGGTGGGGTGTGGGGATACAGGGAAGGCAATATAACACAGAGAAGACAAGTAGTGATTCTATAACATCCTTCTATGCTGATAGACAGTGACTGCAATGGGGTATTTGGTGAGGACTTGATAATAGGGGGAGTCTAGTAACCATAATGTTGCTCATGTATCTGTATATTAATAATAGCCAAACATATATATATATATTGTGTAGTGAGTGCTAACAAATTAATAGGTTATTAACCCTATAGAGTATAAAAGTAATATACACTCAGAGTTCTGCTTTTCTCTGGAGAAGGAGAAGGAGATAGTAGAATTGAATTTCACCTTTATATTTAACTCTTAGCTAGAATATCAAAACATAAGAAAAACACATAAGAGAAACCCTTTGAAACTGATCAATGCTTCCATAACTGCATATTTTATTACCTTTCAGGTTGCACTGCCCAAGGTATACACATTAATTGATATTTTCAGTTCAAAAGAATCATAGCTCAAATAATATCCTTATCATTTGTGTTTTCCTGATAATAAGTGACACATTTTATACTTGAATTCTTTATATTCATTTGAGTCTGCCAGCATGTTATAATTGACATTCATACATTTTACTATTTATGGAATTAATCTCAGTTGCAACACAGATAAATCTTTACTTCTTACTTAAAGAGCAGAATTGCGAGTGTGCACAGGTAAAAAAAAAAAGTCCCAGGGCCCTATCTTAGCCTGAGTCCCACACAAAATAGAGGCAAAAGTATATGTGCTAACAGTTCACTGAGTAGTAGAATTCCAAGGAAGCAAGAGTGAGAGATCAAAGAGATGTAAAGCAAGGAAGGATGGAGAACAATACAAGGGTGTGTTTTTCTAGTCTATCCACAGTTGCCAAACAAGCTCAGCTAATTGCTCAGTTTCATAAGGCACCATCAGAGCAGGCCCATGAATTACTGTGTCTGAGAACAGCTCATGGTGGGGTCAGTCAGTGGTAGAGAAGCATTTGTCTCATTTCTGCCTATACACACATGCTTCCTCTTCCACCTTCCCCTTCCATTCCTCTTTATTAAAGTTGGTGTTCACTCCCTTGTACTTTTACATGGTCCTGTCACCAGGCCCCTCCAGGTGACTGAAGCAGAAGCCAGCACCAGCTGACCACTGTCTGCCATTCCAGAGGCATCTCATTTTGCACCTCTTCATTAGCTTGGGCTGCCCACCGGGCCTAGGGACCCTTACAGATAACAGGGGCAGCTACCTAGCTCCACAGACTTCTGCTAGAGCCGTTTCAAGATCCAGAGACGCACATGAACGGATTTCTGTAGAGACCCTAACTTTTCCTTCCATTTCCTTAGGCCTCCTATAAACAGAACAATGGTAACTGTATTAGTCAAGGTTATCCAGAGAAAGAAAACCAGTGGAAGGTATATATATACATTATAAGAGAGATTTATTTATTTTTGGCTCACATAATTGTGGGGACTGGCAAGTTCAAACTCCCTGGGGTAGGTTGGAGACCCATGGCAGTTAACACTGCAGCTGTAGTCCAAAGGCAATCTGTGGGTGGAATTTCTTCTTTCTCTGGGGACTTCAGTCTTTTCTCTGAAGGCCTCTGCTGACTGCATGAGTCTGCCCACTCACACTGCAGAGGGTGATCTGCTTTACTCAATGCCTACTGATTTAAGTATTAATCACATCTCAAAAAGATACAAATTACAGCAACATCTAGGCTGGTGTTTGTTGAAAAACTGGGTATGAAGGACTAGCCAGTTGACACAAAATTATCCATCATGGTCACCTGACCTTAAATGTACAAAATATATATATAGTGTATATGTGTAAATATATTAATCTTACCTAGAAATATATGAAATATGTGTCTGTATGGAAGGGTGTATGTGGGTTGTGTGTTTGTATGTATGCACATATATTTTTTTACTTTCACATTTAAATGATGATCAGAAAAGTCTTGCTGAGGGTTCTTCCAGATATCTTCATGATTTGCAATCAAACTTCAAAATCAAATGCAAAAACTTTCCTTATCTTAGATCACATTGTCCTCCAAATCTCATGTTTTTTCCCTTTATCTTTGTTTTGTGTATGAGGCTGGATATTGTTCTCGGTTCCTCTCCTCAATCCTTTCAACCTTAAACATTCTTTCTCACCATTCTGTGCTTTTGGAAGGAGCAGTTTTAGATCATTACTCCAATGATCTAAACTCTCCTATCTTTGTTTTATCAGTCTAACTATTCCTCCAAAGATTATCAATTAATTTAAAAGCAATACAAATTTCCTATATTAAGATGGTAAACTAAAAACATCATACCTACTCTTAAGTAATTTTGAACACAGAGAAAAAGAAACACAAATAACAACTTTGATAAAACTAAGGGACAATTGTATGCCTAGATTACTGTGCATGAAGACTGAAAGTAATTGGAAGAATGGTAAATGATTTTGTAGAAATGAGCAGAGTAAACTTAGTGTATGCTGAAGAAAATACTCCTGAGCAGTAGGTTAATAAAACTCTTGTAGCTCTTCAAAGTCTCAGAAGTTGGAAAGACATGTAACAAAAAGGATGTGTTGAGGGGTGAGGGAGAAAGGGCTGAAAAACAGGAGTGTGTGCACATCTGTATAAAGAGCAGTTAGACTTAAAGTCCAACTTTATGCACGTCTGAAGGAAACAAGTATATTCCCAGGTCAGAAGACTTGGGAAGCCTGTCACAGAGGAGGATTGGAAAAATGTTCAAATGAAAATATCTGCACACTGCCAGTGTGTCCCAATCAGTCCCAGAACTCTAGGTGACAGGCACTGACAGGCAATAGCATCATTTTCTGGAAAATTTTAACTAACTGGGGGATGTGATAGAGAAAATACCACAAATCCTTTTTAAATGTAAAATGGAGGACTCCTAATTACTCAAAACTCCATTTAAAATACCTGGAAATTGATTTTAAAAAATTCACACTGCTTTAGCATTCAAAATCACAAATTCAATTTTAGATTAAGATTGTGTCAACTATTGAACTCAGCCTGTCAGAAAAACAAAGGGGAAGAAATTATACAGTTTAACTCCCTGGCAAGTCCCCTTTGCCTAACTTTTTCTTAAAATGAATTTTATTTTGAAACAGTTATGCTGACTTGCCCTGATAATACAAACAATCAGGTTTATGGTGCCACTGGTAGGTGAGCGTGGGCTGAGTAGAATCTTCCAAGACTTTCCAATCAACTCTTAAGTGCTTCATTCAATTATAACGCATAAAGAAGGATCAACAGACATTTGCAGAGAATTCCCAAGATGAAAAGCCAAGAACCCAATGAGAATTAAAGGGATTTAGGAGAAGCAGAGAAAATTCAGTGAGCGGAAGAAAACTTTAAAGGAGTCGTAATTAATTTCATGAAGATGGGAAACAGAAGAGGATGCATAATAGGGAGAACAGAATGAGGCATGCACACACTCACACAACATTTACAGCACATTATTTAAATGCTGAAATATAAAGAATCAGTAAAGGTGTTAGAAGATAAAAATTAAAGAAACTTACTAGACTGATTGCCTGAGTAAAAGTAAGGAAAGTTTCAGACTACAGCTGAATAGCAGCCCTATGGAGAACATTTCAAATTGCAACAAAAGCATGTAGGGTCCCAGTGCTTCAGAAAAGAGTAGTTAAAATGGGCAAACTCCCTAAATATCTTTCGATGAGTGAAATTAGATATAAGGGTAGATTTCACAATGTTATTAGACAGGGATATCTTAATAATGGGTTTAAATAAAACTAAACACACAAAAAAGAATCATCGATGCCAAGGATAATAGAAGTTGCATGTGGAAGGAAATTTAATCATAGTACACTTCCTGGACGAGCAGTGAGAAATTATTAATAAAGACATACAATATATATTATTTACAAAGAACATACAAGTACTGAACCAAGACATTGTAACTGAACTATTTTGGGAGTATGGTTAGAAGGCAGGGTGATGTAAGGAAATAGAAAAATTCATACACTGTAATTGGAAGTCAATCTAAAATAAATGAATCGAGGGAACAATTTGTGCACATTTTTGGTAAAATTATCAAGGAAAATACCAGAAAAAATAGACATTGGTTAAAAGTGATTGCCTCTGTGGAATGGGGAAGCGATGGAAATGAGAGAGTGACAGAGGGGGACTACATATTTTTAATTGTTTTGTTATTTCTTTTATTTCAGCTCACTTTGAACTTATTCCTCCCTTTTGGATAAAAACTAAAGAGGAAAATATCATATACTTTTTGAATGAATGTTGGAAAAAGTCAACATCACACAAACATATAACTGCTAACATAGTCATGTATTTCTTGCATGCATGCTCTGTGTGCATATTTTGATAAACTGAAAAAGTTAAACACTGATGTTTTCATATAATATGATAATCCACTTTGATGTTATTACAAATTAAGTATGATGATTATTTGTATTTGTTAAAGTACGATTGTTTCAAATAAGTAATCCATATTTTATCTATTTGACTCCATTGGTCTGTTAGTTTCCTTGTGTAATATTCTGAGTTCAGAAATGACAAGATGAAAACAAACATCTAATGGTCATTTTCTCAAAATACACTTTTAGAGTAGGAAATATTAAAACAAATTTTAATGCTTGAGTATGCATTCCCAAAGCACTTTCCAAACTCACATATCCCAGCATCAGAAATGTGTATGAGTGCTTATTTCATTGCAGTTTCTCCACTTTTTTCTTGACATTCCCAAAACAGTTCCTAAACTGGAAATCTCCTATTCTTCCCTCCTCCCCCATTTCAGGGATTGGTAGAAGAAAGGCAGATTTCCCCAGTAAGTGTTAAATCAAAATATATTTGGTTATTATCATTTTCCCCACATTGTTTCCTTATACAGAATATGCCCTTATTCCTAGTTGTATATCTTCAACCTAATTAAATGAAATATGAATTATAAATTCATCAAGACAGTTGTGGATAAGAATGAAGGGCCAAAATTGGACAATCAGGGGAAATAATATCATCTATCCCCCTTTTAGCCAATATGAATATGACATTTTAATTTTTAGAAAAGGAAGCAGAAGGACTTAGAATCAAAACCAGTTTTAAAACTGGCCATTAGGGTTAGGAAAAGGGTGGAGGAAGAAAGGTGTCTGAGGCTACAAAAGGGTAGCATGAAGAATCCTCCTGGTGGAAATATTCCATTATTTATCTGTGGTGCTGGTTCTTTGAATCTATACTTGTGATAAAACTATACAGAAATTACATAAAATTACATGTATGCAAAATATACATAAATGTACACAAATGATTGTGTGTAAAACTAGTGAAATCTGAGTAAATTTGATGGATTGCATGCATCAGTTTCCTAGTTGTGATCTTAGACTATTGTTATACAAGATGTTACCACTGGGGAGACAGGCATCCAGGATTTCTGGATCTCTGATGATGATTTCTTACAACTGCAATATAAAACTCAAAATTTAAGACATTTTTTCTTTTTTTTTAATGAACACTTAATCCTTTTATAAAACATAGAAAGAGATTTGAGGTCTACTTTTACAAGTCCTCTGGTTGGGTTCAATGATTTCAAGACACTATGGGTAAATATTAGTCAAGTTTTAATAAAAATTTTATCTTTTGCAAATGGTAGGATTTGTTCTTTCTTATGGCTGAATAGTATTCCATTGTGTAAATGTACCACATCTTCTTAATCCATTCATTTACTGATGGACACTTAGGTTGCTTCCATATCTTGGCTATTGGATGGAGGTAGAGGGTATTATGCTCAGTGAAATAAGTCAGGCAGAGAAAGACAAATACCAAATGATTTCCCTCATTTGTGGAGTATAACAATGAAACAAAACTGAAGGAACAAAATAGTAGCAGACTCACAGACTCCAAGAAGGATCTAGTGGTTACCAAAGGGGAGAGGTTAGGGAGGGTAGGTGGGAAGGGAGGGAGAAGGGGTTTGTTGGGTATCATGATTGGTGCACATGGTGTGTGTGGGGTCATGGAGAAGACAGTGTAGCTCAGAGAAGACAAATAGGGACTCTGTGGCATGTTACTACACTGATGGAAAGTGATTGCAGTGGGATATGAGGGGGACTCAATAATAAGGGTGAATGTAGTGACCACACTGTTTTTCTTGTAAAACCTTCGTAAGAGTCTATATCAATGATACCTTAATAAAAAATAAAAAATAAAATAAAATAAAATGCATTATCCCCCTTCTGGAAGAAAATTTTTTTTATCTTTTATAACTGTAACATATATATTTATTATTTAAGTCAATAAAACAAAATCAATATTATAGCCTGATAAAATTCTTTCATTACAAACTCTTCAAGAAGGTCTACTTAAGTAATTTTTTCCCACTGTGATCAAAGTGTTAAATATACAGTGAACACAGGATATCTGAGCTAGACTAAAAAAGGTCTTTGAATCTAACCCATCTAAGTGATTTGCATGATTTGCAATATGCATTACTCTATTAGCTAAATTCCATTAATAAAAATTCTTAGTAAGCACTTAAACTTGACATACAATTTTTTTCCATTTTTTTCCTTACTTTTAATGAAAGAGGCATAGAGCAGTTCCAGAAACATTAATGAATGAATGAATGAATGGATGGATGAATAAACAATTTTGAGGGAAATAATGGAGATAATAAGGATTTAGAGAGTGGAAGAGCCATACAGTCTCAGAGCTCTTCCAACTTTCAGCTACTGAGAAAATTTAATCTTATATGAGAGAAAGGGATAAATAAATTTTAGATCACTCAGAAACCTTCTCTGAGGAGTATTTCAAAGAATTCTGTACACTTGCATCAAAAAATATCAAGCATTTTGGTTACAGAATGATTTTATAATCCCCAAGAGAAGTAATCTCCCAATAATTCCTGACAGTACTCCAAGAGAATGAAGAGAATTTCCCAGGGGAAGCATACATGACCTGGCTTCTTGCCCTATTTTCCTGCACACAAATAATGAAGAAAATTCTCATATTATTTCATTCAACTTGTTTGTTCACAACAGAATTCTTGCTGAGCAAAAATATATTTTTTCTTTATATATCAGAAGGAGGACATAGCTAACCTCAATATCAAAATACATATAAATGGAAATTTAGTTCCCATTTATTGAGGCTCTATGTCTTATAACTTTAAGGTATAGTAAAAAATAAAAAGTGAGGGTGATTTTAAAAGATTACAGCACAGGTTTCTATGGGACAGTTGAAGTTGCAATATTACCTAATTTGAGAGCTTGAGGAAAACTTCCTTTAGGTGCTAATGCTCAGCAGACAAAGTGCAGTCTCTGATCCCTTGTTTGAAAGAAAAGATATGCACTGAGCCTATAAAGGAAAGGGGAAAAGTGAGTTCTTTAGATATTCTTCTCAACTACTTCCTCTTTAAATTTTCTAGAATATTGTTGGGTGTTTCAAAATTCACCCTGTAAAGACATTTGCTTTCAAAAGAAGCAGCGGGAGCTGGTTTTGTTTCTATGAAATACCAGAGCAAAAGAAAAACAAACAAAAATAACCAAAATTAAGCAAAAAACACTCTCAATTTTTCTTTTATTACAGCACCAAAAATACATTTGAATTCTCCTGTGTAAGATGATATGAACTAGAGACACACCTAGTTAACATTACCAAGCCAACCATGTTTATATTTTTCTTTAGGGGAAAAAAATTTGACTTCCAAAAGCCCTTCTGCTCTTCTAGACTTCTGGTCCTCTCGGCCACCTTAGAAAATACCTGCTCTTTGCCTTCTCTTTTAAAACTGATTTCTTCTGGTTTTACTTTTATCCTGTGATGGAACCCTCTCCTCGGGGAACCATATTTATTAGCATTACCATATATTAAATATTCAGAAATCTACATATCAACACAGATCTACCCACCAGATTCTAGCCCTGCTCACTGCATCGTATGTTGGACATCTTCACAAGCATCTCAAATTCAACATTTTTAAATCTGCTTTCCCTTCAGTATTCCCAATTTCAATGAATAGTGCCACCATACAACAATCACCAAGTCAGAATGCTGCACAAGACCCTTTTCTCTCCCTTACAGACACAGTCAATCCATTATTAAGTCTTACTGTTCTCTGTCATTCTCTAAACTTTGTTGCTTATTATTTTGAATGTCAAAGCAATGTCCAGATCATCATTTAATGTAGATTTCTAGAAGACCTTCCTTATTGGTCTTGCTTAATTCACATTTACTTCATCCGAAAGTATTTTCCATGATGAATCTGGAATCATCAGTACAGTACAGTACGTGTCCCTGGATCACTCTTGTCCAATCCTTTCAACAGCATTCCACTGCATGTAGGACTGAGCGCCACTCCCTTAACAGAAATCTTTCAGGGTCCTATGTTTGTGATCACTCCTTCAGTCTCATCTATTTCTACTTCCACTGTTAACTCCACCTTCTAAATATAATGACTCATTTTTTATCTCCAGAGATTCACACCTTGTTTTTCTCCAACCTAAAAAACTTGCTATTCTTTCACCTCACTTGCACTTAGGAATTCCTATTATTTTTCAAGTTTCAGCTTAAACCCTTGCTCACCAAACATATGAATTCTAACCTTTAGTTTAATGTTCACTGGTTTTTTTTTAATGGCAAAAATAAACAAGTAAATTAATATAACTTTGACAATCAACAGACAACAGAAAAGAGGCTTTTCATGAGGAAATAAAAAGTCAGTGGATAAGAAGTTTAACAATGAATTTGATACAGAAACCAAACTGAGTATAGGTGAAAGCATAAGATAAATATATCTCATAACTGTTCATGTTTTCTTCAGTCTCCCTGTCTATCACTACGAAGCAAGATTTTTAAGTATATTTCTCAGAAATTTACTCACATCACAACTTAATAGTGACATTTACTGGTAATTGCCTAGCTCCCTATTTGTGCTAATTACTCATAAAGAATTCTCCAGTCATTTGTTTGTCCCATTACTCAAATAAAAACAGTGAGCCATACTGTCAGAATGTATTGATTATCAAGCTAAAATGTCATGCTATAGACAATAACAAAGGTAATCAAAAAACATATATTTTCACTTTTTGTTAAGCTCTTGAGCATAAATATAACATGATAATTATGAACATAAATATTAAAGCGAGACTGTTTTCAAATATTGACCTTGCCGTTGTCTGGCTGTATCATCTTGGCACAGCTACTTACCTTATCTATAAGATAAAAATAATATTAACACATACAGGGTTTAGTGTCATAAAGCCCAGTGAAAGACCTATTGTTTATTTTTAGGGCTTAGCTTTTATTGTACAAAATTCCTTGTATAGTTTGTATGTTACCCTTTTTTTTGTATAATTTAATTTGTACCAGTCATCATATTTGCTGGTTGATTTACTTCTGCAATTTCCTTGAATGCCAACCCAGCATCCCCTGTTTTACATAGGTAAGTTACTAGATTGGACTGAGTGAGAGATGAGAATATAGTGCTGTTACTTTCGTTTTTCACTTTGTTCTTCAACTGAAATGCCATACCAATTCTAAATAGTTACACAGATAGCTTATAGCATCACTTACAAGATATTTACTCTATGCCAGCCACTGTTCTACATAATCCAAGCTATCACACTCTTTTTACATTTTATATATGTAAAGAAAAAATTATACAAAGTCAAGAAATATTAGTATCTCCTACGTCCTTAACTCAAATGGGTATATTCAAGAGTACAGAAGAATTATAGAACGTGATCCAAGCCTACCATCAAAAAGCTTATAATTTAGTTTCAAAGATAGAATTCAGCAACTCAGTCACTTTGGGTGTCAGAATTAATTTGTACCTAATGGATTCTTATCACTGGACTAAATGCACAATGCAGGGAAGCACAATACAGAGGAATGATGTAACATTCAGTCTACCTTCAAGAAGTTTTCAAATATCAAACGTGGCAAGTTCAGAATTCTTAACTGTAAAATAAAAGATCTGGAATGATCTTTGTCAGAGTTCCTTCCCAACTTAATAGTCTGTGCTCAGTGTACGATTCAGTAACAAACTCAAGAGGGCAGAGGTTAGAGCCTAACCATTTGATACGATCAGCAAGTTTTGTAAAGAGAGACAAAGGAGAGAAGTTCAGCAAGTGTGAAGTCATTGAAGGGAATTAGAAGGCAGATCTTGAAGAATTAGTAAGACTTGGATGGAGCAAAATAGGAAATAATTCTAGAACCAAGGAATTACAATTATAGATTGTAGACATAGAATCAAGAATGAGTGGGTGCCAGTAGGGCATACCGATGTGATAGTAGTCAAGATAATATGAGGTTTAAGAATTCAGAAGAGGAAACATTCCTGTGTCCCAACTGGCAGGAGCTCCTTCTTTTTTAAGGTATAGTAGTATTCCATTATATATACACCACAGTTTCTTATCCATTCATCTATAGAGGCACACTAGGTTGTTCCTATATCTTGGCTAGATGAATGATGCTGCAGTGAACACAGAAGTTCTAATATCTCTTTGAAGAACTGATTTCATTTCCTCAGGGTATACACAGACTTGGAGGACATCATTCAAAGTGAAATAAGCCAAACAGAGAAAGAAAATTCTGCATTATTTCACTTTTTTATGGCATCTTACAAAGTTGAATACATAGAAACAGAGAGGAAAAAGGTTTTTACCAGGGATGGGAAAGTGCAGAAAAATAGCGAGACGTCGGTCAAAGGATACAAAGTTGCAATTATGGAGATTAATAAATCTAGAGATTTAATATACAGCATGATGACTGTAGTTAATAGGAATGTACCGAATACTGGAAATTTGCTAAGACTGTAGATTTCAGGTGCTCACCACACACACAAATGGTAACTTTGAGAGGAGATGGATACATTAATTAACTTGACTATAGTAATCATTTCACTTGTATGTGTATATAAAATCACATTATACAATTTAAATATACATAATTTGTGTTTAAAATAAACTTTCAAAAGAAGAAACAGGGAGGATTTGCCAGTTTTTAAAAGGTTGGTGACATAACTAAATAGATAGTCTAGGATGATTAATTGGGCAATCACAGCAATCAGTACAGGATGTGTTTGAAAAGATTACAGCCCAGAGACTAAGGTTTCAGTGAGGAGGCCCTTTCCACAGTCTGACTGTGAGGAGACAAAATCCCACACTAAACTCAGAAGAGTGAAGGAGAAGGAAGACTGGATTGAGAAGTTGAAAAGGTACAGTACCTTTGGAAACAATGAGTAAAAGATTACTTTCATATTTCAAACTGAAATGATTAAAAGAATAGGAATGCAGGCAACAGAAACAGGAATAAGGGGAGAGAAATGTTTATTTAGGAAAGAAATACTTTTCATTTGTGACACATTGAGTTCTAAGGGCTGGCTAGTCAGCTACCAAGTAGAAAGCTGGGTGATGCAGCTTATAAATCAATTGGAGTAAAAGGCAGATTTAAACTTTGTAAGCAGCAATATAGAGATGACAGCTTAGATTATGAGAACGGGCAATTCTGCAAAGGAGAGAAGAGAATATTTCAAAGAGTTGAGTTTTGGAAATAGTTATTAGGATTCAAGAAAAGGGAAGGTGGGTCAGAGACAAAGCTAAATTACCTATGAAATGTTTATATAAGAGCTAATGAAATGTCAGCATGAATAGGCCCTGAAATCCCATGTTTTTATAGGCAAGCACAGTTTTAAAAGTCAAAGAATAGAAATTAAGTTTAAAAAATGAAATATTTCATCAAAAACAAATGTTGATATTTTAATGAGTAGACATGCCTTTCCTCTCCTACCTCAAGTTCTCCATATTGCATAGTATATAGGAATTGAACATGGGCTGTTTGTAAAAACTTAGCTTGAATATTCAATAGAGTTGGCAAAAAGAACCTTATCTGGTTAATTGTGACTATTGTTTGAAATCGTGATAATTTCAACATCTGAAACCATGTTTCATCAGTGTGGGTAAAATTGCAATATTTCCAGAATCTCTGAATCTCCATATCAATAGATGCTTCCAAAGGGTGGAGAGAAGTAGTCCATCTCCATATCAATAGGTAATTACAAGGGCGAGCCAGGGCATATCTGGATGGAGAGGTTGGATGGGGCCACTTTTTCTGCAGCAGGGTCATTAGAGACATGGGAGAGTAGAAGTGGACAACTGCTTGTAAGCAATAAATGGGTTTCTCGCACTTTATATCTCCTTTTGACTGATTTCAGTTTCAAAGGTATTTTGCCCCAGAATTTTCCCCCAGAGTTACAATCAGAAAATTGACACCCCTAACATGGCTTTTATTTTGCCTGTCTAAAATGCAAGAAATCATTATGTACTTTTCATATTATTCATGTACAGATTATTGATAGGAATAAATCTTTTCTGGTCTCCCATGCTTCTCATATATAGATTTTTTCTAACTCTTATTTTTATTTTTTATTTTGGATTATTTTGTCTTTTATTTTTATTACTATTTATTATTTTAAATTTTGTTATTTTTTATTAATATTATTTTTGAAATTTTATTCATTAGTTATTTTGCAGGAGATATTTAATTCACTGGACAAGGTTATGTACATTTGTACAGAAATAAAAATACTCAGAATCAGAACCAACCAATTTCTGGTTTTCCTTATCATATTTTATCCATTATTTTTTGGAAAAACTATTCTAAGTGTCTTACGAGCACTAGCATTTCATGCACAAGACAATGTTCTGAAATAGGTATTGCTATTTTATTAATGTTTTAAACACAGGAAAAATAAGTCATAGTGAAGTTAAATAACCAGAGGCCACACCTGTATGCAATTCCAGCTGCTTTCTTAAAGACCTCAAGATTTAAGAACAATTTTTTGGTTATTACTGAGCTGAAACTATTAGAGAACCTAGAATGTTTTTTTCTGTTTATATTATGGTTTTATTTTGTTTTCTTCCCTGTCTGAACTTTGTGAAATTTTCCATCATTTAAATTTTCTCCTGTAAGACTGTTTATTCATAACTGGTTTCTTTCTAATTCACTTCTAGGCATTGTGATGATATTTTAGATGTCTGTTATCAAATGAAATAAAGCAACTGACTTTTTTGCTTTGTGGATCAAAATCTGATTTTCTACTAGTGAGAAATAGTAAGAGAACATTTAACGCATTCCATTTTGCTTTTTTTCTTATGAAATATATTAGTCTTCTAGAACCACTGTGTAAGGTAGAAAGAAATATATGAGGAGGATGAAAATACAGTGGGGCCCACCAAGGACCCAGGGTGTTAATCAGATAAAGCCAAAGAGCCAGCCAGGATGGACTCAGAGTTAATGCCCTTTTAAATGTGAATTCATTCCACCAGCTCTGAATGTGGGCTGACCTTCAGACTTGCTCTAGCTAATGCACGTGAGATAGGGCAGAGACATGGAACAAGCATCATGATTAATTTTCCTAAAAAACGTTGAGATATGAAGAGTTTTTAAGGCTAAGATTCAACTTCATTTTATTTATTTTATAATTTTTTATTTAGGTTTCACATAAAAAAACAATGTGGTTACAACATTTACCCATATTAACAAGTCCCCACCCATACCCCAGTGCAATCGATGTCCTTCAGTGTCATGAGATGCCACAGATTCACTATTTGCCTTCTCTGTGCTACACTGTTTTCCCCGTGATTCCCCACACCATGTATACTAAACATAATATCCCTCAATCCCCTTCTCTCTCCCTCCTCAACCACCCTCCCATAACCCTCCCCTATGGTAACCACTAGTTTCTTTTTTCAGTCTATGAGTCTGCTGCTGTTTTGTTCCTTCAGTTTTGCTTCGTTGTTACACTCCACAAATGAGGGAAATCATTTGGCATTTGCCTTTCTCCGCCTGGCTTATTGCACTGAGCATAATATCCTCCAGCTCCATCCATGTTGTTGCAAATGGTAGGATATGTTTCATTCTTATAGCTGAATAGTATTCTATTGTGTATATGTACAACCTCTTCTTTATCCATTTATCTACTGATGGACACTTAGGTTGCTTCCACATCTTGGCTATTGTAAAAAGCGCTGCAAAAAAACAGGGGTGCATATGTCTTTTTGAATCTGAGAAGTTGTATTCTTTGGGTAAATTCCTAGGAGTGGGATTCCTGGGTCAAATAGTATTTCCATTTTTAGTTTTTTGAGAAACCTCCATATTGCTTTCCACAATGGTTGAATTAGCTTACATTCCCATCAGCAGTGTAGGAGGGATCCCCTTTCTCTGCATCCTCGCCAGCATTTGTTGTTCTTAGTCTTTTCAGTGCTGGCCATCGTTATTGGTATGAGGTGATATCTCATTGTGGTTTTAATTTACATTTCCCTGATGATTAGTGATGTGGAGCATCTTTTCATGTGTCTGTTGGCCATCTGAATTTCTTCTTTGGAGAACTGTCTCTTCATATCCTCTGCCCATTTTTTAAATGGGTTATTTGTTTTTTGGGTGTTGAGGTGTGTAAGTTCTTTATATGTTTTGGATGTCAACCCCTTGTCAGATATGTCATTTACAAATATATTCTCCCATACTGTAGGATGCCTTTTTGTTCTGTTGATGGTGTCCTTTGCCCTACAGAAACTTTTTAGTTTGATGTAGTCCCATGAGATCATTTTCGCTTTTGTTTCCCTGGCTCGAGGTATGTTCAGGAAGAAGTTGCTCATCCTTATATTCAGGAGATTTTTGCCTACGTTGTCTTCTAAGACTTTTATGGTTTCATGACTTACATTCAGGTCTTTGATCCATTTTGAGTTTACTTTTGTGTATGGGGTTAAACAATAAGCAAGTTTCATTCTCTTCCATGTAGCTGTCCAGTTTTGCCAACACCAACTGTTGAAGAGGCTGTCATTTCCCCATTGTATGTCCATAGCTCCTTTATCGTATATTAATTGACCATATATGGTTGGGTTTATATGAGGGCTCTCTAGTCTGTTCGATTGGTCTATGGATCAGTTCTTGTGCTAGTACCAAATTGTCTTGATTACTGTGGCTTTGTAGTAGAGATTGAAGTTGGGGAGCATAATCCCTCCATCTTTATTCTTCCTTCTCAGGATTGCTTTGGCTATTTGGGGTCTTTTGTGGTTCCATATGAATTTTAGAATGATTTTCTCTAGTTCGTGGAAGAATGCTTTGGTATTTGGATAAGAATTGCACTGAATCTATAGATTGCTTTAGGCAGAACGGCCATTTTGACAAGATTAATTCTTCCTACCCATGGGCACAGGATGTGTTTCCATTTATTGGTATCTTCTTTAATTTCTCTCATGAGTATCTTGTAGTTTTCAGAATATAGGTCTTTCACTTTCTTGGTTAGGTTTATTCCTGGGTATTTTATTCTTTTTGATGCAACTTTGAATGGAATTGTTTTCCTAATTTCTCTCTCTGCTAATTCATTGTTAGTGTATAGGAACACCACAAATTTCTGCATATTAATTTTGTATACCACAACTTTGCTATATTCAGATATTAGATCTTGCAGTTTTGGAGCAGATTCTTTAGGGTTTTTTTGTGTACAATATCATGTCATTTGCAAACAAGGAGAGTTTCCCTTCTTCCTTACCAATCTGGATGCCTTTTATTTCTTTGTGTTGTCTGATTGCCATGGCTAGAATGTCCAGTACTATGTCGAATAGAAGTGGGGAGAGTGGGCATCCTTGTCTTGTTCCCGATCTTAAAGGAAAAGCTTTCAGCTTCTTGCTGTTAAGTATAATGTTGACTGTGGATTTGTCACATATGACCTTTATTATGTTGAGGTACTTGTCCTCTATACCAATTTGTTGAGAGTTTTTATCATGAATGGGTGTGGAATTTTGTCAAATGCTTTTTCAGCATCAATGGAAATGAGCATGTGGTTTTTGTCCTTGCTTTTGTTGATGTGATTGATGATGTTGATGGATTTTTGAATGTTGTACCATCCTTGCATCCCTGGAATAAATCCTATTTGATCATGATGAATGATCCTTTTGATGCATTTTTGAATTCAGTTTGCTAATATTTTGTTGAGTATATTTGCACCTATGTTCATCAGGGATATTGGTCTGTAATTTTCTTTTTTTGTGGTGTCTTTGCCTGGTTTTGCTATTAGAGTGATGCTGGCCTCATAGAATGACTTTGGATGTATTCCCTCTTCTTCTACTCCTTGGGAAAGTTTAAGGAGGATGGGTATTAAGTCTTCACTAAATGTTTGATAAAATTCAGTGGTGAAGTCATCTGGTCCAAGGTTTTGTTCTTAGATAGGATTTTGATTACCAGTTCAATTTTGTTGTTGGTAATTGGTCTGTTGAGATTTTCTGTTTCTGGGTCAGCCTTGGAAAGCTGTATTTTTCTAGAAAGTTGTCCATTTCTTCTAGGTTATCCAGTTTGTTAACATATAATTCTTCATTCTATTCTCTTATAATTCTTTGTAGTTCTGGGGTGTCTTTGATGATTTTTTTTCTTTGTCATTTATGATTCTGTTTATGTGTGTAGACTCTCTTTTTTCTTGATGAGTCTGGCTATGGCTTTATCTATTTAGTTTATTTTCTCAAAGAACCAGCTCTTGCTTTCATCGATTCTTTCTATTGTTTTATTATTCTCAGTTTTATTTATTTCTTTATTATGTCCCTCCTTCTACTGACTTTGGCCTAATTTGTTCTTCTTTTGTTAATTGCAAGTTGAGACTGCTCATATGGGATTGTTCTTCTTTCCTGAGGTAATCCTGTATTGCATTATACTTTCCTCTTAGCATGGCCTTCATGGCGTCCCACAGGTGTTTAATTATTGTTGTCATTTGTCTCCATATATTACTTGATCTCTGTTTTTATTTGGTCTTTGATCCATTGGTTATTTATGAGCATGTTTTAAAGCCTCCATGTGTTTGTGGGATTTTTTATTTTCTTTGCTTAATTTATTTCTAGTTTCATACCTTTGTGATCTGAGAAGCTGGTTGATACAATTTCAATCTTTTTGAATTTACCAAGGTTCTTTTTGTGGCCTAGTGTATGATCTATTCTTGAAAATATTCCATGTGCACTTGAGAAGAATGTGTATTCTGCTGCTTTTGGGTGCAGAGTTCTGTAGATGTCTGTTAGGTCCATCTGTTCTGTTGTGTTCTTCAGTGCTGCTGTCTCCTTACTTATTTTCTGTCTGGTTGGTCTGTTCTTTGGAGTGAGTGGAGTGTTGAAGTCTCCTCGAATGAATGCATTGCATTCTATTTCCCCTTTTAATTCTGTTAGTATTTGTTTCACATATGTAGGTGCTCCTGTATTTGGTGCATAGATATTTATAATGGTTATATCTTTTTGTTGGATTGACCCTTTTATTATTATGTAATGTCCTCCTTTGTCTCTCATGACTTTCTTTGTTTTGAAGTCTATTTTGTCTGATACAAGTACTGCAACTCCTGTTTTTTTCTCCCTATTAGTTGCATGAAATATCTTTTTCCATCACTTCACTTTTAGTCTGTGTATGTCTTTGGGTTTAAAGTGAGTCTTTTGTAGGCAGCATATAGATGGGGCTTACTTTTTCATCTATTCAGTGTCTATGTTTTTTGGTTGGTGCATTCGTCCATTTACATTTAGGGTGATTTTCTATAGTTATGTACTTACTGCCATTGTCGGCTTTAGATTAATGGTTACCAAAGGTTCAAAGTTAACTTCCTTACTATCTTAGAGTCTAACTTCAATCACTTAATATACTATTACAAACACAATCTATAGATTCTCTTTTTTCTCCTCCTTTTTCTTCCTCTTCCATTCTTTATACATTAAGTATCATAATCTGTACTCTTTGTCTATCCCTTGATTGTCTATGGGGGTAGTTAGTTTAATTTTGCATTCTCTTGGTAATTAGCTGTTCTTTCTTTAGTGTGATTTTTTACTTCTGGTGACAGCTATTAAATCTTGGGAACACTCCATTTATAACAGTCCCTCGAAAATACACTGTAGAGATGGTTTGTGGGAGCTAATTCTTTCAGTTTTTGCCTATCTGAAAATTGTTTAGTCCCTCCTTTAAATTTAAATGATAATCTTGCGAGATAAATTATTCTTGTTTCAAGGCTCTTCTGCTTGATTGAATTAAATACATCACGCCACTCCCTTCTGGCCTGTAAGGTTTCTGCTATGAAGTCTGATGATAGCCTAATGGGCTTTCCTTTGTATGTGATCTTATTTATTTCTGGGTGCTTTTAATAGTCTGTTCTTATTCTTTGTCTTTGCCATTTTAATTACTATAGGTCTTGTTGTTGTCTTCCTTGAGTCCGTTGTGTTGGGAGATCTGTGCACCTCCATGGCCTGAGAGACTATCTCCTTCCCCAAATAGGGGAAGTTTTAGCAATTACCCCCTCAAAGGCACTTTCCCTTTTTCTCTCTCTCCTTTTTCTGGTACCCTTATAATGCAAATATTGTTATGTTTGGATTGGTCACACAGTTCTCTCAATATTCTTTCATTCCTAAAGATCCTTTTTTCTCTCTGTGCCTCAGCTTCTTTGTATTCCTCTTCTCTAGTTTCTATTTCATTTACTGTCTCCTCCACCATATCCAATCTGCTTTTAATACCCTCCATTGTGCTCTTCAATGATTGGATCTCCTACCAGAATTCATTTCTGAGTTCTTGAATATCTTTCCATACCTCCATGAGCATGTTCATGATTTTTATTTTGAACACCTTTTCAGGAAGTTTCATGAGGTCGATGTCATTTAAATCTCTCTCAGGAGTTGTATTCATAATTTTACTCTGATCTAGGTTCCGTTGGCATTTCATATTTGTATATGGCGCTGTCTAGTGCCCAGAAGCTCTACTCTCTGGATCTACTTAGCCCTTGAAGCAATGTCTGGAGTTGCAGGGGAGTGGCATTGGTGCCTGGGGGGAGGAAAGAGCTGTTTCCTGGTTCCTGGCTGCTATGCCCGACTCCACTGCCTGAGCCAGTGGGCTGAGCACACAGGAATAAGCCTATATGCTTTGTATTTGTAGTTTCTGTAGACAGATCTTCACTCTGGCTGGGCTAACGCCAGGGTATGTTATGCCGGTTTGAGATCCAGGTGGGGTTGCCTAGGAGAAAGGCGCAGTAGGCTGCATATCCTGGAGGAGGTCCTTGGAGCTGTGTAGCCAGCCTGGGAGCTGGAGCACCTGGAGATCGTGAAAGCTCCCAACCTTCTGGGCAGAGTGCACCCAGATAATTTTGTCTACCTGTCCTTTCTCCTGAGCAGTAAGCTCTGCACAAACTTTGCCCCTTTAGCAGCCCTCTTGCTAAGGGCTTCCTTTTTAAGGAAGTCTCTCAGACTTCCTGTCTTTATTTTGTCCCAGAGCAGCCAGATATGGATCCCTGCTTTACACAAGTGGCTGGAATCTCAGTCTCTCCAGCAATTCTGCCTGTCTTAGCTTTCCAATCCCCTACTCATGAGAGTATCTTGCAAGCACCATGAAATGTATGTTTGTGCTCCCAGAGCAGATCTCCAGAGTTAGGTATTCAGCAGTCCCAGGCCTTCACTCCCTCCCTGCTCCATTTCTCTTCCTCCCACCTGTGAGCTTGGGTGGGGGAACGGCTTTGGTCCTGGTGGGCCACAGCTTTTGTACATTACCTTGTTCTGTGAGGTCTGCTCTTTTTTCCAGGTGTATGCAGTCTGGTGCCATCCGCTCTCCTGTTGCTTTTTTAGGAGTAGTTGTATTAATTATGTTTTCATATTATATGTGGTTTTAGGAGGAAGCATCTGTCTCCCCTCTCACACCACCTCTTTAATCCCAAGATTCCATTTTAAAAGAGAGTTGGGAAGTTAGATTTTTGGAATATTCTTTGGCAATCAGCCACCAAGCTATCCTAAATGCAAGGTAAGCAGTCTTAACTGGTATGTTCCCTATGCTTGGGGGTAGCCACTATCTTGAAGAACAAGAAGTTTACCCTACAGAATTGGGTTATATAATATGATATGATATGTAATATATAATATAAAATCAATATATATATTATTTAATAACAGTATATTATTATCATTTTGAAATAAGTGTGGATTGTGATGAATATTGTAGACAGTATTCCCCTTGGAATTCAACTTTACTAATAAATAGGGAATGCTCACCTAAACAGATTGCTCCAGAGAAATTGTGGTGTCATCCAGTTTTCAAAATGACACCAAAAGGAACAGTACAGTATGCCCACCATCTCCCAGAGTCAAATCCTACTTTTATTATCAAAGTAGGAAAGTCTTGCAAGGGGAACACATGTCCCTGAGTTTTTGGATAACATGAAAAGGGCCTTATTTTTATTGGCATATTTTCTTATATATATTTTAAATGAAATTAACATTTGATAATAACATGATATTACTGCAGGAATTTCTGATAATTTAAAAGATCTTTTTTCAATATGCACTTTTAATAAATACATATATTTGGTAGTTTTAGTTATTTCTTTTTTTCTAATCAGAGCAATCAAATTTTTAAAAGAAAGTCCCTGTACATACCTATATTTACAGGAATCTATAATATTGCTATCATTAAAAAAAATTTAAAAGAACACAGTTTGGAAAAATTCTGAATAAAATAGGAAAGAACAGCTGAAGACTACAGAAGGTCTAAGAAGAAAATTTTAATTTTAGGTAAAAATTACATTATATTTGCATCAGTTTAAAAAGGAGCATCCATTGCTTAAAAAATGGATGACAAGAATTAAGACAGCAGAGTGCAATGAAAATATATCTAGTAATGTCTAAGATAGACAAGGGGAAAGCAACAGTGATTTTAAAGAATTTTAAAATAAATTATGAACACTTAAAATACAGAAAACAAAACAAATATAGAACATAGTAATAAGCTTTAGGAGTTACATAGAGCTACTGATAAGACAGACATAGAAAAAAGACTGTCCTAAAGTAGAAAACAAATGAAACTTAAGTGAAATTTACTAAAAGAGCTTGTATATACAATTTTTATGTCTTAGTACCATAAAATTTATCAAGTAAAAGGAACTGATGGCCAAAAACATGGCAAAAAAAGTAAGCTATCTTTTAGGTCTGTTTTTCTTAACATTAGATTTTAGAAGATAGAAGACATAGAATAATAAAATATTGAATCCCCAGAGTTTTCAAACTCATACAGTTTAGAAACACAGTGGTAAAAAAATAAAACAATAACTAAATTAAACAAATAGTCAAGAATTCTGAAAGTATGCTCTCCTTTCAGAAAGGAAAATATAAATTGAAATTAAAGAAACATATCAAATAAAGTTACAACAGGGAACATTTAAAGTATGTCACTTTATCACTTTGGAGCAGGAATTTGGGAACAGAGGAATAAAAAGGGACAGAAAATTCTTACTTGAGCTAGTAGCTTCAAAATATGGCTTAGAGTGTTCTAAGATGGTAAGAATTTAAAGATAGCTTTTCTTTCATGGTATTTTTGGAAACTTTTTGTGATTGAGATCACCATCACTAGGCACCTTCTACCAATGGTTGTTTTTACCTGGGAGTCCTTGCTTCATGCAGCTAAAACATTTCCTTTCTCAGATTGAAGACTTCCCGTTTCCCTGGAAGTCTTCTTCAGACTTCCCTTCTCCCTTTCAGGTGGCAGTAGTATGCAAAATCTACAACCCTACTTACTCTCAATAAATGAATGTCTTCACAACCTTCCCTTAATTCACTCTTCAAGTAAAGGAAGATGTTTAAGAGTGTTCAAGAGGCCTGGAACAAGCTCTGTCCAATTTCTTTTGACAATCTGCATATTGCATTTGGCATCTTGCTTTCAAATTTAACATCTATTCTATGTCCTTGTTACACAGAAACTTCAATTTTAAAATACCATTGTAAGAAAAACTAAACTGAATAAGAAGAAAAATAAGTAGGGCGATGAAGGAACTTCAAACTGAATTAAATAAGGAAAAGTTGATTTTGTGGCTTTTTACTATGAAAAAGATAAATTTGAAGAAGTGATATTTGTCATCAAATGTTGAAGAAATAAAATTAGAGTTGTTGAAATATTGATAAGGATTCAAATGATCTTTCTAAGAAATTACTGAATGAAAGTTTAGTGAATCAACAAGTGAATACAAGAAAAACAAAACAAAATAACCATCCTCATAAGTAGCAAGTACATGTGGTGAGAAAGATAAAAAGGGCATTGATTTCTGAGATTACCTAAATATTTCCCCACATTATTCTTTCCTGTCATAAACTTTATGTAGTTTATCATTATAAGTAGGTGGAGGACAAACATACACACACTTTCTCACACATACTACATGATCTGCTATTCAAGAAATTTAAGATTCTTTCATCCTGCTCAATTTCTTTGCTCAGTTCACACCTTTAGAATTTTGTTTAGTGATTATATAAATATACTTTATCAAAATAAATTTCACATTTTAATACCTGCTCTTTAGATGTTGGAGTCAAACATTCCTAGGTAGTCCTTGATTTTTATTTGTTTTACTGCCTTTGGTTTTCAAGGAAAACCAGTTTAGAAAGCTCAGAAACTACATCCCTATTTCACACTGACTAGGGCCCTACTTGCCAGTGTTTTTTTTTCCACCCATTACCTGAAAATAAATTAATGGGTAAAGCAGAGAAGAATTATTTTATTTTTAAATATTAAAATTAAACATTCACAATTTAAGTGAAAGAAGTCTTTTCTTCTTTGCTTTTTGAATGTGATCACCACTAAAACAATCAAAGGCTCAGTCAGATAAGGCAGATGAACAGATGGACAGAAATGGCCCCTGGGTGCTTTATTAGTTTCTATCATTCTTGAAGTGCTAATCAATAAAAAAAGTTTTCTCATAAAATAAATGGAATATTTCACCAGTAAAGAGTGATTATCTTCTTTATTCCTATGGCTGACCTTAATAATTCACAAACTGCATGGGCACTTTGTGATGTCTGTGAGTTATGAGACTTTCATACTCATGAAAGAAATATAATAATCACCCTTCACTGCAGAAATATTCTATACCCCTCATATTAAATCAGTAAGAGGCATATGGCTCCTTTTGATTGCAAAAAGGCTGAATAAACATGCTGGGTATCTACCTAAATTCAGATGTATGACACCTGAAGATCATTGTTTTGAAAAGGGATTTTATGTCTGAACTGTCAATAATAATAATAATAATAAAGTCAGGGCATTTTATTGTACTTGAATTAGGAAAATATGACTCAGTATAAACCATTAAGTTTTAGGAGGGCTCCTTGACTTATTTTATAATTGCTTATTTAAGCATATCACCTTCACATTGAAAAATAAAATTAGAATATTTGTCTGTCATATTTTTATAGAAAGAGATCTTGCAGTTACAATAACTTTTAATGTGTATATATCATTTGCAAAGTACCCACTCTGCTAAATAAAAACATGAGGATTCCAACAAATTGCTTCTCTGACAAAAACAAGGCAGCTGCAAGGACTGCATTAACAGGAATGAGTAGATCAACTGAAGCACTCCTGAGAAATATAAATAATTCATCGTTCCCTACTTACTGCATAAATAAGACTAAACAAAGAAGACAGAAGGATAAGATAAAGAGACAACACTTTATATTTTAGAGGTAGTCTTTTAAAAATAAAAACATTGTTCTCATTTCATTTATGAAGAAACTCTGACTAGAGAAGTTGAATAATTTATTCAGGAATAAAAAATTATATCTGGCCAAGTGAAAAATTGGCATTGATTACTATTTAAATAATTTTAGTTGTTAAATTAGCAAATAGAAAGTTGAAATCCTTTTTGGGTATGTAGCTTTAGCACATGTATAGATTCGTGTAGCCACCACGCCAATCGACAGAGAATCATTCCATCACTTTCAAAACCCCCTGTGCTGCTTCTTTGAAAAATCACTCCTTCTACCTCTAAACTCTGGCAAACACTGAATATTTTTGGCCACATAGTTTTGTCTTTTTCAGAATGCCATATAAATGAATTATAACTATGTAATCTTTTGAAACTGAGTTCTCTCGCTCAGCACAATACCTTTGAAATTAATCTATGTTGCCATGAAGTTAACCTATCATTTCTTCCTTTTTAGTGTTAAATTATATTCTAGGGCAAGATTATGGCATCCACAAAAATCTTGGCTTTTTTCTAATTGTCAAGTCACGTCATTTTATTAGGGGTTTCGCATGATCTGAAATACACACTGAGTTCACTCTAGCTCTTCTGTAGATAATAAAGTATAGGCAACAGTGGGAGAAGGAAGAAGGTGGCACAGTTAGAAGGCTAGATGTGTAATCAGATGTGCGATACAGTGACATATTCTGGAGGTACCCATGATGGGTGTGGAAAGAAAGGAACAAATACAATATATATTTGAAAGATGGAATTGACAGTATTTGAGGTATGAGGACAAAAAGAATCAGGCATTCTTCTGCTTTGTTAATTTCTGTCGGCTTTGAATTTCCTGCAGATTTAGACCCCTTTGCCCACCTTGTTTCAGCCTGCGTCTGAATCCCCTAGTTCTGGTTTTCCTCCGAGTGATCAGAGTAACTATAAAATTGGATTCATTTGCACAGCCCAGGTAAGTACCATATTTAAGATATGACAAAATGTTAAATGTCTTACTTATGTCTTTGCCAACAAAGAACTTAAAATCCACACAAATATTTTTTTACAGTAAGGCAGATATTGAAAGAATGGCAAAGTCTTCATTTTAACATACCAGATTGTTGAAAAATTGAGTATTATAAGTAATTGAGTAATTATTGTGGAGAATTGAGCATTCAAAAAATTTTGTTTTTTTATTTTTATTTGCACTTTCTAATTTAAGCTTATAGAATAAGTGGATTGAAGGACTGGCTATAAATAAAAACAGCATACAATAATCTAACATTTAAATTGCCTAAGTTTATATATAAGTAAACTTGTTTATTTTCTAATATTTCATAGAGGATTTCTTTATCCTCTGAACCTACAAGTTACATTAGCTTTTTATAAATTTTATGATGCATGTTAATCTTTTAAATCAAATGGAATCTGTGTATATGTAAACAAAATAACCCACTGAGTACATTGTTCTTACCCTTTCCAAAGGTTACATAGGCATACTTAAGATACAGTCCAAGATTCCTTGTTTAAAGAAGGTATTATATTTTATACAGACAAAAAATTACTTCCTTATGATTAGCCCCAGTTATTAAAAGCTTTTGAAAACAACTTTGGATAAAATTTTAGTTAATGTGTTTTACATACATTATAACAGCTTAAGAAAGTGATTAAAAGTCTTTTCCAATATTCTTATTTATGATTAATATATATGTTCCTTACTTTGCAAAAATACCTAAAAACATATATAGTGATGAACAATAAGAAATACTAGTATTAATAAGTAGAAACAGATTGACTGAAGGAAAGCAACATAAGGAAACGCCTCTGGAGTAGAAAATATTTTGTTTTTGTGTTTGCTTGATCGGCTCTGTTTGCCTGGATCCCACTGGAGTAATCTCTTCATCAGGATTAAACATTCATGAGTCCCTCAAAAGCAGGTGCTTAGTTTTTCCGGCTCTGAATATGGCAGCTCCAAAAAGGTTTCACAGGAAAAGTGAAGCTCTCATAGGGGAGTATTTATTTTTCAAATGTTTAATTAGTTTTCAAAACTCTCCCTGAATTTCAACAAAGTTAAGCTATTGACCAGAATACCTGTTTGGCTCTGAAAACTACTTTGAACATTTAATTTCAGGCTTGTCCACAAATAAGTAAAATTGAAAATTAAAAATACATCAGCAACAATTAAAAATTAAGACCTTATTACCATCAATTCCTTTGGTAATTATTGTTATAACATCCACTAGAGATACTCATTATTAATATGACTATCATGTTAATATTTATGGAGTTTTCATTATAATTTAGAATTAATTAAAAGAACTATTTATTAGTTTAAACTGAAATCATTTTTAGACACAATGAGCACAAGATCTTAGTATTTCGCTTTTTGTAATATTATTTAAAATACATTTTCCTAGAATCTTTCTTTTCATTCTCATTTCCCGTTAAACTTCATCAAGTAATATCCAGTGGAATTTAAATACTGTAATACCATTAAAGCAAAATATATTTTTATTCCATCTAAATTAGTATTTTTAAACTTGAAAGAGTTGTTTTGGGGAACATGTATAAATACACGTGTATATGACATTGTGAAATACACACACACACACACACACACACACACACACACATATACTCACATTCACGCATGCATAAATACAAACAAGCCATTTTTAAATGAATGTGGCCATTCTCTTGCCCCATGTTTATGTTCTTTTCCATTCTGTATAGCTGGGTAATAACACTGAACCCTCTGCTAGAAGAAATACCAGCCGAGGAACCCATAAAGTGGTCCTAGAGAGAACTCAAGACTCCTCCATATGGTCCATCCTCTTCCAGTCTTCAAGAATTGCTCAAGTCACTCTATCCACAGGGACAAAAGGAATATTTAAGTTTTAGGATAGTAAAAGGTCTGAATGGGTAACACTGGTATGCTAAGAGCTAACATTTAGAACACGTACAAGTTATGTTTCCTTTTAAAACTTCCTTCAACATAATTTTGTGTAGTTGCTTTTTTTTTCTGGTTAGTTCTCTCATTTCCATAGTTTGCTATCGGTGTTTGATTAGAAATTATCTAGAAAAAAACTGTTTGATTTTGCAGAGTAGAAAACCATGAAAACAGTGCCCACAGCCGTCCTTTCTCTTTTCCCTCACAGTGTGGTCTACTCCTTCACTTCCAGATATCCAGCACTAGCTGACTATCCAGAAGCCACCCTTTCATTATCTCTGAGTATATGCTGATTACTGAATTGTGTTAGATATAATTAATTTTATAAATACCTGTTTTTTTAATATTTTCATTAAAAATTATATACGATCTTTATGTGATAAAATGTATGACTCAAAACTTCTCTAACCATTATAAGAGGTTTCTAATTTTACCTTGGCTGGTTTCTTTTATCAGATATCCAGAGCACAATTTAACTTAGTGATGAAAGTAAAGGGATCATGCAACTTATTTTTCATGACCAAATGTATTTCTAAAGAGTACTGAGACAAGAATTTAAAAGTTTGAGTTCAAAGTCTAAGTTTCTTAAAATATGATGTTTGGATAATTAACTTCAATCTTCATAGAATCAGTTTTTCTACTCTGTAAAATCAAACAGTTTTTTTCTAGATAATTTCTAATCAAACACCGATAGCAAACTATGGAAATGAGAGAACTAACCAGAAAAAAAAAAAAGCAACGACCCAAAATTATGTTGAAGGAAGTTTCAAAAGGAAACATAAGTGTATGTGTTCTAAATGTTAGCTCTTAGCATACCAGTGTTACCCATTCAGACCTTTTAATATCCTAAAACTTAAAAATTCCTTTTGTCCCTGTGGATAGAGTGACTTGAGCAATTCTTGAAGACTGGAAGAGGATGGATCATATGGAAGAGTCTTGAGTTCTCTCTAGAAATTTTACAGGTATTATTCCTAAAAGGATTATGGTCTGTGATACCTAACAGAGCAGTTACAGAACCACCGGAAATAACAATCAACAAAGGGCTTTGTCCAAGCAGAAGTACTATACCATTTAGGCACACTAAATGGAGGAGAAGTAAAGATGATTCCCTTCAACCATTATAATTATATTTCCTCTTCTTTATTGGATTTAATGTGGGCCTTTAACATCTGTTGTCAAAATGTCCCTTGCACCAGTCTGTTCACCAATTAATACTTTTAAATAATGTCTTTTATAATGCCTAAACATTTTTATTGACTGTCATATATTACCCCAACACTGAACTATGCATTTTCCATATATAAACTCCTGTAACTTCCAACACACACACAAGCACTCCTTATATGTTAATTTGTAATTATTCAGATTTTTTTATACACAAAAAAGAAAACAGTATAAAAGTAAGGAAATCACTAAGTTTTACACTTATAAGCAGTAGAACCAGAAATGAAATCCAGGTCTTCCTTCAAAGCTTCCATATTTTTTATGGACTAAAATTCTCCTCAGGCATGATGAGAATGATAATCCCATATCTCTTATAGCACTCTTTACTTTAAAGTGTTTTTATTTCTTTTATGTCAGGTAATCATATCATCAGCTCTGCGAAGACAGTGGGACAAGCATTTTTATTCCCATTTGACAGGGGAATGCTTTTGAATATAAAAAGTGCTATACAAATGTAATGTGGTATTACCAGTGTCTGTGAAAAATAAACAAGTGGCAAACAATTGAAATGCAATTTTTACCGTATAGTTCTTCCAGTTCTTGCATCAAAATCTCATTGATTTTCATGGCATATCTAGGACTAGGGACTAGATCGACAGTATGTGTTTAGTGATGAAACACAATCTAAGCTGATGGAAAAGTTGTCAAAAGAAATATACATGTACCAATATTTGCACTGAAACGTTGTTAAAAAGGAAATGCTGCTTCAGGACACTAAGCTCCGTTTGCTTTAAAGTACATTTTTATTTTCTACACAATGCCTCGTTTTAGAATTCCTGGAGTTAAATGAAGCATAGACTGGGGACACCCACCATTCTCACCGCAGCTGCTGCAGCAGCACGGAGCACACTGCAAGCTCGATGGGAAAGAAATTAACTGACCATCTGTGCGGCATATATTTGTTGGCTTCTCATGCCTGATTAGTGGGGAGGGTTTTTAAGTATATGATAACCCAGCCATTTCACAGAGATTATGTGTAAAATATGAACATGAATGATAAAACATAAGATCTTTCCTATACCTTGAATCTTGAAGTTAGTAGGACCTACTATAAGAAAAAGTCACATTATTCCAACTTAACAAAAATATGTAAGAGACTTAGTATCTCTAAGTCAGAAAATTAAGGATTAATGGCCTCAGAACTAGCATTTGATGGCCATTATATATGGGCCCTTTAGGGTACAAGAGTAAAGCAACAGCGATAGTATGGAAAGAAGGTTACGTTTTTTATAGCAAAAATACAAATACTAGCCTGGAATCAAATAGTTTGCATATGATTTTGCTAGTCTACATTAAATAATCACCATCAAAACATGGGCATATTCTATTCCAGCATATAGAAAACTCTGCAAAAGAACAGTCAACATATACAATCAGTGGATTTATAACAGTGAATAAATAGAAATATTAGTGAAAATTTAATAATAATCACTAAAAAACAGAAATTAATGTAATAATTTATGACTTAAAATGACTGTGATATTTTAAAGTCATTTCTATTCTACACAGTGTGAAGTCTGAACAAGGACTAAAAGATGGTGAGGTGAATGTATAACACATTCACATTGAATCAATAGTTCTCATTTATCATTTGTCTACCTTGCCTTACTTCATAGAACAGGAAGATAAAATTTTGGAAAATTCAGAAGATAAGAGGAAGATAGACATTCTAAAGCAAAAGTACACTTTTTGTCTTGTAACAATAGCAAAAATGTAGTATGTTCAGCAAGATATTGCATACCATGCAGTCACAGCCTGAAAATTAATTAATTAGGTAATTTTCAGCCTTCCATGAAAAGGGAAAAATGAAAGAATGCAAATAATGGTCTTCCAGTACAGTTGGTATTAAAATTATTTCCAAATGTCAACTCTTTTCCACTATAGTTGAAGGAAGGATCTTAAAAGCAAATGAGATGTAGCTTTGCTATAACAGTAGCTAGAGACATAGGTTATAGGAAGACGGAGGAGGATGGAGATAAGAATCAATAGCCAGCCTGGGTGAACTTTGAGTTTTTTTGGAATGGTTGATTTATCATTGTTTTTGAAGCAAAAACACTGTTTAAAAACCACCCCAAATTCAGTGGTTTATATTTATTCTCATGATCATAGGTATGTAAGTTTGAAAAAGCTTGGGGTAGTATCAGCTGAGCCAGGTTGAGCAGCTCTGCTTCAAGCAGTGTTAAGTGACACTTAGATCTAGCCCAGGTGTGGGGCCTATAACTATGGCAGGTGTCTTTTATCTCTTAGTTAGAGGACACCTAAGGAATGTTCTCTTAAGAGGAGCATAATGGCCAAGTCAAATTGCACAAACACAGGTATGGCTTCTAAAGACATCAGATCCAATCAATCCATTGGCTAAAGCAAGTCTAATGGCCAATGCCTGGATCATAGAAATAGGAAAGTACACCACGCTATGATGAGGGGAGTTGCTGAAGGCATTCAAAACAGATGGACCATGGGAAATAAAGCCATACTATATGCCACAGACTGAAGCAGAGAATTCATGAGGGAAATATATCACACACCCTTAAATAGCTCTTTGTTGCCTTCAGGGAAAATCACAGGGAATGTGGAAAAATTGGTTCACTGAACATTTTGTTCTGTGACAGCAGTTCTGAGATTTGCATTGATCTTATTTTCAACACACACCAATCACACCAAATGAATATAGAGAATCCTGGATCCATACATTATAACCCCCTGATGAGTGACTGATGTTACAGAATCTTAGCTAAACTTGGAGTATCCACTAAGATTATTTATCTTTCTGCTTTCAATTTTACTCTGACTTTGATTTTTCATATTTTGCTGTCAGCAGGAGATAAATGAACAGGAAGGTGTCTAAGCAGAGAAGCAATGTAAAATATCCATGAGGAGGTTTTAATATTTCTCTTTTAAATGAAAATTTCAGTTGACATTGCATATCAGTATGAAATAGATCAAATAGGGAAAACTGCAAATCAACTAACATGTATAAACTTTTAATCCATTATTATTCCTCATCATACTTTACTTAAGCACCTACTATGTATCAGCCACTGTGTTTACTCTTGTGGATACAAAGATGAGTATGGAATAGTGCCTGACTTGGAGAACTAGTGCTACTGGTCATAGACTTCTTCGACAGTCTTTAATTCTTCCAATGGTTGATTTTATTTTTATTTTAAGAAAAAAATATTAGAGAATAATAGAGAATACCTTTGGCTAGGTTTTAGGAATTTGCATTTTAGTCCTAAATCTCTAATTATATACATGACCTAATTAAATGACTAAAACACAGCATATCTATTTCTCCTTCTGTAGAGTGGGAATCATGGTATTTGCAACACACACATTAGGATTTCTGTGAAGTTCAAACAGAAGTGAACATAATATCAACTTAAAGAAAACTATGAAAATTACCCTTTAGTTTCTGTATCTTACTAGTGATTCTTTGCTTAATTGACATGAAAATACTAAAGCCTAACATATGTATTTTGCTTTTAATTTTTAAAAACATTTCTCATATATTGTTGTGGAATAATGGCTCCTATGTCCTAAATCCTAGAACCTGTGAAATGTTTTCTTACATAGTAAAAGAGACTTCACATCTAATTAAGTTAAGCATTTTGAGAAAAGGAGATTACTCTAGATTACCCAGGTGGGCAAATATAATCACAGGAGCCTTATAAAAAGAGTCAAATGAGAAGTAAATGTGATGGAAGCACAGGTTGGATTGATGTGGCTACTAGCCAAGGAAATTGGTAGCCTCTAGAAGCTGGCAAAAAGCAAAGATAGATATTGTTCTATAGCTTTAAGCAAAAATGAACCCTTCTGACATCTTGACTTTAGTCTAGTGAGGCTGATTCTTGGACTTCTGACTTCCTGAACTAAAGATAACAAATTTGTTCTAGATAAAGATATTAAAGATAACATACTTGTTCTAAGTAAATAAATGTGTGGTAAATTTTTTCAGCTGCAATAGGAAACTAATACACTTATATATTATCTCTTTATATTAACATATTACCTTATCTCTTTATAGTCTTATCATCTTAGTACAAATTCTTTCCACTTATCTTCATTCAATATTTGTGAAATCAGAGCTCTCACTTCAATATTATTTACATAGACATTTACTTTTGTTTCCTTCAAGAAAGAACTGCTTAGTAGAAAAAACTAACAAATATTAACTAGTGTATTATATCTAATACCAAATTTCCATCATATAAATTCTATTAATACATATTCCTTTAAGACTATAAACAGTAGATATTATATTTTTAAACAAAATAGACATAAATAAGAAAGATTTTTCATATAAAACTAAGAGATAACTTATGAAATGTAAATAATTTTTACTAGAGTTTATACAATAGAATGATAATGGAAAAGCTTACTAGTCATTCACTGAAAATAAAACTAGGGAAACCATCTAATATTTAGTGTATAAACTAATAAAAAATGAAATATTAACCACAGGTTATAAACTATAAAATGATCTAAAAACTTATGAAAACTCTAATAATTGAGAAAAGAAAGAGATATAATTTGAAATAAGAGAAGCATGCTTGGTAGAAGTAGAGGTCAAGTGGCCTTGTGATTGAAGCAAGAGAGATCAATCTAAGAGTACAGGTAACAAAAAAAATTTGGAAGCAAAAGAACCATGAGAAATCAGCAAGAAAAGAGAGAGAGAGAAAATGAAGGAGGAGAGAAGAGAGGGAAACGAAAAGAAAGAGAGAAATTAATTATAGCTTAAATGGATGGCACACTACTCATCCAATGCTGGGATATAAATCCCCACATATGGGTAATTCTCATCAAAGGGGAAATGAGTCAAAGAGAAGAAAATATTTAAGTCAAAAAGAATAGTTCATTCAGAGTTGGTAATGCAACGCTGTTCGGTCCACATCCAAGATCACAAAGACTTGACATATTTTTAAAGTATGTTTATAATTAAAAAGGAATGAAGGACACAAGAAAATAATGAAAAGGAAAGGAGAGAGGACTGGAGAGAGAAAGGAAAGAGGAGAAGAAAGGTATTATGTAATAATTGACACAGGATTCAGGGAATAATTTGTGAACTTGCAGGTATGAAAGCTGGATTAACAAGTCAAGGAGGAAAGGTGGAATGCAGCACTTTGATACGCTAGTTAGAAATTGCTTTTAATGTGCATTGATGAGATTCCCGTGCGAAGAATGTAAAAACACCAGAGAAAAGATACAATTCTAGGAACTGGATTAGTAGAAATTTGGGGTGGTAGATTTGTACTTTAACTTAATTTTGGTTTTCAGTGCCAGGCTCCAGTTTTCTACATTTTCCACCACTCTTGCCTCTCATATAGGTGTATATGCGGGGAGGTCTGGAAAAACCTAGCAGAGAAATTAAGTCTTGGGGACCTAAGCAAAATGTCAACTCTCTAAACTGGCCTCCTTAATGAACATTAAAAGACTATAAGAGTTGAAGGCTCTCTATTTCTTAATGTTCACGACCATAACCCTTGGTGGTGATACTGACTCTTCCCAGAAGCTTCTTGGATGAGGAAGCTATCACTCTCCTGCTAGGCTGGATGCTTATTTATGGCATGGTTAGTAGAGACAGTCTTTAGATGGCTAGTGAGGAAAAGAGAAATTTGTTTCACATTTGTCTCTTAGTTTCTTGAATATAAAGTGCCTTTTCCTACTCTAATCTTAGCTTAGACAAACTTTTCTTGGAACTCTTTAGTAAATAAACATCCACGTTCAGTATACAATAACCTCTTTTTTCTATCCTAGCTCATCCACCATAATTACAATGAGTCATTGTTTCCTCATTTGTTTAACATCAGACTCTGTCTACTGTAAAGTCCCTAAGCATAGGGATGATGTGTCTTTTATTTATCTGTCCATAAAAGGCCTAGTGTGGTGCCTGAAACATTAAGTATCTTTTACTAGTTAGATTAATGGGTGGATGGATAGATGGATGAAAGACAGTGAATCAATTTATGGAACTTTCCAAATTCACGTTTGTTATATAAACAAATAATAAAAGGATTGACAATGTATTGAAGAACAAATAAGACTGAATTCTTACATAATGGTAAAAGTAAGTGTAGAAAATACCAAAATAAAGGTAGATAATATTTAGGAAAATTCTAAAGACAGTTAAAACTGTTTTGCATATTTTGTTCTAAACAAGAAAAATGAAACAAAACAAAAAATAAAGTGACATTGTTCTATTCTATGGTTAGAGTGTTTTAACAACCTGAATCTGCTTCAGAATTTTCCTCTTTAAATTGTTGTCTTAGTTCTTCAAAAATATTATTATGATTCAAATGGAAGGAAGGGTGTCTAACAATCCTATATACATGTTTCTGCAGTTCCACTCAGGCTGCTTCTTATATAGATATTGTTATTGAGTCTTGACCTCCACGATGACACTGCTTTGTATGGAATGTTCACTTTATCATGTTTGACAACTACTTTTCTAGAATAGATTACCCTAGTAGCTATTCCTAATTCTTTCCTCTGTCAGTACAAAAACTACAATCTCTCACACACCAGGCCAGAGCCACAGCACAGATAAGGAGGGATCCCATGCTTATGGAGAGGGGGGAGTAAATTTTGCCCATTTTCCACTCTTCCATTGGACTTGATAAATACTAGGAAAAGTGATCTTTTCTTTGATTCATTAATTCAGCTAAATTTATCTGTCAAATTGTGAAAGAGAAGTGGGAAACATTTGTATTTTTATCAGAAAGATGGACAACACTTTGTTACAACAAAAACAGCAAACGTTAAGTATTAAAAAAACAAAATAACAACTAAAAACTTAAAGGATGGAGTAGTAGACATGTTCTTTAAGAAGTTGTCCTTGGGGACATTAGCATATATATTTATACCTATGAGAGTGCCTCTGTTTGATAAAGAAATGTGATATTTTACTAAGTTTTTCAATCTAGAAAGAGCAGTATGGGTCTAGGGATTTGGTACACTGAAGATAAATTAAGGGACATTGTCATTTCATGTTACTATAGTATTAACTGGGAGACTATAAGGCATTAACATTGCTGGATCGAGAATCAAACTACTTGGATTTGAATTCTGAATTATAGCTTTTATCCTTTACTTCCTTTGAGAGGAATCTTAAGTTTATGTATTTTATTCTTTCCTCTGGCAAATGAGGATAACAATGATATGTAACTCACACATTGATTTTCATTGTTGAATCCACGAATACAAATTAAAAGTCAGAGCAAGGCCTTGGTACCTTCTATTCTACAGATGTTGGCAATGTTTATTTTAGCCTTCACTATGCTATTGATGACAGGAGCATATGTGCTTTTAGCATGAGCAGCTAAATTGGTTAAAGACATTACTAGGGTTCATAGAACAGCTAAAACAGAGCTTAAGAGTTTCTTTACATCGGAACTATCTTCAGCGTGTAGGGTAATGTCAGAGTCAGGTATGGCAAGAAAGTCCTGAATAATGTGTCCTGCCACTGACATTCATGAAAAGGGGATCTTTTGGAGGTGATTGTGTTTGCAGTGTCCAGGAGCAAGAATGTCCTGTGCATGATGGGATTGTCCAGATGTGAGGTTTGGATTTTCAGTGTCTTAATTATTTTTACCTTAATATTTTGGAGATTACTGAACAGCTTTTTAAAGTCTAAATTCCTATCATTCTTGGATATATTTACATTGAACACATATAATTCTCTATTCCTCTCTGTAGCAGGTATATATATATATACCCATTAGATATATAATGATTGAAAACTAAAATTCATTTTTCACAGAGCACTTGTGTGAGACAAATTCATTCCATCTGACATGAATGACTACGCTATCTGTCTTATGGGAAAGCATCTGTATTTAAATTTTGTTTTTTACAGGGTCAATACCCATCAAAGTCAAGTTCCACTAAATGTTCCATAACTGGTAGTTAGTGATCTTGATGATGAAAAATACACTTTTACATTTGTTAACTGAGGAGACTATTTTTATTATTATGCCATATAACTGTCTAGCACTACTATTCCAAATATAACAGATGGGGTGGGTCATGAGACTATTTTATGTTTCCTGGGTTCATCCCCTAACTCAAATAAGTATTATTAAAACCACGCTTTTAACTACCTATACTACATAATTGTCATCCTTCCTTGCTGTGACAGATTAAAGCAGCCTGTGAGTTATAAAACTGATTTAATTCTGGCTAATAAATGCCTTTCCTCAAAATTTAAACACCTTGTTCTTTTTATATATCAAAGAAGTTTCTTGATAAATGTCACTTTTTTGTTGAAGCATTTTGCAGCTTTGGTTTTTTTGTGAACTCAATATATTTTCAAATATTTCTATTACTCACAAAAGATTTCAGAATTATTATTCTTTCTGTAGCTACAGGATGATTCCTTGTTTTCTCTCTTGGGACAAATAAATAAATAAGAGGCCATCCCTGGGAAAAGTTGGATCCAGAAGAGGATGCTATAGCTATGTGGTGGATAACATACCTAACAGATGAAACAAAATAAAACTAAAAATTATCTAAGGTAAATCCTGTTATATATAAAAGTTTTATAACTTTATTGAATAATTTTATGATTTTGATTTTTGATGTTCTCCCATACTCTCCCTTTCATTAATGAAATTCAATTTACCAATTCTTATATATACTTATTTGTTTTTGTGGCTGGTGATGACTGTTGGTTTCACCAGATATTTGATTTAAAAACTTATACATGAAAGTGGTTCTGCTCTTACAATTAGGTGACACTAGATCCTGCACAAAATACATTCTGAAGAAAACATACTTCATCTTTTCAGCATATAAAAAATTATGAGAAATTTGAAAACCATGGAAAATACCTTACTTTATTTCATTTCAAACAGTAATTTAGAGTTGCAAAGTACTTTCACGTATCACATACTTTAGCAAATTTTGTAGAATGGGAAATTGTGGTTCAAAATGATAAACTAACTGGGCATTAGTCAGGCAGTATTTGCCGGATCTAAGGCTTGAATGCAAATATTCTAAGTATTACTAGATCTTTAAAAAACTAACATACATGTAAATGCAAAATAACTCTGTTACAACTTATGATTTGGAATGTAATAATTAAAATAGAAAAGTACATATTATATGTATGGAGTAATAAACAATCTAAAAGTGTCCCAAACATAATACTGGCAGCTATAATGTTTGAGTCTGTAGGAATTAGCTTTGGCCAGTGAAGCTTTTTTAATTTAAGGAAAGTAAGTAATTGTGTTTATTTTTTCTTCATTCAGAATCTTTGAAATAATTTAAAATAGGTCTCTCTGTATAACCACAAAGCAACTTCAAGGAAAAATTATGTGATAATTTGCATAATCTGAAAAATTTATCTACATTATATAAGTATTGTACATTTTGCTTATATAGTTTTGTCTTAGATATTGAACTGGGGTGTGTTTATTTTGTATCTTTTGTCTTTTTCCCTTTAACTTCAGCAATTTGATCCAGCCACAATATTAGGTGACCGATGCAGGTCTATATACAGTGATATTCTTATGTACTGATATCTAGCTAAAAATCAGAGGGTGAATAGATATTGCTCTATTCCTCATCAAGATAGTCTAATGGGAAAGACATGTGTCATCAGATCATTTCACAATGCAAGTTAGAGATTTCCCAGGAGCTTACAGGATCACAGAAGACAGGCATAAATGTGGTTGTCATCTGGAAAAATAATGCCTGAACTCATCTTGCCTGGTGTAATTCTTTTAAGACACTTGCTCATTTCATGTTAAAAACATGTTCCAGAACATCACTTCCTTTAACTTCATTATGTGCTCTGATGGAAGATGTTTCCTGTGTTCTAGGCTCTGTTCCTGCAACAACCCAGGGGAACTACTGCAGAGCACATGTCTCCATGCCTGTGTAGCTGCCTTTATCCCTGATCCTTGCCTTCCTTCTGTGTTTGAGGAGAGCAAATCATGGTTCTTCACTCCTGCAACCCGTGTGCTGCTCTGGCCCCTCAGAAGTCGCCTGCTCTGGATGTTATGCAGGTGGCCAAGCCCTGTGAGGCTACTGGAAGCTAACCACTGACCTAACCACTCAAACTGGTTTGGGTGAATCCATATACCACTTATCATACTGCTGTGTAACTGTCAAATAACTGGCCTGTTTCTCCAAGATCCTGCCATCTCCTCCAAAAACAGAGATTTTCTTTTTTCCCTCCATAAAATCAGAAAGTATAATTAATGACAAGACATCCAACTCTGCATGGATTCAGAGAAATAAATCCAACCATTTTTCTTTTTAGCTCCAGAAGCATGAAGAGTACTTACAGAAAAAAAGGTCTCATTCATTAACCTCAGAGATGCCAAGAGGAGAAATGACATGTATAAATGACATAACTCTTTTTGTTGTTCTGGGTTTACATATTGCATACTGGATAAAAGGAAACACTGTGTCACCACCACACTGAGATCAGTGGATGAGAAGAGTTTCAGGCTTCCAGGATGGAATATCAGCCTGAACACTGACAGGCCAAAGATCAGCCTCACCAAATTGAGGTAACCTTGAGACTGAATGGATTCTGAAGGCATTACATACTTTCTTCCTTGATGATGGCAGTGTGATATCATTAACAATCGCTACTGGGACCTACCTAAGTGTCCCCCAAAAATCTGAGCTCCTCCTTGTATTATAAAGAGTGGTGGCTTCTCAACCAGGGGCTAGCTTTTCCAGGCCACTAGCATTAAGCATGACTGTGTATATAAATTCTTGACCATGGAATATACGTGGAAGAAATGTGTGTATATCTTTGGAGAACTATCAGTACAAATCCTTGGACTGTGATTATTTCAGTTATTTTTGTTTCTCTTTTTGAGTTGGAATGGTTCTTTATATATTCTGGTTAATAGTCCCTGAACAGATATATGATTTGCAAATATTTTCTTCCATTTTGTGGACTGTCTTCTTACTTGCTTGATAATATCCTTTGAAACATAAGGTTTTTAGTTGATGAATCCCAATGTTTTGCTTTTGGTGTTTGCGCTTTCTGTGTTATAGCTATGAAACCATTGCTTAATTCAGTCACCCATGTTTATTCTAAGACTTTCACAGTTTAAACTCTTAGGCTCTTACATTTTTGAAATTTGAACAGATATTTTCTTGTGCATTTTTCTAGTCATTGAACCTGGCATTGTAACAATCAGATGGTTCAACGTGCTCAATAAAGTAAGTTGAATAATTTGACAAGAATTGACTCTAACTCTTGAAATTGAAAGGCATTTTTTTTCACTGCTAGTATACCAATAGTATTGTGTTTTAAATTCTGTGTGTCCTGAAAAGAGGAAGGGAAAATTAGTTTTCCAACATAATACTAAGCAACTGCTTAAAATAGGTAATCCAAACTATTTTGAAAGGCTTCCTTACTTACCTTGTAATTTGACTTTTGGGAACAATGGATTCACTTTGGTTATTCAAGGCTGCATCTTTGGTATAAAACTTGTTAGTTTTTACTTAGACAGTGGTTACTGTAACTTGTCAGTGAGTCAGAATCCTCAGGGAGCAGGTGTGTACATCACAGGAACTGATGGCACAGGTACAGAAGAAGGAGGGGGTAAGAGAACTGACCAGGTGATTACCAATATCTTGTCCATCAGCAAAAATCATATCCCATGAAAAACATATTCTGAACTACACAAAACTAGACTACAAATTGGCCATGCTATTAAACCCATGAACACTGATCTAGCTAAAATTTTTAGCATGTTTAGTGCAAGTATACCAGTATTTGTTGTTAGTGTTGACAATATCTTATTTCAATAAGATATTGTTTGCAGCACTTCTGTACCCTTATGTTTATGGTTTCTCCTGAAAGCAACATAGATATTTTTGCTTTACACAAAAATGTCTTAGTTCCTTTATAATTTTTCATTTTCTCAAAATTATCATCTTACATCAACTCTGGTAACCAAACAGTATGGTGTGCAAATGTTTGACTTGATTATTTAAATTTTTTGAAGTTAGGTGGTAACAATAAGAATCAGAGGGGTGAAATTCCACCATTGGCATGCACTTCCACAGTGTAATTACAGAGTGATATAATCAGTTGCTTTCTGATAAAAAAGAAGAGGTTGGTTACATTGTAACTTACTAATAATGTCATTAATTAAAGGACACTATTCTCATTACAGCAATTTTTTAAAAAGCATTGATAATGTGGCCACAAAGACATGCTGAGTCCATTGCTTTTCAGAAAATAGGTCCTCAGAGCTAATATTTGTGGATGGTAAAACAAAGAATATTTTGCTGTATGCAAGTCAGTGTCTGAAATTCTTTATTTTCTACATATATCTTATGTATTACTTATCATTATTAATACATTTTAAGAAACATTCACATACATGAATATATATTCATTTAAAACAAGTTATTTTTCAAAATATATGCACATATGATTAAAATGATTGGTTATAAATATTGTTAAAAACTGCTTTTCTTTTTAATAACTTGAGGATATTAGGAGCTCCTTCATATGTCAAATATTGAATGGAATCATTTTATTATTGTTTCCTTTTAGTCTTATTTTCTTTCAGTTTTCTGGCCAAAACTGCTGGGATATATAGGAAGCTACAGAGCAACAGCCAACCGAGCCACATGCAAGAGCACGCATTCCTCCAGTATAGGATTCTCTTTTCCATGTTTGGTGTCATTACAGAAATGCTGAAGAATTTATGTAGAAAGTATCTGATTGCACTATAATTTGTTTGACACTCAATATTTACTAATAATTTTTTAAATCTTTGGCATTAAAAAGATTCTGAAAATTTGTAAGACACTCAAATAATCTGGGAGCTTAGGGATGAACAGTATCAATTCTGCATGATTTACCAATTGCTTGTTCTCACGTGATTATCACTTTCAAATTTCCACCACAGTCACTGATGGCATAACCAGAGAGGCAAGATAGTCTACCAGTTCAGATAATAGGAGGATGCCTTTTGTATGCTGGCTGTTCTAAGCTAAGTCAGTGATAAGGTGTTATTCCCCTTGATTTCTGGACATACCACTGGCCAAATCTAGGACAATTTGATCACCAAACTGAAAAAAATAGGAACTTATGCACATCTGTACTTATGATGCATATGGGAGAATAGAGAATTCTTATAGTAGAATGCTACTGATTTGTAAATGGAAAAATATCTGGAGTGGGAAAATTTAGCATGTGTTAACCATCCTAGGAAAGATGGGATTGACAGAAGTCATCAATGGATACTAAATCTACTTCAAATTATGATTAGTAGTAGGATACTGGCATGGTATTAAACTGTTTTCTCAATATTTTTCTTGGCTTCATCCATGACAGATTCTAATATACCAAGAATTTTCCACATTATTCCTGCTTGTGAAATATCTTTTGCAGTCTTGTAAAGATGTGTGCAAGAGATAGACTTCTTTCTATATCTCTGAGTTGAAACTGGAAATCATATCCACTAGGTCTGGCTTTTTAAAATTTTTTTAGCGTATGTTTAGTATTGTTCAACTTCTAGCAAATGCAAACAAAATAACCACAAATGATTCAAACATATGGTACATGTGTGTTTACATTTTAAAATAGTTGTGAAATACCGTGATTTCCTTTGTCATGCTTTTTTTTTTAAGACTCATCCAGTGTGTTGTTACCTGATTAAAAGTTTATTCACGGTTACTTTGAGTATATCACAATTTGTGCTATCGATGAATTTGTTTTATTGTTTCCAGTATGCAATTATAAAACATAAGAGAGTTATGAACTTTCTACTGGGTTTGAAATAGTATATTTCAGAATTTTAATTTTCATTCTTCTGATGACTAATGATCTTGAGCATCTACATGTGATTATAGGCCATCTGTTCAATTTTTTAATATAAAATGTCTAAGATATTTGTCCATATATTTATGGGTGATGATTTTGACTTTAAGAGTTTCTTATATATTGAAACACAGTTCTTTGTCAGATATAAAATTTTCTAAATGATTTATCTTAAAGAACAGATTTTTTTGTCTTTCTTAGTAATATTGCATTGTATATATATACATCATTTTCTTTACTCATTCATCTTGAGTTGCTACTTAGTTTGCTTCCATATGTTGATTATTATAAAGAATGCTGCAATAATCATAAGGGTGCACATAACTTTTAGAATTAGTAATTTTGTTTTCTTTGGGTAAACAGGCAGAAGTGGAATTCCTGGATAATATGACATTTCTATTTTTAACTTTTTGAAGACCCTCCATGATGTTTGTGTGGTTGTGCCAATTTCCATTCCCAGCAAGAGGGCACAAGGGCTTCCTTTTCTTCATATCCTTACCAACATTCTTATTTCTTGTCTTTTTGATACTAGTCATTGTAACTGGTGTGAGCTGATATTTCACTGTGGTTTTGATTGGCATTTCTGATTTGCACCAGCAGGGTATTACGCTAGGTAAAATAAGTCAGACAAAGACAAATGACATATAATGTCATTTACAAGTAGAATTTAATAAAATTAATCAACAAACAAACAAAACAGAGACAGACTCATAAATACAGAGAATAAACTAGTAGTTGCCATAGGAGAGAGGGGTGGGGAGGATAACAGGTGAAGGGGCAAAGAATTAGAAGCTTCCAATTATAAAATGAGTAAGTCACAGCGATGAAAAGTCACAGCACAGTGAATACAGTCCATAATATGCAGTATGCATGGTGATAGCTGGTAACTGCAATTATCATGGAGAGCATTTCATAATGCATAGAGTTGTTGAATCACTGTTATTCACCTGAAGCCAATACAGTACTGCATATCAACTGTACTTCAATTTAAACAAGAATAGGTCATTTAAATATTGATAAGCACAGATTTATCAAACTTTTATCTTATGATTAGATTTTTTTGTATTTCATCTAAGAAATTTTTGCCTATCACAAATTTGAGAACATATGATATTCTCATGTGTCCTTGGCTTTTTGGTGTTAGATTTTATGTTTAGTTCTGTAATACATCTCAAATATATATTTGTGCTTGGTATGTGTGGGGATTAATGTTTATATGATCCATATGGATAACCAGTTGTTCTACCACCATTTATTGAAAAATTATCCTTACCAGCTTGATATATGTTGATGCTTTTGTCCTATTTCTGAACTCTATTCTGTCCTGATGCTGTATCTTTTCTGGCCCTTTTACCAATAGCACACTGTGTTTGACTACTAAATCTTTATGGTAAGTCTTGAAATTAAGTAGTGTAACTTCTACTTAATTTTTTTTTTATATTATTTGGGCTAATCTAGGACCTTCATTTCTATATAGATATTAGGCTCAGTTGCCAAAATTTATCAAAATCAGCTGCTTCGATTTTTGATTAGTCCTGTGTTGAATATATGGTAATTTGGTGAGAACTGCACTTTTAAACTATTGAGTTTTCCAATCTGGTAATATGGTATATTTCTCCATTTATTTAAGCATTCTAAATTTCTCTTGGCAATGTTTCATAATTTCAATGTTTTGTAGTTGTACATCACTTACTAAATGTATGCATGTTCATTTTTGATGCTTTTGCCAGTAGTTTTTTTTAAACTCATTCTCTCTTGCTTGTTGCTAGTATATAAAAACACAATTGGCTTTTAATAATGACTTTGGGTTTTCTGACTTTCATAAATTCACTTCCTAACCAAATTGGAATTGACTCTTGTGTATATGGCAAAGTGGGAATCCAATTAAGGCATTTTGCATTATTACAGGGTCATTATTTTAAAAAAGAAAATAAGCATTTATCATTCCTCACTGATGTACAGTTCTAACTTTGCAAATTATCTCTTTTATATATGTGAGAATGATTTTATATATTTCTTCTAGTACTTTAGTATTTATCTTTTTGCAAATACCCTACTGTCTTAACTTATACAAAGTGTTAGTACATCTTGACAGAGTAGGTATGCCAGCTTTGGTTTTCTACTTCATTATAGTTTTTTGTAATTATTAATTATTGTGTTTCCATATAAATTCTACTGCAATTTTGTTAACTTTCACAAACACACAAATGCATAAACCTCCTGGGATTTTGTTTTCAAATTTACTGGCAGTATAGATACATTTGGAAATAATTAAAATCCTCACAATATAAACTACTGCAATGACTTTCATAAACATGGCATATTTATTTAGGTATACTTTTTACTGTTAATATCTTTTTTGGGGGGTAAGGTGTCTTGCATATTTTTGATGTATTAAAACCTAGGTGTTTTTGATGCTGTTGTAAATGGTGTTACTTTTGCAATATTTTTAAATAATTATTTTGATTTGGTATATAGACAAATAAGATTGCTGTATTGGTTTTATATCCAGTTATCTTGCTATATTCACTTTTTATTTTAATATTTTAGTATTTAAATTTAAGCATTCTTCCTAATTTTATCAGTACTTCAGCAGGTCATCTGAAAATAATGTCAAATATAATTCTTCCTTCCATTCCCTTCTAATTCTTAAATGTTTTCTTTTTTTATACCTTACTGACCTGGCTAGTATCAGCAATGCTATGTTTAATACAACTGATGATTTTGGACACTTGTTTATTTTCAATGACCAGAATAATTATTTTAGGATATAATAATTAAAATATGTCTGTTTTAGTTTCTTTCCTGAGGATACTTTTTATGTGATTAAGGAAGTTCCTTTCTACTTTCAATTTGCTAGAAAGTTTTTAAATTTATTATGAAAAAGATTGAGGTTTATTAGAGTTCCAACATGTTCTGAAATGTTATGTTGTTTTATCCAGTTTGGGTATTTGAAAGGACTCACTAGACTTCATAATGCACACTCGCTTAAGGCTCTTACTAAACAACAAGACATATTTCAGTAACAGAAAAGAGAATTCTAACAAGTATCAGAGATCAAAAAGATACTCCATTAGTACAAGCTTCTTTTGTGTCCAAGTCTGCACATGAAGGCTACACTGTGCCACTGGCTTGAAACAAGTTCTGTACGAGGAACACTGACTTAGGAAAAGCTCACCAAAAAAAATTTCAGAGGTTCAAAGTAGTCAAGCCAGTTCCCAAACCCATAAGACCAGTTGCAAAGCATTAGTAAAGAACCTAACTTTGGGGATCCTCAGGAGTGTTTGGGCCTTAAAATAAGACATCTGAAACACTTAGTATCCTTATCTTGGCAAGGAATCAAAATTCAGACATCCAGGCATCACCAAAGATAACGAAAGAGCTTTTGCAGTCTAGCTGCAACTAAAGTCTATCTCTACAAATATCTAAACATTTTTTCTCGTTTATTCTGGTTATTTCTTGAATTACACTGACTGGTTTTGAACTGTAACTAAACTTTGTTTCTTTGGATAAACTCAACTTAGTGTTAACTATAATATCCTTTTAAATAAATTGCTGGAAAAAATTGCTAATTAGTACCTAGAATATTAATTATGTACATGAGAGAGAGTGTGTCCCTTACTTTTTTCCTGCAATGTCTGTGTCAGTTGTGGGTGTCAAAACAAAACAGATGTTACAAAATTATTTGAGAATTATTTCAACATTTATTTTCTCTGAAAGCATTTGTATATACATGTTATTTTATTCCCTAAAAGTTTCTAGAGTTATCAAGTGAAGATTCCAAATCTGGAATTATTTTTGCAAGAGTAATTTTATTTATACATTCAGTTTCTTTAAGCTATATATTTTAAATGTCTTCTGTTGTGCACAAGTCGCGAGTCCCTGAGAGACCACCAAGCAGCCAATTCCGATGCAAACACAAAAGGGTCATTTATTTCAAGCTCGAGCTTGGACTCACACCCTTCACTGATGCAGCAGGTCAGGAATGTGAGCCCTGAGCTCAGGGTAGGCAAGGTTTTTATGCATTACAGTTTCAGGAAGAGGGGATTCTAACTTGGCATAAGCTGATTGGGGATTTTGGAAGTTAAACAATTGTTACTGGTTAAATTCTGCTGGCCTGACCATGATGATGTAGCAGGAGCGTTGCTAGGGGAACTATCTGGGGTAGGGGTTTACAGGCCCCGGTGGCCATTTGTCCATGTTCTCAAGACACGTACATCTCGTACGCCTGGGAGCATCGGGCACAGATGGCCGGCCTTGAGATAAGACTTTCTTCTAATATCAGTTCCTGTGGTTAGGAAACTTTTCAAGGTTTCTTCCAGAGCCAGGCCCAGCTCAGGCCTCAGATGGAGATTAGGCACAAAAAACAGAGTCAGTCCTGTTCTGTCCTTCATTTAGGTTCACACAGTCAGATTTGTTAAAATGGCTTCTCTTATGCTAACTTTAGGGTCTCACATCTTCTTAATCTAAAATTACAATTTTACGGACATAAATTTGTTAATAACATTTTATAAATTTCTTACTATGTGTAGGATCTGTATTAGTAACTCCTTTTTCATTTCTGATATTGAAAGTATACGTTCTTTTTAAAATTTTTATTATTCTTAGGATTTACCAATTTTATTTTATTTTTCAAAGCACCAATTATTGTGTTCTCAATCTTTTCTTTTTACTATTTTTCCTAATTTTATTTATTTTATGCTTATCTTTATGATTCCCTACTTCTGCTTCTTTAGATTTAATTTGGTGGGTTTTTTTAAAAATCTTGAAATGGATCCTTAAAGCTTTATAATTAGCCTATCTAATTTTCTCATGTATGTACTCAGGGCTATAATTTTTTCTATACACACAGTTATAGGTACATTTCAGTAATTTTGATACAGTATATTTTAATTACATCCCAGTTGTTTGACATTTTGATATTTAAATGTGATCAGAGGGTCATTTTTGATATATGTTGCTTACTTTTGAAAAATGTGGGTATTTTTAAATTATATTTTGGTTTTTAATTTCTGGTTTCATTCTACTACTATGCAATTTTGTGCACTTTAAAAAGATCATGTACTCTGCAGTTGTTGACAATGGATTTGTTGTCTGTGCATTCTATCAATTAGTCAGAGAGATATAATTAAGTCACTACAATTGTAGCTATTTGTATTTCACCCTTTAATTATATCAGTTGTTAGTTTTGTTACTTAATAGATTTTTATAATTTAAAAGTTCCCTCTTTCCCTCTACCACTTGCATAACAAACCATGGTTATTTTAAAGTTTATGTGTGATAATGCCATAATCTAGATCTATTATTGCTCTGTTTCTATTAATCACATATTCTATATATTTTGAATTTCTCACATGCTTGATAAATGTTAGACACTCTTTATGTAAAACTATAAAGATAATTTGAGGCTTTGGTTAATGCCATTTTTCTACAGAGAGAAATTATATTTACTTTTTCAGATATTTAATAAAAACTACAAGCAATACCAATCATGTCCATTCTAACAGGATTCAAAAGATTTGAAGTTTCACTCTCTACAAGCATATTTTATCCAGTTCTCTCATTGTTAGTTGTATTTAGTGCTTTGATGTTCCTAAACACCAGAGGAGTTTCAGAGCACTATACCTCTGAACAGTGCCTATTTTAGTTTGTGTCCTTTCAGACTCTTTAACTCTTTCAATTTTAGCTTCCTAGGCTCTTGGTAACTGCTTTAAGAATTGGAAATGCATAGAGGAGGAAAGGAGGATCAAATACTCAAATCACCTCTCCATGCCTCTTTTCTTCAGTATCTTGGATCTAAGTGTCTTCTTCCTTAGTAGTTATTCAATGTCTTGCAACTGATATATCCCACATTTGCCTATTTCTCTTAGAGAGAAGGTTCATCTGAAGCAACTTCATCACCATTGCCAGCAGCAAGCCAATGGGCACAATTTTAACTTAATATGTCATTAACAATCCAAGAGAGAAAATAAACTTGAAGTCACTGTGTATTAATATCCATTATCTTTTTTCAAACCAAGTATAAAGGAGGGTAAGAAACATTGCTTAGCGCTGTCTCTAATTCATTTCCTCATAAATTAAGTGCAAGACAACTTTTTGAAGTTTAATAAATAACTTCCCTACTTCTGGACACTTCCTATTCCAAGCACACTTCATACTAATATCTAAATTATTTTCTAAAACAAAAGTTATTTTCATCACTCTCCTTATGAAAATATTTTTACCATTTATATGATAAATCAAAATGCCACTGAACAACATTTAAAACCTTTCACTATATGGCACAACTGCCATTTCCAGGCTCGTCTCTCACTATGACCCCAGATTCTCCATTGGCTTCATCCATGACACTCCAATACGCTGAACATTTCTCACATTACTCCCACTTATGACATTTTTACTTTGGCCCCAACTAGAATGCTCTTGATACTTTTAAAGCTATGAAAAGCTTCCTGTCTAGAAATTAAGGAAGTTTACAAAAAACAAACAAAAAAAATGATGGAGGTATGTCAAAGTGTCAAAGGGACACATATGTCAATATGAAGGCATTCTCAATGGCCAAAGCTGTAACAATTTAAGAATAAAGTAATATTGGATTAAAACTCAAAGTATGAAATAAATATCCACAGGTCCATATTGATATAAATAAATAGGAAGAATGTGTAAGTTCCATGAAGAAAAACGATGATTAATTTTGGTAGACACTCCCCTCTCAAGGAGGTTGACCTTAATTCCCATCCCTTATATATGAGCTGCACTGTGTGAATTCCTTCCAAATAGCACAGTGCAGAAATTAGAAGAAAATGTTATTTTACAGTGGCTAGACCTAGGAAACATGACCTTAGCAATGTGATATGATGGTATATTATGATGTGATGAGATCATTTAACCTCTGTGGTCTTCCTACTGAAAACTCATAATCCTAGTCTAAGAATGACACTGGAAAAACCCAAGCTGGGGGAATTTCTACAAGGTATGTGACCTGTATACATCAGAATTATCAAAATCGTGAAAAAAGAAAGAAAGTTTAAGAAACTCACATTCCAGAGACAGTTAAGATGCATGGCAACTGAAATTAGTATGATATTCTGGATAGGGTCCTGGAACAGAAAACATACATTGAGAGTAATTGATAAAATCTCAAAATATTATGCATCTTATTAATAGTAATATATCAATATTAGGGGATTAGTTGTGACAAATATAGTGAAGTAGGATTATAACAAAAGGGAGACTTATGTAAAGGCCCTGAAGGAATACCCCGACACTATGCAAATTTTCTGTAAATCTAAAACTCTCCTAAAATAAAAAGTTCATTTTTAAAAACACTGAGTGTCTATTATTATTATAACACAGTCTTCTTAATTATTTTATTAAAAGTGCAGAAGGATTGAAAAGGATATGAAGGCATTTGAATAACATTGTATAAAATATTGAAGTTACAGAAGTTTTAGATGAGAATGACATGAAAATGACATTAATTTTACTAATAATTTTCAACGATTAGTTTCCTCATTTACCTTCCTGGATTACTCGTGTTACAGTGAAACATTTCTTTTTGTTGCATTTACTTATTTCTCATGTCTCTAATTGGCAGTTACTTAACTGAGTCATTTATTTAATTTCTTTAATTGTTTGTTTATTTTACTTCAACTTATTATTTCCAAAAATATATTTACTGTACTAGATGCCAGAAATAATAAGAATGAATATTATGAAACTTGACCTCAAATATCTTATGAGTTAATATAAAAATTGAAAAGTGATATCACACAATAGGAAAATCGATAATCTGGAAAGTTATACAAAGCACAATAATAATATAGAAGGAAATTTGTCCAGAGAAAAATGGTATTTGGTTTGAGATTAAGACATTAGTTTTAGGAGTGTCGTAGTTGAACAAATGGAATCAGTACTTTTACTTTGAAAGTAATAGCAGGTCTAGATTTTTTTTCTGATTACAAATAATACACCTTCATTAAAGAACATTAAATATAAATACATATGAAAAACTGATAACTGTTACCAATATATAAATATTTTATATTGCCTTATACATTTCCAACATTGCTCTATGAACATATTTGCATTTTTACCAAAATGAGTCATAATATATATACAGATGTACTGTTTTCTATTTTTCACATTATAATACACTGCATATATTTTCATGCCATTAAAAATATTCAAGATAAGAGAATATTAGCAAAGGCAATGTTATGAGAAAAAGCACAAACTATCTGAGCATGATTTATTCTGAAAATATAAGTAATTAAGTAATACTGAATAAGGCAAGGCCAGGGCAAATTTATCATAAGGCTGGAGAGAAGATTGGCTTGGTCATAAAACTCTTATATTTATTACCAAAAAGTTCAGGCTTAAACTTTTTAACAGTTAAGAATAAGTAGAGAATTTAGAAGAGCAAAGGGACACATACATGATCTTGTTTTCATATCTCCTCTACTACTGGATTGCAATTAGATATATTAGATGATATATGTAAATGATCAAGATTGTAGAATTGCTGATAATTAAACATTACATTTCCTCAATCCACTGGATCTTGGGTAGGGGATATATATAATTTTTCACATTACAAATGAAAATTCTTTACATTTAGTACATGATCAATAAATGTGAACAGACATCAGAATGAAATAAAGACCATACCAATGAAAAGTTAGCTTATTTGAGATGTGAATCTTGATATATGATAAAAATATAAGTGATCTTTGATCAATTTTTTTGGCTTTAAGCCACCTTCATATGCTTTACATCATCATAAAAGTTATATGCTTTTAACAAGCCACACAACAAATGATATAACAAATTATTTCTTTTATTAACCTATAATTGATCCAGAAAACTGCTTGGCATAGTGTAGACAGTGTAAGGAAGTTTGAAGAATAACTAGATTTAAAATAATGAGTTTCAAAAATCTTTGCAGTAAAAATATTTATGAGCAATGTTAAATAGGAACTTATAGTGCCAGTTGGAACACATATTTTCACTTGGAAACTCTCCATCCACTAACACCAATAACTCAAATATGTTTAGGCAGTGTTCAGAGAAGTTTGGAAGAGATTACTCAGGCAGTAGTTACACTGACTAATCAAGCATATCTCAGGGTGTTCCACGGAGCACTAATTCAATAAAAGTATCTTGGCATTAAAAAAAATGTGGTTCTAAGAGGAAAGTATATAGCAATAGAAGCTTCCTCAAGAAAGGACAATCCCAAATGAACAGTCTAAACTAACAATTAATGAAACTAGAAAAACCAGAACAAATGAGTACCAAAGTCAGTAGAACGAGGGACATAATAAAGATCAGAGCAGAAATAAATAAAATTGAGAAGAATGAAACAATAGAAAGAATCAGTGAAACCAGGAGCTGGTTCTTTGAGAAAATAAACAACATAAATAAACCCCTAGTCAGAAGTGTAAAGTAAAAAAGAGAGTGTACACACATAAACAGAATCAGAAATGAATACAGAAAAATCACAAGAGACACCATGAAAATACAAAGACTTATTAGAGAATACAATGAAAAATGATATGCCAACAAATTGGAGAACCTAGAAAAAATGAACAACTTTTAGAAAAATACAACCTTCCAAGACTGACCCAGGAAGAAACAAAATCTAAATGGATCATTTACCAGCAATGAAATCGAATTGATAATCAAAAAATTACCTAAGAACAAATGGCGGTATGAGATGGCTTCATGGCAGAATTTTATCAAACATTTAAAGACCTAATACACGTCTTCTTTAAAGTATTCCATAAAGTAGAAGAAAATACTTCAAAACTCATTCTATGAGGCCAGCATCACTCTACATACCAAAACCAGAAAAAAGATACCACAAAAAAGAACATTAGAGACCAATATTCCTGGTGAACATGGATGCAAAAATCTTCAACAAAATATTAGCAAACCAAATTCAAAAATACATCAAAAAGATCATCATGATTAAGTGGGATTTATTCCAAGGACGAAAGGATGGTGGAATATTAAAAAATCAATCAATATCATACATCACATCAACAAAAAAGACAAATATCACATGATCATCTCAATAGATGCAGAAAAAGCATTTGACAAAATTCAACATCCATTCATGATTAAAAACTGTCAGTAAGATGGGTATAGAGCGCATGTACCTCAACATAACGAAGGCCATATATGACAAACCCACAGCCAACAACACACTTAACAGCAAAAAGCTGAAAGTTTTCCTCTAAGATCGGGAACAAGAAAAGGATGCCCACTCTCACCACTTTAATTCAACATAGTACCAGAGGTCCGAGACATGCAATAAGACAACACAAAGAAGTAAAAGGCATCCAAATTGGTAAGAAAGAAGTTAAACTGTCACTGTTTGCAGATGACATGATATATACAGAAAACCCTAGAGACTCCACCAAAAATATTAGAACTAATAACTAAATTCAGCAAAGTTGCAGGATACAAAATCTGTTGCATTCCTATACACTAACAATGAACTAGCAGAAAAAGATATCAGGAAAGCAACTCCATTTACAATTGTTTCAAAAAGAATAAAATAACTACAGATAAATCTAACCAAGGAGGTGAAAGACCTATACCCTGAAAACTACAAGACACCCTTGAAAGAAATTAAAGAAAACACCAATAAATGGAAATCCATCCTGTGCTCATGGATAAGAAGAATTAATATTGTCAAAATGGCCATTATGCCTAAAGCAATCTACAGATTCAATGCAATCCCTATCAAAATACTGACAGCATTCTTCAACAAACTGGAAAAGTAGTTCTAAAATTCATGTGGAACCACAAAAGACCCCAAATAGCCAAAGCAATCCTGACAAGGAAGAACAAAGATGAGGAGATTATGCTCCCCAACTTCAAGCTCTACTACAAAGCCACAGTACTCAAGACAATTTGTTACTGACACAAGAAGAGACCCATAGATCAATGGAACAGAATAGAGAGCCCAGATATAAACCCACACATTTATGGCAAATTAATATACAATAAAGGAGAAATGAATATACAATGGGGAAAAGACAGCCTCTTCAGCAACTGGTGCTGGGAAAACAGGATAACTATCTTTAAGAAAATGACATGCGATATAGTCTAACTCAGTACACAAAAGTAAACTCAAAATGAATCAAATACCTGAATGTAAGTCATTAAACCATAAAACTCATAGAGGAAAATGCAGGCAAAAATCTGTTGATTATAAAAATGAGGTACATTATCCTGAACATATCTCCTCATGCAAAGGAAACAAAATAAAAAATGGAAAAGTGGGACTACATCAAACTAAAAAGCATCTGAACAGCAAAGGACACCATCAGCAGAACAAAAAGGCATCCTACAATATGGGAAAATATATTCATAAATGACATATCTGATAAGGGGTTAATATATATCCAAAATTTATAAAGAAAACACACAACTCAACACAAAAAAAACACAAATATTCCAATTAAAAAATTGGCAGAGGAGCTATACAGACACTTCTCCAAAGAAGAAATTCAGATGGCCAACAGGCAAATGAGAGATGCTCTACCTTGTTAATCATCAGGGAAATGCAAATTAAAACCACAGTGAGATATCACCTAACACCAGTTAGGATGGCCAACATCCAAAAACAAGGAACAACAATTGTTGGCGAGGATGCAGAGAAAGGGGAAACCTCCTACTCGGTGGGAATGTAAATTGGTTCAACCATTGTGGAAAACAATATGGATGTTCCTCAAAAAACTAAAAACAGAAATGGCATTTGACCCAGTAATTTCACACCTAGGAATTTACCTGAAGAAAACAAGATTCCTGATTTAAAAATATATGTGCACCCCTTTGTTTATTGCAGCACTGTTTACAATTTCCAAGATATGAAGCAACTTTAGTGTCTATCAATAGATGATTGAATAAAGAAGAAGTGGTACATATACACAATAGAATATTGTTCAGCCATCAAAAGAAAAGAAATCCTACCATTTGCAACAACATGGATGGATCTAGAGGGTATTATGATCAGTGAAATAAGGTAGGCAGACAAGGAGAAATACCAAATGACTTCACTCATTTGTGGAGTATGGAAACAAAGCTAAACTGAAGGAACAAAATAGCAGCAGACTCACACCAAGAAGGGACTAGTGGTTACCAAAGGGAAGGGTTTGGGGAGGGTGGGTGGGAAGGGAGAAGGGGATTTAGGCACACTACAATTCACAATCACAATGTAGGTAGGTCACAGGGAGGGCAGAACAGCAAGGAGAAGACAATTAATGACTCTATATTTCTTATTATGCTGATAGACAGTGACCACAATAGAGTGGTAAAGGCTTGATAATATGGGTGAATATTGAAACCACCTGGTTGTTTATGTGAAATCATCATAAGATTATATACCACTGATACTTATAAAAAAAAAGAGTGATCCATTTAGTCACTAGCTATCTCACTCATGTTTGGTTGTCCAATTATTTTAGGCACAGTGAAGATTCAATGATCTTGCCCCTTGGAGTTTGATGATAAAAGAATTGTTCTGACAGTCAGCTATGAACAGAAATAATCAGATTTAATTACAAGGGTGAAAGACTTCCATACTCTTGCAATTTGACTTGGAGGTAAGTCTCTTGGGCCAATAAGTAAAGAGCCCTACATGACATAAAAGATTAATAAACCATTTTTTGCTTTGTTTTAAGCTACTGGTTACTAGTGTGGGTTTTTTTTGGTATCATTAATGTAAAACATTACGGTTACTAGACCCCCTATTATCAAGTCCCCCTCACATACCCCACTACAGTCACTGTCCATCAGCATAGTAAGATGCTGTAGAATCATTACTCGTCTTCTCTGTAACTACTGCATTCCCCGAGCCCTACCTCACTGCACTACATGTGGTAATCATAATGCCCCTCATTCCCCTTCTTCCTCCCTTCCCACCCCTCCTCTCCAGTCCCTTTCCCTTTGGTAACTGTTAGTCCATTCTTGGGTTCTGTGAGTCTGCTGCTGTTGTGTTCCTTCAGTTTTTTTCTTTCTTCTTACACTCCACAGATGAGTGAAATAATTTGATACTTGTCTTTCTCAGCCTGGCTTATTTCACTAAGCGTAATACCCTCTAGCTCCATTCATGTTGTTGCAAATGGTAGGATTTGTTTTCTTCTTATGGCTGAATAATATTCCATTGTGTATATGTACCACATCTTCTTTATCCATTCATCTACTGATGGACTCTTAGGTTGCTACCATTTCTTGGCAACTGTAAAGAGGGCTGTGATAAACATAGGGGTGCATATGTCTTTTTCAAACTGGGCTCCTGCATTCTTAGGGTAAATTCCTAGGAGTGGAATTCCTGGGTTAAATGGTATTTCTATTTCTAGTTTTTTGAGGAACCTCCATACTGCTTTCCAAAATAATTGAACTAGTTTACATTCCCACCAGCAGTGTAGGAGGATTCCCCTTTCGCCACATCCTTGCCAACATTTGTTGTTGTTTGTCTTTTGGATGCTGGCCATCCTAACTGGTGTGAGGTGATATCTCGTGGTGGTTTTAATTTGCATTTCTCTGATGATTAGCCATGTGGAGCATCTTTTCACGTGGCTATTGGCCATATGAATTTCTTCTTTGGAGAAGTGTCTGTTCAGCTCCTCTGCCCATTTTTTAATTGACTTATTTTTTGTTTGTTTGTTGAGGTGTGTGAGCTCTTTATATATTTTGGATGTCAATTCCTTATCAGATATGTCATTTATGAATATATTCTCCCATACTGTAGGATGTCTTTTTGTTCTACTGATGGTGTCCTTTGCTGTACAGAAGCTTTTTGTTTCATGTAGTTTATCTTGTTCATTTTTGGTACTAGTATTTTAACTCTGTTACCCAGCATTATCTAGCTTCCTAACTATGAAGGTATTGTCACCTAGAAAAAAAAATTGTCTTTGAAAAATGACTCACGGAGCAGGGTGTTAAAAAAATAAGCTGTTTATGAGAGCTGGAAGGATATAATCCATATTATACAGTTGTGGAACATTTGGTATAATGATTTTATTTGATACATTGCAAGATAGATTTACTTGGTACAAATTTTTCTGGGATAACATACAATAAAGAAACTACAAATTTTTGTTTTAGGGTATATTTTGATAAAACAAAATGTTAACAACATTGATTGAAGTTTGTGATTTAGAAAAATTTCACAATGACTTTATAAGCTCAGAAAAGACCTGGTCAATTAGTGGTAGGTGACTATTAAGTTTGGAGGGATCATGTCAACTCGAAGCAAAAATGATAACTGAAAAATATCTAGGTTCAATGCAATCTCTATCAAAATATCAACAGCATTCTTCAACAAACTAGAGAAAATCGTTTTAAAATTCATTTGGAACCACAAAAGACACTGAATGGCCAAAGTAATCCTGAGAAGGAAGAATAAAATGGGGGGGATTACGTTCCCTGACTTCAAGCCCTACTACAAAGCACAGTAATCAAGACAATTTGGTACTGATGCAAGAAGAGACCCATAGATCAATGGAACAGAACAGAGAGTCCAGATATAAACCCAACCATATATGGTCAATTAATATATGATAAAGGAGCCATGGATATACAATGGGGAAAGACAGCCTCTTCAACAACTGGTGGTGGCAAAACTGGACAGCTACATGCAAGAGAATGAAACTGGATTATTGCCTAACCCCATACAAAAAATTAAACTCGAAATGTATCAAGGACCTGAATGTAAGTCATGAAACCATCAAACTCTTAGAAGAAAACATAGGCAAAAGTCTCTTAAATATAAACATGAGCAACTTTTTCTGGGTACATCTCCTTGGGCAAGGGAAACAAAATAAAAAATGAACAAATGGGACTACATAAAACTAAAAAGCTTCTGTACAGCAAAGAAAACCATCAGCAGAACAAAAGGCATCATAAAATCTGGGAGAATAACCTCTGGGAACATGGCGGCATGAGCAGGGCAGCAGAAATCTTCTCCCAACACTATTATTTATCTATGAAAACACAGCAAATACATCTATGCCTTAAAGAGAGACCAGAATACACAGGAAAGCGCATAGCATGTAGCTATACCCGAGAGGACTCAGCACCCCAAGAGGTGGGTAAGATACGGAGCCGCGACCCGGCGGGACCCGAGCACTCCCCCACCCCAGCGCACAGGTGGGAGGAGATGATTCAGAGCCGGGAGGGAGTGGAAGTACACCCCACAAAGTAGCCAGCCCCGGTGAACTGCGCGGGCAGTGCTGACCCACACATTGCGCAGTGCAGCGGAGATTGGAGAGAGAGAGGGGCGGGATCTGAGTGTGGAAAGCGCCAGGGTGCTTGCAGCCGGCTCCTGGGAAGGAAAAAATCTTCAGCAATCTTGAAGAGACAGGAGCCCAGCAGAGGAGCCGGATCGCCCCAGCACACTGGGAGTCCTGGGGAGTTTCAGATGCTTAGCAGGCAACTGGATAAGCGTAGCCATACTTACACTTCTCACTGAGATCAACAGCCTCCTATTCATTCCCACAACTGCCAGAGCAATAAAGGGCCCTGCGGAGTGGCGCAGCCTGCGGAATAGTGGGGCAATAGTGCCACCTACAGCATTCCCACAGAATCTACTCCCAGTGGGCGTTTTTTTTTTGTTTCGTTTTTTCTTTTTTCTTTTCTTTCTTTTTATCTTTTTCTTTCTTTCTTCTTTTATTTCTCTATTTTTTTTCCTCTTTTTAAAGTCTTAAAGAGCCCAGCTGACATACGTGGCAAGTACCAGTGACCAATTCTATAGCCATGAAAAGACAGAGGAATATGGTTCAGAACAAAATCAACCAGACAACCCCAGAGAGGGAGCCTGAAGGGATGGAAATGCACAGTCTTCCTGAAAAAGAATTCAGAATAAAAGTCATAACCATGCTGACGGACCTACAGAGAAACGTGCAAGAGCTGAGGGAGGAAGTGAGGGAAGTGAGGAAAGACAATGCAGATATCAGACAAGCGATCGACAGGCTTAACAGCAGACTGGATGAGATGCAAGAGACTGTTAATGGAATAGAAATCAGAGAACAGGAATACAGAGAAGCTGAGGCAGAGAGAGATAAAAGGATTTCTAGGAATGAAAGAATATGAGAACTGTGTGACCAATCCAAATGGGGCAATATTCGCATTATAGGAGAACCAGAGGAAGAAGAGAGAGAAAAAGGGATAGAAAGTGTCTTTGAAGAAATAATTGCTAAAAACTTATCCTCACTGGGGAAGGAAATAGTCTCACAGTCCACCGAAGCCCACAGATCTCCCAACACAAGGGACCCAAGGAAGACAATACCAAGACACATAATAATTAAGATGGCAAAAATCAAAGATAAAGACAGGGTATTAAAGGCAGCTGGAGAGAGAAAAAAGATCACCTACAAAGGAAACCCCATCGGACTATCATCAGACTTCTCAACAGAAACCTTACAGGCAAGAAGAGAATGGCATGATATATTTAACGTTATGAAACAGAAGGGCCTCGAACCAAGAATATTGTATCTAGCACGATTATCATTTAAATATGATGGAGGGATTAAACAATTTGCAGACAAACAATAGTTGATAGTTTGCCTCTCATAAACCACCACTACAGGATGTCTTAAATGGACTGCTCTAGATGGAAGCACACCTAAGGCTAAAAAGATGTCACCAGAGAAAATAAAATCATAGCAAAGAAAGCAGACCATGCAAATACTAACTAAAGGCAAAGAATAAATCACGTACTATATAAAGAATGGAGGAGGAGGAATAAGAAAGGAGAGAAATAAAGAAACATCACACAGTGTTTACAATTACTTAAGAAGAAAGTTAAGTTAGATTGTTAGATAGAAAAGAAGCAACCCTTGAACCCTTGGTAACCACGAATCTAAAGCCAGAAATGGCAATAAGTACATATCTATCAAAAATCACCCTAAATGTAAATGGACTGAATGCATCAATCAAAAGACACAGAGTAACAGAATGGATAAAAAAGCAAGACCCACCTATTTGCAGCCTACAGGAAACTCACCTCAAATCCAAAGAAATACACAGACTGAAAGTGAAGGGATGGAAAAAGATATTTCATGGACACAAGAAAGAGAAAAAAGCAGGTGTTGAGGTACTTGTATAAGACAAAATAGACTTCAAAACGAAGAAAGTAGCAAGAGATAAAGAAGGACATTACAAAATGATAAACGGGTCTGTCCAACAAGAAGATATAACCATTATAAATATATATGCACCCAACACAGGAGCGCCAGCATATGTGAGACAAATAATAACAGAATTAAAGGAGAAAATAGACAGCAATGCGTTCATCATAGGAGACTTCAACACACCACTCACTCCAGAGGACAGATCAACCAGACAGAAAATAAGTAAAGACACAGAGGCACTGAAAACACACTAGAACAGATGGACCTAACAGACATCTACAGAACTCTACACCGAAAAGCAACAGGATACACATTCTTCTCAAGTGCACATGGAACATTTTCCAGATTAGACCACATACTAGGCCACAAAAAGAACCTCAGTAATTTCAAAAATATTGAAATCCTACCAACCAACTTCTAAGATCAACAAGGTATAAAACTAGAAATAAATTTTAGAAAGAAATCGAAAAGTCTCACAAATACATGGAGACTTAACAACACTCTCCTAATTAATCAATGGGGTAACGACCAAATCAAAACAGAAATCAAAGAATATATGGAGACTAATGACAACAAAAACACAAAGCCACAACGTCTGTGGGATGCAGCAAAGGCAGTTCTAAGAGGAAAGTATATTGCAATCCAGGCCTATTTAAAGAAAGAAGAACATTCCCAAATGAATAGTCTAAAGACACAATTACTGAAATTGGAAAAAGAACAAATGAGGCCCAAAGTCACCAGAAGGAGGGACATAATAAAGATCAGAGAAGAAATAAATAAAATTGAGAAGAACATAACAATAGAAAAAATCAATGAAACCAAGAGCTGGTTCTCTGAAAAAATAAACAAAATAGATAAATTCCTAACCAGACTCATTAAGAGAAAAAGAGAATCTACACACATAAACAGAATCAGAAATGAGAAAGGAAAAATCACGACGGATCCCACAGAAATACAAAGAATCATAAGAGAATATTATGAGAATCTATATGCTAACAAGCCGGAAAACATAGAAGAAATTGACACCTTCTTAGAAAAATACAAACTTTCAATACTGACCAAGCAAGAAACAGAAAAACTAAACAGACCCATCACCAGCAATGAAAGAGAAGCAGTAATCAAAAAACTACCCAAGAACAAAACCCCCGGGCTTAGTGGATTCACCTCTGAATTCTACCAGACATATAGAGAAGAAATAACACCGATTCTCCTTAAAGTTTTCAAAAAAATAGAACATGAGGGAATATTTCCAAACTCATTCTATGAAGTCAGCATCACTCTAATACCAAAACCGGGCAAAGAGCTCACCAAAAAATAAAATTACAGACCAATATCCCTGATGAACGTAGATGCAAAAATACTCAACAAAATATTAACAAATCGAATACAAAAATACATCAAGAGGATCATACCCCATGATCAAGTGGGATTCATCCCAGGGATGCAAGGATGGTACAACATTCGAAAATCCATCAACATCATCCACCTCATCAACAAAAAGAAGAAAAAATGCACATGATCATCTCCATAGATGCTGGAAAAGCATTTGACAAAATTCAGCATCCATTCCTGAATAAACTCTCAACAAAATGGGTGTAGACTGCAAGTACCTCAACATCATAAAGGCTATATATGACAAACCCACAGCTAACATCATACTTAATTGCGAGACACAGAAAGCTTTTCATATGAGATTGGGAACAAGAGAGGGATGCCCACTCTCTCCACTGTTATTCAACATAGTACTGGAGGTACTAGCCACATCAATCAGACAAAACAAAGACATACAAGGCATCCAGATTGGAAAAGAAGTCAAATTGTCACTATTTGCAAATAACATGATACTGTACATAAAAAACCCTAAAGACTCCATTCCAAAACTACTAGAACTAATATCTGAATTCAGCAAAGTTGCAGGATACATAATTAAAACACAGAAATCTGTTGCTTTCGTATACACTAGTGATGAACTAACAGAAAGAGAAATCAGAAAAACAATTTCATTCATAATTGCATCAAAAAGAATAAAATACATAGGAATAAACCTAACGAAGGAAGTGAAAGACCTGTACTCTGAAAACTACAAGACACTCCTAAGAGAAATTAAAGAGGACACTAACAAATGGAAATGCATTCCATGCTATTGGCTAGGAAGAATAAATATTTTCAGAATGGCTGTACTACCTGAAACAATCTACAGATTCAATGCAATCCCTATCAAACTACCAACAGCTTTCTTCAATGAACTGGAACAAATAATTCTAAAATTCATATGGCACCACAAAGACCCGAATAGGCAAAGCAATCCTGAGAAGGAGGAATAAAGCAGGGGGAATTACGCTTCCTGAGTTCAAGCTCTACTACAAAGCTTCAGTAATCAAGACAATTTGGTATTGGCACAAAAACAGACCCACAGACCAGTGAAACAGAATAGAAAGTCCAAACATTAACCCAAACATATACAGTCAATTAATATTTGATAGAGGAGCTTTGGATATACACTGGGGAGTTGACAGCCTCTTCAGCAGATGGTGTTGGCAAAACTGGACAGCTACATGTAAGAGAATGAAACTGGCCTACTGTCTAGCCCCATACACAAAGGTAAACTCAAGGTGGATCAAAGACCTGAATGTCAGTCATGAAACCATAAACCTCTTAGAGAAAAATATAGGCAAAAATCTCTTGGACATAAATATGAGCAACTTCTTCATGAACATGTCTCCCCAGGCAAGGGAAACAAAAGCAAAAATGAACAAGTCGACTATATCAAGCTGAAAGCTTCTGTACAGCAAAGGACACCATCAGTAGAACAAAAAGACATCCTACAGTATGGGAGAATATATTCATAAAAAAACGTATCTTATAAAGGTTGACATCCAAAATATATAAAGAACTCATGCACCTTGACAAACAGAGAGCAAATAATCCAATTAAGAAATGGGCAGAGGACATGGATAGACACTTCTCTAAAGAAGAAATTCAGATGGCCAACAGGCACATGAAAAGATGCTCCACATCGCTAATCATCAGAAAAATGCAGATTAAAACCACAATGAGATATCACCTCACACCAATGAGGATGGCCAACATCCAAAACACAAACAACAACAAATGTTGGCGAGGATGTGGAGAAAAGGGAACCCTCCTACACTGCTGGTGGGACTGCAAATTCGTTCAACCATTGTGGAAAGCAGTATGGAGGTTCCTCAAAAAACTCAAAATAGAAATACCATTTGACCCAGGAATTCCACTCCTAGGAATTTACCCTAAGAATGCAGCAGCCCAGTTTGAAAAAGACATATGCACCCCTATGTTTATTGCAGCACTATTTACAACAGCCAAGAAATGGAAGCAACCTAAGTGTCCATCAGTAGATGAATGGATAAAGAAGATGTGGTATATATACACAATGGAATATTATTCAGCCATAAGAAGAAAACAAATCCTGCCATTTGCAACAACATGGATGGAGCTAGAGGGTATTATGCTCAGTGAAATAAGCCAAGCCGAAAAAGACAAGTATCAAATGATTTCACTCATATGTGGAGTATACGAACAAAGGAAAAATACTGAAGGAACAAAACAGAAGCAGACTCACAGAACCCAATAATGGTCTAATAGTTGCCAAAGGGAAAGGGACTGGGGAAAATGGGTGGGAAGGGAGGTATAAGAGGGAAAAAGGGGTATTCTGATTAGCAGATATAATGTTGGGGGGGCACGGGGAGGGCTGTACAACTCAGAGAAGACAAGTAGTGATTCTATAGCATCTCACTACGCTGATGGACAGTGACTGTAATGGGGCTGGTTGGGGGGACCTGAGGAAGGGGTAGTTTAATAACCATAATATTGCACATGTAATTGTAAATTAATGATAATAAAATAAATTATATTTAAAAAATAAATAAATAAAATCTGGGGGAATATATTTTTAAATGACATATCCAACAAGGGGTTAACATCCAAAATATATAAAGAACTAACATACCTCAACACCCAGAAAGCAAATAGCCCTATTAAAAAATGGGCAGAGGACATGAACCGACAATTCTCCAAAGAAGTAGTTCAGATGGCCAACAGGCACATGAAAAGATGCTCCACATCACTAATTATCAGGGAAATGTAAATTAAAACTACAGTGAGATATGACCTCACACCAGTAAGGATGGCCAACATCGAAAAGTCTAGGAGCAACAAATGGTGTTGAGGATGTGGAGAAAGGGGAGCCCTCCTGCACTGCTGGTGGGAATGTAAACTAGTTCAACGATTGTGGAAAGCAGTATGGTGATTCCTCAAAATACTAAAAATAGAAATACTTTTTGACCTGGGAATTCCACTCATAGGAATTTACCCTAAGAATGCAGGAGCCCAGTTTCAAAAAGACATATGCACCCCTATGTTTATTGGAGCACTATTTACAATAGCCAAGAAATGGAAGCAACCTCAATGCCCATCAGTAGATGAATCGATAAAAAAAGATGTGAGACGTATACACAATGGAATATTATTCAGCCATATGGAGAAGACATATTACCATTTGCAACAACATGGATGGAGCTAGAGGGTATTATGCTCAGTGGAATAAGCCAGGTAGAGAAAGACAAGTACCAAATGATTTCACTCGGCTGTGGAGCATAAGAACAAATCAAAAACTGAAGGAACAAAACAGCAGCAGACTTACAGAACCCAAGAATGGACTAACAGTTACCAAAGGGAATGGGGCTGGGGAGGGTGTGTGGGAAGTGAGGGATAAGGGGGAAAAAGGGGCATTACGATTAGCACACATAACATGGGGTTGAGCACGGGGAAGGCAGTACAGCACAGAGAAGGCAAGTAGTGACTCTATAGCATCTCACTACGCTGATGGACAGTGACTGTAATGGGGTGTGTAGTGGGGACTTGATAATGAGGGGAATCTAGTAACCCAATGTGGCTCATGTGATTTTATATTAATGATACCAAAATAAAATTTAAAAAATGATAACTGAAAAATATTTTGAACTATAAGCTATTAAAACTCAGACCTCCCTAGTATCAAGTTGAGGATACAGCTGTTATAGGTATTGTAAAACCAGTCTTTTCATCTAAAGGTAGATTAAATTTGGATAGGTTCAATTATCTCGGAGTAGAGACACATTAAAGGCTATGGCATGCAGTTGAATCATTCAAATGAGCAAACTGGCACTACAAGGTTGTCCAGGTTCTTCTTGCATTCTCCTTGCTTCAGCAGAGGATCGACCTCTTCTCAAAGGAATTCTGATTCCTTTTTTGGAGAATGGTATTTAGAACCAAGCTCTGTGTGCTTTTCTCATCATGTGTGTTATGCCTCCACATAATATAATTGAGAACATGGTTCTCCATTTCAATAACACTGGTTCCAGTACCTGGTTGATTTTTAACGATTGGCCAGATGAAGAAGCCAGACTAGACAGGTTCCAATGCTGGCAGGAAATTTTAGGTACAAGTGTAGCACAGGACAGGCCAGCACAAGGGTACTAAATGACAGAAGAGACAAAGATAAACAGATGGAAAATATACTAAATTGAGAGATGGTGTGTTCAGGTAAAGTAAAAACAGTTGTATGTGAATAAGAAGCAACAGCTCGTTGGATTCTGCTCAGAGGTGTGTTCATGGTGGCATCTCTACAGATTTCTCAGAATAAAACAAGAATGAAAAATCTATATAAATTTTCAACTATATTTTAGGAACTAATAAATTTGACTTGTAATTTCTCAATCTGTCTCCTTCTTACTAACTTCATTTTATTTAAGAAATTGAGTATGAAAAAATTAAAAGAATGATGTTTTAGTCGATATTCTCCAGCGAAACAGAATCAATAGGAAATATCTATATATGTAACCATACAGGAGACAGGTACATTAGATGATTTTTTTGATTGATAGGTAGATGGATAGATAGAGAGATGATAGGTAGATAGATAGATAGATAGATAGATAGATAGATAGATAGATAGATGATAGATAGATAGATATAGAAATATAGTTTCTTACAGGAGTTGGCTTGTGCATTATGGAGATAAACAGATCTGTGATGTGCCATCTGCAGGCGGGAAAACCTTTAAAGCTGGTGCTGTCATTCATTCTGAGTCTGAGGGCTTGAAAAGCAAGGCAACTGATGATGTCAATCCCAGGGTTGAGTTTAAAGGCATGAGAATCAGGACACCGATGGTGTTAGTCCCTGGTCTGGGTTCTACGGCCCTAGAACCAGGAGCTCTGATTACCAAGGGCAGGAGAAAATAGATACTGCTGCTCAAAGAGAATGAATTGGCCCTTTCTCCACTTTTTCCTTCTATTTAGCCTTCAAGGGAACTGGATAGTGTTCACCCACATTGATGAGGATGATCCGTTCTGTCTGCAGATTCAAATGTTAATCTCCTCCAGAAACACCCTCACAGACACAGACACACAAAATGATTTATAGGCTCTCTAGCATCCCTTAGCCCAGTCAAGGTGACACATAAAATTAGCCATCACACAGAGGGTTAAAATAATTAAAGATGGCAATTCTTATCATATTGTTCTGGTAGTAGATTGCTAAAATAGGTCAAAGTACAAATTCACTGGAAGAGAGATTGGGTCAAAAAATGGAATGTAGTCAATATCAGGGTGCTCAACTGTGTGGAAACTGAAATTACCAAATTTTAAGATGAGAATATAAAAATTATCCAAGACCTGGAAGGGGTTCAGAACAAGCCTTCACAGAATGTCACACTTTGGCACATGGGTTACTTTGAGCTGAAGTTAGTCAAGCACGAAAGGACTCAGCAAGGGCTTTTACCTCCACGTTAATTGCCTAAAAAAATTTAGGCACAGAAATAGAAAGATTAACTACAAAGAATATGGGCTACGTGTGATCAGCTGGAGAAGGGGGTGTGGGGTGAGATCTGTAGGGCCTGGATATCAAATTCCTCTCTGGATTCCTTAGTCTGTGTACAGCATGGCAAACATTTGTTTACCAAATATTAGTTCTTCCCACCTCCCTCAGTAAACTGTTTTACTCTCCTTTGAAGTCCCAGGCCCCTTCTCCTTAGCACAGGATGGCATGTGTCAGTTGCCTGACTGCCTTTGTATTTCATATTCTTATGCGGTAAGTAATAAGTAATTAAATTTAGTTTTCCCCTGCTAATCTATTTCAAGTTGATTTAAATAATAGACCACCAAAAAGGATCTAGAAGGTTAGAGGAAAAATTTTCCCTCCCCTGCAATGTCAAATCTATAAGGAATATCAGAAAGAGGCAGACAGATCTAGAAATGGCTCTAACAAGGAGTGTCATCAAATGGTATGTTCTTATAAATACGTTTCAAAAGCTCAGGATTTTTTAGGAAGAAGAAATGAACTCTAAAAAAATTCAGCTTAAGAAAATCAGTTGAATGTTGTTTAATCCACTTGTCTATTAAATATGTATAAGAATGCACCTATATGCTTTTGTTTCAGCTATTATGTAAATTTATTTCAGTATTTTTTTCTTCTATTAATCCCAATGGTTTCCATGATATTCTTTCATCCCAGAAATCCATCTATGTCCTAGACTAGAACAAAATCACATAAAACTTCCACAACTACTTCTAATGCCAACTGACCGAACTTGAATATCCTTTCCTAAACATCATTCCCCAACCCCTTGTTCTCTAGCTCAGTTGGAAACTTATTCTCTTCTTTCTAAAAACATAGTCTAAAAAATTTTGGTGATATGTTGTTCATATATAATATTAGATAAGAATGGTTCTTCCAAAGGGGCTCTTTCACAAGGGGCTGAGCTGCTATCAAATTTTTCAGCTGATAAACCACGTTGATATCGGTTATTGTCTAAAAATACAGGTCATGATACTCTCTTCCTCCAGTACTTTCAATGAATCCTCATCAGTTATAGAATAAATCTCAAATACGTTAATATTAAAATCATGTATATTGTGGCCTCCCATCTATTTTTCCAGGATCATCACCTGGTTACTTACATCTCATTCCTTTTATCTTAGCCACACTAGTCCACATAACGCCACTTTCCCTAGCCCTGTGTTCTTCTGTGTCTTCCTTGTGAGTGGTGCTTACTGAGATATTTCTCATTCTCAAAGCAATAGTGACCAGGAGAGGGCTGTGCATACAGACTGCTGGCTTTAAGTCTTGGCTTTTCTGTTTCCTTATCTATAAAATGGGGAGAACAGTTATTGCAGTGGGTTGATGTGAGCATTTAAACAACTGACTGTATGGGAGCCTCTGTGATGGTTCCTGGCACACAGAAGGTTCTGTGTCTTTGCTGCTGCTGCTTTGGTTGTCGCTGTTATTATTATGAGTTAAATAACATCCTCTCTGAAGTTTTCCTCTACCCCTTAAATCTGAAAATATGAATCAATGGGGTTTTCTGATGTTTCCATTGAACATGCATTGCATTTCATTGTACACTATTTATTTAATAGATTTTTAAGAATGTTACATATTTTAACATTCCTGAAATCAGGGTGCATCTTACTGGTAAAGACATTTTACAAACCCAGGTCGACATTTACAGACACCAACATTCACATTTGCTTCTCCCACTCATCCAGGGATACAAGCAAGCTGAGACCATTCTCACCAAGTCCTCTGTCTGAGGCTTTCAGATCAACCATGCTAGAAGTGTGAGTTCAGAATGCAAACTTCACAAGGGAAAGCCCAGTGATTTAAATGGTCAGGAAAACCTTTATCCCCTCCGCATGGTACCAGGGTTGAAACTTGTGCCTTTCCTCACTCTTCTCTTCTTGTATTTAATTCCTTGTTTACCTTTACTCTGAGGATGTAACCTTAGGGTGGCTCAGCCTTATGTGGAGGTCTCCTATTATATTGCCCAGGGAGGCATTCTTTTTCTTTTTAGAACTATACAAATGTACATAAAACAATGACACACCTTGAAATATATTGCATCATGCTTTTGAATGAAATATGAAAATAAACACACATAATATTAAATATTTAGAGGTGAAAATTAATCTTGGGTTTGCTTTGTATAATATCCCTCCCCTCTAAATGTGTTTTATCCCTTTTAATCCTTTGATGTTTCTACTGGCCCACAAAACCCAGTGAAATTGTTAGTTAGAAAGACAGGCATGAGCAGGACGCAAAGAGGGTGGGGCCCAACAACAACTCAGGGAGCTAATCAGATAAAGCCAGAGAGTCAGAAAGGACTCACAGAGTTAGTGCCCTTTGCAGTGTGAGTTCATTCTGCACCAGCTCGGAATCCAGGCTGACCTGGAGACTTGCTTTAGCTGATGCAGGTGAGAGAGGGCAGAGACATGGAGCAAGCATCACGATTAACTTTTCCTGCTTGTGATGAAAAAATGCTGAGATATAAATAGTATAGTAAGAACAGGAGGGAAGGCTAAGATTCCATTTTAAAAACCAGTTGGAAAGTAAGATTCCTAACATATTCAGTAATCAGACAATAACCCACCTATCTTAAGGCACGGCAAGCTGTCTTACCTGATATGTTTTCCAATGCTTGCAGGTAACCACTGTCTTGGAGAACAGAAAGTTTATCCTACAGAATTATCTTGAGGACTGACTGTGGATAGTGACATAATGTCTCTCACTGGAGGGAGACATCATGAGACCACAAGTCAAGCCCACGCCCAGCAACCTGCACCCCTGCCCTTTGCCCTGTTCTTGAAAGCCTTTAAAGACAGAGTCCTAAGCTCTTAAGTGCACCTCCTCTCTAAGGTTGCCCACACTCCACTTTCTTGGAGTATTTTTAAGAGCCTTCTTACTGCTCAACTTACTATGTGTGTCTCTTTGCTCTTCTAGTGGTGTCTTTATCACTTTGCTATTTCATTCTATTTTCCAGACATTAAGCACAAGTCTTCACTCTCTCTGTCCTACTCTACTCTGTTAATGTACAGAGCACATTAGTAGGGAGGGGCTACTGAGAGCTCTGATTTGAACTTGCAAGTTCCCCTCAGTGAGCTTCCCTTTCCCCTCTGGCTTTATTCAAGTAAACCTGCCTTTGTTTACCCTGACTCTGTCCCATTCCTTCAAGTGTATTCAAATAAAACTTTTGCTCCTCTTCGCTACTGTGTCTCTGCCCTTCAATTCTTTGTTGTGGCAGGGACAAGACCCAAGGAGAACAAACTCAGTGTCTAACAAAATGATTTGTATAGATGGTATAAGAAGGTTAGCATCACACTGTGTACAATATAATGCAACCTTATATTTAAGGAGCTAGAGCAAAATTTATTTAGGATAGTGGAATAATTTGTAATGCAAATAGTTTACTGACTCCATAGTATATTGTAAGATATATACGTATACATGTCAAATGATAGATTTGTACTAAATTGTATGCAAATGACATTTTTATTTGCATTTTAATTTAAATTGCTAGAATTTATTATATAATCACATAGGTAGGTATAGATATAGTAAGTATATATAGGATAGTATACTATAAATACAGTTCTCAGGAAAGAAGTGAAAACAAAGTGCTTCACACAGTACAACAACAATAAGGTAGCTAGTCAAGATAGCATACTATTTTGCTTTCCCTTTTCCTCCAAAATTTTTGCCTATTTACTAAAAATAATATTGTTTAACTGCCTGTATGCAAAGTTTTTTTTCCTCTCCAAAAATATGTACCATAGCAGAACATGATGGTGCATTAATATTTAAGAAAAGTGGCATGAGGACATTGTATAAATAAGCTGAAAAAATAAATTTTTGGCAAGCTTGATCACTTCTTTAATTACCCCATAATCATTAAACATATATATATATATATATATATATATATATATATAGTATTATTTTATTTTGAAAATTAAAACCAAGTACTCATCACAAAGCTTGAAGTTTGATGCCATGTTTAGGGCAACATGAATGAAGTAGAAAATATTCAATTCTAACAATTTTCCTCGTCATTTCTTTTCCAAAGTACTCAAAATTCACAAATGAACTCTGTGCTCAATATCTGCAATATTTTCTTTAATATTGAGTTACTTTTGCTTTACTGAGTATTCAGTAATTTTATGCAAAAAATAGTTCCAAAATCATTGGACCCTCTGTTCTAACGTTCTCATGTAAAGTTTTAAATTAGAGTTTTAAACAACCAACTAATAATGTTAGCAATTTTTTTCCTCAAATGGAGATATCAACCACCAAATCAGATACATTTCAAAATGTTCAAAATAGCATTTACTTGGTAACAAACAACTCCAAAATCTCAGTGGATTACAACAAAAAATGTACTTCTGACTCATGAACCTTGTATGCCACATCTCTGCTTGTCATGGCTCTGCTGTGTTCCATATGTGTTATTTTGTGGCCAAGGAGGATGTAGTAACTCTTACTTAAGTCATTTCTTTTTCTTTCACTTGAGGTAGAACCATACAAGAGATTTTAAAGCTCTTGATGTATGTCAAGCCTTCTCACATTACACTGGCCAAAGCAAACCATGTGGCCAAGCTTTACTGTAAGACAGAAAATATGCCCCAACTATAAGGAGGTATGGAAAGGCCATGGACAGGTTTTCTATATATCTTTATATGCTTTTCCATTCCTATAGTTTATATTATTGTCGAAAAGGAAATACTACCCTACACAATCTAAGGCTTTGGGAAAAGTCTGTCAATTAAAAGAAACTAAAACAATGCCCCCACCAAATATATAAAGCAGTAGATATGGAGTTAACAGAGAACCCGATTCCCCCAAACCTATCATTCCTCTGACTACATTATATTTTTAGCTGAAATCAGCCCAGTTATACTTGGGCTTATTGTCTAAATGTTACAATTTCTATTTAAAAAAAAGAAAGCTACTCTGTTTAGTCTAAAGAATCTAAGGGTCGTCAATGTATCCAACAATATCCATGTGATCAAGGAACCTCAAGAAAAGTAAAGGGAATGTGTGTGTATGCAAAATGTCCTTCATGATCTTTTTTAGATGTTTCTAAGTAGGAAATGCACACAAGAGGGAATGGAGAAATATTTATATAATTAAATAATGATCCATATTTCTAAAAAGAAAGAAATGTTTCTGTTTCCTCATCTTTTCATATATAATAAAATATTTAATATGAATATGATACTTATGTACATTAAATGTATATTAGATAATCTTTCCTCCTTTCCTTGAAATAAACCTTGATGAAGAAATCAATGTTTTATAAAAATAATTTATTATACAAATTCCTAGTAAGTACACACTTAAATTTCTTTAAATATATTGTTTTTGATGTCATTGTGGAAGTGAACTAGTGAAGAGCAGTGACATCATAAAGATGGACCGAATAAGATGTCCTTCGTTAGTATTTCCCCTCAACAACAATATTTTGGCATCAATCTACAGACAAAAGTTATTTTGTGGTAGCTGTGAGCTCAGGCAAGGTATCGTGAAACCCCAGTGGAGTGTCAGAATGAGGAGAGCTTTTTGAGAAGATAAGCCAGTGCCCAGGAAGTTGACTTTCCAGCCATGGTCTCAACAGTAGACACAGAAACAACACTGCTCCCTTCATGACTCAGCTACAGCCCCATCTGGCTCTGATTCTGTTAGCCACCCCATATACCAAGAGACATGGGAGAAGTCTCACCCACCTGTGTGAAGCATAATAGGCAAAGAGCCCTCACTCCCGGCTGTAGACCCTGAAGTAGTCCATGAACTGATTCCATGCTCACTTGGCTAAGAGCCAGAAGCTCCTGGAGAAAACTGATTTAGACAATCACCCACAGATGAGAAAGTCTTTGTGGCAGTCCATGAGTCCTGCAGAGAAGTTACAGCACATCACTGTAGCAAAAAATCTGAAATTGGACACTTGAAGGAGATTAAGAGGAACAGCTTGACTTTACCAATGTCACCCCTCCCCCAAGGTGGCATATCAGTGCCGAGAGAGCCTTTCTCAGCTTACGATTTCTCCTGTGGTGCCAAATGAGAGCGTGTGAGTGAATGCCCAGCTTCTGAGGCTGTGCCAGACATTGCTGAAAAAGCCCATTTTTCTCTCTCCTCCCGTCAAGAGTACTGAGTCATGAGCTACACAACTGGTGGGCAGTGAGCAGGTGGGAGAACAACAGGCAGGTCTTGGAACAGAAATTAGCAAAAGGACGTGAATCCTACCAACCACATCATGGACTGCACTGGGAGGAACGCTCACAAGCTGCTGGAGATCCCTTTCCTCCAGATCCTTCCAGCTAGCCCACAGGTACCCCCAGAACCCTGTGCTCCACAAACTCAATTATTGCCCTGGGGCCTGTTTACATTTATACTAATTTCAGAGAATGACAACTAAGATCTCCCCTACAATAATTTTAAATACTTTTCTTTCTTTTAGGTTTCCATAATAGAGTTTGGCAGGGGAATCATACAAATTATCTCCATATTTTTTTAAAAAGCAGATCTTTATTACTTGAAAATACTGCCTAAATCTTAAAAAAAGTAGAAAAAATAAAGCATTATAATAAAAAATATTACAAAATGAGATATTATATAAAGAATAGATGGTCTTAGGAAATAAATTTATGTAATGATACTCTGAGACAAATATGTAAAGATATGTATGAAAAAATTATGTATATAAAAGAAAATTTCAAATTTTCTTATATATATAAGAAAATTTCTACATATATATATATATATATATATATATATATATATATACATAGAGATTTTCATTACCATGTTTTCTGTGTTAGTGAGAAAATGGAGAACAATTTAATTTCCATTTCTGGAACGATGGATAAGTAAAACATGACTAGTATACACACTGTGAAATTCTATGCAGCAGTGATACTCAATGACCAGTATATACATAGAATGGCACAGGTACATTTAAATAACATAACAGTAAGCTAAAAGAGAAATTATAACTAAAACAATATGGATTTATAAGTTAAAACTTGTCCGGTCTACAGACTCTAGACAACTACATCAACTCATACACATAATGGAAAATACAGCAAAACTTATTTTCAAACATGCAGTTTAAGTGTATTTAGGGGAGGAGAATTGGAGTGAGTTTGAAATAAATAAATTAATATATGCACAAATACATACACATTTTTAAAAAGTGAGAGAAACCAGTCTGTGGACTGGCAAATTCACCTGAGCAAATCTTCTGGAATCATCTGGGCTGCCTAGCATGTCTGCGTATCATCTAGCTATTCTCTGGGGAATCAAGAATCGTTAAGTGCGCTGGCTGTTGGCTGGGGTGACTTGCTACTGCTTCATTTCTCTCCTATATTCTTCCAGCGGGTAGGCTGGGTGTGCTTCCATAATGAAGGTATTGACTGCATAGTTCTTTGTCAGCCTTTGCTCATCACAATTGCTAATACAACAAAGGCTAAAACATGTCACACATCTGAACTCAGAATCAAGATGTGGGGAATTACACTTGATGCTTCATGGGAGGATCTGCAAAGCCAAATTTCAAAGAGTGTACATTCAGTAGAGCCAGAATTAGGGCCATTAATGCAACCAGTCTATCGTAGCCCTGGAAATTAAAATCATGATTGACATTTTATTGGCTAACTGGTAGAGACTAAACAAAATAAAGTGTTCTATTTCAATTTTTAATAAACAATTAAGTTTTGTATCTCTATTTCTGATCAAAACAAGCAAAGACAAACATCATAAACTACATTACATTTATAAAAATATAAATAGAAAGAAATATATCAAAGGTATAGTTGATTGACCTATAAAACTTTCAAATATAAAGCTATTTAGTTATATAAAATTCATTAAAATAAATAGTTACATGACTAACAGGTTCATTCCCATTCTTAGGTGACTGAGACTGTCAACCCTTTTGCTCTTGTGTATAGACAGTCCCCAAATTACAATAGTTCAACTTAAAATTTTACAACTTTAAGACGGTGCAATAGTATTCAACAGAAACCATCTTTGATTTTTTTTAATGTTCATCTTTTCCTGGTCTAGTGATATACAGTATAGTATTGTGTCATGATCCTGGGCAACAGGCTTTATAGCTCCTAGCTGGCCAGTGACCATGAGGGTAAACAACCAGTACACTTACAACCATTCTGTACACTTACAACCATTCTGTACTCATACAACCATTCTGTTTTCCACTTTCAATACAGTCTCCAATAATTTCATGAGATATTCAACACTTTATTATAAAATAGTCTTTGCATTAAATGATTTTGCCTAACTGTAGGCTAATTTAAGTGTTCTGAACATGATTAAGTCAGGCTAGGCTAAGCTATGATATTTGGTAGGTCAGGTGCATAAAATGCATTTCAACTTATAATATTTGCAATGTACAATGGTTTGCCAATATGTAATCCCATTGTAAATCTAGGAAGATTTGTATTTAATAGTAGCTAAAGCCAAGAAGTAAATTCTGCCCCCTGGTATACAAAGGCTTAGATATCTGTGACAAGATAGGCAAATTTCACACCTCTGGCATGGACTTTCCTACAGGACATTAGATCAGTTGTTAGTGGCATTAAAATTTTTCCTAAGAAATGAAATTGCAGTGAAAGGAGTCTCAAATATAAACCTCACCTAGCAAAATATAAGTAAATAATGATTGCAAAGTTGCTTTCACTATTCCCTAAATATTTTCCAATTTGTGCATTTTTTACATGCCTCTTTGTTTTATTTTATTAATTTTTACCCTCAGGTAAATCAGCCACCACTGGCAACAGTGGTAATTGGATTTGTATGTTATAAATACATGCTGATGAAAAGAAAATTAAATATAAGAGAAACTGGAATTCATAAGTGGTAAAATTAAACAACTAAGCAAAGAGAAGAAACACAAGGAACAAAGTAATTCCAAAAAGACTGAGTGACTCTATGAAAAGACTTTTTCTGATTATAGCAGTTAAAAAGGAAAAAGAACAGAGAAATTGTGTGTTAATACCAAAAGGGACCTTTAATAAGGGTAAACTAAAGCCTCGCACATCATTCCAGAACCCTGGGTAATAGAAAAAAGTTTAAGGATCAGGATTAGTCCCTATCTAAATGATCCGTATCTAAGAACCTAATACTATAAATTGAACATATCTGGTAAAGTATTTTAATACAGTTTGACTTTCAGAATGATGTTTTTTAAAATAATTCTGAGTCAATTAAAAAAATTTGATCAGCTTCCATAACTGGATATTAATTTAAGGGATCAATTTTTGTTATGCTTAATCTTTTCTCCAACAATGTCCTAATCTTTCTCTCCAACAAATTACATGCATAGGTGACCACATCTATTTTTTATTTATCTATTTGAAGATGCCTCAGTGTGTATATATGTGTGTGTGTGTGTGTGTGTGTGTGTGTGTGTACACACACACACACATACACACAGTTTGATGGTTAATTATTTCAGGTGTCAGCTAGCCTAGGTTGTGATGCCTAGTTATTTGGTCAAACATCAGTCTAGATGTTGTTGTGAAGATATTTTTAGAAGTGATTAACATTTAAATCAGTAGATTTTGAGTAAAGCAAATTATCCTCAATAATGTGGGTGGACCTCATCCAATTAGTAAAGACCAAAGAAGTCCGTGAAGAGGAAGAACTCTGCTCTCTTTACTGCAACATAGAAATTCTGCATGAGTGTCCAGTCTACAGACTCTAGACAACAACATCAACTCTTACCAGAATTTCTAGCCTGCCCTACAGACTTTGGACTTTCCATGCTACATAATTTCATGAACCACGATGTACTTTTTTCCTTAAAATCAGCTCACTCTCTATAGATAAATATATAGGTAGGTAGGTTGATAAATAGAGATGGATGGATGGAGATAGAAATATGATAGATACATATATATAGATATATTAACTTAAGAGGTCATATATTTATATATATATATATTTATGTGTGTGTGTGTGTGTGTGTATCTGGATAATATTGATATAAACAGGAGAATCTAATCTGAGTAGTTTGATGTAGTACAAATCAAATCAAACACTAAAACACTGAAGGGACATTGAAGGAAGGTAAAAGTAACATATCTGAACAACCAGTTTATGAAGAGACAAAAACCCTAGACACTATATTATAATAAATGACTCATTTGTTATTTAGTCAAAATGATGATAATTTATTTCTCTATCCTTAAAAATACTCAAAAATTTTTAGTTATTGTATTATTAAATGATTATTCTCCCAAACTGAAGTTCCATTACATTTTTGAAGATTATATCAAAACATATGGAAGTCTCATGCTTCACAAAATTTAATGCCATGGACCAACGTTTTATATAAAGATTCAAGAGATTTTAGACATAGTTACTTCACTTTCAATCATTATTAAACATTTCATTACCTTATAGAAAAATCTAAAATAATTTATTAAGCTATAATGGCAAAAATTAAGTAGTGCTACATTTTTTCTCTCAAATTCTTTCAATACATTAATGAAGACACAATATCTAAATGATATCTCTGAAAGACAAGACAGAATTTATAACATAGGCAATTTTTGATGATAAGGGAGAAGAAAATTTACGTAATCTGGATAACAGCCTTAATCGTGGTATCAACTTTTATCAGGCAAAATTAACAAAATGGTGATTAACTGCCAAAACTGCTAAATTTCAAAAATAAAAATGGAATGCGTAAAGATGGCATATGAAATACATATTTTTTCTCCTGTCTTGTTGTTGTTTATTATTTTATTGTTTTGTTTTGAATTTTTAAAAACTGTTTTGTTTTTACATTAAATATAGCCATATGGATGAGAAGAACAGAAAAAATTTTGGGAGCTGAAAATTGGATGCAAGCAACAAAACACTTAGCAGCTCTTTGGTGAAGGGGTGAGGGTTAGGAAGCATAAAACCTAAACTGAAAATGAGGAAGACTAAATCTAACTTCATTTATACCACACAATTAGCCAAATGTTAAGGTAGTGACTGTAAAAGATGCACTGGAAGGGGAGATTAGAGATATGATTAACATAACATTCTGCAAGGTGTACAACATGGTAATGTGGTACACACATATATATATATATATATGCAAAAATGATTAAATGGTAGTTGTTTTAAGCAAGTGGAGGGGTTTGAAAATTAAATGCATGCAAATACAGATACCAAAAGAGGAGTAAATTGATTTTCTTTTCAAAATTCTGACAAGTTTCAGAAGTTGAATGCTCAAGGGTAACATGGAAAGTGGGGGTGACACATAGATAAAACAATCTTGGAGGAAATTAACTCAAGAATACATTAAAACCCCAAGTGTTCAATCTAACTCCACAATACCAAACAATACATTTCTTACTCCCTCAACACAGAATATTTTCTAAGAAATGTAAACAGAGGTATTGAGGTACGGTAAAGAGAAAGTGGGGAACTTCTAACTTCCAAGTATCCTTTCTTGTCCCGGCTATTAGAACAATAGTGGCACAGGATCTTACTCACTAGATATTTTAGTGGAGGAGGTTACTTTTCTAAAGATAATAATAAGATCAGGAATTCTTGAGTTCCTGAGGGAACTAACAATTGTGGGAGATGGCTAGTAAAGGGAACTTATTGCCTTGGTGAAATTCATCAACTTACAAGGCTGAAGATTGAATAACTGACCAAAAAAAAGACAAAATAAAAATGCAATGGAAAAGGAAAGTGAAAGAAAGAGGCAATGTGGACAGCATAAAAACATTCTTTAAAAGATCTTTATCTTCTTTTTATTTTTACTTTCTTATTAAGATATTATTGATATACACTCTTATGAAGGTTTCACATGAAAAAACAATGTGGTTACTACATTGACCCATATTATCAAGTCCCCACCCATACCCCAATGCAGTCACTGTCCTTCAGTGTAGTAAGATGCCAAGGATTCGCTATTTGCCTTCTCTGTGCTACACTGTTTTCCCCATGATCCCCCACACCATGTGTACTAAACATAATACCATTCAGTCCACTTTTCCCTCACTCCACACCTGCCCTCCCTCACCACTCCCCTTTGGTAACCACTAGGTCCTTCTTGGAGTCTCTGAGTCCGCTGCTATTTTGTTCCTTCAGTTTTGCTTTCTTGTTATAATCCACAAATGAGGGAAATCATTTGACACTTCTCTTTCTCCGCCTGGCTTATTTCACTGAGCATAATATCCTCCAGCTCCATCCATGTTGTTGCAAATGGTAGGATTTGTTTCTTTCTTATGGCTGAATAGTATTCCATTGTGTATATGTACAATTTCTTCTTTATGCATTCATCTACTGATGGACACTTAGGTTGCTTCCATATCTTGGCTATTGCAAAAAGTGCTGCAATAAACATAGGGGTGCATACATCTTTTTGAATCTGAGAAGTATTCTTTGGGTAAATTCCTAGGAGTGGGATTCCTGGGTCAAATGGTATTTGTGTTTTTAGTTTTTTGAGGAATCTCCATATTGATTTCCAAAATGGCTGAACTAGCTTACATTCCCACTAGCAGTGTAGGAGGGTTCGCCGGCATTTGTTGTTCTTAGTCTTTTGGATGGTGGCCATCCTTACTGGTGTTAGGTGATATCTCATTTTGGTTTTAATTTGCATTTCCCTGATGATTAGTGATGTGGAGCATCTTTTCATGTGTCTGTTGGCCATCTGAATTTCTTCTTTGGAGAACTGTCTCTTCATATCCTCTCCATTTTTTAATTGGGTTATTTGCTTTTTGGGTGTTGAGGAATGTAAGTTCTTTATATATTTTGGATGTTAAGTCCTTGTCGGATATGTCTTTTACAAATATATTCTCCCATACAGTAGGATGCCTTATTGTTCTGTTGATTGTGTCCTTTTCCATGCATAAACTTTTTAGTTTGATGTTGTCCCATGAGTTCACTTTTGCTATTGTTTCCCTTGCTTGCGGAGATGTGTTCAGGAAGAAGATTCTAATACTCACATTCAGGAGATTTTTGTCTATGTTGTCTTCAAAAAGTTTTATGGTTTCATGACTTACATTCAGGTTTTTGATACATTTTGAGTTTACTTTTGTGTATGTGGTTAAACAATAAGCAAGTTCATTCTCTTGCATGTAGCTGTTCAGTTTTGCCAACACCAGCTGTTGAAGAGGCTCTCATTTCCCCATTGTATGTCCATGGCTCCCTTATCATATATTAATTGACCATATATGGTTGGGTTTCTATCAGGGCTCTCTAGTCTGTTCCATTGGTCCATAAGTCTGTTCTTGTGCCAGTATCAAATTGTCTTGATTACTATGGCTTTGTAGTAGAGCTTGAAGTTGGGGAGCATAATCCCCCCAGACTTATTCTTCCTTCTCAGGATTTCTTTGGCTATTTGGGGTCTTTTGTGGTTTCATGTGAATTTTTGAATGATTTTCTCTAGTTCTTTGAAGAATGCAATTGGTATTTTGATCAGAATTGCAATGTATCTATAGATTGCTTTAGGCACGAAGGCCATTTTCACCTTATTAATTCTTCCTATCCAAGAGCATGGAATGTGTTTCCATTTATTGGTATCTTCTTTAATTTCTCTCATGAGTGTCTTGTAGTTTTCAGAGTATAGGTCTTTCACTTCCTTGGTTAGGTTTATACTTAGGTATTTTATTTTTGATGCAACTGTGAATGAAATTGTTTTCCTGATTTGTCTCTCTGCTTGTTCATTGTTAATATACAATGACACAGATTTCTGCATATTAATTTTGTATCCTGCATCTTTGCTGAATTCAGATATTAGATCTAGTAGTTTTGGAGTGGATTCTTTAGGGTTTTTTATGTATAATATCATGTCATTTGCAAATAGGGACAGAATAACTTCTTCTTTGCCAATGTGGATGCCTTCATTTCTTTGTGTTGTCTGATTGCCATGGCTAGGACATCCAGTACTATGTTGAATAGAAGTGGGGAGAGTGGGCATCCTTGTCTTCTTCTCCATCTTAAAGGAAACACTTTCAGCTTCCTGCTATTAAGTATAATGTTGGCTGTGGGTTTGTCACATATGGACTTATTATGTTGAGGTGCTTGGCCTCTATACCCATTTTGTTGAGTTTTTATCATGAATGAATGTTGAATTTTGTGAAATGCTTTTTCAGCATCTATGGAGTTGGTCATGTGATTTTTGTTCTTTTTGTTGATGTGGTGGGTGACATTGATGGATTTTCGAATGTTGCACCATCCTTGCATCCTTGGAATAAATCCTACGTAATCATGATGGATGATCTTTTTGATGTATTTTTGTTTGTTTTCTAATATTTTGTTGAGTATTTTTGCATCTATGTTCATCAGGATATTGGACTGTAATTTTCTTTTTTTGGGTGCCTTTGTCTGGTTTTGGTATTAGAGTGATGCTGACCTTATGGAATGAGTTCAGAAGTATTCACTCTTCTTCTACTCTTTGGAAAACATAGAGGAGGGCGGCTATTAGGTCTTCACTACATGTATGATAAAATTCAGCGGTGAAGCCATCTGGCCCAGGCATTTTGTTCTTAGGTAGGTTTTTGATCACCAGTTCATTTTCATTGCTGGTAATTGGTCTGTTGAGGTTTTCTATTTCTCTCTGGGTCAGCCTTGGAAGGTTGTATTTTTCTAGAAAATTGTCCATTTCTTCTAGGTTATCCAGTTTGTTAGCATATAATTTTTCATAGTATTCTCTAATAGTTCTTTGTATTTCTGTGGTGTCCGTGGTGATTTTTCCTTTTTCATTTCTGATTCTGTTTATGTGTGTACACTCTCTTTTTTTCTTGATAAGTCTGGCTAGGGGTTTATCTATTTTGTGTATTTTCTCAAAGAACCAGCTCCTGCTTTCATTGATTATTTCTATTGTTTTATTCTTCTTGATTTTATTTACTTCTGCTCTAATCGTTATTATGTCCTCTTTCTATTGACCTTGGGCCTCATTTCTTCTTCTTTTTCTACTTTGTTAATTGTTAGTTTAGATTGCTCTTATGGGATTGTTCTTCTTTCCTGAGATAGGTCTGTATTTAAGTATACTTTCCTCTTAACATGGCCTTCACTGCATACACAGATTTTGTAGTGTTGAATTATTGTTGTCATTTGTCTCCATATATTGCTTGATCTCTGTTTTTATTTGGTCATTGATGCATTGGTTATTTAGGAACATGTTGTGGAGGCTCCATGTGTTTGTGGGAATTTTCATTTTCTTTGTGCAATTTATTTCTAGTTTCATACCTTTGTGGTCTGAGAAACTCGTTGGTACAATTTCAATCTTTTTGAATTTACTAAGGCTCTTTTTGTGGCCTAATATATGATCTATTCTTGAAAATTTTCCATGTGTACTTGAGTAGAATGTGTATTCTGATGCTTTTAGGTGTAGAGTTCTGTTGATGTGTGTGATATCTGTCTGTTCTAATGTGTCAGTGCCTCTGTCTCCTTAACTTATTTTTTGTCTGGTTGATCTGTCCTTCAGAGAGAATGGAGTGTTGAAGTCTCCTACAATGATTGCATTGCATTCGATTTCTCCTTTTTATTCTGTTAGTATTTGTTTCACATATATAGGTACTCCTGTGTTGGGTGTATACATATTTATAATGGTTATATCTTCTTGTTGGATTGACCCTTTTATCATTATGAAATGTCCTTCTTTGTCTCTTGTGATTTTCTTTGTTTTGAAGTCTATTTTGTACTGCAACTCCTGCTTTTTTCTCCCTATTAGTTGCGTGAAATATTTTTCCCATCCCTTCACTTTTAGTCTGTGTATGTCTTTGGGTTTAAAGTGAGTCTCTTGTAGGCAGCATATAGATGGGTCTTGCTTTTTTATCCATTCAGTGACTCTGTGTCTTTTGATTGGTGCATTCAGTCTATTTACATTTAGGGTGACTATCGATAGTTATGTACTTATTGGCATTGTAGGCTTTAGATTGGTGGTTGCCAAAGGTTCAAGGTTAACTTCCATACTACCTAAGAGTGTAACTTAACTCACTTAATATGCTATTACAAACACAATCTACAGGTTCTCTTTTTTTCTCCTCCTTTTTCTTCCTCCATTCTTTATATATTAGGTATCATATTCTGAACTCTTTGTCTATCCCTTGATTGACTTTGGAGCAAGTTAATTTAATTTTGCCTTTGCTCAGTAATTAGCTGTTGTACCTTCTTTATTGTGGTTTTATTACCTCTGGTGACAGCTATTAAACCTTAGGAACACTTCCATCTATAGCAGTCCCTCCAAAATGCACAGCAGAGATGGTTTGTGGGATGTAAATTCTCTCAGCTTTTGCTTATCTGGAAATTGTTTAATCCCTTCCTCAAATTTAAGTGATAATATTGCTGGATAATGTAATCTTGGTTGAGGCCCTACTGCTTCATTGCATTAAATACATCATGCCACTCCCTTCTGGCCTGTAAAGTTTTTGCTGAGAAGTCTGATGATAACCTGATGGACTTTCCTTTGTATGTGATCTTTTTTCTCTGTCTGACTGCTTTTAATAGACTGTCCTTATCCTTGATCTGTGCCATTTTTATTACTATATGTCTTGGTGTTGTCTTCCTTGCGTCCCTTGTGTTGGGAGATCTGTGCCTCTCCATGGCCTGAGAGACTATCTCCTTCCCCAGATTGGGGAAGCTTTATCAATTACCTCCTCAAAGACTCTTTCTATCCCTTTTTCTCTCTCTTCTTCTGGTACCCCTATAATGCGAATATTATTCTGTTTGGTTGGTCACACAGTTCTCTTAATATTCTTTCATTCTTAGAGATCCTTTGTTCTCTCTATGCCTCAGCTTCTTTATATTCCTCTTCTCTAGTTTCTGTTTTGTTTTTCTTCTCCTCCACAGTATCCAATCTGCTTTTAATACCATCCACTGTGCTCTTCCCTGATTGGATCTCTGACTGGAATTCATTCCTGAGTTCCTGAATATCTTTCCGTATCTCCATGAGCATGTTTATGATTTTTATTTTGAACTCCCTTTCAGAAAGAGTCATGAGGTCAATGTCTTTTAAATCTTTCGCAGGAGTTTTCTTAATAATTTTTCTTTGAACCAGGTTCCTTTTGCATTTCATATTTGTATATAGAGCCCTCTATTTCCCAGAAGCTCTACTCTCTAGAGCTGCTCAACCCCTGAAACAATGTCGAGGGTCACAGAGGAGTGATATTGGTGCCTGATGGGAGGAAAGAGCTTTATCCTGCTTCCCTGCTGCTATTTCTGACTCCACTGCCTGAACCAGTGGGCCGAGCACACAGGTATAACCCTCCATGCTCTGCATTTGTAGTTGCTGTAGACAGATCTTCCCTCTGGCTGGCCTAACGCCAGGGTAGGTTTTGCTGGCTTACGAGCCATTTGGGGCTGGCTGCGAGAAAGGCACAGTAGACTGCGTATCACAGAGGGTGTCCTTGGAGCTGTGTAGCTAGTCAGGAAACTGGAGCACCTGAAGATCGTGAAAGCTCCCATCGTGCTGGGCAGAGTGCACCTGGACAGTTTTGTCTACCTGTCCTTTCCCCTTAGCAGTAAGTCCTGTGCAATCCTTGCCCCTTTATCAGCCCTCTTGCTGAGGTCTTCCTTGTTAGGAAGACTCTAAGACTGCCCGCCTTTCTTTTGTCCTGAAGCAGCCGGATATGGCTCCCTGCTTTCCACCAGTGGCTGGAATCTCTGTCTCACCAGGAATTCTGCCTGTCTTAGCTTTCCAACTCCTAAAATCGAGAGTACCATGCAAGCACCATGAAATGTAGGTTTGTGCTCCCAGAGAAGGTCTCTGGAGTTAGGTATTCAGCAGTCCCAGGCCTCCACTCCTTCCCTGCTCTGTTTCTCTTCCTCCCTCCCATGAGCTGGGGTGGTGGAACGGCTTGGGTCCCACTGGGCCATAGCTTTGGTACGTTACCCTGTTCCGTGAGGTCTGCTCTTTTCTCCAGGTGTATGCAGTCTGGCACAGTCCTCTTTCCTGTTGCCCTTTCAGGAGTAGTTGTATTAATTATATTTTCGTATTATGTGTGGTTTTAGGAGGAAGACTCTGTCTCACCTATCACTCCACCATCTTTAATCCTCCAGTTCAGATCTCTGTTATTTTTAAATCACAACACAGGATAGTGTATTCATAAAATAAGAATAGACTATAATCAAGTGGGAACAGAAAAGAATGAAGAGGACTTGGAAATTCAAAAATAAATGAGTCCACCAAAAAATCCAATACAAAATAAAAAAACAATCTGCAGTAGTAGGACAAATACAGATTGTGAAAAGAGAAAAAAAGGGTTAAGGGAGAAAGACAATTAAGCCACCAATGCAGGAAGTCCTACAACCAACCAAAAGTAATTTGGGAAGAGAGCACTAAAGTAGACAGGGAGAATGTAGGCTATTCCTGTTAACCAAGTAGTCACTTTTTACCTGAAATAGCATGCTGTCTTAACTGGAAAAGAAAAAGCCCACCTTTTCAGCAGATGTTAAAAGCCACTTGATTACATGAGTGGCCTGAAATACTATGACTTCCCAAAACTTACTAGGTCTGGCCTCATCTCTCTAATGACTATATGCAGGAAGTTGGAAAAAAGAGGTCAGCATCATTCTGACCTTAGAAAGTTACAGAAGATACTTTTAGAGTTGTATACCTAGAGGAAAGTGATAAGTAAAAAGTAAAGTCAGAGAGACAAAAGTGACCTTCCAAACCCAAACCAAACGTAATTTACACAGTCCTCTCTTTGTTAATTACATTCCTGTTCTTTTACTCATGATTCCAAGAATTGGATACAACCCCTAATAACAAATATAGTTGTTACCATATTATGAAATGAAGTATGGAAAAATATGGATTATTCCATTGCATAATTCATTGTTTTTACATACATTGGTATCTAAATATAACCTAAGATTTATATATATAATTTATACATATCTATATTTAACTATAATAATAAGATACATTTGTTTTGCCATGGAAAAGACAAATTACGCTGCACTTAGTACATGTACGATGTCATTTTTTTATCATCTAAAAAATATGACTTAAAATTTAAAGCTGATTTTTAGTGAAAAATACCTTAAATTCAGGGAGGGGATTTCAAAAAATACCTTGTAAATAATACTTTCAGGGTAGACCATTATAGCTTGTTGGCCAAATTCAGCTCCCATACTATGTTTATAAGTGTTAGTGGAAAACAGCCACAACCTTTGGTTCTCACATTATCTATGGCTGCTGTAGAGCCATAGATGTGCCATTGGAATGGCAGTGCTGACATGTAACAAGAGACCATGTGACCTGTCAAGACTAAAACAATGTTATTTTACAGAAAAAGTTTGCTGGTCCTTTAGATGAATATATGTTTAAAGGAATTACATTTTTTTTCAACTTAGGATCTCATTTTAGAATTTTATTATAAAATTACAGTGTTATTATGTGATTTTGAAATATTTTGTATATTTCAAATCTATGGTAACAAACCCACGTGCATTTAATGCTAAGTGTTGATGCTTTAGCCTTAATTTCTGCCTCTATAACCATGCTGTCTGATGGCTATCTGATGTATGAGACTGTGAGCCTTCTCTTTAGGTAATAAATCTCTCCACAAAATTTTCTCTTTTCTAAACTGAGAGAAATTCTCTCACATAAAAATCAGCACCTCCTCCTTGGAGTCAGTTTCCTGAATGCATGTGAATCACAGAGAAAGGATTATCTTCCAACACAGTAGCAATTTATTCCTTCTGGAAAGAGTAGTCCTCTAGGAATAAGATTCCTTATTGTCTCTCTCAGAAGCTATTTACTACCTACATGTTTCTATCTGTTGATGTGGTCTTTTTCTGAGGCTCTTCTCAGTCTTCACTAGCTCATATTCTAAAAGGATCATCTTTGTTATAATTTGTGAAAGTTTTCTTTAAAATATTTCTTGTCATTTTGAGAAATATTTTAACGTAATAAAATTTCCTTACTCATTGCACCATATCAATCTGGTCAGAAGACCCAGTGAAGTTCTTTACTTTCTCATGCATGGAAACTAAATATATTTTGGTCTCAAAAAGGCAGGAAATGTAAGTCTTTCTTATGTATCCCCATGCCTAGATCTTCACATATTAGGCACTCAATACACTTGTTGAAATGAATAAAAATAATTCAGGGATATCTGAAAGGAGTTATATGTCATCTAAAATCTTTCTTCCATGCATGTGCCAAAAATAATTTTAGTAAATCTGAAGTGACTTCATACATACCATTTCAATGACCATCTCACTTGGAGCAGTAAGAGCTGCTGTTAGAACAAGGAAACATGAGGTATTGAAACTCACCTGCTAATTCAGGGTACATTACATGTAGTCATGAATGTAGAGTTAATGTATAAGGGGTTATTCATGGTTCTTAATTATTTCGTGCTTTAGAAACAAAAAGAGTCATTGCAGGATTCTTTTAACTAGAAATACACCAAGTATACGGAAAACATGATCATATCTTAAAAATTGTATGTACATAAATTCTTTCTAGAACATGTCTGCTATTTAAATTGGGGTGCAGCTGCAAAATCATTAATTATATGATGATTTCACTAAACAGTAAAAGGTTGGAAGAGTAAAAACCTAAATATTTTACCTTCATTTGTTAATATTTTCTTTTATAAGGCTAGATTTAACATCAGAAGTAGCTAAAATTATTTAAATAAAGCTAAGATTTAAAACAAATATAAATTATCATAAATTCTTGCTTTAGAATTCATTTATACTGACATGGTTTAAGAATGTTTATTATTTTGGATGTTTAACAATCTACAGGTATTTGTGATAAAATCAGTCTAAGTTACTTATAATAGGAAATATCACTATGCAGTAAGGACTCATTTTGAAATGGTAATTGAGATTTCTGTCCTCTTTGTAATCTTAAAGAGAAATAAAATGTGAACTATTTTTATATATTTATTATACAGTATTATGAATTGTCATACTGAACTTACTCCCATTTTTGTAATTGAACAGGATTATAGATGTCAACTCTTAAAAGGTTTGGAATATTAACTTAAATTCAACAAGTTTATTTTTAAAATGCATTGCCCAACATAACTGTATTGGAGATCCAGTTTGACATTTCTTATTTTAAAAGCCAGCGCTTCTTTGTTTGCATTACCCACAGCTACTCAGCTCTATCAAGTTTTAGGATTTACAGTGATTCATCCAGCAGTAAATTCTGTATGGTCTAATGTTCAAAGACTGTGAAGTCATTTATGAGTCTCATTGAAAAAGTAATCCATCCAGGGTCAGACTAGATTGAAATTGAATTTATCAAGAAATTATCAGACAAAACTTCTGATATTTTGATAATCCACATGTCAATGAATTACTCTTCATCATACATCTATAAACTTAAAGCATTGCACACTCACAGGCATGCACCACACACACACAAATATTAAAGTTGAAGGAACAAATTGAAACTACTCCAAAATATTTAAAATCTGTCACAGATATTGCCTTTCATTCTTTCAGGTGTATAATGAAATGTTGATGATAGAATAGGTATTTAAGCTGTCTAAATAGAAAAACAAAACCAAACAGAAAAACAGTGTGGAAGTACTCAGGCTGGAAATAAGGACATTAAGGACAATTCTGGTGATGTCTCTGAAGTAAATTAGAACTATGTTATTGGAAACTGGAGGAAAGGCAATCCTTGGTATAAAGCGATAAAGAACTTGGCTGAATTATGTTCTAGTGCTTTACGTAAGGTAGATCTTGTAAATGATGAAATTGGATACTTAGCTGAAGAGATTCCTAAGCAAAGCGTTGAAGGAGTGTCTTGGTCCCACCTGACTATAGCAAAATGAGAAAGGGTGGAGATAAATTGAAGATAAAACTTGTAAGCAAAACTAAACTGGAACTTGAGAATTTAGAAAATGCTTAGCCTATTCACATTGCAAAAAAGATGAGAAAGTTAATTTTAAGGGTGTGGCTGAACAACCATTTGATAAAGAGTTCATAGGATTTTATGAGCAAAAACACTGCCAGTTTGACCTGAAGGGGACAGAGTTGGGATGAAATAAAGGAAGGCTTTTGGACTTCTTAGATTTGACAGGACTTGACAATAGAGCTAATAAGCACTATTATTCAAGAGTGGGAAAATGGTCTGAAAGAGACTCACAGATCATCAGGATCACAGCCTCAGTCCCACGGTTGGACAGCCTCCACCTAAGACTCCAGCCGTAGGAGTGACCTTGCCATCCCAGGGGGCCTGGAAGGTGGACCATTGAGCCATTGAGGATTATTATCAAGACTTAAGATAGATGGATGTTTTTGCTAGGTTTTAAGCTTGATTAGGCCCTTCCACCACTTCCTTCATCCTGATTTCTCCCTTTTTGAATGGAAATGTCTACCCTATGCCTGTCCCACCATTGTATTTTGGAAGCACATAATTCATTTGGTTCCACAGGTTCACAACTGGAGAGGAATTTTGCCTCAGGGTGAACCATAAATTTATTCTTATCCATATCTGCTTTAGATAATATTTAGATGAAACTTTGGACTTTAGACTTTAGAGTTGGTATTGAAATCAATTAAAATTCTTGGGGCTGTTGGGATGGAATAAGGAATTTTTCATGTGAGAAGGACATTAATTTTGGGAGGACAGGGGTGGAACACTTTGGACCAAATTGTGTCACATAATAATTAATATGTTGAAACCCTAACCCCCAATGTGATGGTATTTGAAGATGGCATCTTTGGGAGATAATTCAGTTAGATGAAGTCATGAGGGTGAGGATTTTATGATGGGATTAGTGTCCTTATACAGACACCAGTGAGCTTGTTCTTTCTTTCCCATCCATGTGAGCCATTTGCAAGACAGGGAGAAAGCCTCACCTGAACCCAACAATTCTTGCACCCTGATCTCAGACTTCTGTCCTTTGGAACTGTAAGAAAATTAATTTCTGTTGTTGCTTTTTAAAAAGATACAATGGAAGACATTACTGAGAACTACAATATTTATTTTATATTCAATAATTTAATTAAGGTCAGGATACTTTATTCCATGTAATTCATGAAATGTTTAGGATGCTAGTGCATAAGGTAGAAAAGGCAAAGAGTATCTATGTTCAAAGAAAGATATTGAAGCTATTTCAGAACTAATGAAAATATTGAGGCATGCTAGTGGGTCAACAGAGTCTTTGCATATCACTAAACATACACAGAAAGGCATGAACTCAATCCTTTTAAATCCAAACCTAATAAACTTCCAACACTAGTGCTTTTTCGTGACAGTGATGGCAGCCATCTTCTATGCCGCCAAGAAATAACTCAAATTGAGTCATTATATAGTTTATTTAATTAGACAATTTTTTTACAGGTTTCAGTCAGCCTCATCATAGACCAAGGTATTTAGTACAAAATCAAGTTTTTTGCTAAATAGTGTAAGGAAAATATCTCTGAGGCACAGAATATCTTTTAACAGTGTAAATACAGAGAGAAGCATGCAGAAAGGTCCTTAATAACTCTGTTCTCATGTTTTTTCTCTATTTCTTCACCCTTGGCATGGTTTCTGTCAAAATTAACATGACTGAGTAATTCTTACTCTTACATTCCTTTTATGTATGACATATTGGGAAAATATTCAAATATAACCACAAAAAGTAATTCTTAGCCATTTTAAGGATATGATGAAAAATGCAAGCACACTTTAACAAAAAATTTCAATGCCATTTTAGAGGATTCATAGACCACTTTAGCATTTTTATTCTCCCAGTGACTCAGGCTAGAAGTTTTGTTTATACTTTTAATATTTTTCAGAGATAGAAGTTAATCAGTATGAAGGATGGAGGAAGCACTGCCATAGGACTTAAGCAAAGGGTTTGACCAGAATATATTTAGTTCCAATTAAGGCATATTAAATTTAAAGACATAGAATTTGGGATGTTTAAAAAGAAGTGAAAAATTCAAGGGACAGGTTTAAGTGTGACTTTAACAAGGGAAAAGGTGAAAATGTTTAAGAAGAAATTGTATGGAATCAGTGTAAAGATGGAAGAGAGACAAAGAGTGCAGGAAGATAGAAAAAGAGTTAACAGATATTTAAGAGAATTTATGAAATGGGAGGGGATACAAAAAAGAATTCTAGTATTGTGGGATTCCATTTATAGGAACATTGAAAAGGCAAAACTATAAACAATAAACAAATTAGAGTTTATTATGGGGGGGTTATAGGGCTGAATAGGTTAAACACAACAGGTTTTTTCTTTTTTGGGGGGGCCCTAAAACTGTTCTGAGTGATACTGTAATGATAATTACATGACATTATGTATTTGTCAAAACCCATAGAACTTTATAACACAAAGAATGGCCCTTAATATAAACCAATTAAAGAGAAATAATTTAGGAAGTTGAGGGATTGCAAGGTGGATTGCACTCTGTGAAAAAGAATCTGCATTCTAAACATATGAAATAATTATTCAAAAGAAACTTTACATAAACACTATTCTATAGCTGATAAATTTAGTTCCCATAGAGCTATCAGTTAATATTTCTGAAGCCATTATACATATATGCTGGAATTGAACTAAGTGGTGGGTGGTAGGAGCCAGCTTTCTTTTTCTTGGATTGGGAAATTACAAACTAGTAAGGAGAAAAAGGAATGATCCCTGTGGTCTTGGATTAGAGTTGGACCATCTGTATGAACCCATGTTTAGCTTAATATTGATACAGTTGATGCATACAGAAATATTTATAGGTACAAGTTCATACAAGGAGTAATAGCCTGCTTGGGCTGCCATAATAAAATACAGTAGATTGGGTGGCTTCAACAACAGAGCAGAAATAATGTTTCTCACAGTTCTGGAGGCTGAAAAGTCTAAGTTCAGGACCTGGTAGATTCAGTTCCTGGTGAGAGTTCTCTTTTTGGCTTGTAGATAGCTGCCCTCTAGCTGTGTGTTCACATGGCAGAGAGAGAGGCAGGAGGGGACAGGGGTGAAAGAAATGGAAGGGGAAGAGAAAAGAAAAGGGAAGGGAAGGGAAAAGAAAGTTATAGGAGATTTCTCTAGCATCTCTTCTTACATGAATATTAATCCTATCAGATTAGGACCCTACCCTTATGACCTCATTTAATCTTAATTGTCCAAAATGTTCTGTCTTCAAATATAGTCACAGTGTTGTTAAAGTTTCAGCATAGCAAATTGGATGGGAACACAATTCAGTCCATGGCAGAAGAGATTAGTATATACACATGTACTTGGTTTCTAATATCATTATCAAGCACAATGATTCAGGAATCCTCAGAGAAATGTATGATTCTAGGGCAGGTCCAGTGTAAACCTGGAGTATATTTCAGTGCTCAAACATACACACACATCAATGAGAAAAGTTTGTCAAAGGGACACAGGATCCAACTGAAAGAGTTCCAAGTGGTCAAACTGCCAAACATTGGAACAAGAAAGTATACAGTATTACATTACAACCCAAAGTATTAACTAAATATCCATGAGCCCATACTGATATAAATAAATTATTGAATATATAAATAAGTAGGGGAAAACAGACAAATCTCTAGTGCAGAACAATTCCAATTAATTTATATAGCTACCTTCCCCTTAGAGAGGTAGAGATAATTCCCCATGCCTTAAGGGAGGACTAAACATATGGACTTTCTTCCAAAAAGTACAGTATGGCAAGTGGGAAAAAAACATAAGTTTACTGTAGAAAAACCTGAGAAAAACCTACTTCAGCCATGTGTCAAGGTTAACGATTGTGATATGTCATGCTGTTATGTTGACTGCATATGTCTTTGGTATGATGTGGTAAAAAAGGCCCATATAACTCTGAGGCATTCCTCCCCAAAACCCACAACCTCTGTCTAACCATAAGAAAAATATCAGACAACCCCAAACTTAAGGATATTCTATAAAATACTTAACCAAAGCTCCTCAAAGCTATCCAGGTCATAAAACAAGAAAAGTCTAACAACTATCACAGACAAGAGGAACCTAAGAAGAAGACATTGTAAGTAAATGTAATAACTATGGGCTGCTGGAGAGAAAATAGATATTACATAAAAACTAGGGAAATCTGAATAAAGGATAGATTTAAGTTAATAATAATGTACTGTTGGTCTATTAGTTGTGAAAATATACTATGTGAAGTGTTAACAAAATGGGATATGGTATGGCAACTCTCTTGCATTATCTTTACAACTATTCTGTAAACCTGGAAGTATTATAAATACTTTATTTTCAAAAAGGAATGCTACACACATCTCCTTCTAATCAGTTTTTAATTTTTTTTATTGAGGTATAATTAACATATATATTAGGATCAGGTGTACAACATGATGTTTTGATATTTGTATATATTACCAAATGATCACCACAATAAGTCTGTTTAACATCTGTCACCTTACATAGTTACAAAATTTTTTTCTCTTGATGGGAATTTTAAGGCTTCTCTCTTAGCAACTTTCAAATAGGCAATGCAGTATTATTAATTATAACCATCATGATGTACATGACATTCTCATGCCTTATTTATTTAATAACTGGAAGGTTGTACATTTTGACCCCTTTTCCCCATTTCTTCCATCCTTTAACCGCTACCTCTGATGTCTACCAATCCATTCTCTGTATCTATGAGCTTGGGTGCGTGTGTGTGTGTAGTTTTGTTTTTGTTGTTATGTTCCACATGTAAGTGAAATCATATGGTATTTGCATTTCTTTCTCTTTTTTATTTCACTTAGCACAATTCCTCAAGGTCCATCCATATTGTTGCAAATGGCAAAATTTCATTCTTTTTTATGGCTGAATAACACTCCATGTGTTGTGTATGTGTGTGTGTGTCACATTTTCTTTATCCATTTATCCATCAGTGGACATCTTCAACATCGTGGCTATTGTAAATAATGCTGCAATAAACATATTTTATTTTTGTAAGGATAGATGCATATATGTTTTCAAGTTAGTGTTTTTATTTTCTTTGGATAAATACCCAGAAGTGGAATTGCAGGATCATATGGTGGATCAATATGTTTGAGGCAACTCCATAGAGTTTTCCAAAGTGGTTGTACCAATTTACATTTCACCAGCAGTACACAATGGTTTCCTTTTCTCCACATCCTCACCAACACTTGTTATTTCTTATTTTTTTCCCATTCAAACAGGTATGAGGTGATATCTCCTCATGGTTTTTTTGGGGGGGTATCATTAATCTACAATTACCTGTGCAATATTATGGTTATTAAACTACCCCTTCACGTGGTGGGGTTTTTTTTAAGTTTGTTTATTTTTAATGCATAGCTGAGCTTCGATTTGCATTTTCCTGTTGATTAGTGATGTTGAGCAGCTTTTCATGTACCTGCTGGCAATCTGTCTTCCTTGGAAAAATGTATATTCAGATCTGCTGCCTACTTTTTTGATCAGATTTTCTTTTTGCTATTGAGTTGTGTGAATTCTTTATATATTTTAGATATTAACCAACCCCTTATCATATATATGATTTGCAAACTTTTCTCTATTCCATAGGTTGCTTTTTCATTTTTTTCATGGTTTCCTTTGCTTGCAGAAGCTTTTCAGTCTAACATAGTCCTACTTGTTTATTTTTGCTTTTCTTGTTTTTGTTTTTGGTGTCAGATTTAAAAACTCACTACCAAGACCTATGTCAAGGAGCTTAACACCTATGTTTTCTTCTAGGAGTTTTAGGGTTTCAGGTCTTTTGTTCAAGTCTAATCCATTTTGAATTAATCTTGTTATATGGTATAAGACAGTGGTCCAATTTCATTCTTCAGTATGTGGTTATTCAGTTTTCCCAATACCATTTATTGAAGAAACTGTTTTTTCCTCATTCTTGATTCCTTTGTTATAAATTAATTAAGCATATATATGAGTTTTTTTCTGGACTCTCTATTCTGTCCCACTTATCTGTCTGTTTTTATGTCAGTACCATACTGCTTTTATTACTATAGCTTTGAATATAGTTTGAAACAGTGTGTGATGACTACAGCTTTGTTCTTTCTCAAGATGGCTTTGGTTATTCAGGGTCTTTTGTGGTTCCATACAAATTTTAGGATTGTTCTACTTGTGTGAAAAATGCCATTGGAATTTTTCTAGGGATTGCACTGATTCTATGGAGCGCTTTGGGTAATAGGGACATTTTAACAATTTAAATCTTTTCAATCTATGAGCATAGAATATCTTTCCATTTATTTGTGTCTTCTTCAGTTTCTTTCATTAATGTGGTGTAGTTTTCAATACATAGGTCTTTGCTTCCTTTGTTACGTCTATTCCTAGGTATTTTATTCCTTTAGATGCAACTGTAAATGGCATTGTTTACTTAATTTCTATTTTCAATATTCATGTTCATTATTTACTTAATTTCTTTTTCTAATATACATTGTTCATTTTTTCATTTAGGAACAGTAGATTTTTACATATTTATTTCATATCCTATAACTTAGCTGAATACTTTTATTAGTTCTGACAGGATTTTTTGTTGTTTATTTGTTTGTTTTTGGTGGAGACTTTAGGGCTGCTAAGTTTGTTATTACCATATGAAAAATATGAGACTATTTTCCTTCACTGGTGGCTACCTGAAGAATTGAGATGCAAAAGAGTCAAAAGCTTTGCCAGTCTCAACAAGACAAGATATTATTACTGTAACACATTAGTGATATCTGCTATAAATTAAGGAGAGGAGAGGACAGTATTAATGCCATGCATTTGATTTTTCTAGTGGGTTAAAAAATTTAGGTTCAATATGAATTTTAAAAATCTAGTAGTGGAGGGTTGAAGAAAATATGAAACTACATGAATATGAAATAAAGGGAAATTTAGATTTTTTGATCTTACAAAAAAAAAGACATCTAAGATTAGGTAGTGTTATTCCTCTGCTAAAACCCCTCCTGTTGCTTCCCCTATGATGAGCATACAGTCCAGAGTATGTACAAACACCTCAAAGGCTCCCGTGATCAGGCTCCCAATTTCCTCTGTGACATCATTCACTATTTTTCTTTCTCCTGCTCACTCTGCTCTATACACACTGGCTTTTTGCTGTACCTTAAACAATTATCCTACATTCCTGCCTTAGGACTTTGCTTGTGCTGCATCCGCTGCCTGGTGCCCAAGGTTGATTTATCACTTTCTTCAGGTGTTTACTTAAATGTTTGTTTTCTATGAGCTTCTATTTAAAATTAAATTAATAATTAAAATAAAATAAAATAGATAATTAAATTTTTTAAATTAATAAAATTAAAATATTTTAAAAATTAAATTGTCTGAAAATAAAATAAAATAAAATAAAAAATAATATATAAGCACTAATAAAATAATTAAATTAAATTAAAAGTCTTCTACATCCCATCCCTCACATTCTCAGTCTCTATTCTGCTCAGTGTTCTTTGTACAATTTACCACCTTCTGAGGAGCATTTTGTTTACTTATTTTTTATTGTCTGTACTCCCATTAGCAGTTCAGCTAGATCATAGGTCCAAGAGGACAGAAATATTTGTGTTTTGTTTCCTGCTTCACCTTCAACACTTTGAAGATGCTTTTGCATACCATGTACTCCATATATATTTGTTGAATAAATGAGTGCATGAATGAATAAAAAATAGGATTAGCCTATATTTCGCTGTGGCCATACACACACCACACACTGTAAAACTGAATGGCATTAAAAGCTGCAGCAATTTCCCAGAAGATCTACAAGAGCTAAGGTGGACATAGAGGTGAGAGGAAAAAACATTTCACAGCAATTTAGCTGAGAGGAAAAATTATAAGGGCTATAGATGGCACATGTAGAAATAGAAGAAAAAGCTCCTATTGAGTTAGGACAGATGTACTACTGTTAATGAGGTCCCTTTTGAATATTTTCTAGACTGACACATATTTTCCTAGGAAATTTCATAATTTTTTTCAAATACTGACTCTAAGAGGATGCAAAATAGTCCATCCAAGCATTCAGAAGCCATCTAACCAATTGAAAGGAACTGGAAGCATGAAAGTTGATTTTCTTTATCATAAAGTGATATGTAAACACCTTAGAATTTCAAGGAAGTTAGGAAAGAACTTTGTAATTATGGGTACAGAATTTAATTTGAAAGATTTAAAAATTACACACTAAATAGGAGAGAATTAATAGGTAAAAAGAAAAAGAGAACAGGAATAGAATGGGACAGAAGGGAAGAAGACTAAAGATATTTAGAGAAATAATATTGTAATGGGAGCTACTGACACATTTATATATCTCATTTCAAATTCATTGCCAGACTAAAAGTTAAAGTGAAATGCACAGTCCTATGTTTATTGTGCCAAAAAATGAACTTCCCAACTGAATCCACTTTTTCTGTTGGAGCTGTTATTCTTCCTCAAACTATTTGCTCTTTTTTCTCAGTTCCTTCATGCAACATGAATACCAATGATGGTATTCTGTTACTTCTTCCTGAAAATTATCTATGCCTGTACTTCACTTTTCATTTCCATCCCATGTATTCTCATGTTCTATCTCCTAAAGTAAACTCTGACTTGTTTTCACTTCTGATCATTTTTCTATAATTAAATTTCTACAGATCCAGTGAAAAAATAATTCTGAACCACCTGTCAACATTTCCTAGTCCTCCTAAACTTCTATGAATTAAACTTCAAACAATTTTCCTGACATTTCAAAACCTTTTTCACACATCCTTACACTATTTCGACCAGCTCTGAAATAAATTTGTCACTCCAGCCAAACCTGACTTTCATTGGTGCCATAGGACATCACTCTAATTCCTGCCCTCTTCAAACACACACTTTTCTTTCAATTTAAATCATTACTCTCTTCTATGAATTGGAATCCTTTTCCCACATTTCAACTCCCAATTTTTTTTAGTAGCTTAAAACAACACATAATTATTATTTGAATCTCTGGGGTGGCTGTGTAGTTCTTTTGGTTAAAGTTGACTTGTTTTAGTCTAGGATGGCCTCACCCATGTGTCTGGAGACTGGTTTGACTTCAGTTATGGTAATGGGGAAGCATGCCATGGTCTTTCATCAGCCAGTAGTGTTCCCAACAGTAAAAAGATGTCAATACCCAATGCTAAGTACTTTTCAAGTCTCTATTTGCACCCCATTTGCTAATGCTATTATTCCATCATCATGGCTAGTCAAATCATTAAGCTCACAGTTGGGGTAAGAGGTCACACTAGTCAAGAGCACGGTTGCACAGATACCAGTTGTTATTTCTTAAGTGTTAAGTGATAAATGTTCTTACATAACATGAGATTTTCCCTCTTAACTATTTTTAATTTTACAACACAGTATTATTAACTGTGGGAATGATGTTGTACAATAGAGCTCTGTAATTTATCCATTTTGCATAAATGAAACCTTGTACTTGTTGAGCAGCAGCTTCCCAATCCCCCTCCCATCAGCCCCTGTACCCACGATTGTTCTGTTTCTGTGACTATTTTAGCTATCTCATATCAAAAGAATAATAATGTAGCATTTGTCCTTCTGTGATAAGCTTATTGCACTTAGCATAATGTCTTCAAGGTACATAAGTGTTGTCAGGTATGGGAGTATCCATTTTTCCAGATATTTTTCTATTATTGATATGTAGTTTAATTCCATTATAATCTAAGAATGCACATTGTATTATTTCTCTATTTTAAATTTATTTGAGATTTGATTTTGTTGCCCAGAATATGATCTAACAAGTAAGTGTTCTTTATGTATTTCAAAAGAATGTATATTCTGTTATGGTTTGGTAAACTGATGTATAAATGTTGCTTAGGTAAAGTTGGCTGTTTAGGTAATTTATATCCTTACTATCTTATTTATTCTCTAAATTACTGAAATAATAGTTACTGAAGAATTTAAAATTAATTGTGAATTAGTCTGTGACACTTATATCACTAATATCTTCATTTAATTTGAAGCTGTTATATGTATGCACATTTAGAATTCTTGGAAAATCAACCCCTTTATCATCATGAAATATTCCTCTTTATTCTCAACAATATTCTATCTTCTGGAGTCTACTTTTACTGAAATTAATAGAGCTACTTCAGCATTCTGTTGGTTAATGCTTACATCTTTTTTTTTGTTATATTTTACTTTTAATCTACCTATCTGTATTGCAAATGGATTTCTTGTAGAAAGAATAGAGAAAGCCATTTTTATTCATTCTAATCATCTCTGTTTTTAGATGTTTTTAGACTATTTATTGATAGAGTTGGACTAAATGCACCAATGCTAGGTCTTTTCCATTTTTTCATTGTTCTTTCTCTTCTCTTCTTCTGCTTTATCTTAGGTTATATGAATAGTTTTGATTATTGCATCTTGTCTCTTTTATTATCATTACATATTTTTAAGTGATTTCTTTAGTTTTTTCAAGATAAATTTTAAATTATTATTCAAGAACTTCAAATAATTTAGTACTGCTTAACTGTATATAAGGAGCATATATCAAAATATTCATAATTCCTACTTTACATACTTTTTGTTATTGTCATATATACCTTTATACATACTGCAAATACATAATACATTGTTACTGTTGCCTTACACAGCTATAAAGGTAAATTAAAAATAAGAAAAGTATTTTATTTTACCTTCACTTATTTCATTTTAAACACTTTTCTTCTTTTTATAGATTCAGATTTCTGAGTTATATATTTCTTTTGCCTGAAAAAACATACATTTATTTAAGATTTAAAATACATCTATATAAAAATCAAGGGTAACCAATAACCTAATAAGAATGGAATATTTAAGTGTTAGCGAGAAAAGGATAGGTGGAAAGAGGGAGTAATAAATTAAAGGACAGGAAAAAGGGGCAAAAGCAAAGAAATAGAAAATAGAATTAACAAAAAGTAAAAATTGGCAACACATTATATGCACAAATGTAAGACCAATGGTTATAATCCTTCACTGTTCAAAGTGAATGGAAAAAGGGAAGGCTCTAGCAAACAAATGTGAAAGTAAAAAGACAAAAACAACAGGGATAAAAGATACAATAGACTCTATGCCAAAATAATTATTAGGAATGAATAGAGCCTTTGCTCTATTTAAAATAAATAATATAAACAACATGCAAAAATCTTGTACCTATATTCACTTCACAATATATTCTGTCTATATACAAAGTAAAATTTGAAGCATTATTGTTTTTATAATAAACCCATAGTAAAATCCATAATCATAATGGAACATTTTAATAGACTTGTTTCAGAAAATATTCAATTAAGGATATAATTTAAGAACATAGGTAATTCTAAAAACACAATACCAGTTGTATATACATATACTCCTACTTTCAATAATCTGTGATAATTTTCTCAAGTGCACACACAACACTTACAAAATGAAAGTCACAAAGATTGAAATTATATTTACCTGATAAGCTGTCAAGTTAAAAATTAGAACTCAGTAACTGAAGTGGACTCCCAAATCTCCATATTTTGTGAAATTTAACATCTAAATACCTCATGGATCAAGGAAATCAAAATAAAATTATACATATTTATAGTAGAAACTAAGGAAAGCACTACATGTTCAAACTATGATGTAACCAGTGCAGTACTTGGACATAAATATATGGAATCAATGCTTGTATGTCTGAAGAAAATGGTGGAAAATTAACAGAATACTGCAAGGTAAAAATGAATGATCTAATTCATTATCTATGGTCCTTCTTGAAAATTCACTACAGTAACAATAATAAAATAAAAATAGTGTATAAATTTATAACTATGAAGAGGACAGGAAAACAAAGTTTGGAGGATGGAAGTAAAATACATTAAATCTCACTGACATAAGTGTAAAATGCAGAAAATGAAGTGCTTTCATAATGGGAAAGCTAACCAGAAGGATGCAGATTTGTAATGTAGGGTTCCAACTTCACCCCCTACCCCCTCATAAACACTCAAGACAAAGTGTTAGAGCACCAAGTTTCTTTAAAATTGGAACTAGTGGTGGACTTGGGAGAGATACAGGGCTCAAATGAGGATGGTTTTCTATAGATGGTGAATTGTCTCACCGAGCTTGTCCAGACAGGAACTCCCTTCCCACACTCCAGAACCTAGCAGAACCACTGAAGTTTATACTCAAGAGAAGGTAAACCAGATAGGATATGGACTGAGAAAGTCCAAAAGGTTGTGGTGGCCAGACAGGAGTATAGAGAAAGGGAGAGAATGAGAGAGAGACAAAAGGGGGTGGGGGCAGAGGGAGAGAGAGGGCACTGCCACATATATTTTCATATCAGTCCATGTGTGTGGATGTAGTTTTCCATTTCTCTTGAGGAATTACCTAGGAGTAAAATTCCAGAGTGGTATCATGAATTTTAACTTTTTAATATATTCCCAAATTGCTTTTAAAAGTGACTATATTATTTTGCAATGAATGAAGATTTCAGTTGCTCTGTATTCTCATTGATGCTTGATATTTTCAGCTTTTAGTAGATTTCTAGTGGTTTCTCACTGAGGTTTCAGTTCAAATTTACGTAATGGCAAATAATGTTTACAGTGTTTTCATGTGCTTATTAGCATTCATGTATCTTATTTTTTGAAATGCCTCTTCAAATTTTTTGCCCTTTTAAAATTACAAATATCTTTTTATTATTGAGTTGTGTGTTCTTTATGTATTCTGGATACATGTTTTCTATCAGATGTATCCTTTGCAAATATTTTCTCCCAAACTGGGCTTATCTCTTCTTCTTTTTTTTTTTTCTTAAACAGCCAACATTTATTTCTCACAGTGCTGGAGGCTTGAGAAGTCCAAGATCAAGGTGCTAGCATGGCCCAGCTATTGGTGAAGGCCACCTTCCTTAGTCACACAAGGCCATTTTCTTGTTGTATCTCCACAGGTGGAGAGTAGAGCGAAGGAGTAAGCTCTTGTACCTCTTCTTATAAGGCCCCCAATCCCATCAAGAGGGTTCCACTCTCATGACCCAACTACCTCCCAAAGGTTCCATCTCCAAATGCCATCACATTGTGGATTGGGGATTCAATGTATGAATTTGGGGGGGAATACAAACATTCAGTCTATAAAATATCCCTTTGGTTTCTGGAGATAAATCCTACCTGGTCAAGATGTATCACCCTTTTACATACTACTTATTTTGTTTTGCTAATATTTTGTTGAGGATTTTACATCTCCATTTATAAAGGATATTGTTAATTATCAGTAATTTCTTTGTAGTTCTTTGTTTGGCTTTGGTATTAAAGCAATACTGCTCCTCTAAAATGAATCAGGAAGTATTTCCCCCTCTCCTATTTATTGGAAGCATTTGAGAGGACTCGTGTTAATCTTAAATGGTATAATTCACCAGTGAAGCAATCCGGTCCTAACATTTTCTTTGTTTTGAAGCAATGTGTTACAGAGAGATGGTGTTCTACCCCTGGGGCCAGGTGGCCCCTCACCCTCCACTACCCACTGCGGCTGCCCACTGGAGTCCATCTGAAGCATCTGCTACAGGATGTGTCTGTTATGTTCCACATAGGGATATGGAGGGACTGCCACAGAACAAGGATGTACGGTGGTGGGTGCCTCATCTCCCCCCACCTCGTGTCAGGTTTATTGGGCCTGGTCTTACGTCCGGGTGAGGCTCTCTAAGCAGGTTGTGGCAGGCCAGCTGAGGCCAATGCCTTCTCCCTAAGGTAGGGACAGCTGTCACTCGAGGTGCCCAGCGGTCCCAGGACACAGACCCCAGCCCTTGGTGGAGATGCCGCCTCGTTCTGCACGCACCTCCCATTGCCTGCTCTGCACAGGCGGCCCGGGATGAGGTGGATGCTGGCAGTCAAACCTGTGACTCTGCGCTCATCCAAACGTCGGGAGCTGAGCTGCATGGAGCAGCACCTGCAGCTGAGTGTCGTCTAAGCTGCTGAGCAGGAACAGGGGTCAGTACGGTGACTTGCTCCAAGAGCACAGGTGAGGGCAGCCACACTGCCTGTGGGTCTAAGAGGCTCCAGGTCGTCAGTGTCAGTTGCCTGTGTCACCTTCTCCCAGTGAGGTGGCCGCAAACGAACCCGTACGCCGTACAGGGAACCAAAGGCGTGAGGGATGGGGGCCGGGGGCTGCATCTGCGGGGAAGCTGGGCTCGATGCGATTCCAGAGCCTGGCTGGAGTAGGACACGCAGGCGGTCTAGGGCACCGCCGCCAGGTGGGCTGAGCGCATGCACGTCAGGCACTCCTGCGTCCCCAAGTGCGCGCTGAGGATCCACATCTTGGGACGCCAGGCGGACGGCCCAGGAGGAGACCCATTCCTCAGAGGCAGGTACACACAGTCCTCTCTCGGTCCCTGCGTTTATTCTTAATGGTGTCTCCAGCAAAGCAGATTTTAAGTTTTGACAGACTATAACTTATCTCTTTTTCTTTAAGTTTTGTGTTGTTTGTGCCCTGTCAAAGAAAGCTTTGCCACTCTGAAGGTATTACATGTATGTTCCCCAAAATCCCTTTTGGTGTTTTCTGACTTTCCTTCTTAAATACAAATCTATGTAATCTATTTGGAATTAGTTTTTGTATATGAGATGATGTAAGAGTGAAGGATCTTTTTTTTTCCAGAGGAGTATCCAGTTATTTCAGCATCTTTTTTGGAAAGGTTATACTTTTCCCAATGAATTACCTTATCACTTTAAGAAAAATAAATTGAATCCATATATATGTGGAAAACACGTGGACCCTAAGTTCTGCTTCAGTGGCTTAAGACTGTACCATACTATCCTGATTATAACTTTATAGTATAGCAGTAGTGTCCTGAAAGTCCTCTAACTTTATTTTTTTATTTTAAAACTTATGTTGGCTTTTTAAATGTGAGTTGTTTATGTTTATAAATTGTAGGATAAGCTAGCCTAGTTTTATATATATAACATATATATCTATATATATGTTATATATATATATATAAAGTCCCTACTGAGAATTTATTTGGGATAATGTTAAATCTATAAATCACTTTGCAGAGAATTATCACTTTAACAAAATAGCCTTACAGATCATGAATATGATGTGGTTTTCCATTTGCTTAGGCCTTTAATTATTTTCAGTAATGTTTTGTAGTTTTCAGTGTGTAGGACTTGCACAACTTGACAAAAGTCATTCCTAAGTATTTTATTTTAATGGCATCCTGAATGTATTTTTAAAAATTGATGTTGGATTACTACTAGTATATACAAAATAAATTCATTGTAAATGGATCTATTCTAAAAAATTACTAAATCCACTTAATTTTAGTAGCCTTTTTGTAATTTTCTTATTTTCTTCACAACACTCATGTATTTTGAAAATAGTTATTTTAAACTTCTACCTTCCCAAGAAGTATGCTTTTCATTTCTTTTTCTTGCTTCATTCTTGTGTCATTATAACATTTATATTTGCTTCGAGGTTTTTTATTGCTAAATTCAAAATCTGAGTCCTCTGGAAATTGTTTATTGACTATTTTTTCCCTCTTAAGGTGGGGTACACATCTATTTCCTTGCATACCTAGTCATTTTGGTTTACGGTTTCTAATTTTTTTATTGAGTTGTAATCGATATGTAATAATGTAAGTTTAATGTGTGCAATGTGTTGATTTGATACATTTATATATTGCAGTATGATTACCCCACTGCAGCTGTAGCTGACGCATCTGTCATATGACATAATTGTCATTTTTTTGTGGTGAGAACAATTAAGATCAATTTGTTAGCAACTTTGAAGCTTATAATACACTATTGTTGACCATAATCATTATGCTGTGCATTAGATGCCAGGATGTATTTATCTACTTGTTGCAAGGGAAATGTTGTTTAAGGGTAGTCATTTTGGTTTAAAACCAAGCATTTTATATGGTTGGTTGCTGTAATTTTTGTAGAAAATAAATTTCCCTGTATTACTATTTAAAATTTGCCTGAACAGTAGTAGTGGTTATTGTTTTTGCCTGGCTATCATCCCCTCCTGTATACAAGTGGTTTAGTTTCTGGTAATATAATCTGGTATTTTTAATATTCTCATGTTCAATCTTGTTCCCAATTTTTTATATTGATGACTCAATTACTGGTGATTGCTACTGGTCTATTGATTTTTTTTGTTTTGTTTCTAGTTTTTATTTTTACTCTTTGTGTGTTGACTGATTAATTCTGCTCTTCTTTTCAGTATACATTTGGACGGATTTGTCATTTCCATGACATTATTCCTTATTTCTTATAATATTTGCTATTTTCTTGCTTCATATTAGAGAGTTCTTTTCTTGTGATTTTAGATGTTATGCATTGAAGCAACATATTCTTGCTTTCTATAGATTAAAAGAAAAATGAGCACAAAGATTACCCTCAAATGGGGAGTACCCTTAGTTTACTTTCAGTCTTCTAGAAAGTTTTTTAATTCTGTTTTTCAATTTTCTAGCTAAACTCAAGAAATTCTGAATTTTTAGTACACTTCCTTGATTTTAGCACTTTATAATCATTTTGCTTTTCTCCTGGTCTCTCCCTTGTATTCCTCTTGCCTGGCTTTCAAGTTCTCAAAAATTTTATAGTACACAGAAAGTTATATTTCCCTTCCACTTAATGACTAGACATCTTCAAATGTACAGTGCTACCACCTGTCAGCCCCTAATTTCAGCTTGTGACTTATGACATTTACAACTATCTACCCTATTTTTTAAAATATACTGTGAATATGGAGAACATGGAATTTCAGAGGTTGAAGGAGTACTGAATTAACTTACAAATCAATTCGCTATGTGAGGAAATAAATGTCTGCCATTTTCTGTGAGCAGGCCATGCTCCAAGTTTCTGGGTCAGTGGATGGTGGGTGATGGATATAAAAATGAAACATCTTCTTAACTTTTTTCTTGATGTCGTTCATGAAGCAATTTTGGCATGTGCTGTAAGTTAAAGTCTAGCTAGGATTTTCATAATACAGCTTCTGATGCCTTATTAATGAGAGATTCCTCCCATATTCTGTCAGTTTGCTTGCCAATTTTTTTTTTTTTTTTTGCTGAGAATTTTCACTTTTCTATGTATCCATGCATTAAAAATATGGATACCCTACACTTATGGATGCTAGCCATGTGTCGTTTAATCTGAATGTGTCTAGAGATACTTTTTAAAGTTTTATCATGATTGAACCCCATCTATTCCCTTTGACAGAAAAGTCTCCTTGATTTTTTTCTGTTGAGGTTATGTGGGGAGGCTGAGCTAAAAATCCTCTATCCTCTTCCTGTTCTTTCCATAAGCCATCTCTACTTCCCAATAAAACTTTGATTCCAGAGCTTTTGAAGTATATTTCCAAAAGTCTTGAAACTAGACTATATCCAAAAAGGATTACAAGAACTGGATTCATACTTATGGCAAGATTCCCAATAGTTTATAAAAATTAAAACAATGACATTTTGCCTTAGTATATCCTGTGGCATTAAGATATGGGTAGTATTATTTTCCTTATCAGTGATTTATTTCCTCTAACAATAAATGTTGAATTAAAATTAGTACGGTGTCATAAATTTAAACAAATATATAGAGAGCATCAATCTATCCAATGCTTCAAAACTAGATACCCAATTTAAATTTTGGCATTTATAAATAAATACAGATTAAAATGTGGTATGTTTTGTTTGTTACTTGGAATTTGCTATAAGATAGATGAGTGGGTCAGAAGGCCCAAGGCTCATTTTGTTTTCTTCAGGTATTACTTGCATAACTCTGACCAGGTATCTTCATTTCTCTAATATAAATTCTGCATGTCCAAAAATCCTGATAGGATACTTGCATTGCCTTTTTGTATCTCCCACTCCCAGGATTAAACATACTAATATGTGAAACAAGTTTAAGCTATCGAGTGATATCCAAATACATGTCACTATCATGATTAATTTAGAGACTGATTGTGGATATATACTTACTTATTAGATGCATGGGTAAGTGGAGAAGTGTATCTAACGACAATTCAGTCCTTACAATATCCTCTCAAATGACGTCCTGATTTCAGTCACTCTGCTTGCATTTCACCTTAGGAAATTGTCAGATTAATCTCTCTGATCATTCTTTATGTTTTTCTCATTACCAGTAGGAAAAGGTAAAATATGTTAGCATGGCAAGTCGGGTACTTCATAAACTTATAACTTCAAATAATCTCATTTCTAATTACTGAACCCACTTTTTCTGCTATTCTTTGTATATTTTACTTTGCAGGTACCAAACTGCTTGTTAATACTGGGAATGCCAGGGTCTTTCATGACTCATTGCCTTTACTTACAGCCTTCAATATTGCTATAATAGCTTAATCTTTTTTGACTGTCTATCAGAATTTACCATCGAACTCCAGGGGCAAGTATTGCCTTATCTAAGACTCATTCTACATTTGCCAGTCAGATTTAAATGCTAACTCTCTAGAGTCCTCTTGTCATTTTGTTTAAGCCTTTACATATTCACCAAAATGTGCCTAGTTGTGTTGCTAATTGTCTTTTTTTCTATCGCTGCATAATGAACCCTTCAAGAATAAGAACAAGTTGTTTTAAAATTTGACGTAAATGCAGAATAGTTACCCTGCAAATAAACTTGACTTAAAATCATGAGCACCTATATAGTTATATAATGCTAAACAGGTAATTTAATTTTTCTTTGTCTCAGTTGGCACATTTATAAAATTGAGATTATAGTGACCAGGGAAATGGATGTTAGAATAATTTTGTATAGCTTATGTTATTATAGTTACTGTTATTTAAAAAAAAACTAATCAGTCCTAGTATTCATTCCCTTTCAGTACTGTACTTAATTCAGAATTCTTCTCAGATACACAATAAATATTTGATGAAAAAATATTAGAAACTTGACTATATGCCAATTTAGCTTTGTTTTGCAATATCACTTGTTTAAAGGTGTATGTGCTCTGATCTAGTACACTCATAAAGATGGACTACACTTCAAGGACATTTATGGTTAGGAACTGATCTTACATTTCAGTTAGAAATTGGGTTGCTGATAAAATATAAAAAGCAAGAAGAACTTGATATTAAATTGCACTTTTGGTAGTGACCAAGTTAAATACTGAATCTAAGTAAAAGTAGTACTCTAATTAGTGTTGAATCACAGTTATCACTTCATGACACTTTGCTATTGTATTCTTATCAGGCATGACCTTCCATTCTGTTAAGTCTTCAAAGTACTGAATGAACCTGCCATTTATTGATTATATCTTCATACTAATGCAGTGTACCATTTCACATGCAATTGGGACACTTAATAATTTGAAGAATAAAGTGGCAGAATGAATCCCACTGGACTGTTAAAAGGGAAGAATCCTGCATAAAGTATTGGATTATTTGACATTAAAATGAACATGCTTTATTGGTAGTACCTACGTGTCTTTTTCAAACTTTTAATATGTATATTAGTCAGGCAGTGTGAAGAGCCATACTGGGAAGTCACTTACTAAAAAGGAAATCTCAGAAGAGATTAGGGTGTTAGGAGTCAGGATGTCTGAATTAAGATATTGCTGCTGGTGAAATGCTTTCTGAACAGTCGTTCACACCTCTGAGTTTCAGTGTCTCTGTGAGTCAAATGAAGAGACTTGACGTCTGACTCCAATGATGATTACCAAATTTAAAAGTTTTGTGACAGACATTAAATATATCTTATTAGCTATACCTTATATCTACATAAAGCTGATAACTAGCTGTATTTGTCTACCTATCAAATGTATATCTATATATTTATGTCTAGATTAGGTGTGTTTGCATTTACATTTGCATAGATGTGATACAGCTTAAGAGTGTTTAGGGTGTCACTTTATTCTGTAATTTTATTTTGGAACATAATACAAAGTTTATTTTCCAAACAAACCATTTTGAGGATGACAGTGAATAAAGAAATCTCAGTTCACAACAGTTTCAAAAATAATGCTTAATGGTTTTGAGACAGGGACTGTGGGTGTCGTTAGAGTAGGGGGAGGGCCTCCGGAAAAAGCAAGGCAGAATATTTGCAGTCAGAGCAATGTAACTACATGCAAGGAAACCCCCTACCAAAACTCTGTGTTAAACATTAAGCTCCAGGGTCATTCGTCAGTAGGAACAGTTAATGTTCCCCAGATAAATAAGAGTACCCCATGTTTTTATTATGCTAATCACTTGTAAGATTCACTTTAGCATGCTAAAAGGCCCAGGCCTATGTGCTATCTTTCCTCTTTCAGATCTGATGGGGTGGTTTTGCAAACCAGACAACTAATTTAGCATGCAGACCCAGCTGTAAACAACATAGTAAAAGGCAGCAAAGATTTCACCTTAAAGATAAGATTGCATTTTAACACCCAGGAAGTTTGGGAAGCAGGATTCTTAACTTACTCTTGAGCAAACAGAAAATACCTCAGCCCACCTTGGGGGCTGGGCAGGCCACCTTTTGATATGCTCCTAGACCAAGACGCCAGTATCCCAGAGAGAGAGATGGGGCTAGAAATTCCTTGTGTTAAGTTAATTCTGGGTGTTCAGACACCACTTAGCAGGTCTGCATCCCTGAACTTCTTTTCATGTTCTCGAAAAATCCTCATTTTGCCTATAAAACCCCCTAGACAACGCACCACACCGGACTCTCTTGTCCCCTCCTGGCACGAGCCGGGAGCTCTGTCCTATCACTTTATTTCTAAATAAAAACCTGAACCTTGCTCTCCTACCTTGACTGTTTGCTAAACTCATTCTTCGGCTTCGTGAACAAGAACCCCGGCATCAGTTTGTGCAGAAAATGTGCTTGAATATTGTTAAATAAAAGTTACTTTATAATTAAAAAATGCAAAACAAACCATCTGACTTAATTGTACTTGAGGGATACAAGAATCCTCATTTAATTTACCATATCATTAATTAGAAAAAGACCTTATTATATAACTGGTAGTTGTTTTTTGTGATTCAAAATGTACTTTAGTCATTACTTTCTGAGCAAAGGATCTTTTAGTTTAAATACTCATAGAGACAGAACAACAGTTATGTTTCTCCATTTAAAATCAAATGATATCTTGTGTGAATAGAACACCTTGTGAGCAAAACTGTACAGCCTAGAACCCATCAGAGTGAGGGTACTAGAAAGTACTGATTTCTGTGAAATGTTTAGAAAGGTCATCCATATTGGGAGACAACAAGTGCATAATTTATGAACTGTAACTCCAGCATGATAGTTTCTATACATTAATAGAATGCAGGAAAAATTATAGTCTTCATTCTCAATTCAGTAAGTCATGATCTTTTGACTATTTTCAGGGCACAAAAGAGTTTTAAAGTTCTTATCCTCAACTTATGTTAAGTTAGATCTGAAAATGATGAAACTTAAAAGATTACCATATACAAGTGGTCAGTATATTTGTAGAAATTGGTATGCCACAAATTTTAATATATGTAGGGACTAACTAAGGATATCGATAAAATGTGGATTTCTGATTCAGTAAATTTAAGTGATCAAGCAAGTCTTCCCGATGATGACAAGGCAGTTAGTCCCTAGCTCCACACTCTGAGTAGCAAAGTATATACTTTAACTGATGGGTAATCTACTCTATATGTAAAGGTGTTTACAAGAAGGAGAAAAATAAAAGTCATTAAGAATTTAAAGTGAAGAGATTGTGTTCCCTTGAAGAAGGGTCTTACAATGTTACAGCAAATACAAGTAGTAGCTGTTCCCCAGAAATATCAATTGCTATTTAAGTAACTATAAACTGAGGGAAGACATCTTTCAAGGGATGTTGGATATAGGATCTGGAGGAACTAATAATACCATCATAATTGCCTTCTTACAGTGGGATTGTACAGAAGTACTGTGATAGGATTTGATCCTTGTCCAGGACCATTTCATAGGAAGTCTGAGTTTACAGATCCAGTCTGCAGTCTATGGCTATTTCACCTATCCCTGAGTGTGTAATTGGAATAGTTTCAGTTAGTAGGGCTCTACCATTGGTTCTCCTGACCTATGAAGTAAGATCTGTTATTGGAGAAAAGACAACATGGAAGTCCTTAAAACTTCCCCCCTTTGACAAAATTAATATAACAGAGCAATATTGTATCACAGGTGCAATGACACATAAATTAGAACCACTCATACAAGCCTGAATGAGCCCTACGGTGCCCACCATATCATTATATTTATCATTATCATTATATTTATTGTGTGCAAAAAGCAGGTGAATTATAGCAGAAATGATTAAGAAACTTAAAAAGAAGTTGTGCCCCAATTTGTACCGCCTCACTTGATGTGGTATTTTTTCTAGCTCCTATTATCACAGCCTGTTGCACAAATTCAGCTATTGATATTCAGCTATTGATCTGGTACATTCTGTCTTTTCAGTCCCATCAAGAAAGAACATCAGACTGTAGCAGTCTTGCCCTGGGACAGAGTTAACTCTTCTGCTCTGTCACTATATAGTCCAAATATTTTTTCTTATACTGACATTTAACAGAACATTCTACTAATGTGCTATTTTGGTGACATCATGTTAGTAAGACTTGATGATCAACAAATATTCCAGATAAATTGGTAAGATGTGTACATTCCAGTGATTGGAAGATAAACTCTCCAAAAGTCTTTCATGATCAGTGAAATATTTAGGGATTGAGTGATCCTGAGCATGCTGAGATACCTTATCCAAGAAAAGGTCAATATATTTCATCTTGAACTTTTGTAACAACTGAAGGAGGCATAATGTTTAAGCTGCTTCTTTTGAATTTTGGAACAAGCATGTGCAGTATTCTTTGGGAATTCTTTTATCTATTTTCCAGGTACCTAGAAGGTTCCATTTTTGCAAAAGCTCTGCATCAGGTCCATGCTGTGGGTCTAAGAGGTAGCTATAATATATGAATGTGCCTTGATAGGTTCCTGGAAAGGAATGAGAAAAGTGTCTTAGTGCAGAACTTTAAGTTCTGGAGCAAGGCTGCAGCATTCCATACTCTTCAAAACCATAGCCTCTTCAAAACTGTATTTTAAAGTTATGTCATAATCATGAATAATGTTGTATAAAGAATAGAACAACAGTACTCTTGTGATACTGTGCCCCTTTCTTTACTCTGAGCAAATTACCCACAGAGCCCTTCAAATTAGAGGACTCCACCTTTCAGAGGTTGATTTAACAATCATCATGTGTTTATTCATTTCTCAAAGATCTCACCTCAGTCTAATAGGTTAGTAATTATATCATTAATGTACAATGAATGGTTTTCTCCATTCTGATCTTTTCATAGGGTGACACTCTAGGAACTCAAGTAACATGTTTATATAATAGGCTCCAAAATTCAGTATTACATATAATAAAAACATTTTTTCCTTAATCTTGGTGCTAGTATTATTTATTATGCTTTCTTGGTTAATTCTGAACTTTTGCAATTTGTATAGTTACAGGCTAATGGTAGACACTTTGCAATTAATATTAGAGCATGTTGTCATAGATTTTATACTTCAACACTAATTAGCATATTGCCATCCAGAAAAAAATTTACAGTAGGGATTTAGAAAAAAATGAATACTTGACAAATTAGGCAGATAGATTATATATTTTAAAGAATATACAGGAGTTTCAAGGTTTCTTCCACTTAATTGATTTTTTTTTAAAGAGAAAAAATAAGAAAGCACTTGAAATAAGACTGAAAGCTTGGGCTCTTGTTCCAGTTCTGTGATTTATTTTATGGTCTTAGGCAAGTCACTTCACCTCTGTCTTACAGATTTTGTGTAGATTTAATGAGAAAAAAATATATAATGGTATTTTAAAAGCAATTATAACAATATTAAAGATACATTTTAAAAGCTATCATAATCTTTACAACCCCAAACAAGATTTGTGGATATAAATATCTCATAGTTAAAAATCATTCACATAATTCTGTTGTTAATTTTGAGATGGCTTTATGTTATGCATAATAAATACACAACATAGTAGGATATTTATTTGATTAGCTTGAAGTTGGAAGTGCAGTGATACAAAGATGAGAAAATGAGGAGATAGGTGTTTATTTTAAAATACCATTTTAGTGTTTCAATGGTTACTTTGAACATGAACTAATCTTTGTAATTTCATATTTAAAAAAATAAAGTAAAAGGAAAACTAATTTTGATACTATAGCACATTTAATTGAAATACTAGCATAACCAAAACTAATAAAAGTATTTGCATAATCTTTATCAGGTTAATATTGATCACTTCACACTCTGGTGTACTTTCCTTCAGGCCTGAGTGAACGACATAATGAGCTTATAATGTAAAGAAAATGTACAAAGAAAATGGCCAAAGCTTTGTGGTCAAGCAGTCTGATTTTAAAGTTTCCCATCTCCCTCTTTTCCAGCCATTTGAAAAGGAACTAGTTATTTAACCAATAGTCATAGTGCAAAGTAAATGCTGAATAATGTTAACATGCTTATATTCAATGTTCCTTTTGTACAGACACATATAGTGGAATCTTGAGAGGTTTGCACAAACTACCTAAGCTAGCAATTGGAATCTATGAAATATAAAGCTATATAATCTCTTCATTTGGAACAAATGTGGGGATACAATTACCTTTCCTATTTTGCCATCCCTTTGCTCTTAGAGTGGACCAAAAATAAACTAAAGACAATTTGTCAAATACCACTGGCTTTGATTAGAATTGAAAATGCTATCAAACACTGAGCTTTATTTTCTTAGATCTCACTCATGAGTTTTTTTCTCTCCCTGAAAAAATGGAGGAAGATTTTGATGAAATTTCTTCAGATGAGGAGCATATGAAAGATATTGATCAAATAAGCCCAAAATACAGATCTAGGTGAGCTGAGAGATGTTATATCTTAGGGCACTTTAATTAACAGTGATTATTCTTAAGCAACCTGTTAACTGTTTAAGATATTTATGCTTATCTTCTAGGATGATTTGATATTGCCATGCTACATGTAGATACATAGGAATGTATATGCATGTACACACACTTTATATATATATATATACATATATATATATAATTTAATAAATATGCATCAATGTACATTAATATATTTGCATGTATCTTAATATATCTGAATGATCTCTTAAATGGCTCATATTTTTTCTTGGTAAAGAAATAATAGAGTAGAATAATATTACATAATATAGAATAATAGAAGAGAATGTTTATGAATATGATAAACATAATAACAGATATATTAATATACAATAGAATGGTTATAAATAAGTTTAAAAACTCTTTGACTATGCAACATATATTCTGCATATTCCAAAATACCACTCATGAAACATAAAATACTTCTTTCATATACATTCAGTATTCTTTTTAATATGTTGCATATGCATTCATTCTATTCTGAACTCTGAAATAGATTGACAGGATATAAATGCTCCATTTTAAGTGCTAATTTAGTTTCAGAATATCTTACTGTACCTTTGAAGAATGATTCAGAATGACAAAAGACTTTCTACAATAAATTTGGAGTTTTACCATTTAGACCTACATTATTTTTAAAATGGAATTTTTCAACATGCAATGAAGTTCTGCTGGAGAAAAAGTAAAAAGGAAACTACTACCCTTGGGGTAAAAAATTGCATAGTTGTAGTATTTCCATTTTTATAGAATACAATTTTACTTCATAACTCATTTTTATGTATCTAAACAATTCTTTCTGATGTAAAAATTAAGATTTTATAACTGTAAGCTCTAGATATTTGACATTGATCTACTCTCACCTCATCTCTTGCTCCTGAGTGTGCATATTATTTATATTATTATTAAGCATGTTTAGCAACTTTCACTTTAATCAAGGAGATCAAGATGTCTTTAGCCATTCTTTACATATAATATACAATCAGTTTGCAATTATTGAATATTTTCCCAACCAATCTTTGCACTTATGCTAGTTAAATATCACAAAATGTACGATGCCTTTGGTAAACCTTTCAAATATTGCAGTGTATTTTCACATTCAACCCTGAAATATATTTTTATGAAGGTGTGTGCCATTCTTATATAAAAATGAATTATTTTTCATTGGACAAATAGAACATTCTGTTGAAATTGTTGTTTTTGTCCCCCTAGCCCTGATCAGTTTTGACAGTTTTTAAACATTCTCCTAGTGTAGAGTTATAAAGTTATTATTTTTCCATTGACCTATGGCTACTTACATTGACTACTCACTCACATTTTTGTATTCCAGTTGAATCCAAATGAAACAGACTTATTTCATAGATTTTAATCAAAAAACAGCTCAGCATTTAGAATTTTAAAAATGTCTGAATTTTTCTGATCTAATAAAATAAAATTTATAAAAACAACCATAAAAATTAATCTTGGTCGTACTGAAAAGAAGGCAACTGTTAATGTACTGCTTGAATGAGAATATGAATATCTAACCAGAATGATGTATGTGAAGAAAATGATATTTGTTTTTAGGCCTGTTATTACTCTCTTCTAATTTTTATATTCATTGCTATGTGCAAAGTACCATGCTAGGAGCTATAGTTTTGTACTCATGACAATTCAATTTTTATTTCATTATGTTTATTTTTCCCATATTCAGGGATCTCTGAAATGGAAATTTTTCTTTGAGTTTGCATACAGTGATTCATTTCATACCTTACTTCAAGGATCATACATCCATTTACTCATTTATTTAGTAAATAGCCATCAAGTAGCTAATATGTGTAACATTCTATTTATTATAGGGAAATATAAAGATGCAGCAGAGGTCAGATGCTGCCTTTAAGCAGAAGACTATATTTTAGTAGAGAAATAATCATGTTTTTATTTTAAAGTCATAGTACAAGATAGGATACTATAGGTGTCATGAAGGAAATAAAGCTGTTGATAGGATTAAATGAGGAGACATGTATAAAGTATATAGGACAGTGACAATAAATGTTAGTAATGATGGTGCCGGTGCTGGTGGTGATCATAATTTTCAGTGCACGTTGGTATACGGCTTGAATGTGCCCAGATCCTCATTTCTACTTATTATTTCTAAGTGTCCCACACCAATTCATTTATTTTATTGCAAGCAAATATTATTTCGTAACCTCTTTTTTATATGTATCAATAAGAAGCAACTTAATACAGTAAAAGAATTGAACTCCAGAACCAAATTTCATGTTCAAATTTTATCACTCACTTATATATGACTGATTGTGGGCAACTCAATTTTTCTTTCTATATTTCAGTTGTATCAGAAATAAAAAGGATAATTAATTATTTACCTCGAATAGTATTTTGATTATTAAATGAGTTGATCTGTTAAATTAGAAAAGTGTTTAATCCATAGTGATTACTTACAAATTGAGTTACTTTTTATTATGAAACCTCTCAGCTGCTTTTTGCACTTAGGAGGTGGTGGATACTGAACCTCCTGAGTATTCCCTTTGTTCATTGTACCTGAAATCTTTTGCTGACCAACTAGAATGTTTCAAAGACTCAGCTGTCCCTACCCCATCTACCTCAATTTTTTGTCTAGAAGCTGAACTTAGTGAAATCAGCAGAGATTTGGGGCCATGTTATTTCAATTGAATCCCAGTTTACTTAAATATATAACATCAAAAATATTATTTTAATGTTTATGTCTTAGTTACCTTGACTGTATAAGAGCAATAGTGCCTACTGCTGCATAATTTTTATAAACATTGAGTCAAATAACATGAAAAATATTTTTACCCAACTCCTGTTATTGTTGCTTCTTCTCTAGCTATCTCCTGCCAGACTTCTATGTCCTACTGACAGTGATATGAAAAAGAATTTTCTTTAATCTAGTTGAATTAAAGAAAACTGTCCATTGTTTAGAGGTCTCTAAATATATAGGCTCACAAAACACACATGATATTTCAGACTTAAAGGCTATCTACCTAACAACAAAAGTGCTTGAAAAAGCCACCATACAAGTAATGTCATTTGTTACTATACAAAGAGATTGGTTATTCACCCTCAGCAGTTATAAGGAATTTAAATGGAATATAGCTATAGGACTACATGTAGACTCATTTTCTCACTCAGGAGAAGGGGAGGAGGACTATAATTATAATGAGAAGCAAAAGGAAAGTGGAAGTATTTTGTCTGCCTAATACCAGCATAAATGGATGTCAAATTGAAATAATTTAATTCCATGTTTGTTAGTTTGCTTACATAATGACAATTAAGTACAAGCTTTAAATTATACTATCATCTTCATTTGCAAAGCACTTAAGTAGTGAGAAGATGTTAAAGCAGTCATGAATTTAAGTAGAATGTTTCCAAAGGAAAATAACCTCAACAGTCATAGAAAAATGACAGAATAATGATGAATGACATTAAAAGTGTGGCACAGAGAGCTAAATAGATAAACTATATACACCATTATTGCATGGAAGTTATTTTAACACATCACTTTTAATAATTGGGTTAAGGAACAATTTTTACCTACGTGTTTCAAAGGTTTTGTAAACTACAACTAGGATTAAATTATATTTCTGCCTTTCAGCATTTATGTATACCTATGCCTGTCACAACTAGACCTAGACATCATTTGTAAATATTAGGATTATGTGTAAATTTTAATTAGAAGAATTTTAATTAAAGCAATTTTATTTGTTTTTGTTTATGTTTTACATATACATATATATTTCTCTCAGGGAACAGAGAATTGATGTTATTTACTGCTTTTTCTTTCACAGCTTCTAGAAACTATGAACTAATTGAAGACATTTAGTAGGTAATCTTCTAGTAAATGTTTAAAAAGATGGAGAGGGTATAGATTTTGCTTTAATAATTACTTCTACAGGAATATGATGCTAAAGAGTTCATACATTTCAGCTACCAATCCTAAATTTATGCCTCACTTTTAGAGATTAAGGGGCTTTATAGGCCTGGATTAGCTGGAAACAGAAGATGGTGATATTTAAGATATGGCTCTTAATAGACAGGGACTGATTTCAGTGGTTGTATTTAGTGCAAGAAAATTGTCTAACCATATGGAAGATGAAACAGGACCATTTTCTTCCCCATATCTTACAGTGCTTACAGTGGAGTCTTAGACACTTAGACTTTTCAGACTCTTTTTACTTCTACATAAAATATGACTGGAAAGAAGATTATGTGAAGAAAAAATATTAATTCCAAAGTAGGCATTCTTGACTATGGTGGCATTTACATGACAGTGTATACTCTGAATTCATCTAACTGTAAAATTAAAATTGGTGAATTTTATTTTATTAAATTACACATCAATGTGGATGATTTTAAAAGTATTAATATCCAAAAGTTTTTTTTGCTGTACTACTTCAGGGTAACATAGCATCTGAGTATCTGTTCCTAAATGGAGATTCATCTGTAATTGTAACATACAGTGGTAGGTAAGAATCTAATATTTGCCCTCTTTACACAATTTAGGGGAGCACCTTTTTAACAGACTCTATAAAATTTCCCCCTTCCAATGCTATTCTCTAAATCTTCATTACTTTCACCCAGAAATATCCCCTCAACACTTTCTGTACTTCAAAAAAATTGATGCCTTTCCCTCCAAAACAAAACGTGTCTTTCTTAAATGCATTTTAACTAAAAACTGAGTGTCCACTATATGCCAGATAGTGAATTGGTCACTTTCACATAACTTTGTTTTCTTAATCTTAGTAGTAATTCTCTGAGGCACATGCTGCTATTTACAGATAAAGGAAGGGATAGCCAAAGTGAGGAATCTACAGAGGTTCAATGACATCCCAGTGTTACTAGTTCATAAGCACACAGTTTTTGAAACAAAATGATATGGGGCCCCTGACTGGTTGAAGGTTAATGCTCCAAGTAATGGTTACCTTTTTAAGAGTGATTTTCAGTGACTAAAGAGAGTAAGCCATTACAAATTTTAGGAAATAAGCTTGGCATCCATCTAAAATTTGTTTTAGCAAGTGACCTTTAATTAACTTCCAAATAATACACACAATAGGTAGATATCTACCTGATGAGATTATAAATACACAGCATGGAAGTGGGAAATTTCAATTTCTTTATATTAATTAGCCTTGTAGTTATAATGTAAAAAGGCATTTAACATAGAGAATTAATTAACAAGAAAATCAGTTTTCCAGATGCTGAAAAAAGGCCTCAGATAAAATGTACTTATTCATGTCAAATAAGCACTTATGTATAATATACACCATGATTCAAGTAACAGCATTTTTTTTAATGTTTGGTTAATGATTATATTTTTTAAATTGTTATTATTGTTTAAGGTATGTAATGCACTTTTTGTCAAAGAAAGGTGTAATCAGGGAAGTTAAAAGTGAAATATATATACATATTGATGTAGATTCTGTGCAAAGAGACTTTTATTTTTTTAATTCTAATATTCCAAAGTTCTTTGTATTCAGATTGCCTGTGGTGATTTTATGTATATTTGTTGCCAGTTTAAGCAAAATAATAGGAAAAATGAAAACCATTATTTTCTGCTTTGGTGAGATGTCCCAGAATATTCTCACTCCAGAGCACTTTGGCTTTAAGTCATACAAGTCATAACGTCTATGAAATTTATCATCATATTATTTTAAGAACACTCAAAACATATGGCTGCCCCACAGAATTTACCCTTGTATTAGTTTCTCTGTAGAATTAGGTGTACTTACCTACTTCTTCTATTCACACTAGCTTTATATTCACAGCCTTCTTTGCCATATGATGGAAATTATTATTTTTTTGGTTTGTTTTGATTTTTTAATGGAGATATAATTCACATATAACATATTCATTTCAGATGTGCAACATAATGATTTGATTCTAACAAATCATGGTGAAGTGTGAAATGAACACCATAGTAAGTCCGTCACTACACAGTCGCACTTTTTTTTCTTGTGATGAGAACTTTTAACATCTATTATCTTAGTAACATTCAAATATACAATACAGTATTATAAACTATAATTGCCATGCTGTATATTAGGTCCCATGACTTATTTATTTTATAACTAAATTTCCCCTTTCCAGACACTTTCTCCACAGTTGCAAATCAGTACTTAACATTCTACTGTAAGATGAGGCCTCTTTTTTTCCATATTAAGTTTCATCATAAGTAGAGATATGCATAAATTCCTATTTTTCAATTTGATGCTCAAATTGTCCTAGATTTGTCCAGTGGCATGTTCAAGAATCAAGGGGAAGAAAACTTTATCACTGACTTAGCTTAGAATAGCCAGCATACAGCGGCATCCTCCTGTTGCCTGGACTTGGCACACTCTCACCTCTCTGGTTATACCATCGGTGACTGTGGTGGAAACTTGAAAATAATAATCACATGAGCACCAGCAATTGGTAAATCATGCAGAATTGATACTGTTCATCTCTGAACTCCTAGATTTACTAGAGTGTTTTATAAGCATACTTTTCAAAATGAGTTTAACTCCAAAGATTTTTAAAATTATTGGTATTAGGAATGTCAAATTATAGCTGCAGCCAGATACTTGCTACATAATTTCCTCGACATGTCTGTAATGACACCAAACATGGAAAACAGAATGCTATACTATACTGGAGGAATGTGTGCTCTTGTATGTGGCTCTGTTGGCTGTTGCTCGGTAGCTACCGATATATCCCAGCAGTTTTGGCCAGAAAAGCTGAAAGAAAACAGGACTAAAATGAAACTAAAATAAAAGAGGATTCCATTCAATATCTGAGATGTGAAGATGCTGCTAATGTCTTCAACTTAATAAAAAGAAAAGGCAAACAGTTTTCAACAATATTTATAAACAATCATTTTAATATACCTATATTTTGAAAACTCATTTTAAATGAATATATATTAATGTATGTGAATCTTACTCAAATGTATCAATAATGATAGGTAATTCATAAGGTGTAAATAGAAAATAAAGAATTTCAAACACTGACTTGCATTTTGCAAAATACTTTGTTTCACTATACATAAAAATACTAGCTATGAGGATCTGTTACCTGAAAATAGTGGGCTCAGCATGATTTTTGTCCACATAATCAGTGCTTTTAAAAAAATTGTTATAATGAAACAGTGTCCTTTATTTAATGACATTATTAGCAAGTTACGATCTAAGCAACCTCTTCATTTTTACCAGATTATATCACTCTGTAATTATAGTGTATTATATCAGTGATTATATCACTCTGTAATTACAGTGTAGAAGTGCTTGCTAATGATGGAATTTGACTCCTGGGATTCATATTGTTACCACCTAACTTCAAAAATTTTTAAGTAATGAAATCAAACATTTGTACATTATACTGTTTGGTTACCAGAGTTGATGTAGGCTGATAATTTTGATGTCAGAAAATGAAACTAACTAAGACATTTTTTTGTAAAGCAGAAATATCTATGTTGCTTTCAGGAGAAACCTTAAACATAAGGGTACAGAAATGCTACAAACATTTCTTATTCAAGTATCTTATTGAAATAAGATATTGTAAACACTAACAACAAATACTGGTATACTTGCACTAAACATGCTAAAATTTTTAGGTAGGTCAGTGTTCATGTGTTTAATAGCATGGCCAAGTTGTAGTCTAATATTGTGTAGTTTTATACTTTTCATAAGATGTGAATTTTGCTGATGGACAAGATATTAGTAACCACCTGGTCTGTTCTCTTACCCCCTCCTTCTCCTGTACCTGTGCCATCAGTACCTGTGATGTACACACCTGCTCCCTGAGGATTCTGACTCACTGACAAGTTACAGTAACCACTTTCTAAGTAAAAAATTAGAAATTTTATACCAAAGATGCAGCCTTGAATAACCAAAATTAATCCAGTGTTCCAAAAGTCAAATGCCAAGCCTTTCAAAATGGTTTGGATTATCTATTTTAAGCAGTTGCTTAGTATTATGTTGTAAAACTAATTTTATGTGTTGAAATGACCCAACTACATGTATTTCCTATTAGATTATCAGCTTGATGAGGAACCTTATTCACCCTGTGATCTTCAGCAAAGATATCAGTACATAAGAATATTATTGTATGTAGACCTGCATCAGTCACCTAATATTGTGGCTGGATCTAATTGCTGAAGGAAAAAAGACAAAAGACACAAAATAAAACAACCCAGCTCATATCTGAGACAAAATTATATCTGCAAAATATGTAATACTTATATCATGTAGATAAATTTTTCAAATTAATCAGATTATTAAAAAATCTTTATTTTCATACATAAAGAGTTGTTTTGTGGTATGCTCTGTGGTTATAGAGACCTATTTCAAGTTATTTCGAAGTTTCTGAGTGAAGAAAGAAGAGATGCAGTAACTTTACTTTCCTTAAAATTATAAAAGCTTCAGTGGCCAAAGCGAGTTCTTAGAGACTCGAAACATTACATCTGCTAGTATTATGTAAGTTTGGGACACTTTTAGATTATTCCGGCATATGTATAAATATGTGCTTTTCTATTTTAATTGTTACATTCCAAATTATAAGTTGTAATAGAGTTATCTTATTTTGCATTCACATGTTAGATTTTAGAGATATAATTATAATTAGAATATTTCATTCAAGTCTTAGTTCTGGCAAATACTCCCTAACAGTCAGTGTGGCTCCAGGAGGAAAGAGGTTCCCTGCTCAGGGCAAGTTTCTTATGAATCCACTGAGATGGAAGGATGATAAGAGAAAGGGTAGGTTGGGGACTAAAAGTTTATTTCTTACAGCTCAGTCTCTCTCCTCCATCAGACTCTCCTATCCCTGGCTGCTTGGCCTCTCTCGATAAGTGCACTCCCAAGGCCTCCCTCTCTGGCCACAGCATGCTCTCCTTCCTCCACCCCTTCTGTGAGGAACTGCGTGGGTGTGACCCTGGTGACATGCAGGTGCCAGACCAACTAGGTACAGAGGGAGGAGAGAATGGCTGCTACTCTCCACCCCTTACCTGGACTGGCAATCCTATGAGGAACTGGTGGCCCTCCACAGTAAACATCACAATGGTGTGCAAACAGGTTCTTATATGCATATCACTATTAAGGCCAGCTGGGAATTATGGTTGAAATCTACCCCACAGTCGGTTTATCATTTTGAACCATAATTTCCATTCTACAAAATTTGTGCTATAGTATGTGATACATGTAAGTTCTATGCAATCTAATTATTGTTTGAAATTAAATACATGGTGTCAAATTTCTTAAAAATTGTTTTTATGCTAAAAGGATGAGGTATGCTTTCTTCAGAATGTTATTTTATGTGGGATCTCATGCCACATAATTTTAACAGCAGAACTATATTCATGTACAGGTTTTGAAATCAAATACCTGGTACAACCGACAGTCACCACCAACCACAAAAACAAATAAGTAAATATAAGGATTGGTAGATTGAATTTCATTCATGAAGGAGAAAGCATGAGAGAGTATCAAAAATCAAAATCATAAAATTATTCATTAAAGTTAAAAAACTTGAATGCATAACCGGATTTACGTTAAAGAATTTTTATTTTATTTTGTTTCATCTGTTATGTTTGTTCTCCACCACTTAGCTATAGCACCCTTTTCTGGATCCAATTTTTCCCAAGGATGGCCTCTTAGTTATTTATATGTACCAAGAGAGAAAACAAGTAACCATCCTGTAGCTACAGAAAGAATAGCAATTCTGAAATGTTTGGTGAATAATAGAAATATTTGAAAATATACTGAGTTTACAAAAAACAAAAACAAAGCTGCAAAATGCTTCAGCTATGAAGTGGTATTTATTATCAAGAGTCTTTCTTGATATATATATATAAAGAACAAGGTATTTAAATTTTGAGGAAAGGCATTTACTACCCAGAATGAAATCAGTTTTATAACTCACAGGCTGCTTTAATCTGTCACAGCAAGGAAGGATGATAATTATGTATTACAGATAGTTAAAGGTGTGGTTTTAAAAACAATTATTTGAGTTACGATGAATCGGGAAGGTTAAATAGTCTCATGACCCATCCCATCCATTATCTTTGGAACAATAGTACTAGACAGTTATATGTCATAATAATAAATAGTCTCCTCAGTCAACAATGTAAAACTGTATTTTTCATCAAGATCACTAACTAGCAGGTATTGAACATTTAGTGGAAACTTAACTCTGATGGGTATTGACCCTGTAAAGATTACAATTTAAATACAGATGCTTTCCCATATGACAGATAGTGTAGTCATTCATGTCAGATGGAGTGAATTTGTCTCACACAGGTGCTCTGTATAAAATCTGAAAAATGAGTTTTAGTTTTCAATCATTATATATCTAATGGGTATATACTTGCTACAGAGTGGAATAGATAATTACACATGTTCAATGTAAATATATCCAAGAATGATAGGAATTAGGGCTTTATAAAACTGTTGAATAATCTGCAAAATGTTAAGGTAAAAATCATTAAATCACCGAAAATCTAAAACATCTGGGCAATCCTTGCTCTTGGACACTGCAAACACAAACCACCTCCAACAATATGATAAGATCGTCTTTTCATGAATGTGGCAGGACACATTATTCAGGCCTTTCTTGCCATATCTGACTCTGACATTACCCTGCACCCTGAACATGGTTCTAATGTAAAGAAACTCTTAATCTCTGTTTTAGCTGTTCTATGAACCCTAGCAATGTCTTCAACCAATTTAACTACTCATGCCAGAAGTACATATCCTTCTCAGTCATCAGTAGCATACTGAAGGCTAAAATAAATATGGCCAACATCTGTTGAGTACAAGGACCAAGGACTGCTCAAATTTTTAAATTGTATTAGCAGATTCAACAATCAAAATGAGCATAAGAGCTACATATCATTGTTATCTTCACTTGACAGATGAGAGAATAAAATACATAAAGTTTAAGATTCCTCCTAAAAGAAATAAAGATAGAAGCTGTAATTCAGAATTCAAATCCAAGCAGTTTGATTCTTGATCCAGCAATGCTAATGCCTCATAGTCTCTCAGTTAATACTGTAGTAACATGAAATGATAATGTCCCTTCATTTATCCTCAGTGTATCAAATACCTAGATCCTTTATGCCATTTCTAGATTGAAAAATTTAATAAAATACATATTTCATTATCAAACTGAAGCACCCTCATGTGTGTTAACATATATGCAAATGTCCTCAAAGACAACTTTTTTCTTTTTCTTTTTTTTTAAGGTATTATTGATATACACTCTAATGAAGGTTTCACATGAAAAAAACAATGTGGTTACTACATTTGTCGATATTATCAAGTCCCCACTCATACCCCAATTCAGTCACTGTCCATCAGTGCAGTAAGATGACACAGATTCACTCTTTGCCTTCTCTGTGCTACACTGTTTTCCCTGTGATTCCCCACACCGTGTGTACTAAACGTAATACCCCACAATCCCCTTCTCCCGCCCTCCCACACCCCTCTCCTTTGGTAACCACTACTTCTTTCTTGGAGTCTCTGAGTCTGCTACTATTTTGTTCCTTCAGTTTTGCTTCATTGTTATACTCCACAATTGAGGGAAATCATTTGGCACTTGTCTTTCCCCACCTGGCTTATTTCACTGAGCATAATATCCTCCAGCTCCAACCATGTTATTGCAAACGGTAGGATTTGTTTCCTTCTTTTGGCTGAATAGTATTCCATTGTGTATATGTACCACCTCTTCTTTATCCATTCATCTACTGATGGACACTTAGGTTGCTTCCATATCTTGGCTATTGTAAAAAGTGCTGCAATAAACATAGGGGTGCTTATGTCTTTTTGAATCTGAGAAGGTGTATTCTTTAGGTAAATTCCAAGGAGTAGGATTCCTGGGTCCAATGGTATTTGTATTTTTAGTTTTTTGAGGAACCTCCATTTTGCTTTCCACATGGTGGAACTAGCTTATATTCCCACCAGCAGTGTAGGAGGATTTCCCTTTCTCGGCATCCTTGCCAGCATTTGTTGTTCTTAGTCTTTTGGATGGTGGCCATCCTTACTGGTGTGAGGTGATATCTCATTGTGGTTTTAATTTGAATTTCCATGATGATTAGTGATGTGGAGCATCTTTTCATATGTCTGTAGGCCATCTGAATTTCTTCTTTGGAGAAATGTCTCTTCATATCCTCTGCCCATTTTTTAATTGGGTTATTACCTTTTGGGTGTAGAGGCATGTAAGTTCTTTATATATTTTGGATGTTAACCCCTTGTCGGATATGTCACTTACAAATATATTCTCCCATACAGTAGGATGCCTTTTTGTTCTGTTGATGGTGTCCTTTGCCCTACAGAAACTTTTTAGTTTGATGTAGTCCCATGAGTTCAAATCTGCTTTTGTTTCCCTTGCTCGAGGAGAGGCATCCAGGAAGACGTTGCTCATGCTTACGTTCAGGAGATTTTTGCCTATGTTGTCTTCAAAGAGTTTTATGGTTTCATGACTTACATTCAGGTCTTCGATCCATTTTGAGTTTACTTTTGTGTATGGGGTTAAACAATAATACAGTTTCATTCTCTTGCATGTAGCTGTTCAGTTTTGCCAACACCAGCTGTTGAAGAGGCTGTCATTTCCCCCTTGTATGTCTGTGGCTCCTTTATCATATATAATTGACCACATATGGTTGGGTTTATATCAGGGTTCTCTAGTATGTTTCATTGGTCATTAGGTCTGTTCTTGTGCCATTACCAAATTGTCTTGGGTACGGTGACTTTGTACTAGAGCTGGAAGTTGGGGACCATAATCCCCCCAGCTTTATTCTTCCTTCTCAGGATTGCTTTGGCTATTTGGGGTCTTTTGTGGTTGCATGTGAATTTTAGAATGATTTTCTCTAGTTCTTTGAAGAATGCTATTGGTATTTTGATCGGAATTGCAATGTATCTACAGACTGCTTTAGGCACGAAAGCCATTTTCACATTATTAATTATTCCTATCCAAGAGCACGGAATGTGTTTCCATTTATTGGTGTCTTCTTTAATTTCTCTCATGAGTGCCTTGTAATTTTCAGAGTATAGGTCTTTCACTTCCTTGGTTAGGTGTATTCCTAGGTATTTTATTCTTTTTGATGCAACTGTGAATGGAATTGTTTTCCTGATTTGTCTCTCTGCTTGTTCATTATTAATATACAATAATGACACAGATTTCTGCATATTAATTTTGTATCCCGCAACTTTGATGAATTCAGATATTATATCTAGTAGTTTTGGAGTGGATTCTTTAGGGTTTTTTTATGTACAATATCATGTCATCTGCAAACATGGACAGTTTAACTTCTCCCCTGCCAATCTGGATACCTTTTATTTCTTTGTGTTGTCTGATTGTTGTGTCTAGGACCTCCAGTACTATGTTGAATAGAAGTGGGGAGAGTGGGCATCCTTGTCTTGTCCCCTATCTTAAAGGAAAAGCCTTCAGCTTCTCACTATTTAGTATAATGTTGGCTGTGGGTTTGTCATATATGGTCTTTATAATGTTGAGGTACTTGCCCTCTATACTCATTTTTTTGAGAGTTTTTATCATGAATGGGTGTTGAATTTTGTCAAATGCTTTTTCAGCATCTATGGAGATGATCATGTGGTTTTGTCCTTCTTTTTGTTGATGTGGTGGATGATGTTGATGGATTTTTGAATGTCTTACCATCCTTCATTCCATGAATAAATCCTACCTGATCATGATGGATGATCCTTTTGATGTATTTTTTAATTCGGTTTGCTAATATTTTGTTGAGAATTTTTGCATCTATATTCATAAGGGATATTCATCTGTAGTTTTCTTTTTTTCTGTTGTCTTTGCCTGGTTTTGGTATTAGAGTGCTGCTGGCCTCATAGAATGACTTTGGAAGTATTCCCTCTTCTACTCCTTGGAAAACTTTAAGGAGGATGGGTATTAGGTCTTCACTAAATGTTCGATTAAATTCAGCAGTGAATCCATCTGGTCCAGGCATTTTGTACTTAGGTAGGTTTTTGATTACCAGTCCAATTTCATTGTTGGTAATTGGTCTGTTGAGATTTTCTGTTTCTTTCTGGGTCAGCCTTGGGAGGATGTATTTTTCCAGAAAGTTGTCCATTTCTTCTAGGTTATCCAGTTTGTTAGCATATAAGTTTTTCATAGCATTCTCTAATAGTTCTTTGTATTTCTGTGCTGTGCATAGTGATTTTTTCTTTCTCATTTCTGATTCTGTTTATGTGAGTAGACTCTCTTTTTTTCTTGATAAGTCTGGCTGGGGTTTATCTATTTTGTTTATTTTCTCAAAGAACCAGCTCTTGCTTAAGTTGATCCTTTATATTGTTTTATTCTTCTCGATTTTACTTATTTATGCTCTGAACTTTATTATGTCCCTTCTTCTACTGACTTTGGGTCTCATTTTTTTCTTCTTTTCCCAGTTTCGTTAATCGTGAGTTTAGACTGCTCATATGGGAATGTTCTTTCCTGAAGTATGCCTGTATTTCAATACAGTTCCCTCTTAGTACAGCCTTCGCTGCATCCCATAGATTTTGCAGTGTTGAATTATTGTTGTCGTTTGTCTCCATATATTGCTTGATCTCTGTTTTTATTTGGTCATTGATCCATTGGTTATTTAGGAGTAAGTAATTAAGCCTCCATGTGTTTGTGGGATTTTTCATTTTCTTTGCTTAATTCATTTCTAGTTTCATTCCTTTGTGGTCTGAGAAGCTGGTTGGTACAATTTCAATGTTTTTTAATTTACCGAGGCTCTTTTGGTGGCCTAGTATATGATCTATTCTTGAAAATGTTCCATGTGCACTTGAGAAGAATGTGTATTCTTCTGCTTTTGGGTGTAGAGTTCTGTAGATGTCTGTTAAGTCTGTGTGTTCTATTGTGTTGTTCAGTGCCTCTGTCTCCTTACTTATTTTCTGTCTGGTTGATCTGTCCTTCAGAATGAGTGGTGTGTTGAAGTCTCCTAGAATGAATGCTTTTCATTCGATTTGCCCCTTTAATTCTGTTAGTATTTGTTTCACATATGTAGGAACTCCGGTGTTGGGTGCATAGATATTTATAATGGTTATAACTTCTTGTTGGATTGACCCTTTTATCATTATGTAATGTCCTTCTTTGCCTCTTGTGACTTTCTTTTTTTGAAGTCTATTTTGTCTGATACATGTACTGCAACTCCTGCTTTTTTCTCCGTATTAGTTACATGAAATGTCTTTCTCCATACCTTCTCTTTTAGTCTGTGTATGTCTTTGGGTTTAAAGTGAGTCTCTTGAAGGCATCATATAGTTGGGTCTTGTTTTTTATCCATTCAGTGACTCTGTGTCTTTTGACTGGTGCATTCAGTCCATTTACATTTAGGGTGATTACCGATAGGTATGTACTTACTTGCATTGCAGGCTTCAGGTTCGTAGTTACCAAAGGTTCAAGGTTAACTTCCTTACTATCTAAGAGTCTAACTTAACTCACTTAAGATGCTATTACAAACACAATCAAAAGGTTGGTTTTTTGTTTTTTGTTTTTTCCTCATTTTTTTTCTTCCTCCTCCATTCTTTATATATTAGGTATCATATTCTGTACTCTTTGCCTATCCCTTGATTGACCTTGGGGAGTTTTAATTTAATTTTGCATTTTCTTAGTAATTAGCTGTTCTATTTTCTTTACTGTGGTTTTATTACCTCTGGTGACAGCTATTAAACCATAGGAGCACTTCCATCTATAGCTGTCCCTCCAAAATGCACAGCAGAGATGGTTTGTGGGATATAAATTCTCTCAGCTTTTGCTCATCTGTGAATTGTTTAATCCCTCCTTGAAATTTAAATGATAATCTGCTGGATAAAATAATCTTGGTTCAAGGCCCTTCTGCTTCATTGCATTAAATACATCATGCCACTCCCTTCTGGCCCGTAAGGTTTCTGCTGAGAAGTCTGATGATAGCCTGATGGGCTTTCCTTTGTATGTGATCTTATTTCTCTCTCTGGCTGTTTTTAAAAGTCTGTCCTTATCCTTGATATTTGCCATTTTAATTACTATATGTCTTGATGTTGTCTACCTTTGGTCCCTTGTGTTGGGAAATCTGTCAGCTACATGGCTTGAGAAACTATCTTCTTCCCCACATTGGGGAATCACCTCCACAAAGACGCTTTCTATCCCTTTTTCTCTCTTCTTCTTCTTCTGGTACCCCTGTAATGTGAATATTGTTGTGTTCAGATTGGTCACACAGTTCTCTCAATATTCTTTCATTCTTAGAGATCCTTTTTTCTCTCTATGCCTCATCTTCTTTGTATTCATCTTCTCTATTTTCTATTTCATTTATCATTTCCTCCACCATATCCAATCTGCTTTTAATACCTTCCATTGTGGTCTTCAATGATTGGATCTCTGACCGTAATTCATTCCTGAGTTCTTGAATATCTTTCCGTACCTCCATGAGCATGTTAATCATTTTTATTTTGCACTCCCTTTCAAGTAGATTCATGAGGTCCATATCATTTAAATCTTTCTCAGGAGTTGTATTCATAATTTTACTCTGGACCAGGTTCCTTTGGCAGTTCTTATTTGTGTATGGCACCCTCTAGTGCCCAGAAGCTCTTCTCTCTAGAGCTGCTCAGGCCCTGAAGCAATGTTGGGGATTGCAGGGAGTGGTATTGGGGTCTTGTGGGAGGAAAGAGCTGTTTCCTGGTTCATGGCTGCTGTGCCTGTCTCCACTGCCTGAACCAGTGGGCTGAGCACACAGCTATAAGCCTCTGTGCTTTGCGTTTTTAGTTGCTGTAGACAGATATTCCCTCTGGCTGGCCTAACGCCTGGGTAGGGTTTCACAATTTGCAAGCCCAGTGGGGCTGGCCAGGAGAAAAGTGCAGTAGTCTGCCTGTCATGGAAGGGGTTCTTGGAGCTGTGTAGGCAGCCAGGGAGCTGAAGCACCTGAAGCAACTGAACATGAAGAAAGATTAGCTTAAGTATCTCCCTGAGAAATTTTCCAGTTTAAATTCCCTTTGTTGAATTTGCACTGTTTTGTCTTTGTAAAAAGTAAAAAGAGGCAAAGACAGCCAGCTTGCATTAGAAGATCGTGAAAGCTCCCAATCTGCTGGGCAGAATGCACCTGGACAATTTTGTCTACCTGTCCTTTCTCCTGAGCAGTAAGCTCTGTGCCATCCTTGCCCCTTTAGCAGCCCTCTTGCTAAGGGCTTCTTTGTTAGGAAGTCTCTCAGACTGCCTGCCTTTCTTTTGTCCTAGAGCAGCTGGATTTGGATCCCTGCTTTCCACAAGCACCTGGAATCTTAGTCTCTCCAGGAATTCTGCCTCTTAGCTTTCCAACCCCCTAATTATGAGAATATTATGCAAGCACCATGAAATGTAGGTTTGTGCTCCCAGAGCAGATCTCCAGAGTTAGGTATTCAGCAGTTCCAGATCTCCACTCCCTCCCTTCTCTGTTCCTCTTCCTCCTGTTGGTGAGCTGTGGTGGGGGAAGGGCTTGGATCCCACAGGACCACAGTTTTAGTAGGTTACACTTTCCATGAGGTCTGCTCTTATCTCCAGGTGTATGCAGTTTGTTGCAGTCCTCTTTCCTGTTGCTCTTTCAAAAGTAGTTGTATTAGTTATATTTCATATTGTATGCGGTTTTAGGAGGAAGCCTCTGTCTCACCTCTTACTGCCATCTTTAATCCAATCCCTCAAAGACACCTTTTAAAAGAACATGTTCACTGCTGCATCTGGAAATTTGTACCATTTGAGCACCTTCACTTGTCTCACCCCACATCCTCACAATGAGTAAAAACACCAATTTCTGGCTACTAAATTTTATTATTTTCCTCTCTCTCAAAAAATGCTTGTGTTTCTAAAATATGAGTATTCAGTTTTGAAATGGTAATATTTTAAATATTTTTACATCCAAATGTGTGATATGTGGAAAAGGATTGTGACATTTAAGAAAATTAACAAAAGAACAATATAAAATGAAAACAAATTATATATTACAATACAATATAGTGAAACAAGTAATGATGTTTAGTTTATTAAATTTTATTTTACTCTAGTGCAGTGATACCATGTTTCATTCTGTTCAGACATATGTGTCATTGTGTAATGAAATTTTAAAATTGAATATTTTATACAATATGAATTGGGAACTGAACCTGAAGAAAGACTAGACAAAGTAGCTCCCTGAGAAATTTTCCAGTTTAAATTCCCTCTGTTGAATTTGCATTGTTTTGTCTTTGCAAAAAGCAAAAAGAGGCAGACAGCCAACTTGCATTAGATTCTTCTAGATAAAATCAAGAGACCTGTTCATCAAAAGTTCCAAATTCACGTACCTGTCAAAATGTTAATAAAGCTTACTAGCCAAGATAATACTTTTCATCATTTTGAGTTTCCTTTAAGAATTGCACAAGAGTCACCTATTTCATTTTATATCTGATGTTGCTTCACTCAAGAATATGTTTGTTTCCTGTTTTTTCTTCATTTTATGAAGCCAAATGTAGAGAGTAGCAAACCTTTAAATTACATATGCTATATCGTAATCCCCAGCAATACAGTTTTTCTCAATTAATTCCAACTTGCAGCAACAGGTTCTTAAAATAGTATTTTATATTAGATGTGTATATGGCTACAGACTGACCATGTGGACATATCATACATGCTTACTTGCTTTTCTGATATTTTAATACTAAACGTAGAGAGTACAAAAATAAAAATAATTTATTATGTTTATCTGCTAACAATTTGCATTTGTTACTAAGTGTGAAGTATCTACATAAACATTCTTCAGATTGTGGTTTTGTGTGCAGCAATGTGTGTGAGAGAGAGAGAGAGAGATAGAGAGAGGGGTGGGAAGGGAAGAGAAGAGACCTAAACTTAGAATTCAGTTCTGTAAGAGTTATCTTCTGCAAATCAAATCTGGAGAAGAATCCATGAAAAGTTTGCATATATGCATTTTAAGTTGTTGCTTATCCACCTAAGTAATTCTAACAGAGCCAAGTGAACATGGTGTATTATTTTGTTAGTAACAGTGCTTTTTTAATGGTTCATAATATTCTTTCCCTCTCTTTCTCTCTTTTTTAATGATCTTTTTTTGTTGGCTAATTATTAAAGAGACAGAAGAATTGGAAAAATAGCAATGCTGAAACATACTGTTAATGACCTATTTCACATTAACTTCTACTGTAGGATCTCTTCATATATTATTTTTCAAAGAATCATTTAAAAAGTGGTAATTTGCATTGTGTCAGCTACATAGTTCTTTCTGAAAATGCCAGCAGAAACCCAATGTAATAAAGTGTTAACAAACTTCAGCTGTATTATTTTTTTTAACACAATGTTAATTTTTCTGTAAAAGGACATAATAGAAATGAAAGGAATCAAGGTTATTATCTAGTCCAAAACTTTCATTATTTCAACAATGAAACTGAAAAGCAGGGAACTTAACAACACTAATTCAAGGTCACACAGCAAGTAGGTGGCTCCTTCAAGAAGGCAGAACTTGAAGATGAGCGGTTTAAAGCTTTTCTCTCTTTCTGCTGCTTCCCTAATTCTTGGCACTCATGGTCACAAACAGGTTAATTTTATAAATTTGGCTATTTTGTTCACATTAAGTAAATTGTGGGTCTGGAAAATAAGCCAAAATTAAATACAGGAAAGAATTATATCAGTAAGTTGTTATTGAATAGTGATTTTCTTCAACACTGAATACTGATTATATTATCCAACTATACCAAGTTTTTTAAAAAGTCAAGCATTCTTGTTAAATTAATAATGCAGGATTACAAGTATCAGGTTATGTGTACATAAAAATGAATGCAGAAGCAGAATTCATGGGTTAATGCTAAAATGACCGTAGTCACATGGAGCTTTAGAAATAAATAAACATATAATTTAGGAAAGCATTATTTGGTTAGAAAATGTAGAGGTAAAGCATTCTATTTAAATAGATATATCTGATAACAGAAAGAACACAAATTTTGGAATCACTATAATAATAATAACAAAAATCTGAAATAAAGATAACTTTAAAAATGTACATATTACACAAAATTTTTTTACTAGTCACCAATAGTAAATACCCATAAATGAAAATCTTGTCATACCTTATTAAAAATGTGCCTAAATCAAACAAAAATAATTTAGAAATAATCTATAATATAGAGCCAGTTCATGAAATTCAGGCTGTTGAAAATTTTCTCAGTTGTTTTGTACTGTCTTCTGAGGGAGTCAGAGTTCTCTTCACTCTACTTAGTTTGTTGCAATGGGCATAAAGTACTTAAGATGAAATAAATTCAGTTTCATTAGCATAAGTTTTTCATCTATGTAAATAATAGTCAATTAAGACTCCCTCCAACCCATCTCTTACCAGTTCAGGGGAATTTGACCTGCTTATCATGTGTTCATATAATAAACATGCTAAATAAACTGGAGATTCATCACCTGTGGTATTTATATAAGAAGTTGAATTCCTAATGGTATATCAGCTGCTTGCAATCTACATCAAAAAATCATGTGTGAAAATGACAGCCTCTAGCAAAGCACAGAGGCTACATTATGATGAAGAAGAATAGTTTCTGGTTGCTCATTTACCCTCCTTTCCATGCTTCAGAGATGGACTAAAATAGTAGATTTATACATTTATATGTGCCCAACCATGAGACTTTCAGTAGAGGTGTTGGAAAGGTTTCACTCTCTGAAGCATTGACTACTCCTTGAATTCTTGTTAGTGACTGCTTTATATACTTCTTCTCTATTTTGATTCAGATTATTTTTGACATGTATCCTCTCATAAATTGCTTTCCTAAAAGCTCTGCTTCTCTAACATGAAAAAGAAAAACAACCAAAACAAACAAAAAGCATTTTCATCCATTCTGTCACAATAAGCTGTATGACCTTAGGCAAGAATATGATTTCAAAATAGTGTTATGTCAGTACTTCACCTAAAGCAAAGGACCTTCTGAGCCTATTCAAATTCAAATAGTCTAGGTAGAGGCTGAAATAATGACCATTTGCTACATAATTAATAATATCTTGCACACAGATGGCTGACTTGGACTTCAGAATAAGTGTTCAATGATGTAATTATTTAGTCTTACTGACATGATAGTAATACAGATCAGACTCTCAAATTCAGAAACTTTTCACAAGATTGTATCCTTCATAGGTATGTTTTCTTCCAAAAGGGACAATTGACATTTAATATTTTTAATCTGTTATAAATTTCTTTAAAGAAATAATAGCACGAATTTCACAGGTAATTTTCTGTAATTAAACTGAAGTGTATACATCATTAGAGCAGTGTATTAAAGTGAAAAGTGAATATATGTTAGCTCATTATTTCATACCTAATAGATATAGTATAGTAACTGTAGTCTAAAATCTTGGACAGGTTACATGATCCATGATCCAACTTAGATTACTCTCATATTCACTCTGAAATTTGAAGTTTAGGGGATTGCCATAAATCCACTTTCTCTATATCAAGAATCAAACCAGAGATAACCCTTAGAAGACATCTACATTTGTCCAGACAGTAGATTTGGGTATGTTTTATTACTGTTCTTTACTTTAGAGAAAGGGTAAAAAAAAGCACATGGAATAGGGTAAATCCAACTGGGAATCTTTGGAAAAATACAGATGACTGGACCCCATCTCATTTACAACCTCTCCATCTGTAAAAAAAAAAGGTAATAACAGAGTTATCTAATTAAGAGACTGTACAGATTACGGGGCTAATTCAAATAAGTAACTGGTCCTGTACTAAGCATTCATTGTGTTAGTTATACTGGTGGCTGCTGTTATTAATGTTGCTTCACTCTGAATTTTGAGAATCATTTGCCTGTTGTCTACTAAGCTTTAAAAATAACAAAATAATGTTTCAGAACCAGTAATAGCTTTATCATACACATACATATTTTTAAGTTATTTCTAAGTTACTTTAGGTCATTGACTGATGATTATTCCAGGGAAAATGGAGATCATCTACAAAATGATGCATTCTTTTTACAATTAGCAAAGGTTATTGCTCATTCTAGACATTTTATTTACAGACCCAGACTTCAAAACTAAAGTGTTGTTTGTCTTGGTTTGTATTATTATCTACTGAATATGACTAGAAAGAAATTGGAACATGAATTTCAGAATTTGCTAGAGTTTTCATTTTTAATGATCAGTGCAAAAGTTACTATTTTCACTCAAATGGCAAGTTAGATTATTTCATTTTATTATTCTATAGAACAATATTTATCTCATAAAACCTCTTAGTACTTACAGCTGGGAATAACTTGATAAAAACGATTTATCTTTATCGTTTCATTTCAAAAATACTCATCTGGCACCTGTAAATAAATAGCAAATTGCTAAAATATTATACACTTTGTCTTATGCTGACAGTTCAGTAATGGACTATATATGTTTTAAATTAATGTGCTTAAGATATTGTCAGTTAAAACTATCAGTTCTTCAATTAATAGGGTAAGAATAATTTCAGTAAGAGATGTAAAAATTTAAACAGTGGGCTGCTTTTTTTATGTATGGGTATGCACAATTCTCTTTTAAAACTGGGATTTTCTTCATCTCATCTTCATCTATTCTAAATTTACTTATCATGTCAATCTGCTCAATTCCCTTGTTAACATAAGAAATGTGAAATATAGAAGAACATACAATTTTGAAGAGCGTAAGAGCATAAGAAAGTCCTTAAATTGTTAACACTCAGCTTCTGGCTATAAAGTTACATTAAATAATTACCAGTGAATTGCAGCCACAAGCTCTTCCAGAGTGTTCAGTAGAAATGTACTTCTCTTATTCTTCTATCTTCCAAAAAAGTTTACTGTAGAGTACTCACTCATTACCATCAAATCAACTATTTTACTTCATTTAACAATATCTCAAAACTAAAAGTCATGTATGAGGGGAGAGATTAGAGCATAAAAATTTCATATAACTGCCAAATTTCACAAAGTAGAAATGACTGGGATCTTGTCAAGAGTTAACTGATTGAAAATCCCCTAATTTTCTATTTTAGTGAGTTATATTTTATTTACCCCTTCTTGCTTAAGTTCTTTACTGATCCTCACAGGATCAGTACTCAGATTTGACTCTAGTCTTACTCAGGGGTAGCAGATACACAGTAAATTAACATAAAGAGAAGTAAAACTTTTCCTCATTTTTTTTATAGATAAAATTCTACTTCGTTCTCCAATCCCCTGCCTTTGCAAGGAATCTGAAAACACCCTAGTACCGAGCAAAAAGCTAAAGTTTCCCTACTCTTATTCTTCCTTTATACTTCTTTCAGTGCTTGCTGCCTGAGTCTTGTCATCCTTTTTGACATATCTGTTTTGGAAGTTTCTCCCAGACTGCTCATCATTGATTCCTTCCCCCAACTCCCTGCCATTTACAATGAGCACACCAATATCAATTAGTCTAGAGCTGCTTGTTATTTTTTGACCTTTAAAAAGGCCAAGTCCTCCCATTTATTTGTTTCAGCTGTGTACTTGACAATATTGTTTTCTTCATAGAGGGTCATGGTTTGATTCTGATTTGATAACTGAGACATTTTCCTCTCAATTTTGTAACAATGAATTTTTGACAATTCCAATTTATTATGTGCACATGCTCCTTGGCTTGAGCTCCCTCTACAACCATTTATAATTTTATTCTGAATTATAGTCATGCTTAGGAATTATTTTGAAAATATTTACCTCTGCCCAAATTTTACTCAAACACTGCACCATTCTTCTACATTCTCACATTACCAGGGTCACACACTCTCATAGCTTCTGCATAGTCTGCTCTTTACTATCTTTAGAAAACTAAAGATTTGAATAAATGATTTGACTTATAATCAAAGAGAACAAAATGTTCTCCATTCATTGAGAATACTTCCAGATGCAAATTTTTGTTAATATTTTACTTGTGACAAAAAACAAAGTTCACTCCAAAACTACTATATCTAGTATCTGAATTCAGCAAAGTTGCAGGATGTAAAATTAATATACAGAAAATTGTTGCATTCCTATACACTAATGATGAACTAGCAGAAAGAGAAATCAGGAAAACAATTCCATTCACAACTGCATCAAAAAGAATAAAATACCTAGGAGTAAACCTAACCAAGGAAGTGAAAGACCTATACTCTGGAAACTACAAGACACTCATGAAAGAAATTAAAGAAGATACCAATAAATGGAAACACATCCCGTGCTCATGGATAGGAAGAATTAATATTTTCAAAATGATCATTCTGCCTAAAGCAATCTACAGATTCAATACAATCTCCATCAAAACACCAACAGCATTATTCAGTGAACCAGAGAAAATAGTTCTAAAATTCATATGGAACCACAAAAGACCCTGAATAGCAAAAGCAATCCTGAGAAGGAAGAATAAAGCTGGGGGAATACACTCCCTGACTTCAAGCTCTACTACAAAGCCACAGTAATCAAGACAATTTGGTACTGGTACAAGAACAGACCCATAGACCAATGGAACAGACTAGAGAGCAAAGAGATGAACTCAAGCATATACGGTCAATTAATATATGATAAAGGAGCCATGGACATACAATGGGGAAATGACAGCCTCTTCCACAGCTGGTGTTGGCAAAACTGGGCAGCTACATGTAAGAGAATAAAACTGGATTATTGTTTAACCCGATACACAAAATTAAACTCAAAATGGATCAAAGATCTGAATGTAAGTCATGAAACCATAAAACTCTTAGAAGAAAACATACACAAAAATCTCTTAAATATAAACATGAGCAACTTTTTCCTGAATGCATCTCCTTGGGCAAAGGAAACAAAAAATGAACAAATGGGGACTACATCATGCTGAAAATCTTCTGTACAGCAAAGGACACCATCAGCAGAACAAAAAGACATCCTACAGTGTGGGAGAATATATTCATAAATGACATATCCAATAAGGGGTTGACATCCAAAATATATAAAGGGCTCACCCACCTCAACAAATCAAAAGCAAATAAGCCAATTAAAATATAGGCAGAGGAGCTGAACAGACACTTCTCCAAAGAAGAAATTCAGATGGCCAACAGGCACATGAAAAGATGCTCCACATTGCTAACCATCAGAGAAATGCAGATTAAAACCACAATGAGATATCACCTCACACCAGTGAGGATGGCCAACATCCGAAACACAAACAACAACAAATGTTGGCAAGGATGTGGAAAACGGGAACCCTCCTACACTGCTGGTGGGAATGTAAACTAGTTCACCATTGTGGAAAGCAATATGGAGGTTCTTCAAAAAACTCAAAATAGAAATACCATTTGACCCAGGGATTCCACTCCTATGAATTTACCCTAAGAATGCAGCAGCCCAGTTTGAGAAAGACATGTACACCCCTATGTTTATCACAGCACTATTTACAATAGCCAAGAAATGGAATCAACCTAAGTGTCCATCAGTAGATGAATGGATAAAGAAGATGTGGTACATATACACAATGGAATATTATTCAGCTATAAGAAGAAAACAAATCCTACCATTTACAACAACATGGATGAAGCTAGAGGGTATTATGCTCAGTGAAATAAGCCAGGCAGAGAAAAACTGGTATCAAATGATTTCACTCATATGTGGAGTATAAGAATAAAGCAAAAACTGAAGGAACAAAACAGCAGCAGACTCACCGAACCCAAGAATAGACTAACAGTTACCAGGGAATAAGGGGCATTATGATTAGCACACATAACATAGGGGGCATCACTTGGAAGGCAGTATAGCACAGAGAAGGCAAGTAGTGACTCTGTAGCATCCTACTACGCTGATGGACAGTGACTGTAATGGGGTGTGTGGTGGCAACTTGATAATGGGGGAAATCTAGTAACCACAGTGTTGCTCATGTAATTGTGTATTAGTGATACAAAAATAAAAAGTAAAAAAAAAATCTGCGGTTGTAAATAAAGGACAATTATGTGTTTATTAGAAGATAAGAATAATTACTGTAGATTAAATTTCCAAAAAGGACTCCTGTAGTTATTTAAGACTTAACCTTTAGAATAATTAATGGCTATACTGAAGGAGAAAGTTAATTTGATATAAGAAAAATATTTTCTGGTACATAAAAGTGAGCATTATGAATATTGAAGATTAAAGCAAAGAAAAATATTTAGTAATGTTTAATTTTTTATGAAAACAATGGCTCATATGTATTAAAAATTGGCTTAATATTATGGCTTCATTTATTTTAAAATTATTTTATAATTTTCACGTCATAGGATATTGTTATTCTTTTGATTTTTTCAAACATTTAAAATAAAAAATCATTCCTGATCACATATTACACAAAACAGCTCAGGTTGGCAGGCTTGATTTGGCCTTAGGGCCAGGTTGCTAATCGCTGTCCTATACAATGAGTTTCCCATTAAATAAAAAATCATGAGGCATATAAGAAAAAATACAGTCTCGAGAGACATATTAATCATCAGTTAAAAAGTCAAATATAACATATATTGGAACTATCAGAGAGGGATGAGTAATATGGAAAAGACCCTAAATTAAAAAGCAGTCATACAAGATCACATATATCATTTCAGTACAGAGATTAAAGGTATAAGAAGATACCAAATACAAATGTTAAAAATCAAAAACAGTAATAGAAATGAAGAATACTTTTGAGGGATCATTAGTAGACACAAAGCAGCTGGGAAAGAATTAGAGACTTTTAAGATAAGTAATTAGAAGTTATCCAGACTAAAAGGAAGTGAATTTAAAGAAAAAGTGTGGAAAAAACAAAACAAAACAACCAACAGAACAGAGTATCTTTGTTCTCTTTCTGTAGTCCTCTAACAAGGTGGTTAGATACTGACTCCCTGTCACATTTCATAGACCTTGACGTAAATATGCAGACTCCATGACATTTAGTAGGAATAATCAGTCATATTTCCTTTTTTGTTAAATCCCAGTGAATAGGTAGGTGCCACCATGACCAGGAATAAAAACAGTAAATTTAATATTATAGCACATACATTTACTACATATGATTGGGCTGCATAATTTTTGCAGGCCAAAACTATTCTCAGTAAACTTCAAGAAGTTTATTATATAATGACATTGTAGAATCTCCACTAAGAGAGAACATATAAAACATTTTAAAGTACATATTTTAAATGATTCCCAAGTTAAGTGGAAACTAATACTAATACACTCAAAATGATTATATTAAATTTTCAAAATTTTAGATTTTAATTGTTTTAACCTCAGGACGTATAATTTATTAAGTGAAGCCCAACTTTTCTTCTTTGAAAAACACTCTCTATATTCATATTTATTATATTTCCCTTTTGGTTCTTGTATTATAGACAAAAACCCAAGCAGGCTATTAAGTCACAGAATTGAGTTTACATTGCAGGTATTATTAATTCTATGACTTTGAGTAATTCTGAGTCTACTTTTTTCTTCTGTAAGATGAAGATTATGGACTCTGTTATATTTGTTTCTGAAAGATTTTGTGGAGACCAAATGAAATTATAAAAAGTCCTATAATTGTAAGGTGCTATTCCTACTAAGTAGTAAATTTTATCAAAAATAAATTTCCATTATCTTTAATGTCTTCTATATTATAAAAATAGAAAAGAGAAACAATTTACAGAATAGTGTAAGATCTTATTTGTAATATGCTGATCCTATTTTCATCATAAGGTTTGAATTTAGTAAGATTTTATCTTTCAGTGGTTACTTTTGATGGAAAATATACAAACATTCATTTAAATTCGGAAGCATTCACTGAAGATACATTAGGACTTGTGAAGATAGAAAAATAAATAAATAAATAAATAAATAAACACACCTGAATAACATGTGCTCCCACCTTCAAAATCACTGAACAGATTTGGGAAGCAATGATGGAGAAGATAGGTAGGTCAGTAAATAATTGTAAAAACAAGTTCATATGAAAGAATGCTAAATAAGGATATATGAAGCATACCATAATACCACTAAGTAAGCATTATTTTCAAACATTAGAACTAAAGGAATATTTCATAGAAGTTGTAAAAATTTAACTAGACTTTGAAATTTTTAAAAAACATGTAGAAGAACACATAGAAGAGTGTTAAGGGCAATCCATGATGAAAGAGTAAAGCTTTAGTGAAGGCAGGAAGTTCCAGAAGTACTTTTCTAGAGAAGAGCAGTTCTGGGACAGTTGGAGAGAAGATATGAGTTGCAGCACAATGTGAAATAGCTTCAGAGATATGGTTTGTGTCTTATTTGGTAGATGGCCGTGCAAGTCTTAGCAAGGATTATGAACATTTTTCTATAAAGAATGGAGAGCTACTGAGAATTTAAAAATCAGTATCAGGGTTCTTTTGTTTATATTTTTGATAGGTAACTCTCAAACTGGGTCCAATAAAAAACTGGCAAATGGAATATTTGGATAAAGTTAAGTGAGGAAATTATTACTATAAATTAGTTGTGACGTAATGAGATCTGAATTGTGACTTAACAGGAATATATATCTGACCAGTGTACATTGTGGAATGATGCCTGATTGGACTGGGGTAAGGCTGACAAAGAGAATATTGAGGACAGCTTTGAAATTGCATTTCAGAAAGAACATTTTAATGATATAGGAAATAAAAGGAAACTTGAGTTGAGGAGAAGAGGAGAGGAATGGTTAAAAGTATTTACTCACTTACTCACTGCACAGATATTTATACAACTCTTAATGTGTGCCAGACGTTTTATCAGGCCTTGGGGAAAGATGGTGACATATCGGGACTACTGTTAGCTGTATCTATATCTCCTATTGTATTTTGTTGCCTGAAATGGGCCAGGGAATGATTCAACAATCATATTTAATAGATGCCAGATACTCAGCATTAGGGAGCAATGTCAATAACCAGAGGCTTCACTTCTTGCTTTATTCCTGTGTTCCCATGCAACATAAAGCCTCAGGAAAGGAACTACAAAAATGGGTGTTTTGAACTCCTTTGTAAACTGCAAGTGGTAGTACAGAGCCAGATAAAATCATGGAATGAAAAACAGCCTATACTTTCATAATGTAACTCAATAATTTTTACCTGTTACATATTTTAAACCTAAATGACTCTTTGAGTTGACATTTTCCATATCTATTTTCTAAATAAAGAACTGATATCATTTTCCATCAGAAAAAAAAATCAAAACATATTTGATGGTATTATTATGAAAGCACATGGCATTACATAAAATATATATTGGGAATATAAAGTATAAAATGAGTGTTAAAAAAGGCTTAATCTTTATTGTTTGCCCTCTCAATTTTAAATTCTAACAAATAACATTAGTTCCAAATAGCATATATGTGTTAGAGTGTGTTGAATTAGTCTGTTCAAGCTATCATAACAAAATATCATAGACTGGGTGGGTTAAATGATCAACATTTATTTTCTCCCAGTTCTGGAAGCTAGATTTCTAAGATCATGGTTCCAGTGATTTGATTTCTAGTGAGAGCTCTCTTTCTTGACTTGCAGACAGCCACCTCTTCTCTCTGCATTCTCACATGGCCTTTCCTGGGTGTGTACATGCACACACACACATACATAGACACATCTTTTAAATAGTGTGTTATATACTGATGACAATTGTATTTCATTGTTATTCCTAGAAGGACAGTAAATATAAAATTGGACTTTTAAAATTTTCTTCATCATAAGATTGGAAATTAAGCATGTTTTCCTAAACTCAACTTTCAACTATTGATAAGTGATCATACTACACTATAATGGTGTGTATGCCCAGGTCTTCACGGATCTTCCCATAACAATGCAAAGTAAAGACATGCTGACTCTTCTTCCTCATGTAGCCTCTGACACAGTGGGGACCTGAACGGTTCACAAAGGCAATTAGTTATAAAGGCAGCAGGCAGCATTGTATGCCATCAACAGTGCTCATTTTAGAAGTTCATTAATTTATACTTTTCTTTGTTTTTCCAATTAGAATGGTTTACCTGAGAAGAAAAGATAGGCATTTAAATTGAGACAAAGCCAAATGTAAAATTTAGATGTTAGCTCATTGTCAGTCTGAGATCAATGAAGCATCATCTAAAAAAGTATTCAGAGAAAGCAGAAGGCAAGAAGGAGAAAGCAAGATGCAAAAAACAAAACCCTACACCTTTACTAAATTCAGCAACAAGAAGCCAAAAGAAAGTCAAAATCTATAGTCAGAAGGCAAGCACAGAGGTCTGACTTTAGCAATGAAGTTACTTCTGACAAATTTCCTTAGGTTACAAGAGTGAAACAGTTGTCTTAGAATCAGTCCTGTCAATAGTCATATACAACTACGATGACAATAATAGTATAACATGATTGGATCTGGTGCTGAGCCAGATACTTTCTGTCTAATCCAAAAGACTAAAAGTAACAACTGAGAGTAAGAGCCACTATGTGCCCTGCATTCAGTGATTCATGAACTCCTGAGTGTCACTACCCTGAACTAAAACCTCACACCTTAGTTTTCTCATTTCAGCAGATTTGTACTCTAGACACTCACTTCCTGTTATTGATACAGAGTATTGATATTGGAACAGATGTAGAAAGTCCTCTGGGGGATCTTAGTGTTTGTGTAGTCATTTCTTTCTTAGGAGGAAGGATAGATCATTGAGTAGTTGCCAGCCCGAAAGCAAGCTAAAGAGGATCCAAGAGAATGTCTTAATAGTTTGGGGAAAGTTTGTGGAAGGACAGACTGACTCCTAAATCCTTGAGTAACTGCTGTTCAGTTACCATGCTTAGAACCATTCAGTGTGGTACAGAACTGGGAAAGGGCTTAGACATGAATGATATAATGGTATATCCCGGTAGAGAAGGGAAGGTACCACACCTTCAAGATCATAGTGTATGAAAGGTATGGAATGTGGAACCCATAGCTGCATACAAGTTCCTGAAGTGGGCATTACAGTAGGTACCCAGAGACTGGGGTCTGCAACTTTTCCTGTGACAATCACACCATGGTACAAAATGTAAGCACAAGAATGAAAGAAGCTTAGTGGCCACAGGGAATAGAAAGGAACTGTTTTTACCTAAGAGAGCTGCTAGGAATTAGAATGGAGTTCTTAATAAAAGAGAGTACTGCTAGTAGACTATATAGTGGACTATATAATGAGTAGTGATCCCAACAGACTTTAGTACAATGTCATTACAGTATTCATCTAAAGAATCACCTCATGCCAGTTGCATAAGCAGATAAGCAAGGAAATAATACATATATTTCTTCTTCTTGAAGAATACACCACCTAAGTCATATATATAACTGTATTTTATCTTAATTTATTGGTTTGGGGAAGGGAAAGCAATAATCTGTTAGATGTCCCTTTTACTTTTCCATTGTTGGTTTAAAGCAAGGATTACCTCTCTTCAAAAATATTAACTTCCCAATATTTTATCAATTTAAACTCTATTTATATCATCTTAAATTCATCATGCAATTAGGTCTTTCTCCTTCCTGATATATATATATATATATATATATGGGATGAAGATAGCAGACAAGGAGTATTCAGAGTAATCCAAGCTGCTTCACAAAATAATTCCACAGAAACTCAGTAAACTCCACTAAGATCCCATACAGGTCTTCCCAGTTGGTAGAAAGCTTTGCTCCTAGGTATGAACAAGATATTCAAGATTAATGCATTCGTATCTCCTTTATCCAATGCATGACTTCAAAGTTCTCTGTACTGCTTTGCACAGATCAGGCTAGCAAAAAAAGAAATTGTATGATGATCAAACATGGAAGATATTTGTAGGCCATACTCAAAGCAGGGCACATCATTTGTACTCATATTTCAGTGGCTGTAATTAAGTTATATGACCACAACTAAATGCAAGGGAAGCTGGAAATTTCAGTCCAACTATGTTCCCAAAAAGAGGAGGAAAATAACTAGATGGCCAGTATTCATTTTCTTCTCTGGTTTGCGAGTCAGGCATTTGACCCCTTTATTTCCCACACAAATGATATTCACTTTAATATCAAGGGATTCAATCCAAATCAATCAGAATAAAAGGTTATGCTTAAGGCAATGTCTCACTGGCTAATGACACTTACATTTGTCTCTTAGTCACAACATATATTTATTTCTTAGCCCAACACAGTTCAACAGAGGGGCTCTGATTATAGTGATTACTTAGAGAGCTAAATGGATGGAAGCTCTATCATGTCATTATTTCCAAGATACAGTGACAAGTGCAGGAGAACATGGAACTTATACAAACATTTCATTGGCTAAAGCAAACTACTTGTGAAAACCAACTTCCAAAATTGTAGAGAAACATGCGTTCAAAAAGAAGGAGAAATGAAATATACATGTTAGGTCTATATGACTATTCCACAGTTTCAGTCATGGTCACCTCAGAATCCTAAATATCCAACAACTACATGATACTGTCTCCATCAGTTTACTTTCCAGATGGTTCTTCATGAATTTTCAAGCATGAACTACAAAGAAAAGTCATCTGCTCTACTTATGCAATACATAATGATGAGGAAGGAGAAAATGACTACTATAAACATTCCTTTTCAGAAGACTGGAGGTAGAAAATTACACACAGCAATCACTTGTTTATAATAATAATAAATCCTGCTGTATTAGCCTTTGTAAAAGCTTCCTTCCGTGTGGGTGGGGGAAGTTCCTTAATTAGACTCAGATCCTGCTCTTTGGGTAGAATAGTCTAGTTAAGTCTCTTCAGTGTCCTGTGTGTGAGTGTGTGTATGCATGAGTATGCGTGCATGTGTGTGTGTATGTGTGTACTCACCTTTGTGAAATACTTCATTGCTCATCATGCACAATGGCTTCATCTAAAATGGTTATTAGGAAATGCATTCTTATTGGGGTCTGCAAAGCCTTCCCTGATTAAACCCTACTGTTGAAAGTTTGGGGGCAAAAGAATGGTTTAATACTTACTAGATAAAGCCATTCTTATGTTGGGCTCTTTATGTCCTAGGTAAAATAGTTTACTCAAGAAAAAAAAGCAGGCTTCTAATCTATTTGCTTCCAGAAATATCTGTGTTTCAGTAATCTTGCAGAAAGTTTATTTTGTTTTTAGATATACATCTTAGGTTGGATATATTTCTCAATATCTTAAGATCTAGTCATTCTCTTTCAGCATCAGCTTACTTGAAATTGTAGGCCTGGGTGGAAAAGAAAGACAGTTTATATTTTGTTACAAGGCTAAGTAACTTTGTTTAATGGGAAACTTAATGGATATTTATCACCCACATTTTTGTTCATGTGCTAGATTTTGAGGCCTAGAATCAGCTGGGTTTTCTATCCTGACAGGGCCACACATTTCTGGGCTTTATGCTCTTACACTTCCACCTGAAAGCTATTAATTCTTCCCTCTGGCTGAGCTCATGTCTCTTGTTTAGTGCTATAGTAAAAGCAGAGAATAAATGCCAACAAATACTATCATCCATTTCTTTCCAAATACCTCCTACAGAGCTGCAGTCTTGTTAGGATATGGACTGCCTTCCAAGTTATCAACCATAACAATTTTGCCAATTGAATTGTCTCTGTAAAAAGGATCTTTAGTTTCCTAACTACTGACATCAATTTCCTCACAGATCACTACTAAACTGCTTAGCTAATGACATCTCTATCAGTTACAACAATACCCCAAACATCAAATAATTTCTATATTGGTTAAAAAATTCTAAAGCCTGAAACAAATAGCTCCAACATGCATAATGGTACAAACTGCACAAAATTACTTTCTCACTAATTTGATGTCCCAAATGTATGCTCCTAGTCTATAGGCTATTCTCTAAAAATCTGTTTATAATTCCCCAGTCAGCCTAGAGTATTTAGGCTGATATTTATGACTAAACCTTATCATTTTTCCATATAAAGTACAATTACAACACAGTTTTTCTCTCACCCAGCTACTTTGTGTTGCTATTGGCAAATATATATTACATTTCTATATGGTGTAGTAGCCCTAGCAATGTATTACATGCATTTAATTTTATGCAGTTGTTAAATCCATTACAAGAAGAATGAATAAAAATTCCTTTATATTATCTTTTATAATTATGTAATTATACCTTTACTGTTATTTGTTTTTTCATGTGAATTTATACTGTTGTCTGGAGTCACTTGCTTTCACCCTGAAGAGTATCCTTTAGTATTTCTTGTAAGACATATCTGCTAGCGACAAATTATATCAGTTTTTATCTATATGGGAATATATTTATTTCACTTTCATTTTTGAAAGATAGCCTTTCTTTATATAAAATTCTGTTTGACAAGTTATTTTTTTCCTTTGAGCACTTTGAATATAATATCCCAATGCTTCCTGGCTTCCACTGTTTCTGATGAGAATTAGCTATTAATCTGAGGGAGAGCCCACTTGAAAGGCCTAACTTTTAGCACCTCAGAATGTACCTGTATTTGGAGTCAGGGCCTTTATGTGGCAATTAAATTAGAACAAGCCTCTAAAAGTAATATGATTCAATCTGACTAGCATCCTTAAAAGAGTTGATAAGGACATAAGAAGGACTCTCAGGGATGGGTATATAGAGGATGTGTATGTAGTCTTGAAAAGAAACAATAAGAAGGTAACTATCTGCATGTGAAAAAGACAAGCCTCTGAAGAAACCAACCATGATCTTGGATTCTCAGCTTGTGAGAAAATAAATTTCTGTTGTTTAAGTTATACAGTCTGCAGTATTTTGTTACGGGAGCCCTAGTAAACTAACACAGGTGACTGAATGCAATTTTTATTCACCAAGGTTAGGGTGTATGCAGCAAGAACATTATCTGATATCCCCATTGACTTCTTCCAATGCAACAAAATAAAGAATACTCTTGATGGGCTTATAAGTAGACTGGATACAGCTGAGGAAAGAATCTCTGAACTATAGGTTATTACAGTATAATCCATGAAACCCAAAAGCAAAGAGAGCAATGACTAAAAACACCAGAAAATAATATTCAAGGCCTGAGTGACAACTACAAAAGTTATAGCATCCACATAGTGAGAAAAATAGGAGAAGAAAGGAACAGAAGAAATATTTGAAATATATTTGAAATATAAGGACAGAATTTCCCCAAATTAATGTCAGATACCAAACCACAGATCGAACAAGCTCAGAGAACACACCAGGAGGGTAAATGTCAAAAAAGCTGCATGTAAGCATATTATTTTCAAACTATGGAAAATCAAAGACAAGAAAAAATCCGAACAAAGCCAGAGGAAAAAATACGTATAGAACAAACATAAGACTTATACCTAACTTATTTTCATACAATGCAAATAAGAAAAGCATGGAGTAAAATATCCATAGTGTTGAGAAAAACAAAACAACAACCTAGAATCCAGTACCCTGAAAAATCGTTCTTTAAAAATGAAGGAAAGATGATTTTATTAGGACAACAAAAATCAAGGGAATCTGTTGCTAGTAGAACTGTGTTGGAAGAAGTGTAAGTTTTTCAGAGAAAGATAATACTATGGGTCATAAACTTGAATCTATGTAAAGAAGGGAAGAGCATCAGAGAAGAAATAAATGAAGGTGAAATAAAAAGTTTTATTTTTCTTATCATTGATAACAATCTAACAATTAACATTTGGTTCAATAATACGATACTGTATTTGATTATATATGGTATGTATATCAGATATACATATATGCTTTTCACAGATGAAAAGAATGACAGCAATAGAACAAGGAATGGGGTGGAAAAATTTGGATTATTTGGTTTTTGGGTTCTCACACTACCCATCAAGTGGTACATTATTATTTGAAAGTGTACTTGAATTAGTAACACTTAAAAAAGTTTTTTTAAAAAGTATAGTGAACTTCCGGGAAGATGGCGGTGTGAGCAGGGCGGCAGAAATCTCCTCCCAACACTATATTTATCTACGAAAACACAGAAAAGATATCTATTCCTAAAAAAGAGACGAGAATACACAGGAAAGCGCACAGCGTGCAGCTACACCCGAGAGGACTCGGCACCCCAAGAGGCGGGTAAGATACGGAGCCGCGACCCGGCGGGACCCGAGCCCTCCCCCACCCCAGCGCACCGGCGGGAGGAGAGGATTCAGAGCCGGGAGGGAGTGGAAGTACACCCCGCGAAGTAGCCAGCCCCGGTGATCTGCGCGGGGAGCGCTGACCCACATTGCGCAGTGCAGCAGAGATTGGAGAGACAGAGGGGCAGGATCTGAGCGGGGAACGCGCCAGGGTGCTTGCAGCCGGCTCCGGGAAGGAAAAAAAAAGCGCGCGCTTTCTTCAGCGGTCTTAAAGAGACAGGAGCCCAGCGGAGGAGCCGGATCGCCCCAGCACACTCAGGCCAGCAGGCTGGGAGTCCTGGGGAGTTTCAGATGCCTTAGCTGGCGACTGAGGAAGCGTAGCCATACTTAACACTTCTCACTGAGATCAACAGCCTCCTATTCGTTCCCACCCCTGCCCGAGCGATAAAGGGCCCTGCGGAGTGGCACAGTCACACCTGTGGAATAGTGGGGCAATAGCGCCACCTAGAGCATTCCCACAGAATCTTTGTCCGGAGGGCATTTTTTTTTTGTTTTTTTTGTTTTGTTTTGTTTTTTGTTTTGTTTTTGTTTTTTCTTTTCTTTCTTTTTTTTCTTTTTTTCTTTTTTTCTTTCTTTCTTCTTTATTTTTTCTCTTTTTAAAGTCTTAAAAAGCCCAGCTGACATACGTGGCAAATATCAGTGACCAATTCTATAGCCATGAAAAGACAGAGGAATATGGTTCAGACCAAAATCATCCAGACAACATCAGTGAGGGAGTCTGAAGGGATGGAAATGCACAGTCTTCTGGAAAAAGAATTCAGAATAAAAGTCATAACCATGCTGATGGACCTACAGAGAAATGTGCAAGAGCTGAGGGAGGAAGTGAGGGAACTGAGGAAAGACAATGCAGAAATAAGACAAGCGATCGACAGGCTTAACAGCAGATGGATGAGATAGAAGAGACTGTTAATGGAATAGAAAACAGAGAACAGGAGTACAGAGCAGCTGAGGCAGAGAGAGATAAAAGGATTTCTAGGAATGAAAGAATATTAAGAGAACTGTGTGACCAATCCAAACGGAACAATATTCGCATTATAGGAGTACCAGAGGAAGAAGAGAGAGAAAAAGGGATAGAAAGTGTCTTTGAAGAAATAATTGCTGAAAACTTTCCCTCACTGGGGAAGGAAGTAGTCTCACAGTCCACCGAAGTTCATAGGTCTCCCAACACAAGGGACCCAAGGAAGACAACACCAAGACACATAACAATTAAGATGGCAAAGATCAAAGATAAAGACAGGGTATTAAAGGCAGCTAGAGAGAGAAAAAAGATCACCTACAAAGGAAAACCCATCAGACTATCATCAGACTTCTCAACAGAAACCTTACAGGCCAGAAGAGAATGGCATGATATATTTAACGTTATGAAACAGAAGGGCCTCGAACCAAGAATATTGTATCCAGCACGATGATCATTTAAATATGATGGAGGGATTAAACAATTTCCAGATAAATGAAAGTTAAGAGAGTTTGCCTCTCATAAACCAACACTACAGGATGTCTTAAATGGACTGCTCTAGATGGAAGCACACCTAAGGCTAAAAAGATGTCACCAGAGAAAAAAAAATCATAGCAAAGAAAGCAGACCATCCAAATACTAACTAAAAGCAAAGATTAAAACACCTATTATGGAAAGAATGGAGGAGGAGGAATAAGAAGGGAGAGAAAGAAAGAAACATCAGACTGTGTTTACAATAACTTAACAAGAAAATTAAGTTAGATTGTTAGATAGTAAAGAAGCAACCCTTGAACCCTTGGTAACCACGAATCTAAAGCCAGCAATGGCAATAAGTACATACCTATCAATAATCACCCTAAATGTAAATGGACTGAATGCACCAATCAAAAAACACAGAGTAACAGAATGGATAAAAAAGCAAGACCCATCTATATGCTACCTACAAGAAACTCACCTCAAATCCAAAGATATACACAGACTAAAAGTGAAGGGATGGAAAAAGATATTTCATGCAAACAAAAAAGACAAAAAAGCAGGTGTTGGAGTACTTGTATCAGACAAAATAGACTTCAGAACGAAGAAAGTAGCAAAAGATAAAGACGGACATTACATAATGATAAAGGGGTCAGTCCAACAAGAAGATATAACCATTATAAATATATGTGCACCCAACACAGGAGCGCCAGCATATGTGAGACAAATACTAAGAGAATTAAAGGAGGAAATAGACAGCAATGCATTCAACTTAGGAGACTTCAACACACCACTCACTCCAGAGGACAGATCAACCAGACAGAAAATAAGTAAAGACACAGAGGCACTGAACAACACACTACAACAGATGGGCGTAACAGACATCTACAGAACTCTACACCCAAAAGCAACAGGATACACATTCTTCTCAAGTGCACATGGAACATTTTCCAGATTAGACCACATACTAGGCCACAAAAAGAACCTCAGTAATTTCAAAAATATTGAAATCCTACCAACCAACTTCTCAGATCACCAAGGTATAAAACTAGAAATAAATTTTAGAAAGAAATCAAAAAGGCTCACAAATACATGGAGACTTAACAACACTCTCCTACTTAATCAATGGGTTAACGAACAAATCTAAACAGAAATCAAAAATATATGGAGACTAATGACAACAACAACACAAAGCCACAACTTCTGTGGGACGCAGCAAAGGCAGTTTTAAGAGGAAAGTACATTGCAATCCAGGACTATTTAAAGAAAGAAGAACGTTCCCAAATGAATAGTCTAAAGACACAATTACTGAAATTGGAAAAAGAAGAACAAATGAGGCCCAAGGTCACCAGAAGGAGGGACATAATAAAGATTAGAGAAGAAATAAATAAAATTGAGAAGAATAAAACAATAGAAAAAATCAATAAAACCAAGAGCTGGTTCTTTGAAAAAAATAAACAAAATAGATAAACCCCTAGCCATACTCATTAAGAGAAAAAGAGAATCTACACACATAAACACAATTAGAAATGAGAAAGGAAAAATCACGACAGACCCCACAGAAATACAAAGAATCATAAGAGAATATTATGAGAATCTATATGCTAAGAAGCTGGAAAACATAGAAGAAATGGACAACTTCTTAGACAAATACAACCTTCCAAGACTGTCCAAGCAAGAAACAGAAAAACTAAGCAGACCAATCACCAGCGACGAAATCGAATTGGTAATCAAAAAACTACCCAAGAACAAAACCCCTGGACCTGATGGATTCACCTCTGAATTCTACCAGACATGTAGAGAAGAAATAACACCCATTCTCCTTAAAGTTTTCCACAAAATAGAAGAGGAATGAATACTTCCAAACTCATTCTGTGAAGCCAGCATCACTCTAATACCAAAACCTGGAAAAGACCTCACCAACAAAGAAAATTACAGACCAATACCCTTGATGAACATAGATGCAAAAATACTCAACAAACTATTAGCAAACCGAATTCAAAAATACATCAAGAGGATCATACACCATGATCAAGTGGGATTCATCCCAGGGATGCAAGGATGGTACAACATTCGAAAATCCATCAACATCATCCACCACATCAAAAAAAAGAAGAACAAAAACCGCATGATCATCTCCATAGATGCTGAAAAAGCATTTGACAAAATTCAGCATCCATTCCTGATTAAAACTCTCTACAAAATGGGTATAGATGGCAAGTACCTCAACATCATAAAGGCTATATATGACAAACCCACAGCTAACATCATACTTAATGGCGACACACTGAAAGCTTTTCATCTAAGATCGGGAACAAGACAGGGATGCCCACTCTCTCCACCGTTATTCAACATAGTACTGGAGGTCCTAGCCACAGGAATCACACAAAACAAAGACATACAAGGCATCCAGATTCGTAAAGAAGAAGTCAAATTGTCACTATTTGCAGATGACATGATACTGTACATAAAAAACCCTAAAGATTCCATTCCAAAACTATCAGAACTAATATCTGAATTAAGCAAAGCTGCAGGATACAAAATTAACACACAGAAATCTGTTGCTTTCATATACACTAATGATGAACTAACAGAAAGAGAAATCAGACAAACAATTCCATTCACAATTGCATCAAAAAGAATAAAATACCTAGGAATAAACCTAACGAAGGAAGTGAAAGACCTGTACTCTGAAAACTACAAGACACTCCTAAGAGAAATTAAACAGGACACTAACAAATGGAAATGCATCCCATGCTCTTGGCTAGGAAGAATAAATATTGTCAAAATGGCTATACTACCTAAAGCAATCTACAGATTCAATGCAATCCCTATCAAACTACCAACAGCTTTCTTCAATGAACTGGAACAAATAATTCTAAAATTCATATGGAACCACAAAAGACCACGAATAGCCAAATCAATCCTGAGAAGGAGGAATAAAACAGGGGGAATTACACTCCCTGACTTCAAGCTCTACTACAAAGCCACAGTAATCAAGACAATTTGGTATTGGCACAAAAACAGACCCACAGACCAGTGGAACAGAATAGAAAATCCAAACATTAACCCAAACATATACAGTCAATTAATATTTGATAAAAGTGCCTTGGATATACAATGAGGAGATGACAGCCTCTTCAGCAGCTGGTGTTGGAAAAACTGGACAGCTACATGTAAGAGAATGAAACTGGACTACCGTCTAGCCCCATACACAAAGGTAAACTCAAGGTGGATCAAAGACTTGAATGTAAGTCATGAAACCATAAACTCTTGCAAAAAAACATAGGCAAAAATCTCTTGGACGTAAACATGAGCAACTTCTTCATGAACATATCTCCCCAGGCAAGGGAAACAAAAGCAAAAGTGAACAAGTGGGACTATATCAAGCTGAAAAGCTTCTGTACAGCAAAGGACACCATCAGTAGAACAGAAAGACATCCTACAGTATGGGAGAATATATTCATAAAAAACGTATCTGATAAAGGGTTGACATCCAAAATATATAAAGAACTCATGCACTTTAACAAACAGAAAGCAAATAATCCAATTAAGAAATGGGCAGAGGACATTTCTCCAAAGAAGAAATTCAGATGGCCAACAGGCACATGAAAAGATGCTCCACATCGCTAATCATCAGAGAAATGCAGATTAAAACCACAATGAGATATCACCTCACACCAGTAAGGATGAGCAACATCCAAAACACAAACAACAACAAATGTTGGCGAGGATGTGGAGAAAAGGGAACCCTCCTACACTGCTGGTGGAACTGCAAATTAGTTCAACCATTGTGGAAAGCAGTATGGAGGTTCCTCAAAAAACTCAAAATAGAAATACCATTTGACCCAGGAATTCCACTCCTAGGAATTTACCCTAAGAATGCAGCAGCCCAATTTGAAAAGGACACATGCACCCCTATGTTTATTGCAGCACTATTTACAATAGCCAAGAAATGGAAGCAACCTAAGTGTCTGTCAGTAGATGAATGGATAAAGAAGAGGTGGTACATATACACAATGGAATATTATTCAGCCATAAGAAGAAAACAAATCCTACCATTTGCAACAACATGGATGGAGCTAGAGGGTATTATGCTCAGTGAAATAAGCCAAGCCGAAAAAGACAAGTATCAAATGATTTCACTCATATGTGGAGTATAAGAACAAAGAAAAAATACTGAAGGAACAAAACAGCAGCAGACTCACAGAACCCAAGAACGGACTAATAGTTACCAAAGGGAAAGGGACTAGGGAAAATGGGCGGGAAGGGAGGGATAAGAGGGAAAAAGGGGCATTATGATTAGCAGAGGTAATGTTGGGGGGGCATGGGGAGGGCAGTACAACTCAGAGAAGACAAGTAGTGATTCTACAGCATCTCACTACGCTGATGGACAGTGACTGTAATGTGGTTGGTGGGGGGGGACCTGATGAAGGGGTAGTTTAATAATTGTAATATTGCACATGTAATTGTAAATTAATGATAATAAAATAAATTATAAAAAAGAGTATAGTGGATATGCTAAGATAGGAGAGAAAATGAAATCATATAAATTTTAAGCCAGAAAAGGCAGAAAAAAAAGTGGAAGGCAAAAAACAGAAATGAAAGAGCAACAAATAGAAAACAGTGACAAATATGCTAGATACTCATCTAATTATACCAATAATCACTTTGAATGGCAATGATGTAAATGCATCACTAAAAGACAGAGTAGATAAAAAATAATGCCCAAATAGATTTTATCAACAAGAAATGCATTTTAAATATAAAGAATATATATATATCTTTAGAGAGAGAGAGAGATCAAAAGTAAATGAATGGAGGAAAATATAGCATCATAGCACTAATAAAAGAAAGTATGAGTAAGATATATTAATTTCAGACAGAGGAGACTTCAAGACATTGAAATTTTTAAATAAAACAAAGGGTATTGTATACCAACAAAATGTCAATTCTCCAAGAAGACATAACAATCCTTAACGTGCATGCACCTTACAACAAAGCATCATACCATGTGAGGCAAAAGCTAAGAGAAATAGATAAATCCACTATCATTGTTGGTGACTTCCACACCTTTATGTCAGAAGTAGATCCAACATGCAGAAAATTAGTCAGAACGTAGTTGAACTTAACAACACCAACATTCAAGTGGATATAACTGATATCTATAGACTACTTCATCGTACAACAGCAGAAATACTCACTTTTCTCAAGCTCACCAAGGTAGACCACATTCTGGGCCATAAAACACACCTTTGCAAATTTAAAAGAATAGAAATTGTGTAATGTCTGCCTTAGACCACAGTGGGATTAAACTAGAAATCAATAACAGAAAAATAACTGGTAATTCAGAAAATATGTGGAGAGAGACAACATACTTCTAAATAACACAGAGATCAGAGAAGAAATCTTAAGGAAAATTTAAAAGTAGTTTGAACTAAGCGTAATTTAAAACGACATTTGTGGGATAAAACAAAAGCAGTGCTTAGACATTAATCAATCACCTTCCTATACTCTGGCCATGACAAAGTGGAATTTGAAATTAAAAATACAATACCATTTACATTAGCACTCTCTAAAAATGAGAAGCTAAATAAAAACCTAACAAAATATATAAAATATCTATATGAGGAAAACTTGCAAAATGGTGATGAATGAAATCAAAGAAGAACAAAACAAAAATGGACTGGAGGACCCAATATTTTCAAGATGCCAGTTCTTCTCAAATCGATCTATTTGACCAAGTGCAATCCTAATTAAAATTCCAGCAAGTTACTGTATGGATATTGGCAAACTGATTCTAAAGTTTATACAGACAGGCAAAAGACCCATAAATCAGTGGAACAGAACTGGAAGTCCAGAAGAAGACTATAAATATAGTCAACCGATTTTTGACAAAGGAGCAAAGGGAGTCTTTTAAGTAAATGGTGCTCAAACAACTGGACATCCACATACAAAAAAAAAAACCCACAAAACTAAAAACCTTGAAGACAACTTAAAATAAATCCTAGATAGTAGGTATTATAGTAACTTTTCAGATACAACACTAAAGGCACACTCTATGAAAGAAAAGATAAGCTGGGCTTCATTAAATTAAAAACCTGTTCTCTGAAAGACAATGTGAAGAGAATAACGAGACAAGCCACAGACTGGGAGAAATTATTTATTAAAGATACATGTGATAAAATATTATTATCAGAAATATACAAAGAACTCTTACAATTCAACAATAAGAAAAGTAACAACCTGCTTATAAATAGGCCAAAAAGATTAACAAATACCCCACCAAAGAAAATACACAGAGGGCAAATAAGAATATGAAAAGGTGCCTTGCATCATATGTCATCAGCTAATTAAAACAACAAGATGTCACTACAAACCTCTTAGAATGACCACAATCCAGAACACTAACACCAGAAACTGGTGAGCATGTGGAACAACAGGAATTCTCATTCACTGTGATGGGTTTTGCAAAATGATGTAGGTATTTTGAAGACAGTTTGATGGTTTCTTACAATACTAAACATTGTATTACCGTTTGATCCAGCAATTATGCTCCTTGGTATTAATTCCACAGAGTTGAAAGATATATCCACACAAAAACCTTCACACAGATGTTTCTAGCAGCTTTACTCATAATTGCCAAAATTTGGAAGCAACACAAATGGTGTCTATTAAATTAATGGATCGATAAACTATGGCACATCCAGGCAATGAAATATTATTCAGTGCTCAATGTAAATGAACTAACAAGCCATGAAAATATAGGAAGGGAACTTAAATGCATATTACTTAGTGAAAGAAACTAATCTTAAAAGACTACCAACTATATGATTCTAGCTATATGACACTCTGGAAGAGGTACGACTATGGAGACATTAAAAAGATCAGTGGTTACCAGGGGTTGGGTGTGGGGACTGATGAATAAGTGCAACACAGAGAATTTTTAGGACATTGAAAATACTTTTTATGATACAATAAAGATGGATACATGTTATACATTCATCCAAACCCATAGAATGTTCAATATCAAGAGGGAATCCTAATGAACACTATGAATTTTGTGTTGTAATGATTTGTCAATATACGTTAATCCATTGTAACATATCTGAAGCTCTGATAGAGGGTGTTAATGATGGGAGAATTTGTGTGTTTTGGGGAGCAGGTTGTATATGTGAATTCTCTGTACTGTCCCTTCAGTTTTCTGTTAACCTAAAACTGCTCTAGAAAATTTTAGGAGCTAGAATTCAAGGTGACGTCATGAGAGGTAAGACTGAGAGCTCCTCCCAAAACCACAAACAGTACAAAAATATAGTTAATTAATACAACTAACCTTAAGACAGCAACAAGAAAGAAGGCTGAACCGGACTGCCTACACACCTCACCAACAGAGCAGACCTCAAGAAACAGGGTAACATTCGAAAGCCTTAATCTGGCGGGACCCAGGCCCTTCCCCCACCCCAGCTCATCGGCGGGAGGAAGAGAGACAGAACGCGGGAGGGAATGGAAACTGGGGACTGCTGAGCGCCTAGCCCTGGAGATCTGCTTTGTAAGCAGAAACCTATAGTGTGTGGTTCTCTGGATGTTGGGGAGCTCAGACAGGCGGAGTGCTTGAGAAACTGACATTCCGGCCGTTTATGGAGGAGGGGATCCACATCCTGCAGCTCTATGTCACAGGAAAGGCAGGGAGTCTGAGAGGCCTCCTAGCAGCCAGAGGGCTGGTGAAGGGGCAGGGTTTGCACGGAGCTTGCTGCACTGGAGAAGGGAGAGCTGGACAAGGTTAAGGTTGTCTGGGCGTGCTCTGCTTAGGTGGTTGGGAACATTGAGGAGCTTCAGGTGCTCCATCCTCCCAGCTGCCTACTCAGCTCCGAGGCCCCCCACTGTGACACGCAGCTTACTGCACATTCCTTCTAGCCTGCTGGCACTGATTTGCAAACTAGCAGTCACTGTGCTGGCGTCAGGCCAGCCAGAGGGAGGCTCTGCCTGCAACAGCTAGAGATGCAAATCACAGAGACTTACAACTGTGTGCTTGGCCCACTGGCTGTGACACTGGAGACAGGCACCACAGACGGGAAGCAGGAACAGATCTTTCCTCCTCCCAGGCACCAGCTCTGACCCCTACGACCCCCAACCTCACTCTGGTGGCTGAGCAGCTCCAGAGACTGGAGTTTCTGCACACTAGTGGGCACCACACAGAAATATGAAACATCAAAAGAACATGGTTCAGACCAAAATCTCAAAAACCCCAGAAAGAGGGCCAAGTGAAACCAAGCTCACCAATCTTCCTGAAAGAGAGTTCAAAATAAAAATTATAAACATGCTTATGGAGGTACAGAAAAATATTCAAGAACTCAGGAACGAATTTAAGTTGGAGATTCAATCATTAAGAAATTCCATATCTGAAATGAAACACACAATAGAGGGATTTAAAAGCAGATTAGATGTAGTAGAAGAGACGGTAAATGGAATAGAAACTAGAGAAGAGGAATACAAGGAAGCTGAGGCACAGAGAGAAAAAAGGATCTCTAAGAATGAAATAATATTGAAAGAAGTGTGTGACCAATTCAAATGGAACAACATTCACATTATAGGCATACCAGAAGAAGAGAGAAAAAAGGGGATAGAAAGTGTCATTGAGGAGGTAATTGCTGAAAACTTCCCCAATCTGGGGAAGAAGATAGTCTCTCAAGCAATGGAACTGCACAGATCTCCCAACACAAGGGACCCAAGGAAGACAACATCAAGGCATATAATAATTCAAATGGCAAAGATCAAGGATCAAGACAGACTTTTAAAAGCAGCTAGAGAGAGAAAAAAGATCACATACAAAGGAAAGCCCATCAGGCTATCATCAGACTTCTCAACAGAAATTTTACAGGCCAGAAGAGAGTGGCACGATATATTTAAAACAATGAAGCAGAAGGGCCTTGAACCAAGAATACTTTACTCAGCAAGGTTATCATTTAAATTTCAAGGAGGGATTAAACAATTTTCAGATAAGCAAAAGCTGAGAGAATTTACCTCCCAAAACCACCTCTACAGTGCATTTTGGAGGGACTCCTAAAGATGGAAGTATTCCTAAGGTTAAACAGATGTTACCCAAGGGAAGACAAAGAGTACAGAATATGATTCATAACATACAAAGAAAGGAGGAGGAAGAAAAAGGGGAAAAAATTAAAAGAAAAAGAACCTTTAGGTTGTGTTTGTAATAGTATATGAAGTAAGTTAAATGAGACTATTAAGAGAAATGCAAATTAGAACCACAATGAGATTTCACCTCACACCAGTTAGGATGGCTGCCATCCAAAAGACAAACAACAACAAATGTTGGCAAGGATGTGGAGAAAGGGGACTCCTACACTGCTGGTGGAAATGTAAATTAGTTCAACCATTGTGGAAAGCAGTATGGAGGTTCCTCAAAACCTCAAAATAGAAATACCATTTGACCCAGGAATTCCACACCTAGGAATTTATCCTAAGAATGCAAGAGCCCAGTTTGAAAAAGACATATGCACTCCTATGTTTATCACAGCACTATTTACAATAGCCAAGAGATGGAATCAACCTAAGTGTCTATCAGTAGATGAATGGATAAAGAAGATGTGGTACATATACACAATGGAATATTATTCAGCTATAAGAAGAAAACAAATCCCACCATTTGGAACAACATGGATGGAGCTAGAGGGTATTATGGTCAGTGAAATAAGGCAGGTGGAGAAAGACAAGTATCAAATGATTTCACTCATCTGTGGAGAATATTAACAAAGAAAAAACTGAAGGAACAAAACAGCAGCACAGAACCCAAGAATGGACTAACAGTTACCAAAGGGAAAGGGACTGGGGAAGATGGGTGGGAAGGGAGGGATAAGGGGGAAAACGGGCTATTACAGTTAGCACACATAATGTAGCATGGGTGGGGGGATATGGGGAAGGCAGGATAACAGAGAAGAGAAGTAGTGATTCTATAGCATCTTACTATGCTGATGGACAGTGACTGCAATGGGGTATGTGGTGGGGACTTGATAATAGGGGGAGTCTAGTAACCATAATGTTGCTCATATAGTTGTATATTAATAATAGCAAAATAAAAAATATATAAATAAATTAAAAAATAAAACAATTTTAAAAACTGACAAGGCCAGTTTATATCAGAAGATTAAAAAGCTCTTAGAAGGAGCTGTCTCAATAAATGAATGAATAAATTATGATGTGCTTGAATGTCTGGCAAATATAATTGAGTTTTTGATATTGAATTTTGATAGCTGTTTTGAGAATAACTACAGGCAGATACATAGAAATGGTGCAAACAAAGAAACAATGAGTGCTTATATTTCTGGCCAAGATGGATTAACATGAACCAGATTTACCTATCTGCCTTGTGAAACAACTAGAAATACCAAATAAACACAAAAAAAGGCAAAACGCATGAAATCGTACAATATATATAAAATGGTCACATAAACAGAATAATCTGAGTTAGAAAATAAAAGGTCCATGAAGAGTCAGATATGCTTCATATATTATTTAAATTCTAAAGGAAAGATTTAATTTATAGAATTGCTGTCACGTGTTGATATCATCTATATATACATTATAGAGGGATGACAAATCAATACCACCATTCTTCAATGCCCAAGTTTGGAATCATTTTGGAGCTAAACTCAAAATCAAAATTCAGATTTTTCCTGATAAATCTAAACTGGAGAAGATGAAATGGATTTGTGATCAGATGGACCTCTTAACATGTATTCCAGATGAAAGGCCTATCATGTCACAGGCAGTGTTGGACAGCTGACTGCCATCAACAGATCCCATGTACCCTCTTTGTAGGTAAGCAGTTTCCAGAGAGCTCTCAAGAACAAAGTCTTCACGTTTATTTCCCTCTTCCAGTTGCAGCAATAAGATAAATCACTCCTCCTTCCGGGGAAAAAGTAAGGAGGCTTAAAGTCTCTAATGTGCTTCTCCTGCTATTCTTTCCTGAAATGGAATGAAAAGTTCCTTCTCTATATAAAACACAGGAGGAAGACAGGTGTCCTCTGTTATACGTAAAGAGAAAATACTGACTTGTCTCAGAAAAAAAACGCAAGGCAACCCAAACATTATTTACTGTTTCTATCTCTTTCATCATGTAAAGAAGACATTTTAAAAGAAGTACTTGGAGGTCAAATTCCAGGTATTGTTTCATCTTATTTGTCACACATAAGGGCACCATTCACTTAATTGTTTTTAATTTTTTCTTTCCTAAAGACATAGTAATCTTTTTACTGTGAGTTAATTTGACTTTTTTGGCTTTTGTGCTTAGAGCAATTTGAATTTGACAGTTCATTTCTGGTGAATTTTAATAAGGAAAGTCAGTTAAACATCTGTCCAAATTATCCCTTACATATACAACAGTGGAATGTACATTTGTATTTCAAATTTCAATGAGATTTATTAGAAAAATTTAACTTGCCATCACCTACTTTTATGCCTTTTTTTATGAGAGATTCAACCAAGTATATTAGAGTTCATGAAGCAAGTATAATAATTACAATAAAATTAACTAAGTTATTTTAGAGGCTATTAAAGAAATAAAAATAGTTTAATGCTAACATAATCTTTCCTTATTCCCTTTGCAATTGCTGTTTCAAGATGCCTTTTTTAGTCAGCAAAAAAAACGTCATTGACATACTTTTTTGTACACTCAAACAGGTTTTTTAATCTTCTGCTTAGCCACTATGAGGAAGCTACCAAAATAATTACCACATTTTCCAAAAAAATCATAGAAGAATATTAATGTCAAACTGAATCTTTGAATTTCACTTGATGGCTTCTTTCATGCATTGGTTTACTCAGCTGAAAATATAGTTTGTTTCTACTGGGATAATTTCAAATTTAATTTCTTAATCCATAATGTCTTGGTCCTTCTATATAGAATACCATTTGTCTTTTGTCTATTCAAATTCCTGACATATGACAGTTTTAGAGTCTCTTCAGTCAAGCTTTCAGGTCTGTAACTCTGGGGGTAAAATCCTGGGGCAAAATATCTTTGAAACCGAAATCAGTCAAAGGAAGAAATAAAGTGGGAGAAAACCCATTTATCTCTTACAAGCAGTTATCCCACATGTCTCTTAACCCAGCTGTAAAAGAGCCCCCACCCAACCTCTCTGGTCCAGATATGCCCTCGCTTCCCCATGTAATCATCTATTGATATGGAGATGGACTACTTCTCTCCACGCCTTGGAAACACCTACTGATATGGAGATGCACTGAGGCTAGGTGAAAGATTCTGGAAATATTACAATTTTACTCACAAGGTCCAAAACTACTCGTTAGCTATGTGAAAACTGGGAATTTCTGTCTCCTATTAATCCTACAGGTATTCCATGGATTCTGTTCTAATGTATTTGCTTATCCCCTGTGTTTTCCACAAATGATGACTTTCATGAGGGCATCAACTAAACTTTTGTATCTCTAACTTCTAGCAATGTTTACATGTATTAGATAATACAGATATTTACAGAAAGAGGAGAAAGTGTGTTTAGTCTTGTGAGTAGTAATCTCTTGTAGAAAGCTGAGTGATTATATGCTTTTCTTATAAATAGTTTAAAACCTTTTAAGATTGAGGAGGAGATATTATTATATGGGTTCATTGGATTTCATGTGTTTTCTTTCTTTCATGAGTGTTAAATTCACGTGGTATAGTAAATGCTTGAATAATTTCTGCTTAAAGAAGGCTTCCTATTGTCTAAACACTTTAGGCTGATAAGGTATAAATATCAAACTCTTAAACAGCACAATAAGATACCTGGAAGCACAAAATCTTTTTTTTATGAGAGCTTAAATATCAGCAGGACATAATATTACACTACACAGATACACCATAATTTGTTATATTATTCCCTATTGTTTCACATATATATATTTTCCCCAATTGGGAGACTTGTACAAATAAATTATGTGAATAATTATCACACGTGTATGTAGATATTTAGCTAAATGTTTCTAAGCCATTGGCATGACTAGCTATGTTGGAGCTTCCCAGCCACTGGTATTGAGCAATATTCAGCTAGAAGCTAGCTCCACAGTGTGTCCAGTGTTACTAAATTCACATCAGTTTGTGGATGCAGATAGATCTTAAATGTCTAAAATTTTAATGATTTTTTCTAAACTGATTTTTAACCATTGCTTATATGCATGTAGCATGTGAGATACTACTGGTTACCATACAAGAGGTGTATGGCTCAAATTTTATTAATTTAGTTTTCCTTTGGAGAATAAATGTACTGAAAATTAGATTTGAAATCCGCTGATGGCCATGAACATCTAAAAAATTAAAATATTTCCATTTAGATTCTGCGAGAATATAGATTTGGAATTGATCCTAAATGATATAAGATATGAGCAATCATTGAAGCCATTTCCTGACTTCAAAATAACAATCTATCAATCAAAACAAAATTCTTACTTTGTTACTGTCTGTTTATAGCTCAATAAAGGATTAGATTAGTGATCAAAGATCACATTTTTTGAGGCTGACATGGAAAGACAAATATCAGAGGGATTTACACTGTGGGAGGTAATATCCTTCAGATAAGAGACTGACATCCTGAAACATGGTAATGGTGTATGACAATTGAAGTACAGGGTCCTGACTGTACTAAATACAAGGGTTCAGGAGGTTGTAAGTCATTTATGCTAACTGGCTTGTCAAGATGACATCTTGTCAAAGAAAGGTTGGAAAACAGAATCTTGGGGTAAATGAAGACAGTTTTGATCTTTTATCAATATTTCCAACTCACTAGGTTGATGTTTCATAAGTTTTATGAACTCATGAAACAAGGAACTCAGATTACAATTTAAATTTATTCTGAATATGTTATAAGCATTATGAACTTTTAAAATTAGGTTTTAAACATTAAAAAAATTTTTTTCACAGAAAATGTTATGCAGAAAACATCTAGAAGGAAAAAATAGAATGTGAAAGTCACTTTATTTCATTTTACAAAGTCATGTATAATCATAATCATGAACTTGAACACATTTACTACTTTTCAGTTTTTCATTTGTAAATTGGTGAAGTGTAGAACACTTTAGCATATTTACTTTAAAGGAGCAAGCTCTCTTTCCCATTCAAGGAGAATAATGCAGCTACCATTTTCATACCTCCTTTGCAAAGCAATTATGATCTTATTGGTTGTTCTTTTAATTTTTCAACAGTTATGTACATCTGGAGCTTTGACCATAAACTCTTATAATTGTTAATCATGCAAACACTATCAAAACTTGAATAAAATAAAAATATCTGATTATACACACTTTAATATTATTGAGATATCAGTCATATGCCATATAAAGACAAATGTTTAATACCATCACATACATTATATCAAAAACATTTATTCAAACCATATTACCTATGGGCTTAGGTGTATATCCACACTATGATTTACCCTGGTGTATTCCTTTCCTTGGTAATTATTATCATTATTCATCCAATTAATACATGCATCACTTTGTTAAACATTTGCCCTTCAGACAATCCTAAAGTAAGGAGAAGTGTTTCAATGATGGAAATGAAATGATTCATAAAAAAGAGATGTTTAAAAACATATTGTTTTATGACTGTTAATTCAAATTTTAAACAAGGGATTGCATCCTAGTCCTTACCTTGAAAAACATGGTGAAGACTCGTCAGTAGGGTAAACACATCAGGATGCAATAGTATTCTCTTATTTTACCTGTAAATTTGTAATGAGGTACACACATCTAATAGTATATAAATAGTATATAAATGAAAACTTCAGCAGGCAAAAGTGACAAGATTCTTAAATTCAAGTAGTTTAAAATTTCATTTTTAGAAGGTCCACAGACATATACTTATATACTCAGTCATTCATATAAATACAGCAATATTTGCCCCTGCTCCCTGTAGACACAGCATGAAAGAAAGGTAAACTCTTCTTGTCTTTACATAGAAGTGGTTTATACTAAACACACACACACACACACACACACACACACACACACACATACACACACACACACTCAGTACTCAGTAGAGGGACCATAGATAATTACATTTCTGAAGGAAATGAAAAAGAAATAGGCTTAATAGAGAAAACTGCAGTTTAAATGCTCAAGACTTTTGGCGACTAGTTTTTAAGCTGTTGGTTCTCCACCCATGCTACACATTAGGATTATCTTGAGGAATTTTATAAAATACTGATGCCAAGACCTCACTATAGAGGTTTTGAATTAGTGTTCCTGGGCCGAGGTCTTTATTACAAACCCCCTAGGTGGAGAAGGAATGTACAGGCTGAGTTGAGAACCAGTATCTTAGGCCATTCACATAGATGAACAATTACTTGAAAATGTGCATATAGTAGGAAACATGCTAGTAGAAGAATTAATACTGGTATCGGCTAAGCTGTCAAATAGGTGTGTGGCGCTGAACTAGGTAGGACCTGTTTGCTTTGGGCCTCAGCTTCCTTATGCATAAAATAAGCATTTGAACTAAATTATGTTTAATGTAGATTATGCAAAATTCCAGCTCTAAAATGTCTGAGATTAAAATCACTTACATAGCTGAACGTTTTAAGCCTTGGTAGAAGCCCACTGACAAATGAAACTGCAGATAACTTATAAATCGAAGAGTGGTTGTTGATATGGTTTATTTACTGGCAACACCTTGCTCTGAAATTACTAATATTCAGTATATTATATTTTATATAGGAGAAAATTATTGTGAAATAGGAAAATTACATTTGGCATCATAAAACTGGTTTAAATTTCAGCTCTACCATGCACATCTTTTACAGCCTTGTGCGTGTGATTTGACCTGATAAACCTTGGTGTCCTTGTCTTTAAAATGGCAGTAGGTGTGATAATTCATGACATAATTGTTACGTAAATGGAAATGACATTGTATGTTTAAAATTCTTTTACAAAATTGTTAGAGGTGAAATTTTTTTTAAAGTGTTTTTAAAAGATACGAAACTGAAGATTAAAAAAAGGAATTTATAAATTGGTAAGAGGGTCATTTGGAAATGCTATTTAGCATTAACAGCTTTGGGCTGATGGGGAGGTTAATCTAATAACCTTAAACAAGTTTTTAAATTCATATAAAATATACTTCACCCATCATTTAGTTTTGGAGATGCCTCTATTGTCTTTGGTTTTAGTTATTGTGCCTCAGGTGGACATAAGAAATTGACTTTGTGGGATCAATATATCTCAGGATGAAGCAGGAATAAGACCCTCAAATAGCAGCAAATGTGTTGCCTTGAAGATTGATGAGTACAAAAAGAAGATACTTTCTGCATCTACAAGCACGTCCTTAAGATCTTTTGGTCGAACCACAACACATCTGGGAAACACAATATAAAGTGAGTCATGATGATAATATTTTCCTTCATTCATTTGTTTTTGAAAAATTATTTACTGAGATGCTGCTATACATTAGGCACTGAACAAACAATAAACAAGACCCTACTCTTATAGAGTGTTCACAGTACAGGATAGACATTATCATAATATCATTCAAGTACATTTCCCATTTTAAGGGTTATAAGTACTAAATAGTAAAGTGTTTGCAATCATGTAACAGAGGGCATTTCTGAAGAAGTGATAGTGTCACTAGGTTCTGAAAACGAGTAGCAGTAGTTATCTGAGAGGGATGAGAGTGTTATCTAGATAGAAATACCTCAGAAATCTCTACCAGCCTTCTGTTCTCAGATTCTGAATGCCTCCGTTTCCTCGGTGGTATCCTGTTACCATATTTGGTTTTCTTGCTGTTGTGGAGTGCCACATACCTCTCTTAATATCCCAACTCTCTTTCAGCTTACTTTATCTCAATGCACCAGAATTTTTGCTGTGTATGTGGGTTGTAGTATTTCTCAGGAAAATTTCAGTGTTTTGCCCATTCTTTTCTCACATGTTTTATTTATTTTATTTTTTCCTTTTTTTATTACATGCTCTCCCTGACTAGTGTGGTTACTATCTATCAATACAGAAAGATGTTACAGAACTATTGACTATATTTTCTATGCTGTACTTCCATCCTTGTGACTAATTTATATTGTGATTGAGGTTTTGTGCTTCTTTATGCCCTTCACCTATTTCCCCCACCCACCCCAACCTATCCGCTGTGGTAACCACCAGTCACTTCTGAAGGTCTGTGAGTTTTTTGCTGTTTTGTTTTATTTGTTTTTAGATTCCACTTATAAGTAAAATAATATAGTATTTGTCTTTCCCTGCCTGGCTTATTTCACTTGACATAATACCCTCTAAGTCCATCCATTGTGGCAAATGGCAAGATCTCTTTCATTATTATGGCTGAATAGTATTCCATTGTGTATGTGTACCATATCTTCTTTATTCATTCATCTATTGATGGAAGCTTTGGTTGTTTCCATACGTTGGCTTTTGCAAATAATGTGGCTATAAACATAGGGGTACAAATATTTTTTTAAAGGGAGATTTTGTTTTCTTCAGGAAAATTCCTAGAAATGGAATTATCAGGTCACATGGTACTTCTATTTTTAGTTTCTTGAGTATCCTCCATACTGCTTTCCATAGTGTCTGCACCAATTCATATTCCCACCAACAGTGTTAGGTGGATTCCTTTTTCACCACATTCTCATCACTTCTTATTTCTTGTCTTTTGGATAGTGGCCATCCTGACTGGTGTGAGGTGATATCTCATTGTGGTCTTAATTTGCATTTCCCTGATGATTAGTGATGTGGAGCATCTTTTCATGTGCCTGTTGACCATTTGTATTTCTTTTTTGGAAAAAATGTCTGTGCAGATCCTCTGCCCATTTTTTAATTGGATAATTTGTTTTTTTGGTGTTGAGTCATAGGAGTTCTTTATATATTTTACATGTTAGCCCCTTATCAGATTGTCATTTGCAAATATATTCTGCCTTACCGTAGCTTGCTTTTTCATTCTGTTGATGGTTTCCTTTGCTGTACAGAGCTTTTTAGTTTGATGTAGTTCCACTTGTTTACTTTTGCTTTCATTTCCCTTGCCTGTGGAGACATACTCATGAAAAATTACTAATGTTTATGTTCATTTTCTCAGACATTTTAAATTTATGCCCCAAATTTTCCAAGTTTTGCAAATTGAAAACAAAATCCAAAGAGGACTGAACATTTTTTTCTCTTCTGTTCTTCTAATTCCTTTCTTTAGGCAGTGTGCCTCTTCCCTTGAAAGTGGGGAAGGGATGAGGCCAATACCTAGTGGGAGGAAAAAAAAACAGATTAAGATAACAAAAACGTATTCTGCTAAATAGCTTAAAATGTCTTTTAGACATTTGAATGATATTTAAAATAGGCAATTAAATATAAAAATACAGAGGTCCAAAAAGAGGCTTAGGCTGAATATGGAAATTTGTGTTGATGCTGATTTATATATTTTTGATGAATTATATATGTAGTTACATATATATTTTCTTCTTAACATGCCACATCCATGACTGACTTTGCAGTGAAGAATACATCATGTGCTACGGCATACATGTTTAGCAAGGCTGTTCAATGGTTAGAGTGTTCTAGGAGAATGTTTGAGGGTGATGATAGCATCCTTTTTCATTCTTTTCATTGTACAGAACTTCTGACCTTCGAGGATATATTGTATAATAGCTGTTGAGCATGACAACCAACCTACTGAACAACCATCCTCCTGCTTATATATAAGATTAAGTCATAAATGACATGATTAATGTATTGGTAACAAAAATTCCAATACAAAGTCCACAGTTACTACCTTAAACCATTCGATACCACTGTGTCCCTCTGGACCCCTTTCCATAAGATGTGTAGCACTCAGGAGCCTGGGTATTTTTCAGACCTTATCATTTTGTTCTCATAACACATAGGTCATGCCTCTAGCCAACTGCTCTGGTGTTTAGCTCCTACACACCTCCTTAGGAAAAGATAAAGATACATCTTTTTTATATTCAAAATTACTTCAAACATTTCCAGAATAAGAGGATCTCAGCTGTACACAAACTAGGGCTAAACTTAGGTGCAACCAATTAATTGAGAGAAGCAATCTCATGGCTGCAAAGTTGGGGGTACAGAAATATGATGAAAGGAAATATAAAATCCAGTACATATGGAAACATTATACATACAGATACAAACATATATATGCACATTCGTATGAAAATGAAAAAGGCCAATTTCATTTATACAAATGAAATTTGTAGAATGTTCAGCCTAGGATTATATTTTTTCTCAGAGAAGAATGTTATTGTACAGTCTCTATCCCTGATTATTAGGTGTCTATGCTTGGCTCTGCCAATCAGCACTACGTTCTTGATGCATTATTCAACCTTTCTGAGATTCACTTTCCTCCTTTTAAAATAATATGTTGATTGGATTAATGGTTTCTGTCACTGGTTGCACAGAAGAATCACTGAGAAACTGATTTTTTAAAGGCCCAGACTGATTTTTGAGCCCCAGCCCCAGATCTACTAAGTAGTGCCCAGCTGTATTATTACTATCTTGAATTTCAAAGGTGATTGAAATAAGCAGTTCCTTTTGAGAATCATTAGACTAAATTACTACTACTATTTTTTCTGTTCTCAACATGTTAATACTGTGTTGGTGAGCTAGATATAAGAAAAAAAATGTATCATTACAATGTTAAAGTTACATTCTTCACATACTTGGTATCACTGGAGTCACAATGATATTTTCCTTGTAGCTTTTGAAATGAAGAAGAATGATAAGAAAATTGAATTTTTGTGTATACAATCTGTGTGTGTGTACATATATATATATATATATATGTATAAAATGCCTATCTACTTTCAACCAATAAGATATTGAAGCTTTTAGGGTATTATATTTTTATAATTTTACTTATTTAATTTGATACTAATTCAAACTACATAGCATTAACAAATTTATTAAAAATGTTTCACATTTGAATGAGTGAATTATGCCAATTTGACAAACTTAGCCTGGTAAAATTCTGAGATTATTTACTTTATTTGAATTCATTTATCTGTAATAACATATATAAAAATAAGGTAAAATAATAAAACATGTAATTAATCTAACCTAGAATATAGTGCCACATCTACATCTGTTGCCACTCAAATCCACTAAAATGGAATAATTTAGTTATTCTGTCATCATATTATATTTGCTATAAAAGCTCCGTAAAAAGTCTGATAAATTAGAATATACATGTTGAATCTACATGCTTTCCCTTACAGCCAAATATGAAATTTAATTTTTACTCTACTGCAAGACACAATGTTATATCCTTTACTTTAACAAGTTATGAACAGATTTCACATTTATTTTTATATAGCAGACCACATATTGAGTGATCAGTTTGCTTCTCTGTGTGAATAATAGACACATCTAAATATCCCTTGCACTTTTGTAAATAAAAGGATTGCCTCTCTGGTATTTGAAAAGGTGGCTGAAGCTCAGTGAGGTGCTCGTCCTTAAAGGAGAACCCATGCGTAAAGCTCCCATAAATGTAATGGAAATGAGACATATTTTACTCTATTTAGCATTTATGCAGCAGTTCTGAAAAGTGAATTTTTATTAGAGTCTCCTCACAACAGTCTTATGAGCTAATGGTGTTATTGCTCACTTAGAAATGGGTAAATTAAGGGCCAGAGAAGCCAGGCATTGCTCAAGGTCATGTGGCAGCCAGGCAGCAGAGGAAGCCCAAATTACCACTCTGAGACCTGATATTTCCTTCATGTTATTTTTCTTCCATAAGCCCATACTATCCACTTTTTCTTCAAAGGTAACGTTTTTAGGTAGAATCAGAAATACAGCATTTATATGTAGGGTTGGTAATTTGCAGATAACTATTTTCATAAAGTCAAACAGTGACACACTGTTAGAGTGTCATTTATGAGTCTAAAACCTATTCTTAAGCTCTTGGCAACTCTTCTGTTCCCAAATATAACAGCTTATTATATATATACTCTAAGATTATTTATGTATTTTTATACTTACATATTATTTTTAAGGTACCTTAGAATATTTGCTTCCTTGATGAGAAACAGAGTAAATAAGGCTTCAAGACAAACTGATCATGCAAGTGAGAAAACAGGAAATATTGGAGGACGGCTGATAGAAAACAATCATTCTTAAATATTGGAATGGCCTGTTTTCCTGAGTTTTAACATAGTCTAATATGATTTTATAGTCTGTTAGTCATTCTGAAAGATTGATATGGCATGAAGATAAATCCCAGTATTTCAGTGATAATCAAAAACCCAGGAAAGCGCATTAGCTTCATTCAGTTACAGAAGAAGCATGGCCACAGTACTGTTTCTTGTGAATGGAACATTTTTATATTGACCTGAACAAATGTCTCTTTCAACTTGTGATTGTCTTCATATGTCTGCCAAAGGAGACAGACCTTGAAATTATTTTTGTCTGACTATAAATGCTTTCTACTTTTGAATTCTAGCCTCATTTCTTAGAACAACTGTTTCTCTTTGGCCTAGTTTCATTCATTACATAAGATAAGGCCTGGAGCAGCAAGAATGTGAAACAATTAGAGCTCATGGAATTACTTTTTACTCTTGATATTCCTTGAAAGATTTTTATTATTGGGATAATGCTTTTCTATGCTTCATTGTGCATTTTTATTTTCTTCTTGCCATCTCTGCATTCATTTCCAAATATGAAATATCCAAATATGGATCCAAATATGAAATATAGAAAACTTACAATATAGTTTCAGACAATAATGATGTGTCAAGCACATACCTCATGACTGGATGTTTATTTCTTAAAGGAAGCCAATGGAAAGGTATCTTAACTTTAGCATTATTGGCGTGTGAGGCCTAATGATTCATTGTTACCAGTGACCATGCCCTGTTCAAGGTGGATTGGATTCCTGCATCTCTGGCCTCTAATTACCAGATTCCAGGAACACGTACTGTAACTTTTGGGGGAAAGTTCTGGGGCAAAATACCTTTGAAACCAAAATCAGTCAGAGGGAGAAATAAAGTTAATAAACCCATTTATTTCTTACAAGCAGTAGTCTTCTCTCTCTCTCCTAACCAGGCTGCAGCAGAAGATGGCTCCACCCCACCTCTCTGGCCCAGATAAACTCTCTGCTCATCCTTGTAATTACCTATTGATATGTATGTTCCACCCCTTGGAAACACCTATTGATATGCAGATGCACTAAAGCCAGGAGAGAGATTCTGGAAATATTACAATTTTACCCACAGGTACCCAAGACAATCTCCTCCCCCAAGTCAAGACAGTCAAAAGCCAAAAAGTCAAAGTCTTTCCCCTTTGAGAACCACTACTATAAAGGATTACTCCAGCCCTTTCTCTCCAATTCTGCTTATTATGTATTACGACAAATCCATTTACTCAAACATTAGTTATATCATGTGTTGGCTTAGTGTATCATTGGTTCATTTCTACCTCACAAGGCCTTACCCTATTTGGCTCATAGTGAGTTCTCTGATATTATCTCTGCTTTTAGCTCTTTTTATAGCTTCAATGGCTTCCTTGCTTTTGCTGAAACAGGGCAGGCATCTAAGAATCTTTGTCCTAACTGTCTTGAATGCCTTAGTCCCAGTTATCTATGTGGCTCACTCTTTCACTAACTTCTAACCTTTGCTCAGATCTTACTTATTCAATGAGAACTACCCTGAGGGCTCATTGAAATTACAACACCTTTCATCAGTATTTCCAAATCCACTTATATTACTCTATCATCTGTGGTGATTTTCTATTTATTATGCTATATAATTCTAATATGTAATTTACCTATTTCACATTCATTGCTATTAGCTGCCCCCTCCCCCCCAGGAATATGTAAGCAAATACCATCAGTTTGCCTGCATCACGATATGGCCTACAAGTTTAATAAGTATTTGTTGATGAATGAGTTAGTAAACACAAACTTTTGTCTATCATTCATGTTGAGATATTAAAAATCAAATTTCAAAAAAATCTATAACAAGTTCCATCCTTACTTTGCTCTAAATAAGCACACACACACATTTGATGACTGAAATAGTGCCATTGCATTTTCCATGGTAAAAGATAAAATGAGGCAAGAAAATAAATAAGTCTTCAAAAATAAACTCTACCAATCGTAACATAGGGACTGACTTTATCTGTGCTTAACAAAAAGAGTATGCAAACAAGTATCCAATGAAACTATTTAGTATTATATTTGGATTCAAGTTGCACTCTTCAAAGGCATTCGGCTGCCTTGAATACATCTATATACCCTACTTCCTTATCCCTTAACAGTTCTAGTAGGTAGATGAACCAAGCAAATGTTTCTGTCCTCAGGGAGCAAACATTATGAAAGAGAAATCAGCAATGAACACGAAAACAATAAATAATCAAGATGATTATACATGATGGTGAGTGCTATGGAAATGATTTTAAGATAGAAAATGAAGAAGCCATACTGGAGCCATTAACAGTAGGGCAAGAAGAGGCCAACCATACCTGAGGGAGTGCAGGGTGGAAGAGGTAACTTGCTCCAGAGAGGGGATAATACTGCTAAGGTTGTAAAGTATCAATAAGCACATCTTCCTAGAGGAACTGAAGGAAAATAACTGGCCTTTTTGCAGTTCTTCTACAATTTAAGTATTTACAACAAAGATGATTATGTGCAAATATTATTCTCCTTTCACCATCTGAAGAAGATAAAGGGAACAGCAAATTTTTAAGAAATTAGTTCTCACAGGAATTTAGAACTGTGATTAAGAATGATAAGTTACTTGAAAACAAAAATCAATAATTTAAAAATAAAAAGGATATCACTTAAGAAAAACAGGCATTTTTTTTTTAGAAATTATAAAAATGTAGAAGATCCTCATTAGTACCATGTAAAAATGTAAGGAGTACTATAAGAACATCTCCAAAGAATCTCTAGGCAGCTTCCCACATATTATGAGTAAAACAGATTTGGAAGATGTGTTATGACAGTTATGCTGCTACTGTTTTAAACTAGATTTGCAATAATACACCTGTTCTATACATTGGGATTTTGAGCACAAGATTTGTAATAATTTAATGCTAAGGATCTATGCTTATAAACAGGAGGCTATAAAATGAAGGGTAATACCTGTTAAACCAATAAAATAAGGCATGCTAAAAGCTATCTTCCAAATATTATAGTAACTACAGCTAATGTTAAGTATGATTTAATAGTGCATTTCTTTCAGAATCCATAGTATTCACAGATAAAACCCAAATACCTCCAGAATAATTCTGTGAAACAAGTGTGTTTTGTTATTATTGTCAGTGCGAGAAGTAAATGCATATACTTCAGGTCACTAGCTTGCTCTTTTACTGGTATGCTGATCTCTGCACAATAATCAGAAGGAGATTTATATGACATTAGCATTTACTTCAGAATTTTAACATTGTATGAGAATGTTGAGAAAATAGTCCACATGAGAGTTTTTCTTAGTAGCATTATCCTGGTGATTTCCGATTTTTATTTCTGTATAAATGCATAAGATCATGAACTGGAAATATATAAGATTATGATCAAAGAAATTCATTGACTCTATCCTGATTTCAGTTTCCTCATCATTAACACAGACACTTACAATAGATTATAGGCCAAGGCCCCTTTCATATGTCTGACACAGTGTTACTCAAATTAGGTAAATTAATAGTTTATGTACAGATGTAACCCACTTAAGAAATGAATTCATCATGCATATTGTTTTGTTTATTATAATAATTTTAGGTATATTCACATTTTGGATACTAAAAGGATGATGGGTGCTTAGTAGAAAAAGTATAAACCTTAGTCTTATGAATCCTACTGTGGGTCCCAAATGGCATTAATTTTATGACCAACTTTAGTTTTTCTCCCTTTACAACTATGAAAAGGAATTATCACTCTATTTTCTTATAAGTTGTGGTCAACATAAAATTAAATAATATCTGAGAAATAAAAACTTAAACCTTCTTAAAGCTACATCATGTAAAATGAGAATATGATGGCGATGACAATGATGAAAAAAATAAAGATTCCTCCTCCTCTTCCTTCTCCTCATTTTCCTCTCCTCTCTGCTGTTGCTGTGTCAGGCTTTGCATTTAGACAGCTGTTATTTCAGTGGGCACTTATTAATGCTTCTATCTGGCAGGAAGCATTCTCAAGTTAAAAAATCATTGATAAGGCAAGACTTGTAACCTAGTAGCCTTCTGGTCATATATTTGGCCCAACTTTATTTTAAACATAATTCCAACATGTAAATACAGAGAAATTATACTTAAAAACTAAATTTGTTTTTTCTTTAGAAAAATACAAAATCTGGTAATATTGAACTGTTATCTCCATATCAGTTAGAAATGAATTTGAAATGAATAGCAGCTGCTCTCTATATAAAGATGAGGCAGGAGAGCATTCTACTGATATTTCCATATACCCAGCCTGTTTTCACAGTTATGTTACCCACCAGGTCCTGTAAGCACTTGTATAAATCCATATCTGCTCTGGAAGAGCTCAAAATCTGATCCAAAAAAGAAAGTAACAGCAATAAAATTAATACTAAATAAGAAACTCTCTTCAGAGTCCAGGATGTTTCCTTTCATTTAATAAAGAGATTTATATACTGCATTATTTCTTTTTACCCAGGGTATCAGAAATTTTAGATGTAAATAAAAGTAAAATAGTCAACTTGTTGGTATAGTAATTGACCATTTTCTATGATCTTATTGTATATTTTATTCATTTTATTGCATGTATTATTTTAGTCATAAGTTAATAATATTTATTGTGTACCTACTATTTACCAGGGATTATATACATGCCTTTAGTTGTAACATTTCATATAAATTTTGTCTGGAGGAAGCAAGGAAAAAAATATGGCTCATAAATAAAACACTTAGCCAATGATATTTTGAATTGTATAAAATATTTTCATAATCCCTGTTTTCTTTTCCCTCCCAAGTTGTAGAAATCCAGTAACACAGGCATAATCTCTCTCATGCATTCATCTCAGAGAATAAGCTAGAACCAATCTATGTGTCTTCCTATGTCTTGTGGGGATGGTAAGGTCATGTGTGAAATGGCCTGTTTTCCTTGAGTACATTTCCTCAGTGGGCCTCTTGGGCATAACATATTCATTGAACACTGGTATGGAAGGTTCAGATACTTCACTGAAATACAACAGTATATTTTCTAAATATGATTTTAACAGTTATGCAAACTGCACAGAAATGATTAACACACAGGTGTTTTATTTTAAAGAGTAACATCTGGGGTGTGTTTGCTCTGCGCCTATGAAACCTAAGTATTCTTGACATTATAGCTTCCTGAAGTCCCAGTTATTCATGACTATGTAGGATATACAGTTTCAAGAGAAGTCAATTAAATGCTTTTAACATCATAATTAATAAACGCTTAGGATACCAGCCAAAATGCTGTTGACATACTGAAAACAGTAACTCAATGAATTTCTCTTTGCATCTTCAAGTTCCAGCATAGTTTCTCTCTCACTGTAGATACTTCAAAATGTTCACTAAATATATTGAAGCTCTTGATAAATGCATCAGACATACAAGATGTTCTTTACTTTAGAATCTAAATCCATGCCATGTCCTTCACCTGGAATATCTTCAGTTCTACTCCAAATTGAGCTCTTGTGCCTCTGTATCTCCTGTTAGCATTTTACCTTGCATTAGCGTTTTTTATTTTACAGTTGTGGATTTTTTGTATCATATCGCTTGAAGGCAAAATATCTTATTCCTTTGTTTGCTATTGCTATTTAAGAGGCTAGCATACAGAAAATTCTCCATTTAGTACTTACAAGCTTACATTCTGACCTTTCTGTGGGAATTAGGAATGATTCATTTATTTACTCATATTTTACTTGTGCAAAAGTGCTTATTCAGTAGTTATAGTGATCCAGGTACTATTTTATGTGTTTTCTATACATCAACAAACATGCAAGAAAAACATTGCTGTGTTTTTGGAGCCTTCATTCTGGTAGGTGAATCAGATGGAAAGAAAATATGGTTAATAAATTAATCCTTAACATGGCCTCTGGTTTAAAAGTATCATGCAAGTTGCTTTATTGAGCTAGACTACAGGGAGGAGCAAGGGAAGAAAGAAGAAAAAAGTATCAGTTGGCTATGACAGTAATTCAAGAAAGACGTTAGTGTTTTGATAAAAATAAAAATGATGGAAGTGGTTAGGTTCCAGATATATTTGGAAGGTAGAGCACACAGAATTTTCTGGTAGATTCACTTGAGATTAAAGATATTGTCAAGGACAGTTCAAAAATTTTGCCAGGGTGGTTGAGTTGCCATAACTGTGATAAGAAAGATATGTGTGGAGATGGTTGGTGTTGGAAGGTCAGGCACTCAGTTTTAGACACACTGACATTAAGTTGTCTATTAGATTTTAAAGTAAAATTGTTGAGGGAGCATTTGAATATATGAGTACAGAGACTGGGTGAAGAGGTCTTGGCTAGAGATAAAGTTGGGGAGACAATAGCATAGAGTTGGTATTTAAAGACAACAAAATGAGATTATCAATAGGGCAAGTATAGATACTAAGAAAGAATAACAAGGCTTGTCCTCTGAATTTTCACTCTTTAATAAGTAGAGAAGGAAATAAGCCAGCAAAGATGTCTAAGAAAATGTCATCATGGAGGAGAGAAGCTGAAATTGGAATCTTGAAAATCAAGTTAAAAAGTGTATATATATATATATATAGAGAGAGAGAGAGAGAGAGGGAGAGAGGTGGGGTGGGGGAGAGAGGGGAAGGACCAACTTTTTTAAATGCCCTGACAGTCAAATAAGGTGACAAGGATTCAGCGATGTGAACATCATGGTTACTAGGATGAGAGGACTGTTATTAGGTGTAGGAAACAAAAATCTGATTGAAGTAGGTTGAAAATAAAAATTCACAAGAAGAAAACTGATGTTACAAGAGTAAACTTTGAGGAGATGTTTTTTTGCTCGGTATTTTTGTTTCTGTTCTTGATAGAAGGGCAGATATCAGGATGTATCTGAAAATGTGGTAAGACAAGAGAAGACTTTTCATGATTGATATAATATCAGCATGTTTTACTGTTAGAAACAAAACAAATTAAAATATAGAAAAGGGAAGGGAGAATTTCGGGAGTGAAATCCTTAAGTGAGAGGCACATGTGTTATGTGTCTTCTGTTGTTTTATTTTGGAATCAGTGATTATTCACTATGATTAAACCTTGTGAGCCTAGAATAAAACATATTAAAAGTATACTTATAGACCCGATGTTTCCCTTTACTTTGTGTCTGGTATGCATATATTTGACAAAGATATAGAACATCAAATGTGTGTAATCTGTGCAGCTCTTCTTACTTGTAAGCTTTCCCTAAGTGGTCCATACCTGTGATACTGGTGCTAAGTGCCTTTTTCTGTGAACAGCAGAATCCTTCAAATTATCAGCTTTAAAGATGAGGATGTTGACTACATCAATCTTTTCTCAATCTGGGATTGGCATTTTTCTCTGCCTGCCTCACTTACTTTGATACCAAGGCCACAGTTGGTGACTGGGTTTGAAGTCAGTTGAACCCACCCACAGTTAAGATAACTGACGATTCACTATTTTAATACATACTGTGTACTACCAAGCAATCGCCCTTTCCCATGACAGGTTAAAATTCATATCATGATATAAAGAAATCACCTAAAGAAATCTTGTAGCAAACTTAATAGTGCTTTTCTTGAACTGCTTAGTGATGGAATGTTTAGTTTTTGCACATTTTTGGTATTTCTGGGCTAGAAACAACAAGACTATATAGGTTATAGATTTGACTTTGCTGTTACATTAAAATAACAACAGTTTATTTTTCTAAGTAACAAGTTACTTTTCTAAATCATATTTAATCTAACTGTAAGCCATATCACTTCTATTATGGTGAAAATTTTAATCTCAGTTATTATGTCTTTAGCCTCTAGTGATGATTTCAGATTTAGAAGTTTCAAACATGTGGAGAGAGGCCTTGTGCTCTCTAATGCACACAGGTCATTCCTAGATAAGTTTGCCCAAATCTGTATGGTCTTATAAATTTGATTGGCTCTGAGTTGTTACACTATACAAGGCTGGGAGCCCTGATTCCCAAAATGAGCCTCCCTCAATGAGCAAATCCATCTTGAAAATATCTCCCATTTCCCTGGTCTGTTGCTTCTGTGTCCACCTTTCCAATCACATCTCTCCATTTTAGCTTGTTGTGGAAGGATACAACGTATTTTCTTTTAATTGTTTTTAGAAACAAAATGTGGTTTCCTTTTTACTGAGAATGTAGGATATGGACAGCATTATATTTTTGTGTATCTTTATCTAAATCATTTGTAAGTTGTTAAAACAATATTCAGAATTATTTTTTTCTTTCAAGACCTCTTCCTCAACTCCATCCTCTCTTCCTTGCATTGCTAGTCATGTGAGATTATTGGTACTCTCTAGTGAAATCAGATGAGTTAATGTGATACTAGAAAACTAGGGACCTGTACAGTATAGCCTTGATACTGAAAAAGAGCAAAACATTCCCTAATGTCAGGGAATTGATATGACTTCATAGCTAGATTTCAATGTTAAAATGTTATTTGTGCAAACTGATCTGACATTCACAGATAGGCCTCAATATTATTTCAAATGATATGAGGCTTATAGCTTAATCATACTGTTCTCCTGTTGGACGTAAACAGTATCATAGAACATATATATCAAATACAAGATCACCCTGAGACCACAATAAAGTGAGAAAAAAATAAGGTCACTGTGAAACCCATAAAATGTCAAACATCTGTTCTTCCACTAAATAAGAAACTACTACCTCTTCATTAATCATGACTTCATTCTCACTCTAGTCTTCTCTCTCTAGATAAGATTTATTAAGATAGTCGTGAAATTAGCCCCACTTCCTGACACCATCCAATCCAGAGAAATCCCTTGCATGCACAGACTCTCCCCCAAATTACCCAAAACACCACAAATCCTGTAACAAGTCCTTTATCAGACTTTCTTGCTGAGATGCCCCATGATTCCAGCTGGTGAATGTTCTCCCTTGCTGCTGTCAGTAAACGCAGTTTGTTGAACTACAGGAATTCCTGGGGGTCTTTGGCTGAGTGGCATTGACAGTGCAAATCATTGCATTATATCAGGCTGAGAAGAACTCATTGCCAACTTCACAAGGAAATCATTGAGCACTCAATAAAGTCAGTTTCAAATTAATCCTTTATTCCAAAAGAATTCCACTATGTAATCCAACCTATATACTTCCACACTTCCCTAAAATAGATGTAAACATATTATTTCCATGCCAATTTAATTTTCAGGGTTCCTGCACATGTTAAAAGTAATAATATGTTTTTTCAATATTTACTTTGCATATAGATTTACATATTAACACAGATTATGTTGAATACAAATTTCTGTGACTTATATTTAAGGGCATTTTATCACTAATTTCACTGGTAATCATTGAAATTTAAGGTCATTTCATTGGTAATTATTACATTGAAGAATATAATGCAATATGCACACATCTTGAGTCTATAGCTTGTGACACTTTTACAATGAGTATATCTATGTAACTACTAGCCAAATCAAAATATAAAATACTAGCCACAGTCCAGAAGCCTTCTTGAGGTGGCCACCCAGTTGTAATCCTACACAGAATAAACTATTCTGAGCTCTATTATTCAAATGAAATGCTATATATTATATATATGTATTATTAAATATATCAATATCTACAATTATTTATAATGAATGTCTATATTAAATATGTATTAGATATTGTATGTTAAATTAAATATATATCTTGTATATAATATGTAATGTATATTGTAATGTATATTACATATTATATATATTTTAAATTTTGTCTGTTTTGAGCTTTTTTTATTAAGGTATCACTGATATACACTCTTATGAAGGTTTCACAAGAAAAACAATGTGGTTATGACATTCACCCTTACTATTGAGTCTCTCCCTATACCCCATTCCAGTCACTGTCCATCAGTGTAGTAAGATGCCACAGAGTCCCTATTTGTCTTCTCTGAGCTACACTGTCTTCCCCATGACCCCACACACACCATGTGCACCAATCATGATACCCCTCAATCCCCTTCTCCCTCCCTTCCCACCTGTGTTTTGAGCTTTTTATAAGTGAAATGAAGCAGTCTGTTTTCTTCAGTCTCTGGATTCTCTCATTCAATAAATATCGTATGAGTTCCATCCATGTTCTGGCATGTAGTGGTGTTTGTTCATTTAATTGCTATAGAATATGTCATTCTATGAAAGTAGTAGTTTATTTATCCATTCAACATTTGGTGGGCTATGAGTTGTTCCCAGTTTGTAGTGACTACTAATGATGTTTACATATTCATATAATGCTCAGAAGTAAAACCATGTTGAATATATATCTATGGATGCAGGTACTGAATCATATATTGTACATATATTCAGTTTTAGTATGTACTGACAAATAGTTTCCAGATGTGTTTTTTTGCCACTTTACTGTTTTATTAGTAGTGTTCTAGTTGCTCCACATTCTAGCTAATAACTGTCTTTTTAGTTTTTCTTATTTTAATATCTGTATTTTTAATGTTAGCCATTTTGGGTATGACTAATAAAATCTCACTGTGGTTTGTTTTGCATTTGTTGATGACAAAAAATTGAATATGTGTCCATATGCTAACCGGCATTTTGCTACTCCTGTGAGTATTCTCCCATTTTGCATAGATTGCTTTTCTTTTTCTTATTTATTTGTAAGAATCTTTCATATGATCTTCATATAAATTCTTTATTACACATGCCCCTACACATACATACACACACAAAATCTATATAGTGTTTTTCTAAATATCTCTCCCATTTTGAGGCCTGAAAGAAATATATATTCTGAAGTTCTTATATACTATGTTCTGTTAAAATCAATTAGGTAAGCTTTGTTAATTATATGATTCAAAAATCTCTCCTACATCTCCTCATTCTATTAATCTTTTTCTAAAATTACTGAGAAAAATGTTAAAATACTTAGCTTCAATTATGGATGCAACTATTCCTCTTTTTTAGTTCTGCCAGTCTTTGCTTTACATATTCTGAGGCACATGTATTAAGTGCATACAAATTTAGAAACATTTTGTCCCTATTGAATACATTATAGTTATTTTTGTCAGAAAATTTCTATTTCTATTTCATTTTAGGTTTTCTTTTTTTAATGTGTATTGAATTCTGTCTTGATTGACAGTTATTTTCCTTCCCCACTTTATAGATGTTATTCCAAAATCCTTTGAATTCTTTTGTTTGAGCTGAAAAGTCTTTGTCAGAATTATTTATTTATTTTTTATTGAGGTATCATTGATATGCATGCAATCTTATACTGGTGTCAAGTATGTAACAGTGGTTCACCAGTTACCCACATTATTAAATCCTCACTTCACCCCCACTAGTGCAGTTACTATCCTTCATCAGAATGATTGCTGTTGTTTTCAAAGGAATATTTTTGCCTGTGAGGCTTTGAATAATTTTACTGCTTTCTTCCTCTGGTGTTCAACAGCAATATGACCATAACACTCCTAGGGATTTTTAATTTTTGAAAAAATCTTTGTTGTTCATAGTAATTCTTTAATTTGTGACTCTGTAGCATCTGAAGTTTGGGAAAATTCTTAGGCAGTATCTTTTCAAATAATACTTCTGCCTCATTCTTTTTAAACTTACTGATATTCAAAAATAGATATATATTTATACTTTTTTCAGGACCCATATTGTATTTTATGTTTTTTCCTTGTAATACACTATCCCCTTTTTCCTGTGTACTTCAATTTGGATTATTTTACACTGATTTATGTTTTAGAATATTAATTTTCTGATACATCCAACTGCTTTTGAGTATCTACTGTATTCTTTCAGTGACTGTTTCTGTTTTTTAAAATATATTCTTTGTTATACATTACTAATGTATGAATTACTAATAAATTGCTTTATCTTTTCCTCAACTTTCATGTACATATTAGTCATACTAAAATCTATTTCTATTAGTGATAATATCTGTTTCACTTTGCATTTATTCATTGCCTGGGTATTTATTTGTTTGTTTTCTTTTAGATTCATTTCTTTTCTTGTTGTGACATGTCTGCTAATTTTATATTAAATGTTAGATATTGTGATTCAAAATTATAGAATGTCTAGCTGATGTTATATGCCTTCAGGGAAGATTATTTTTCTTCTGGAAGGCAAGAAATATGGATAGATGAACTTGATCCAATGAAAAAGTGAAATATATCGAAGCTACATTTCTGCCTTTTTGGATGACTGGTGTATCTCTACTTTGCCATTACTTCTAGGACTGAGGCTTTTGAAATCTCAACCCAAAATCAGGAGTTTTTACCATATTTACTTTTTTTTTGGTTGACTCTTAGTTCCAGTTGTTGACTTCTCAACAATCACAAATGACTGAAATCTCATTTTTTAGCTCTGCAAATTTTACTTTTTGTTGAGTTTTTCAGAAACTCTAACCATGGCCCATATGGAGATTAGAATTGTACATACTTTGAGGTAGATTCATGTGTAGATTATTTGACTAATTTCTGTGCAATTTCCTTTTCTGCAAAACCTTGATTCTTAAAATATTTTGTAGTTCTGTACTTCATGTTTATCAGGTATGTTCTGTAGAGAAAAAGCAGCAGTGAATAGAAGGTCCACATCATTGAACTTATTTTCTGTCTGGGATCTTGGATCCTCTAGTTCTGGATATCATGGTGTCTCTGATACATTCAAAAAGGTATTTTAGTACCTTTTACAGATTTTATTGTTATCATCAGCGGAAATGTTATTTCATGTCAACCATGTAGCAATAGCTGAATATGGACACCTCATGTGTTTCCCCTTAGTCATGTTCTATAAATAACTGGTCCCAGAGTTGGTTCCAGAGGTGAAATATTAAGAACCCTGGATCTTTTCACTCTAAAATCTTCTGAGTGTTGGATTTAACACAGAGGCTTGCTACCTCATAGATGTAAGATAGCTGATGTAACTTCAGGTATAACGACTTCTCATAACAGAATCCTAAGCCAGAATAGAGGAAGAAAACCAAAAAGGATTTTCACTTAGTAGATTTTTCTCCTTTGACAGAGTAATGATTCCAGCATTTCCAGGTGTCTCCAGAAGCCATCCTTGGTCCGAAAATTTTCTCTTCCTCTTTTTAGCCACTAACTAGCAAAGAGGAATGGACTACCATGGTTAGTGTATGCCAATTATAATTTATTCCCTGGGATAAGCAAATTGATAGTCCCTGAACTTTGGGTCCATTTAGTAGAGAAGAAAGGGTAATGAATATTCATTAGGCAAACAAACCCTGTCAAACAAAACACTTCATAATCTTTACTTTGTTTTTCCAACGTCATCTTCCACTCTTGCTACTGTGTCTCCTATGTTTCAGATTAGGGTTTCTCGTGGACACTGCTGATTGACCTTTAGGCCAGATAATTATTTGTTGTGGGTGTTGTTATGGTCATTATAGGATGTTTGGCAGCATTCCTGATCTCCATCCTCTAGATGCTATTTGCATCCCCTCTCACTGATTTGAGAAAGCAAAAATATCTTCATATATCACCAGATGTCCTCTGACAGGCAAAATTTCCTCCAGTTGAAGGTCGCTTATCTAAATATCTAGAGTAGAATGGAATAGAAAAGATGTCTTGAGAAAGGGAATTTGTCTACAGAATTAACCATCTACCCAGAGGATGTACATATATGTTTATAGAATAAATTGAAGCACATGAAAAAAGATATTCAGTACTTACTGTTTCTTAGTAATAAATTTTGCAATCACACAGAAGCAGTAAAATGCTTAATCCGATTATTGGTTCAGCCTGCTATGGCTGTTAATGGAATGACTAATTCATTAATAAAAAAGAATGCATACGAAAAAGGTTTAACGTATCAAAATAAAGGAACTGCTGGAACTGCAAATTTCCAATAATCTTCCTTTTAAGATTAGGAAATCAAAGAGGAAATTAACAGTCCTAGACCTGGAATCCTTAGCAGTCTCTAAGAATGTGTTTTCCGTTGTGTGTACTTAGAAAATTGCATGGTATCTAGTACAATGCCACTACCAAACTTGGATGCCCTATGGCAACATAGAGTAGTATTCTGGCAGGCAGAGGTCTCCACAGTGTTTCCATTTGTACCCACTGGACTGTTAAAGGAAAAATTTTAGAGAAATAGTCTAGCAGTAATTCTGACTCTTGAAATAAAATCGAGTAATTACTTTCAGAATATATCTGTTCAATATCTAGATTCAATGTTCTGTGTTAGATTTGGAGCAAAGGTACTCTCAAAAGCACCATTCATTTATCTTTGACAGACACTAAGAAGTTCAAATTTTCAATAATACAGAAAGAGTTCTACATTGCTTTTGTACAAAGTATTGCTTAGAAAACTAAAGAAGTTTGCTGCAAAGTTTAAATACTACTCTAATTATTTTTAATGTTTACATGTAGAACCAAATTTATTGCTTAGTATAATGTTCTTATGCTTGAATTTCATTCTTTCTTTCTTAAAATTGATTTAGTTTCTCCAGTCCTATTAAGTCTCTCCCTTCTTTGACAGGGTTTTGCTTGTAATCTCATTTTATATTTTTACTTAGATTAATTTTACAGTATTGACTAATTTCTCATTTAACATACTTTGTATGCTAGTAAATGTATGAGAAATTTTCTTGCTAACTATCATAATTCCCTTCTCAATATTTAATACTACTTACTCTTCAAAATCCATTGATGTGAACTATTGAAAGTTCAGTTTAAAAGGAACATATGAGAATGACTTTTGGCCATGAAAACAAACAAGAAAACTATAGATGATAAACACAGTAGTCTTATGACCAAATGAGCACCATTCAAGAATCTTGAGCCCCAAACCAATAAGTTTCAGCTACCCATTGACAAAGGGATTCTTATTATATATCGATATAGTTTTAGGATTTTCATAATTAAATATTTATGTGTTTATTATGTATTTGTTTCATAATTTTGTTTCACAATTAAGGTTTGCTTAAAGTCTGTTTCCCAAAGAGGTGGAAGCTCCCTAAGGGATAATAATTGTTCTATTGGAGGGTGACATCAATATCATGGTGGAGTGAGTCATTCCTTTTTTCACTTCCCTTCAATTTACAACTAATCCAACACCTACAGCCAAAAAAAGTGCCTCATCACAACGCACCAGGCCTCAAAAGACCCATCCACTGCGTACACAAAAGCGGGAAGCTGTGGATCCAGGAAAGTGGCAGTGAACACGGCAGCGGCTGTAGTGGCCATGGCAGAAGTGCCGGTAGCAGAGGCAACGGAAGGCCAGTGAGACCCTTCTAGCAGAGGCGAGGGGGAAGGTGGTGCTAGTGCTATAGCTGGAAAGACCCACTGTTTTCTCTGAAGAGAAATCACAGTGACTAGGGAGAGGGAAAAGAAAAGGAAGAAGGCAAAGAGAACTGAATGACTGTGTTCCTGCTATTTGCCCTAGGATTCTGGCAAGAGTTTGACGCACAGATCTCTGGGATCCCGGCCCCCTTCACATGGATGCCCCTACCAGGCTGTAGGCATACCCAGAACTCCAGGTGCTAAGCACACACCTCCCTCCACTCTGCCACCACCACCCCCCTTTTCTCTTTATCAGTTTTTTTTTAATGCTCTCTCCTAACCTTAGTGATGATTCAACTCTAGTAAGACAAACCAGAAACTTGTGCTATAGCACCACCTTCTGGAAAATAAAAGGAAGGCTCCCAATTACCAACCTGTTGAAATCTTAGAATCAAAGTAATCAAAGCCTTATCTAAATAAGAAAGATGTTCACTACTTCAAAAGTGGTAGCAGAGTAACTTTTCATCAACAACCATGAAAAATCATAATACAGTATCACAGAATGTTGTGTTATAACTGGTAAGGTATTCAAAATAGTTGTTGTGAAGAAACTCAGCAGGAAAACTCAGAAAGGCAATACCATATTAGAAATATAATTAATGAACAGGAGTACTTTACTAAAGAGATTGAAATTCTGAAAAACAACAAAGAAATTATGGGGCTGAAGAACTCAATAAGTGAGGTGAAGAATGCATTTCTACTCATTAGAAATGAGTAGATTAGATAGAAGTCAGAATGAGTGAGCTCGAATATAGGAACATAAAAATGTTTTAGGTGGAAGAGGACAAAGAACTAAGAGTTTTAAAAAATGAATAAACCCTATGAAAACTTCCATACTCCCCTGGAAGAGCCAAAATAATATATATACCTATTAGAAAGGAGCAGAGAGCATATTTAGAGATATAATTGCTGAGAACTTCTAAACCTTGGGAAGGAACTGAATATTACAACTCTAGGAAGCTAATAGAACACTTTATTATCTCAATGCGAAAGACTTTCTCCAAGACGTATTACATTGAAACAAACAACAATAAAGAAAGAATGTTAAAGAAAGCCAGGGAGAAAAAGACAGTAACCTACAAAGGTACCCCTATTAAGCTATCAGCAGATTTCTCAGCAGAAACTCCATAGGCCAGCAGAGTAAAATGACATATTTTAAGTATTGTAAGACAGAAACTGCCAGCTAAGAATACTCAGTCTGGCAAAATTACCCTTCGGATATGAAGGAAAAATAAATGCTTTCCCAGATAAAGAAAAGCTGAAGGAGTTCAGTACCACTATACCTGCCTTATAAGAAATGTTTATAGAAATTTCAGGTGAAAGGAAAAGACAAAAGTACATAAAATTCTGCTTAAGATTAATAAATCAATTGTTAGAATTAGAAAACTGTTAACTCTTTTCTATAATTGTATTTTAAACAATTATAAAGCTTTAAGGAAAAGAGCATTAAAATAACTATAGCTACAACTTGGAAATAAAATCTTAACAACAAAATAATTTGTGGCATCAAAAATATAAAAGGGGAAAATAAAATGATGGAACTTTTATAGGCTGATGAAGACAAAGAGTCAGTCAAAACCTTGGAATTAATCAACAATTTCAGTAAAGTAGCAGGATACAAAGTCAACATTCAGAAATGAATTACATTCTTTTAGGCTAATGATGAATCATCTGAAAAAGAATGATAACTATCCTATTCATAAAAGCATCAAAAACAATAAAATACTTAGGAATAAGTTTGACCAAGGAAGTGAAAGATGTACAATGAAAACTACTAAAACTGCTGCAAGAAATTGAAGACACAAATGGAAAAAACATCCATGTTCATGGATTGGAAGGCTAAAATGCCCACACTACCCAAAGCCATTTATAAACTCAACACAATTCCCATCGCAGTGCCAAAGTCATTCTTCAGAGATACAGGAGAAATAATCCTAAAATATGTGTGGGATCAAAGAAGACTCCAGAAAGCCAAAGAAAAACAAAGCCAGAAGTATCACAGTTCTGAATTTCAAATAATACTACAAAGTCATAGTATTAAAAACTGTTGGTACAGACACAGAAACAGACATATTGGCCAGTTAAACATAATATAAAGCCCAGAATTAAATCCTAGTATCTATGGTCAGCTTATAGTCAACAAAAAACAAGAACACCCAATGCAGAAAGATAATGTCTTCCATAAATGGCGCTGGAAAAAATGGGAAAACACATGCAGAGCAATTAAATTGGACCCCTATCTCATACTACTCACAAAAATAACTTGAAATAGAACAAAGACTTAAACATAAGATGTAATACTATAAAACTCCTAGAAGAAAATGCAGGGGAGGAGCTCATTGGTATTGATCTTGGCAATGTTTTTATGGACATGATGCCAAAAGCACAAGCAACAAAACCGAAAATCAACAAATGAGACTCCATCAAACTCAAAAGCTTCTATACATCACAAGGAACCATTAACAAAATGAAAACATCTACAGAATGGGAGAAATGTTTTTCAAATAATATATTGGATAAGGAGTTAATATCCACAAAAATAAAGAATTCATACAGATTAATAACAACAACATAAATAACAGTCTGATTCAAAAATGGGTGGGAAAACAAATAAACAATTTTCCAATGAGGTCTTTAAAATGGCCAACAAGCACATGAAAAAATACTCAATATAACTAATCATCAGGAAAATGCAATACCACAATGATATATTACCTCACATCTCTTAGGGTGCCTATCATCAAGAAAACAAGAGACAACAGGTGCTGGAAAGGATGTGGTGAAAAGGGAACCCTTATATATTGTTAGTGGGAGTATAAATTGGTACAAACACTATAGAAAACAATATGGGAGGTCCTCAAAAAGTTACAAATCTACCATATGATGCAGCAATTCAACTTCTGAGTATATACCCAAAGGAAATGAAAGCAGGATTTCAATAAGATATTTGTATTCCCATGTTAATTGCAGCATTATTCACAATAATCAACATGCAGAAACAACCCAAATGCCCATCAACAGGTGAATGGATAAAAAAGAAGTGATACATATAAACAATAAAATATTACTCAGCCATGAAAAAGGAGGATATCCTATTTGCTACAACATGGATAGACCTTGAGCATATATGCTAAATAAGATAACTCAGGGGAAAACAAGTACTGTATGATATCACTTAATATGTGGAAACTAAGAGAGTTAAACCTTAAAAAAGAGCAAGTAAAATGGTGATTACCAGGTGATAGGGGGAGGATAAGATTGGTGGTGTTTAAGGGTACAGACTTGTAACAAGTAGTAAGTCAACCAGAGAGATGTAAAGCACAATATGATTAATATAAATAATAATATTGTACTATGATCATATAATGTAATAAATATTGTGACAATGACAAATTACAATATATAAATGTATCAAAGTAACATTGCACATATTAAACTTATACAAAGTTACATGTCAACACTATTCAATAAAACAACACTAGTTATACTCACTGCATACTCACACAATACCCACAGCTCTAGCATAGTACTGGTACAAAATAGGCACTAAATATATTTGTTAAGTGAATAAAATATACTTAAACCGATTAGACATTTGTGAACAACTCAGTTTGCTCTTTCTTGACAGCCTGTATATTCTATTCATGTTAATCTTAACACCATTTATTCTTATATCATTACACTTTTCTATTTCTTACATATGATGGCATTTATCAAACATATGCCAGCCACTGTATTAAGGGAATCTCTTATATTATTCAAAGTAATCATCATAATGATTCAAGCACACACTTACATTAGTAAATATGGCTATTATTATCTCCTATTCACAGATAAAGAAATGAGGCTAAGAGAGATTTTGTGTCTTGCTTAAGGATATACAGAAATATTGGAGGTGCTCAAATATAACATAGGCAATTTGATTCCAAAACTAGCACTCTTAATTTCCATGCACATACTGAGTTTTGCAATTGAAATAGATTCTTGGAAAGATCACAACCAAAGCATTGCTTGCTTAATTCCACTTTTAGGTCACATCATCCATCACATTTATATACTCCTTAACATAGTAAAATTAATTTCAAATCATCTTTTTCATACCTTAGGAATATTTTTGAATAAGAAGAAAAAAGAGGAGAAAGAGAGGAATCACTCCCACAAAGAAGTAGGAATATCAATGATAACCAACTGAACCCTGTATTCACATTACAGTGGAATTTTTTTGGAAATATTTTATGGTAGAATTCTGCAGGTGATTCCAATGCAGTGTAAGTGCAAGTATTCACACTGATAAAAGTTGCCATAAACCAAATATCACATTGCCTTGCACCTTTGGTCATCTTAGAAGTCAAAATAAACCCACCGCAATAAAATATGTGCATCATTTGTATTTAAATACCCCCAGACACACATACAAACACTCATGTGCCTGTGCAAAACCATGACCCAGTGCTAATTAGGAAGAGAAAAATGTGATTAATTTTTATACTTTCCCATGTTTAATAGACTTTTTGTAAGAAATACAGCTAAAACACTGATGAATGAAACATATATATTTCTAAGTAAAATATGTGAAAACATGTAATTTTGCTAAAAATACCTTTAATATAACTAGTATGTTATTTCAGATAGGAATCATTTCAAAGCTGAATGCAAGAATTGAACATTTATGAACAAGTATATACAGTGTTATCAAAGAGTAAATATTCTATGTCAATAATCTTAACTGTTTATCTGTGATATTTGCATCCATAGTTCAACTCCATGTGTAAAAGCCTACCACATCCTAGTGTATTTTCAAAGGTGTTCACAATCATCAGTGTTTTTTAAAGCATTTTTCCTGCATAACTAGTTCTACATTTGGTGTTACATGCTCCTATGTTTTACCACAGGTTATATTAATGCTTATTAAATCAATTTCACCAGCCAGATCCGTCCTTGCTCAAATTAAATTATGAAATAAGACAACCATCTTTAAAGACTATATCCAGCTATTGATAATTCTATTTATTCTGTTCAAATAACATTCTCCAATTACATTCCATCATTTCTGTGACTTATTTTTTTGAGGGGTAGGGGTGGAAACAAAACACTGCGATTCAAAAAGTGCACAGTTATCTCTCAAGTTCCTATATCCAATTACAATTTTATTTTCATGTAAATTACACACCTCTGCCTCTGTGGTTTTTATTTAGATTTAAACAGCTTCCTGCTCTCAAGGAAGAAAAGCTGTCAAATAGACAGGTTCCCCATTCTTCATTTTACCCTGAAGCAATGAATTTCCCAGGAAGTCAACCCACTGGAAACTTTCAGTTAGAATGGCTTTTGAAAGTTTTCTTTTCCACGGTTGGCTCACTCCCAGTGGGTGTTCAGTAAAGCTACATCTTTCATCTGATCCCTTAGATCATTTGTAATTGAAAGGTTATGGCAGGTGAAGAATTAGACCATCCCCTTCCCTAAAAGTTGCATAGAAATAATTTTCTTCTTAGGAAAAAAATAAAAAAGAAGTACTAAAACAAAAAATTATAAATTATTATTTTGTATTTAGAAGGACACATGTATTTTTTATTTAGAATGATCATTCTGATGTCATTTTGTCACATGTCTGATATTGTCCAAAGAATTATTAAACAAATATTAAGTAAAATATGTTGAGTATAACCTCATTTTAATGAAGAAATATCTACTCTGTAACCAAATGGTCCCCAGTTAAAGAAAGAGTGCAATGATACCTAAAAAATTTTGATCTTTAAATATGTAGTTTTGCTCTACTATCAGAATTACAAAGTGCTTTTATTTCTTAGTAACAAAATATGCAATCAGAAGAAGTTTAGAAACAAATTGACTTCTTAGGTATACATCCAAATGCTAATTTTGAACTAGTTTGAATATTTAAATACAAATATTTACTTATAGAGAAAATTTCATTTTTTTTCTTTTTCTTTTAGAATAAAATTACAAAGCATACCACCTGATTTGATATATACTAGCCAAGCTATTTTACAATCTCTCATACAGTGTGGGGAAAATTGCAATATTTCCAGAATCTCACAAATGGCCTTAGTACATCTCCATACCAATGGCTGTTTCCAATGGGTGGAGAGAAGTCATACATCTCCATATCAAGAGATGATTACAAGGAGGAGCAGGGAATATCTGGACCAGAAAGGTTGGGTGGGGCCCCTTTTTTGCAGCTGAGTTGTGAGAGACACAGGCTAGCAGAAATGGACGACTGATTGTAGGCAATAAACAGTTTCTACCACTTTATTTATCCCTTTGACTGATTTCAGAATCAAAGATAATTTGCCCCAGGATATGAACTTATTTCCCATCTGGAGTTACATGTGGTGGCAGTTGACAGGGCCTCTGAACCCCAAATCTGTCTTCATGGGTGTGACGCTTGGGCAGGCTTCCCCCCAAAGATGGTGGGAAGATACCTGGAAATCCCCCTGTGGATGGTGGAGAGGCTGCAGTCTCACCCAGGAGCCCCCTATATGGGGGGCTTCCAATTGGGGAACCCCTGTGGGAACTGGTCTAGGGTGAAGAACCTCCTAGAGGGGTGCTGCCTTCCCCAGAATTGGGGAAGTGTGGAGACACTGGAAGCTGTGGAATTAGCCCTCTGTGAGATAGAAGACTCCTTAAAGGGCATGAGTGGGTATGCAGCAGTCTGGATTGTGGGATGTTGGTTTCCTGAGATGGGAAGGGTTATCAAGGAGAGAGAGAGACTTTGGCAGGAGCGAGACACATTTCAGCATTGGTTGGAGGAGCTGGGTGATGACCTATGGGGTGCCCTTAAGAAAGACATTTACAGCTTCCGGGAAGATGGCGGCATGAGCAGGGCGGCAGAAATCTCCTCGCAACACTATATTTATCTATGAAAACACAGCAAATACAACTATTCCGAAAAGAGATACCAGAATACACAGGAAACTGCACAGCATGCAGCTACACCTGAGAGGACTTGGCACCCCGTGAGGTGGGTAAGATACGGAGCTGCGACCCCGCAGGACCCCAGCACTCACCCATTCTGGCGCACCGGTGGGACGAGAGGATTCAGAGCCGGGAGAGAGTGGAGGAGCAGGCCCGCGAAATAACCAGCCAAGGTGGTCTGCGCGGGGAGAGCTGACATACATTGCACGGTGCATAAGACATTGGAGAGGCAGAAGGTGCAGGTTTTGAGCCGGGAACACGCCGGGTCTATGCAGCCAGCGCCCAGGGACAAGAGAAAAGCGCGCACGGTTTGTAGCGGTCTCAGGGAGGCGGGGGGCCCAGCGAGGGAACACCATCGCCTGGCACACACAGCCCAGCAGTCTGGGAGTCCTGAGAAACTTCAGACCCCTTGGCTGGTGACTGAGAAAAGGTAGCAGCCACACTAAAACCTCATCCAGAAAAAAACAGCCTCCCTTTCGTTCCCGCCCCAGCCAGAGCGGCACGGCCATGGGTGTGGAATAGTGGAGCAACAGCGACACCTACAGCACCCTTACAGAATCCACTCCGGTTAGGCGTTTTTGTTTGTTTTTTTTCTTTTGCATTTCTTCTTTTTCTCTTTTCTTTCTCTCCCTTCTTTTTGCTTGTTTTTTTTTTTCTTGTTTTTTTTTCTCTTAAGTCTTAAAGAGCCCAGCTAACATACGTGGCACCTACTAGCGACCACTCCTATCAACATGACAAGACAGAGGAATATGGTACAGAACAAGCTTAAACAGACTCAGACAACTCCTGACAGGGAACCTGAAGGGATGGAAATGCAGAATTTTCCTGAAAAAGAATTCAGAATAAAAGACATAACCATGCTGATGGATCTACGGAGAAATATGCAAGAGCTGAAGGAGGAACTGAGGGAAGTCAGGAAAGACAATGCAGAAATGAGACAAGCCATCGACGGGCTCAGCAGCAGACTGGAAGAGATGCAAGAGACTGTTAATGCAATAGAAATCAGAGAACAGGAACACAGAGCAGCTGAGGCAGAGGGAGATAAAAGGATCGCTAGGAATGAAAGAATATTAAGAGAACTGTGTGACCAATCCAAAGGGAACAATGATCGCATTATAGCAGTACCAGAGGAAGAACAGAGAGAAAAAGGGATAGAAAGTGTTTTTGAAGAAATAATTGCTGAAAACGTCCCCATGTTGGGGAAAGAAATAGTGTCACAGTCCATGGAAGCCCACAGATCTCGTAACACAAGGGACCCCAGGAAGACAACACCAAGACACATAATAATTAAAATGGCAAAGATCAAAGATAAGGACAGAGTATTAAAGGCAGCTAGAGAAAGAAAAAAGATCATCTTCAAAGGAAAACCCAGCAGACTATCATCTGAATTCTCAACAGAAACCTTACAGGCCAGAAGAGAATGGCATGATATATTTAACGCAATGAAACAGAGGGCCTCGAACCAAGAATACTGTATCCAGCACGATTATCATTTAAATATGACAGTGGGATTAAACAATTTCCAGACAAGCAAAACCTGAGAGAATTTGCCTCCCATAAACCACCTCAACAGGACATCTTAAAGGAACTGCTCTAGAGGGAAGCACTCCTAAGGCTAAAAAGATGTCACCAGAGAAAATAAAATCATAGCAAAGAAAGCAGACCATACAAATACTATCTAAAGGCAAAGAATAAAACACCTAGTATATGAAGAATGGAAGAGGAAGAATAAGAAGAGAGAGAAATAAAGAAACATCAGACTGTGTTTACAATAACTTAACAAGAAAGTTAAGTTAGATTGTTAGATAGTTAAGAAGAAACCCCTGAACCTTTGGTAACCACGAACCTAAAGCCAGCAATGGCAATAAGTACATATCTATCGATAATCACCATACATGTAAATGGACCAATCAAAAGACACAGAGTAATAGAATGGATAAAAAAGCAAGACCCATCTTTATGCTACTTACAAGAGACTCACCTCAAACCCAAAGATATACACAGACTAAAAGTGAAGGGATGGAAAAAGATATTTCATGCAAACAAGGAGAAAAAAGCAGGTGTTGCAGTACTTGTATCAGACAAAATAGACCTCAAAATGAAGAAAGTAACAAGAGATAAATAAGGACATTACATAATGATAAAGGGGTCAATCCAACAAGAAGATATAACCATTATAATTATATATGCACCCAACACAGGAGTGCCGGCATATGTGAAACAAATACTAACAGAATTAAAGAAGGAAATAGAAAGCAATGCATTCATTTTAGGTGACTTCAACACACCACTCACTCCAAAGGACAGATATACCAGACAGAATATAAGTAAAGACACAGAGGCACTGAACAACACACAAGAACAGATGGACCTAACAGACGACTACAGAACTCTACACCCAAAAGCAACGGAATACACATTCTGCTCAAGTGCACATGGAACATTTTCCAGAAAAGACCACATACTAGGCCACAAAAAGAACCTCAGTAAAGTCGAAAATATTGAAATTCTACCAACCAACTTCTGAGATCATAAAGGTATTTAACTAGAATTAAATTTTAGAAAGAAAACAAAAAGGCTCACAAATACATGGAGACTTAACAACATTCTCCTAATTACTCAATGGGTTAATGACCAAATCAAAACAGAAATCAAAGAGTATATGGAGACAAATGACAACAACAACGCAAAGCACAGTTTCTGTGGGACGCAGCAAAGGCAGTTCTACGAGGAAAGTATATTGCAACCCAGGCCTATCTAAAGAAAGAAGAACATTCCCAAATGAATAGTCTAAAGACACAATTACTGAAATTGGAAGAAGAACAAATGAGACCAAAACTCACGAGAAGGAGGGACATAATAAAGATCAGAGAAGAAATAAATAAAATTGAGAAGAATAAAACAATACAAAAAAATCAGTGAAACCAAGAGCTGGTTCTTTGAAAAAATAAACAAAATTGATAAACCGCTAGCCAGACTCATTAAAAGAAAAAGAGAATCTACACACAGAAACAGAATCAGAAATGAGAAAGGAAAAATCACGACAGATCCCACAGAAATACAAATAATTATAGGAGAATATTATGAGAATCTATAAGCTAACAAGCTGGAAAACCTAAAAGAAATGGACAAATTCTTAGAAAAATACAACCTTCCAAAACTGACCAAACAAGAAACAGAAAAACTACCCAGACCAATCACCAGCAACGAAATTGAAGCAGTAATCAAAAAACTACCCAAGAACAAAACCCCCGGACCAGAGGGATTCACCTCTGAATTCTACCATAAATATTGAGAAGAAATAACACCCCTTCTCCTTAAGGTTTCCAAAAAATAGAAGAGGGGGAATACTTCCAAACTCATTCTATGAAGCCAGGATCACTCTAATACTGAAACCTGGCAAAGACCTCACCAAAAAAGAACACTACAGAGCAATATCCCTGATGAACGTGGATGCAAAAATACTCAACAAAATATTATCAAACCGAATTCAAAAATACATCAAGAGGATCATACACAATGATCAAGTGGCATTCATCCCAGGGATGCAAGGATGGTACAACATTCGAAAATCCATCAACATCATCCACCACATCAATAAAAAGAAGAACAAAAACCACATGATCATCTCCATAGATGCAGAAAAAGCATTTGACCAAATTCAGCATCCATTCATGATTAAAACTCTCAACAAAATGGGTATAGAGGGCAAGTCCCTCAACATCATAAAGGCCATATATGACAAACCTACAGCTAACATCATACTTAACAGCGAGAAGTTGAAATCTTTTCATCTAAGATCGGGAACAAGACAGGGATGCCCACTCTCTCCACTGTTATTCAACATAGTACTGGAGGTCCTAGCCACGGTAATCAGACAAAATAAAGACATACAAGGCATCCAGAATGGTAAAGAAGAAGTCAAATTGTCACTATTTGCAGATGACATGACATTGTACATTAAAAACCCTGAAGACTCCACTCCAAAATTACTAGAACTAATATCTGAATTCAGCAAAATTGCAGGATACAAAACTAACACACAGAAATATGTTGCTTTCCTATACACTAATGATGAATGAACAGAAAGAGAAATCAGAAAAACAATTCCATCAAAAAGAATAAAATACCTAGGAATAAACCTAACGAAGGAAGTGAAAGACCTGTACTCTGAAAACTGCAAGACACTCCTAAAGGAAATTAAAGAGGACACTAAGAAGTGGAAATTCATCCCATTCTTTTGGCTAGGTAGAATAAATATTGTCAAAATGGCTATACTACCTAAAGCAATACACAGATTCAATGCAATCCAGATCAAAATACCAACAGCATTCTTCAATGAACTGGAACAAATAATTCTAAGATTCATATGGAACCACAAAAGACCCCGAATAGCCAAAGCAATCCTGGGAAGGAGGAACAAAACAGGGGGAATTACACTCTGTGACTTCACGGTCTACTACAAAGCCACAGTTATTAAGACAATTTGGTATTGGCACAAAAACAGACACACCAGTGTAATAGAATGGAAAATCCAAACATAAACCCAAACATATACAGTCAATTAATATTTTATAAGGGAGCCTTGGATATACATTAGGGAGATGACGGCCTCTTCAGCAGCTGGTGTTGGAAAAACTGGACAGCTACATGTAAGAGAATGAAACTGGACTACTGTCTAACCCCATACCCAAAGGTAAACTCAAGGTGGATCAAAGACCTGAATGTAAGTCATGAAACCATAAAACTCTTAGAAAAAAACATAGGCAAAAATCTCTTGGACATAAACATGAGCGACTTCTTCATGAACATATCTCCCCAGGCAAGGGAAACAAAAGCAAAAATGAACAAGTGGGACTATATCAAGCTGAAAAGCTTCTGTACAGCAAAGGACACCATCAGTAGATCAAAAAGACACCCTACAGTATGGGAGAATATATTCATAAATGACATATCCGATAAGGGGTTTACATCCAAAATATATAAAGAACTCACACACCTCAACAAACAAAAAGCAAATAGTCCAATTAAGAAATGGGCAGAGGACATGAATAGACACTTCTCCAAAGTAAAAATTCAGATGGCCAACAGGCACATGAAAAGATGCTCCACATCACTAATCTTCAGAGAAATGCAGATTAAAACCACAATGAGATACCACCTCACACCAGTGAGGATAGCCAACATCCAAAACACAAACAAAAACAAATGTTGGCAAGGATGTGGAGAAAAGGGAACCCTCCTACACTGCTGGTGGGAATGCAAATTCGTTCAACCATTGTGGAAAGCAGTATGGAGGTTCCTCAAAAATCTCAAAATAGAAATACCATTTGACTGAGGAATCCCACTCCTAGGAATTTACCCTAAGAATGCAGCAGCCCAGTTTGAAAAATACATATGCACCCCTATGTTTATCGCAGTACTATTTACAATAGCCATGAAATGGAAGCAACCTCAGTGTCTGTCAGTAGATGAATGGATAAAGAAGAGGTTGTACATATATACAATGAAATACTATACAGCCCTAAGAAGAAAACAAAACCTACCCTTTGCAACAACATGGATGGAGCTAGAGGGTATTATGCTCAGTGAAATAAGCCAAGCCAAAAAAGACAAGTATCAAATGATTTCACTCATATGTGGAGTATAAGAACAAAGAAAAAAACTGAAGGAACAGAACAGCAGCAGACTCACAGAACCCAAGAACGGACTAATAGTTACCAAAGGGAAAGGGACTGGGGAAGATGGGTGGGAAGGGAGGGATAAGATTGAAAAAGAGGCATTACGATTAGCAGATGTAATTTTGGGGTGTATGGGGAGGGCTTTACCCCTCAGAGAAGACAAGTAGTGATTCTATAGCATTTCACTATGCTGATGGACAGTGACTGGAATGGGGTTGGTGTGGGGGACCTGATGAAGGGGATAGTTTAATCACCAGAATATTACACATGTAATTGTAGATTAATACCAAAATAAACTTTAAAAAAAAAGAAAGAAGAAAGACAGTTACTGAGAGGTCAGGTCTCATTCCTAGAAATATGTTAGCAGTGAGGGAGGATGCAGCAAGAGAATCCGCATTAAAGGAGGTTGTGGGGGAGGGACAGGAAAGACTAGTGCCTTCAGCACCAGGGATAGAGAGCAGATGTCAGCGGAGGATGAGGAGATGAGGCCTAGGGCCAAACTGTTGCCAAGGCTACTACCGGAGGCACCAGCCTCTCCTGTATTAAAGGCCCTCCCAGTTCTAATTAAGAAAATAAAAATGCAACAACCTCCTTAAGGAGAGTAGCAGCCCGTCCCCAGGTTGTGGAGCACTCCATGCTCTGCCCCTGTACCCAGGTGGACACGAGCATCTAGTTTCGGCAGAAGCCATTGGAACCTCTGCCTACAATGACTTTTGCATCTCTGGGATATGGGGGTGGAAAACATTGTTATGTTGGGCTCTGAAATGGGAAGACTGGCTTCCCTGAAGACTCACACTTTACCTCTGGCAGAAGTTGAAAAATACCTGTCACACCTCAGGGAATCAGGCAGTTTGGCCTAATCAGGGTGATCTACTATACCTCCCCTAGATGGTAAATATATGCAGAGCTCCAGCAGCTGTTATAGAAGTTGGGTATGAAAAACATCCTCTGTAATATGGACCCCGAGTGCCCTGAGGGGAGTTGTTCATCATAGGAGTGAGAAACCTGGTGCTCTGTACAGCTCCCCAACTCTCTTTGGGTCCCTAGTGACTATTCTTGCCCCCCATGTAGGATAACCCAGAAGTGAGGCTACTCTTACTTTAGCAGATCTGGGGGATGTTGAAACGATAAGAGCATGGATGGAAGTACAGGCTATGACTGAAAGGAGAGGTGTAAAGCACCCTGTGAAGGTCTCAAGGACCCAGATGTGGGTTGATTTGATAAAGGGTGGAGTAGTGAAAGAAAAATGTGATGTGCAGCCCAATAAGATCTTGTTAGAACTGTGGCACCAATTAAACCCAGAGCAGCAGCAGTTCCAGCACTGAAGCCCAGGACATGGAAGTCAGAAGCAAGGCCCCAATCTGGCCTGTGTCCCTCAAAGACTTCCTGTGAGATGGTACTCAGGCTCCACCTGGGTCCTCACCCCCATAGGATGATGATTGGGAATAGCTGTTTGACTGAGGGTAGGGTCAAGGCCTCCACCCTGGAGGATGTGGTGGAAACTGAAGGTCACATGTAGAATTAGCAATTCATTGGTCCCCCATTTATGTGCAATATGTCCTTGCACTGGTGGATCCAGGAGTGATTAATGGCAACCCTGAGCATTTTCCTGGGACCCCTGCTGTGATAGATGGCTGTGGGGGTAAGGTAATTAGAGTAAAGAAAGCCCAAATTCTTTGGAGGTAGGGCATTTACCCCCAAAGGAATATAATGTGTTCATTTCTCCCATCCCTGAATATATGTTGGGGTAAATATCCTGCAGGGCCTGTGGTTACAGACCACTGCAGGTGAGTTCAGACTGAGGGTACATGTGGTAAAGACAGTCTGAGAAGACATGCTAAGCTTCTGCCTGTAGCTCTGCCTGTACCTAGGCAGGTGACAAATACTAAGCAGTATAAGTTGCCTGGAGGACAACAAAGAAATTGGAGAAACTCTACAGGAGATGGAAAAGGTGGACATCATAAAGCCCACTCGTAGTCCTTAATTCCCTGGTGTAGCCAGTGAAAAAGCCAGATGGCTCTTGGCATATGACCATGGATTATAGAAAATTGAATAAGGTATAAGGTTGTCACACCCCCTTTGCATGCTGCTGTCCCCTCTATAGCAGCCCTTATGGACACCCTCAATCGTGAACTAGAGGTGTATCATTTTGGTGTGGACTTAATCTGCATAGTACTTTGAACCAATCTGAATCCTCTGGCTTGAGGATTATCGTGATTTTATTGCTGTTGTTATTTTATTTTATTAATCTGGTTACAGTACTCCAGTTTTCTCATACAGGGGCTATTGCAGAAGATGGGGAGTGAGTAGATTGTGAGGTGGGATTTCTAGATGGGTGCGCTGTGGGTAAAATTGCAATATTTGCAGAATATCTCACCTGGCCTTAGTGCATCTCTATTATCAGTACGTGTTTCCATAGGGAGGATAGAAGTAGTCCATCTCCAAATCAATAGGTGATTACAAGGAAGAGCAAGGGCATATCTGGATCGAAGTTGGGTGGGGTCCCTTTTTGCAGCCTGATCATGAGAGTCATCGGTGAGCAAAAATGGACAATTGATTGTAAGTAATAAACGAGTTTCTCCTGCTTTATTTCTCCCTTTGATTGATTTTCGCTTCGAAGGTAATTTGCCCTAGGCTGGGAACTTATTTTCCCCCTTGAGTTACATATAGTTTTAAGGTTTTTGTTTGATTAGAGCTACTGAAATCTACTCATTAAATGTCCAGCATTCACTGTTCATTACACTATTATTAACTTCAGATCTCTAGACTTATTCATTCTACATAACTACAGCGTTGTACTTTTCACTGATTTTTGACAAAATATCATTTCATTCTGTAAAATATAACACTAAGAATCATTTGGCCATCAAAAATAAAGAGAATTTTAAAATTTCAATGTAAATTTTAAAATTAGAAAAAAGTATGATATAGTGACCAATAAAGGACTTTCTAGTATGTAATTTTCTTTTTATTAGAACAGATTCAAGGAGTAAAAGTGATATAAAATTCACAAATGTTCAAGAAAATTTTTTTATTTCATTTCAAGTTAATAATTGTTAGAATCAGTTTGCTGTGGAATTCAGATCCTAGTGAATATATTTTACAGTCATAAACACTTTCTTTTAAAAATGCCAATTAAAAAAATATGTCAGATAACCTATTCTTTGTAACTATTTAAGCTTCAAACAAATATAATAAAAATCAGTATAATAGTGTATGAAGACAGAGCAAAATTTTCACAATTATTTTTAGAAGGCATACCAGAAACATTTTGAAGATCTTTGTTTTAAATTTCCCAAACTATTGTCTATATCCTTAAAATATATCACACTGCCAACTCCTCTCCATTCCCACTTTTAGAGCTTTAATTAAAGTCCATGTTATCTAAATTATCTTAGTGATTATTATTGTCGTCCACCTGAATATCCCTTACATCCCTGCCAAAGTAAATGTTTGCATAGAAAACATGAAAATAAAACTGTCACTTGATAATCTGGTCTTTACTTTTCTGGCAGCATTCTCCCCTTTTCAAAAGCAATCATGCACATATACCTAGTTATGGATTTGTAAGCAGGTATAAATTTTTAACAACAAAATGCAGAATTGCTTAAATTGAAGAGTGAATCTTAAAACTGCAACTTTTGGCCTTTTTCTCTTACAAGCTAGGAGCCCTAAGAAGCCTCTGTGGAATAATTGGATTTTATAGAAAATAATTTGAAAACCACTCTATACTTACTTGAAATCCAAGCTTCAAGAGCTGTATGAGGACTTTAAGAATCTGACTCCTGAAGTATATTCTGTTTCATTCTTGCTACTTCTTCACATAAGCCTCTGTCACAGCCATGCATAAATGGCTCTATTTTCCAAAACATGACACTTTTTTGTACATCTCTTGCCTCCGTATATGCTTGCTCTCTGCCTGAAATGTCATTTTCTTCCCTTGTCTCTCTATCTGAATATTCTTTTAATACTCACTACAAATATCTGATGGTGTTCCCCTAGCATATTTAGGAAATTTAAGTATACAACTTTTACTGCTTCTATACCTTGTTATAACTACATTTTAGCATTTACCATGCTTTGTTTTCATCTTTATCTACACTAATATTCCATATCTCCTGAATGAATTATGATCTAAATATCTCTGTTTCTAGCAATTCGTAGAGTTCCAGATACTTGGTCAGCACTTAATAAATGGCTAATAAATCGAGTAAATTTTCATTTTAAAAGGTAGTATGATTCAAAGAAATTCTCTTTATTGTTAACTTACTCTTACATAGTATATAAAATAATTGATATATCTAATTAACAATACACTACAAATAAAAAATATTTACCACTGACACCATATTCCAGACACTCTGCTGTGTTTTTTATATGCATTACAACACTTAATCTGCTTCCGATATTATGAGGTAGGAACAGTTAGTAACCACGAAGGAATCTTAGGTTATCTAAATTACCCAAAGCCACACAAATGGAAAGTGACTTAGTTGATAAACATATCTTCTCAGACTACTGAATGTGCTTTTATTAATGTTGTGAAATTTAAATCAGAGTACTGAATTCTGGGATTCTGCAGATGTTTATATACTACTTCAACAAAGAATCAGAAGTAATTTAGCAAAGTACATTAATATTTATTTCTAATATTTGTCCATTTTATGTCTGTTTATAATAAATTCTAGCCAATGCTTTCATCAGTTTGGAATATCATTTATAGAAAATCAGGGACTCATAGTTACTGAGCATGGTTCTGTGCCTTGATGATGTCAGTAACAGTATCTTCCTAATTTCTCTCAACTTACTTTTTCCTCCCTGGTTGCAAAAGATTGTCAAGTTGCAGACATTAGATTGATGCTGAAGGTAGGATGAAGGGGAAAGTCAAGTCTATTTCCTTTATCAGAAGAGGAGAACATTTCCCAGAATCCTTATAACACTTCTTTCATCGTATTGACCAAAAAACTGAGTCATGTGGCATCCAACAAACTGAAAGTTTCAGCAGGCTTTCTTTATCATATGTTTGAACTTTCCATATTTGTTGGTTTAGTTCATCTTCCTTTATTATTTTATTTTCCAAGTGATCATTTTTGGACTCTAAATCCACTAAATGACAGATTTAGTCCCTAAAAATTCATCAGATTTCTTTTACAATAGTAGTTGGAACCTTAATAAGGGATTTTAACTTGTGTGCTAAGATTTCTTTCTACAATAGTTTCTGTTTCTGCTTGGTTGCCTTGCAGAGTAACAATGACTAACATGTATATATATATACTGCATCTATGTTAAGGTTTGATAGCAGAAATCTAACAATAGAGGCAAGAACTCAAAAACAGAAAATCATTTTTAACATCCAAGAAAGCTAACAAAATATCTGCCTATTTACTAAAAAATGTATACCCTTTATGGTCATTGAAATTGCCTTCAACACCTTTTCTAGAGATTCTAACTTGAAGTATGCACAGAATCAACTGTGAGTTTTATATGACTACCAAGTATACAACATTGTAGAGGCAGACTATTTGATAAAATACAATTAGATATAAGCTTTGTTACTATCACAGAACCTAGAACTCTGTTTACCAATAGATGAAAAAAAGAAAGCAGGTTCATAAATTATAGAAGCACCAAAGTGTGCTAAGATTAAATCTAGTATTTGTTCTACAACATACACAGACATACACACACACAAACACACACATACACTCCAGCAAAGCATTATAAATAATGTTGTTAACATAGTAGTCATCAAATAAAAGTCAATTTCATATGCAGAGTATTTTTCAAAAAATCATAGAGATATTTAGCATTTTAGCAAGATTTCCATAAAAATAGTTAATAATATTGGTCTTCAAGGGTTAAAATTATTAAAATGCTGTTATTCAAAAATTCACTTTTATAATGCCTTTTTCTCTGATAGCAGACCAATATGACTCTATTCCGGATAATTAGCAAGTTCTTGGTTCTCAAAGGAACTCATAGTGAAGGCTTTATACATAATTTCTCATTTAATGTTACTAAAAAATGGATAACAGTGATAAAGCAAGGGCATAGTAAATTTATTTTAGCTATAGAAATCATGCATTTTTTATTTGCTAATGCAGTAGATTTTCAAGTTTCCTCAAACCAATCTATGTTATTATAAATCCAATTTCCTAATGTTTTAAAATGTCATATTCTACACAATGCACTCATTTTCATATTATTAACAACTATATAGTCATTTAATTTAATTAGTATTATATCATTAGTGTTTAAATACATCCAGTATTATAAAAATATTAAATTCCTCTGAAATGTTGCTTTTACTAAAAAACATCATTCACATAAATAAGAAAATATATCCATGTCATATTAATTCATGTTTTCAGAAGTTTCATTTTTTATAATAGTTTTGAAGACTCACATTCCGAAGTGACTAAAAAGAAAAAAAAAGCCACTGGTATCTTTCCTATGGCTTTACAACAATATGTATATCTACTATCTAAAAAGATTTTCAAGTAATGCATGCTTTGTTTACCCCAGAAAACGTCAAAATGAAAACACGTTGTTCACTATAAAAAAGCTCTCAGGCTTCCAATAAGATATATTGTTTTTATTTATTTTTATAGTATTTTTTTTAAAACAGAGTAGTTTTCCACTTACAGTCCATGACCTCTCCATTCAAACATCAAAGAGCAAACTGGGTTATCTTCTCGTTTTGAAATGTGATAAAATAATTAAGAATATCAGTATTTCTCCAATAATTTAAAACCTCAAATATTTCAATTTTGTTGAAGCATCTGATTAGGATAGCTTGGTAATGATAGAATGTTATGTTTATCTTAATTCCTCACTTAAACAAAGGAACAGAGTTCCCGGTACCATATAGTTGGCATTTCTACTCCATTTAATGAATCATAAAAAGTGAAGATTATCTACATTTTCTTATCCTAAAGAAGCATCACACATTCTTAAGTCAGTGAATTTTTTATCTCAGTTAATTTTTAATTTTAAACAATATGTTTGAAAACTTCAGAAAAATTAGTAATTTTAGAATGGCTAGACACCGCAGTATTAATCTGGTTTACATTCTAAACAAATAAAACACTGCTGAACAGGTAACACATTCACTATTTGGGGGCTGCTCTAGATTTGTCTAGCCCATAAGAACAAAGGTATCTTTTAGATGATTCATAACATCTGTCATACCCAAAACTTCATTAGGAAACCATTTCAAATACCAGCCATATATCCTTGCATATGATGCTTGGAAACTGATTATGACTCATTCATTATTCAGTTAGTCATTCATTTATACAACACATTTAATAAATACCTTATTGAGTGTTGACAGAAATTTGCTAAGTACTGAGGTTTCAGTGATAAACCCAATAGGTGTAATTCTTGTCTTCATGTAGTTCTCAGTCTGTTAACCCTACCAAAAGTCAAATAGATGAGTATGGCACTTCTTAGTGCTCTTAGCAAATGTACTCTGTTTTCTAGATATGTAATTCCTTGAATCCTCATTAGGTGATTTTACTAGAGAATGATGTACAGAATACATCTCTGAGTGCAGCTTGTCTCTTTAAGATACCTGATTGCTTAATTGTTAAACCTAGGCTAATGGGAAAAGGTATTGATGACAATGTCAGAAACCCCACAAAATGAGAATTATCAGGCTAGTACCCAAGTTCCTTAGGAATGCATTGAAGGAGGTATAATCAAGGTAATAAGAGTGAGAAGTGGTTGGAACAAAGTAACATGGATATAAAAAGAGCAGGAGAGTAAGAGAAGGGTGCCAACCCAGCACAAGGCCCTAAAATAAGCAAATAAGGAAGAGTGTGAACTCTTCTCCTGAGAGGGAGCAAATAATTCTACAGCTTTGGGAAAAGACAGTTTACTGCAGTTAGGAATTGCAGAGCTTTCATTAAGGATAGAGGTGATTTTTCTGAAAACTGGGAGAAGGAAATAAGGAAGAGAACATGTGTTCATAAAAATTCCCAACAATAAGCTAATAGAAAAAATTTCAACTTTCTTCGATGGTTTAGAATGTAAGGACTGGGAAAGCAGTGTTAAGAGGTAAACAGAGGAAACAATTGTGGTACTAAACAACTGTTGGGATTCTGATTGGGTGGAAGATTTTAATTGGGGGGGAGATTTCTGTCTCTGCAAAGTCTCTATTATTTGTCTCAGTATATAATGGTAAGTCAGGCCTGTTTGTCAGCCTCATCCGTATTCTGAAACAGCATTACACCAACAGATTTGTGTGACCAGGTCAATATCTGGTTTTCAGGAAAGTTATAATCATCATTGTTTCCTATTATGAGAGATAAGTGGCATTCTCATATCTGCTATTCCATTACAGTCCTGTGATTCTTCTTTAGTAAGTGAAGACTGCTATCTTCTCCATGCTCCCTGAAAACAGAGATACTTCCTATTTAAAAATGACTTCATAGCAGTCATAGAGCTCAAAGAGTGATTTTTTGTGTACCTCTTCTCCCACACATCTTCAATGCTTCCATTCAACAATATGTAATTTCATTTTACTTTTTTCCAAATCTTTGAAATATTTTTTTTATTCCCATTCATGCAGTTTTTCCTCCCCATCTTTGAATTTAATTAATTATTTAGATATGTGCCTTATGTTATTTCATTTTCTTTAGCTGGTGTGCAGAAAACATTATATGATACTTGGAGATGAAGCAAATTATGATTATAAGACATTTAATATGCTAGATCATGACCTAATAAGCATCTCTAAAGACCATCTGTCTCTTGTGGAATTTAACTTTGTTGGAATAATTTCACAATTAATTGAGATTCTGCTGTTTTACAATCCTGTATAGTTATAGGTTAACTTTGCATGAAAATGTGTTGCTTTTACTTTTCCATTGAGAAGATGACCCCAACAGTTATAATACAAATAGCCTTCAGTTCAATTAACAAGTTCAGGCATAACTTAGTAATATCTTGTTATGTGCCCTAGTTAACTATGAACATATTTGTTTTTCATAATGGAGGACCATCTCATGTCCTTTGCCTACTGACATTGTTACCTCATGGATTAAATAAAACTTCAACTCTTATTCATCCATTTGTGTGAGAATTAGGTTGTAATAACAGTTGAGAAAAGTTCTAAGTAGTTCTTGCAGTATACAGTGTGTATAACCATAGATTATGTCAAGCAGAGTAACAATGGAGCTGAAGTCCTTCAGGCCACTGGAAGAGTTCCTTCAATGACCACACTCTCTGCATCTGAAATTTGAAGAACAATTCTTTTTATATTTTCCTACCAAATTGGCCTGAAATCTATCTGCAGTCTACCTTATAGATGAGAATTCTGATATAAAAACAGTTTTCACAGTTCATCTATACAAAAATCTTAACAGTGTTCCAAGAAACTTGATTCCCTTCCTCCCTCCCTCCCTCCCTCCCTCCCTTCCTCCCTTCCTTCCCTCCCTTTCCTTCTTTCCCTCCTTCCTCCTTTTAGATTTAATATTTTGGGGACCTTAATTTTATGAGGATTTCTAAAATCAATTCAATATTAGAGATTTAAGTCATGTGATTTTCCTTCTAAAATTCAAAGCAGAATAAATAAGCTAACAACTTTCTTCATAGTAAGGATATAAGAAATACAATGCTAGAAGATATTAACCTGACCTTCTCTGAAAGTAACCCTAAAACTTTTTTTTTTGGTGGAACAGCATAGAAATAACCTCCAAAATGAAAATTTTCAAAGGTGGGGTATATATTCCTTCTTCACTGATTTTACATTTGATTTTAATATTCTACTGTGGATCTTATTCATGGCTTACCTAATACCTTCTTGAATTCACTTTTATAAGGAGCTCAAATACCTTTTGAAGCTTAAGATTCACAAAGTAAATTAAAATTTATTTTCCTTGACCTCTAAAGAAGCACTGCATGTGTTTATCCCATGTGATAAGCTGATTAAATTCCCACACCATCAGGATATAGGTTAATCTTTCCTCTTCTTGGATATCATAGTTACGAGGCATTGCATTAATCTCACTTTAGGTAAACACAATGAAATTCATGTATAACAATAACCAAAGATTTCTTCCTATATCTGGACTGTTTAAGAAGTGCTTCTCTGGCCTTTCCTAGTTCTATTACAACATCCTTAAGAAGATATCCAGGACTCAATATTTAAAGTGAGTTGATAACACTTTTGTATCATAACATCATGTTTTCTTTTAATAATGTTATAGGACAATAGCCCCCCCAAATTTCCCCAAACAAGTATTTATTAATACTAAAATAGAAATAAAAGGAATTATTATTTGCTGTGTCTTAATGTATTAATTAGTGAAATGGTTGTACCTACTGTCTAAAAGAACTGTGTCAGTTACTGGAGATGTGAAGACATATGACCATTTCCTCATGAAAAAAGCAGGTGAGTTTTAAATAACACAGTGTGCACAATAATAAAAATTAACATGAGTGAAATTAATGCACTGAAAGTGACAGCAGAGGATATGCAATCTAGCCTGGGAATAGTCAAGGTAGGCTTCCTGGGACAGGTGACGTTTTAGCTGAGGCTTAGGGAGTTGACCTGGGGAAAAGGAATGTCCTAAAACTAGAGGGGATTGCCAACAACAGATGTCATTATCTGAGTACTGACTACATGTCCCTGTGTGCCAGATTTGTTCAATATTTATATAACCTCATTTAATCTTTACAATGACCTGACAAAGTGGAGATGATTATTCTTATTTTAAAGAAAGGAAAAATAAGAGTCAGACAGATTAAATAACTTTTTCCCAAGACAACTCAGTATGTAAGTGATGGCTCCAAGAATTGAACTAAAATTATCTGACTCCAATGACTATGTTCATTAGGACTCAGTTCAATTTCATTATTTAAACATTTACTCATCATCCTTTATGTCTTAGCCACCAAACCTTTAGTTCTAAAGAAATGAAGGCAAATAAGATGGAATCATTGCCTGGAAGAAACTCATTAGCGTGGCTCCTATCACTGCACCTTTGCATTGCCTTCCCACTTTAAACAACTGGAGAAGCAGATCCAATTTTTAAAAACAATGTTCAGCTTTCAAAATGAAAAACAGTATACTTCAGTTCATCACAAATAATAATTTGGGGATGTGCTTAATTATTATTTTGCGGAATTTTAATCACCTCTCATAACCTGATTTATAAATTACTTCTCTATATAACGTTTAAATCATTCTATTATTTTCTTCTCTTTTACTTTGAAATTCTTGTCAGGCCCTGTGGTACTTAGAGCTTTCATATCTGGCATGTAAACTAACATCAAAAAACATCTCTGATGCTAATTTGAAGGTGATACTCATTTCTGTGAATAGCCTTTCCAATCCATTAACAGTTTGCTTATATTATTACATTTCACATTTCAGAATAGATAATTATTATTTTGCTTGCTTCAAGGCTCCCATACTGGATTTCCCCAATTCAGATGATGATATATGTCACATGAAAGTTTCCAGCTTAACTCTTCTGTCATTATGGTGTAATTCCACACACATCTGCACACACACACTGTAGAGCTGTGGTTTGCCTTAAGGCACCAGTCATTCAAAAGAATGCAAGTGGACCAGGCCAGCTTGCATAGTGTTGAGAAGCTACATATTTGCTTTCTCCCAGAAGAGAGGCTTTTCCTATAATCATGTTTTGGAAACATTAATTTCCCACCTAAATACAAAGATTTATGGGAAAATGATAAGCTTCCAGGATTGTATAACATTCTCATTTACGTTATCCTAGGGATAGAGCTCTGGAATTGTCTTTTTCTTCTCCTTTTTGTTTTCTTTCCTTTCCTTTTCTTATATAGTACCACATATTTTAATGGCCTCATCATTTACCTCAATTTATAAGAAGAGAGACACTCAGCTTTATGAACTGCAACTCTTCTTTTTTGGAGGTTCTCTTAGAAGCAGCTGATCTTAGGATCCATTGGAGCAATGTTTTCAAGGATATTTTTATAATATATATTTCCAGGAAACTATAAATAACGATAGTTTTATTTATAGTTTTCTTATATTACCTTTTAGGCCACTTCCTTGCATATTTTAACAGTGATTCTTCTGAGCACGGAATTGACCCTCAGCACATCTATGTTCTTAGTCAACATATGGTCCATTTATGCCAAAGCATCCATATTCAGATGCTAGGAGACTTTTCTCTCATTAATAATGTGCATTTTTAGCATACAAACATGTTATAAGAGGTGATTAATCCTGTCTTGTGTTTAATAGAAATTCTGAATCAATCTCTTATGCCTCTCGAATGACATTAAAATGGAAATACCTTCCTCATGAGTTATTTCCACAGTATGCAGCACTGCTTTGGAAGTACAGTCCTTACCCTTACCTGATTTGATTTAAAAGTGCTTGGTAAATATTTTGGAATAAATGAACAAATCATTCGAATGCCATATTTTTAGTATTTTCTATCTTATCCTGAGACATTTATTCAACAATACTTAAAAATGCCAATTTTGCTGCTGTAGTAGGAGTTTGGGAAATCATAGGAAAAAGTAAACAACTTTTTCCATCCAGATGCTTTCTTTCTAGTAAACCTGCATTTGAATTATTTACTCTTTAAATTAGTTTGATAATTAAACAAATTAATTGTTAAATGATAACGAATCAAAAGAGATCTGCATTCTTACTAACCACCAAAATCAAGTTTTGAAAAATATGTTCTCATGTTTGTCTATTTGATGTTGAAATGCTTAAAAGACACCTTGAGACTGAGTTTATACATCAGACAAAAAGCTGTCATTCAAAACTTTTTCTTTTTTTCTTTCGTTCTTTTTTGGTTACCTCTCCAGAGATACAGTCATCCCTCTGTTTGGCAGGTTGTTGGAGACACTAATTATCCCAGTGTAGTTGCCTTGTTGATAGATGTAGTCAGGCTGTTCATTAAGAGGAACTACTGGAGGTGCCCAGGTTAAGAAGATATACAGCTACCTTTTCATCATTAGTACCAGTTGAGAAGAGTAGCAGGGGCAATTTAATTCAGAAATGTTTTAAATTAAAAACTTAATATTTTAGATCAGCTTTAGGCTCACAGCAAAACTGAGAGGAAGGTACAGAGAAGTCATATATATCTCCCCAACTATCAACATCACTCACCAAAGTGTCACATTTGTGACCAAGGTGAACCTGAATTGACAGTCATGATTACTCCAAATCCATAGATTACCTTGGGGCTGATTCTTGGTGTTGTACGTTCTGTGGGATTGGGCAAATGTACAAACATATACCATCACTAGAGTTTCATACAGAGTACTTTCACTGCCATAAAAACCTTGTATGAGATGCCTATTCATCCCTACCTCACTCCTTACCTTTGGCAACTACTAATCCTTCTTGGCTCTATAATTTTGTCCCTTCCAGAATGTATGATATTTGGAATCATAAAGTACGTAGCCTTTTAATATTGGCTTCTTATATACATTTAGCTTTCCTCTATGCCTTTTCATGGCTTGATAACTAATTTTATTAGTACTCAATAATATTCCTTTGGCTGGATGTACCACAATTTATTTGTCCATCCACCTATAGAAGTACATCTTGGTTGTTTCCAAGTTTTGATAATTATAAGTAAATTTGCTATTAACAATCACGTGCAAGTTTTGTGTGGACACAAATTTTCATCTCCTTTGGGTAGACACCAGTGAGCACAATTGCTGGGTCATATGGTAAAAGTTTGTTTAGTTTTATTAGAAACTGTCAAACTATCATGCTATTTTTATTATTGTAGCTTTATTATGGTAAGATTTGGAGTCAAGAAGTGTTAGTCCTCCAGCTTTGTTCTCTTTCAATATTGTGTTGACTAGTCTGGATCTTTTGCCTCTCCATATAAACTTTTGAATCAGTTTACTAATATCTATTTTAAAAAACAATTTGTGGTTTTAATCGGGGGTGCCTTAAATCCATAGACCAAGCTGGGATGAGCTGACATCTTGAATATTGTCATCTTCCTATCTATGAACATGGACTATCTCTCAATTTATTTAGTTTTTCTTTGATTCCATTCATCACAGTTTCATAGTTTTCCACCTCTAGATCTTGTATATATTTTGTTAGACTTATGGCTATTTCATTTTGAGGGATTCTAACGTAAACTGTATTATGTTTTTAATTTCAAATTCTACTTTTTCATTGTTGGTATTAATGCAGAGATTCTAAGACTGAAAATCTCATATAAGACTTGAGTTCTAGCCCTTATTTACTTCATGGCTCACCACTGGCCACATACTTTGCCTTCCAGCATTGCTGTTTGTATATGTAGTTTAATTTCAGACTATGTCAAGAGTCTATTGAGAATACAAATGATGAATGAGGACTAAAACTGTGTTACCATCATTTGGTACTGGTTCTTACATTATTAACTGTTATGGATTGAATTGTGCCCCTCCAAAATTCATGTATTCAAGCCCTAAGGTCCAGTGTGACCACATTCAGAAATAGAGCTATTAAAACTTCGTAATTAAAGTTCAGTGAGGTCATAAGGTGAGACTCTAATCCAGTAGGACTGGTATCCTTTGAGAAGAGGCAGAGACATCAGGGATGTGTGTGTAAAGAAGAAAGGCTGTGTGTGGACGTGATGAGGAGGTGGCTGGCTGTAAGCCAAAGGAAAAGGCCTCAGGAAAAACAAAACTGTCATTACCTTGATCTTAGACTCTGGCTTTCAAAATGTTTTTCTGTTTAATCACAAAGTCTGTGGTGTCTTGTTAAAACAACCTGAACAAGACTGATACTCTAATCCGTCATTGACATCCAGGTGCTCAGTTCTGCTTTTCCTGACTTAAACATGAAACAGTGGATTTCTTCGGGCAATGACATTATTTGGGTGTTTCCATCACTTTTTAATCCTCTTCAGTGTCATCACTCCTTTCATCTCTTCCATCAGGACTTTGGGAAAAGGTCCCAATAATCTGTATTGCTTCTGACCTAACAGCCAAAAATTGGTCTTCACTCAGAAATTCACCCAAGCATTCTCTGAAGGAGATCATCTACAAACAGGCCTTGAGATATTTTAGCGGTTCTGTCTTAAAATTTACCATTGGGTTTAATCTTTAATAAGTACCTCTGCTTATTATGGCACCCTGTTCCTTCACTTCAAAACAATTATCGAAACTTTTAATTATTTATCTACAAGCCTTTTTGTACTAACCATATAAGATATTTTTCTGTAATGTATATTGCAACTAGCATATAATATACTTTCAAAAATTATTTTGGGGATAAGCCAAAAAATAAAATACTTATTTTAAATTGTGCAAAGGCTAAAAACATTTAGAAATGTATGATGCAATAATCTGAATACTACAGTATTTATGGGATTTGAGGAACAAATAATTCAATAATCAGTTGATTACACTTGAATCTTTAGCTTGTGCTTTTAAAAAATGAGAATAACTTGAAATACTTATTTTGTAATCTATGTAATTAAACTTTGATTCCTGTAAACATTATGATAGGTAAATACTTAGATTTGAACTATCCTGGGAAATATTGCTATATTAGTAATGCCTTTTGAATCTTTAAAGAGCTAGTTTAATTCAATACAAAATGTCATTAAAATTGTTCATTGTATCCCAGTTTATACATACATTTAAATACCACAAAATATAAAAGTTAAATCAATAAAAATCATAAATATAATAATCAGTTAAAATAATTTTTCATATGCCAAGTAGAATAGTAACATTTAAAAAAATGTTTCTGAAATTTAGACTTAATGTGGCTCTCAATATTAAGTGAAGTAGATGATAAAGTACTTAGTTCATGATAAATAGTAGATTGTTAATATTTGATAGTCAAGTTATTTTTAAAGAAATTATGACATTAACCTTAGCATAATTATTAAAAATTATAATGTTATATATGTAATGATTTATTAATTATATTATTTATGGCCTAAATGAAATGAAAACACCTAATATTAATTTTTAAACAATTTGGAATAGACTGAAAGACATTTTATTGATTAATTTTCTAGCTATAGACTATCTTAGAAATTGAAAAAACATGGCATAATAGGAAATTGTTTCTTTTTTGAAAAAGAATATTTGTGATAGAGAGTTAAAAATAACTTCAAAACAAACCTTTTACTCACTCTCTTTAAGAACAACTAAATACTGCTACTAGAAATAGAAACCAACTAATCCTCAATTTCATTGTAATAATTCACCCTGTCACCAATTAAAGAAGGCTATTCACCAACTCAAAAGATGTGAGACAATGTTAAACTTTTTAGAAACCTTGTGTCTAATAATTCATTTACTTGAGTCTTTTTGGGAAAAAAAGTGTGTTATAACAAGACCTTTTGTTACTAAAAAGGCTAGCTAGAACCTCTGATATCATTTCAATAAATTAGTAGCACTCATGGCAAAGAAAATAGAATTATGTGCCAAGCAAAAGACCAATTTTCAAATGTGTTTTATTATAAACTAGTGTATCTAAAATTAAAATATTATTGTGTGTATGATCTAAACACCTGGGTGAAACAGAGTGAGCTTTAAAACAAACTATGGCCTGGTTTCACAGCCTTGCTAACAGTGTGGTTTAGATCAGTTTTATCTGGGCCAAAGTAAATGAAATACGTATTTTAATTTTTACAAATTCCACCTAATAGATATTTTCATTTCCTTGGTCTTCTGAAAAATATTTTGTATGTGGGAAACTGGAGGCATTTTCAAATAAATTATGATCTCTGTTGGAACCATATTTATACATTGAAATATAGTGAGGTCCTTTGAAATATGTCAGCTCTTTTCATATTATCCCATGCATAGTTCTAGTTGTTATAAATTAAAAATTATTTAATAATATTTTTAAAAATTAAGTAAATAATTCAACATACTAGCTTCTAAAAAATTGTGAAGACATTTTGATGCCATTAGGAAATAGAGTAGGATATCTAAAGGTGAAATGTGGCATATTGTATATGGCATATATGTCAAGCAAGTAAAGTAAGTCTTATTAGTTATAAGCTACAAAGATATAAATTAAATAATAATAAGACACTGAAAAGTGAAATATTGAAATAACACTTTAACTCACCTATGTGTAAATGCACATATCCTCCTGCAAAGTTGGTATCCAGGGCTGACTCTGGCCATCAGTGAATTCACTGCTGGCTTGTTCTGAAGTTACCTATTGCCACAACCAAGAAACAAAAATAAGACAATACTGTCAACAAAGATCAGATCCATGGTTAGAAAATGGAATGAATGCCAAGATCTCATTTTTAAACCACAAAAACTAATGTGACAGTCAAACCATCAAAATGTAGTAGTTAACTTATTTTAATGGACACAATCCAGTAAATGACCAATGAAGAATTGCCCAGAAAGTTAATAACATATACCCAAGAAATGAACAATAGTGCAATATGCTGCCATTTCGAAGCCAACCAATCAGAATATGATATGACATTGTATAGACTAGAAATAGACCAGTGATTTATCACTGAGCATTCTGTGTTGACAGGTAGATTAAATAAACATGTCACATATTGGATTTGGCCATTGCAAAAGGAAATCTACTAACTGAATCTGAAATTAATGTTTTCAACATGAGGCTTCAGAAGAATTGGAATTTAACCAAATGACAAATGGAGAGTTTTCTGCTGGTGCAGAAGCAGAAAACTACAATAAAATGAGGAAGGAAGTTGAATAAAGGAGGAACCAAATGTAACTAATGAAAAGCATGAGTGTTTAGTTGACCATCCTCCCCACTAAGAAGACAGCTATGTAAAATACCAGCAAATGTCTTAAGAGTAAAGCATAAAGCCGACATTGTATAGCTACATATTTGAATTCCAGGACAACTTAAAGTCCTTGTCCAAATTATGAGCAAATATTACATACCAGGGAGAGGTAAATTAAGATTGTAATAAATTGTATGTGTATGGTAGGTGAAAAATATTTGCTTGGGAAGGAATGAATAATTCAAGATCTATTATGAAATAAATCTTATAGGTAGCCTGACTTTCTTCCTATGTCACCTAATTAAATTTGGGTAAGTAAATTGTTTAATATATGGTGAAGTTTTTTAAAAAAATACATGGTGAAACTGAACAGTGTGTTTCAGTGTTTCATAATGACAAGGTTGTCATTTAAATTGATCGGATGAATTTAAAAAGAAAAGTATTATGAGGCTCTATAATTATTTTCTAAATTGATAATTGTAAGATATATTAGGAAGAACAAGAAACCTAGGTGCAAATAATTTTAAAATGTTTACAACCTATAGAATTAACTGATAGTAAACATACCTGGAACATTAGAGTAAAATCTAAACTGTCTTTATTTTAATATCAAAATATTAAATATTCCTCTTTTTTAACTTTTATGAAGACATGTATTGAACTTAGATGCTATGCTCTAATAAAATCTTGTGAAAATATTGCATTATTATGATTACACTGAGAAATATAAAGTCAAAATAGTAATGAAATGCTTAAAAATGTACAATATAGCATGCTCTCTTATGAAGTCACTAATTATTATAATAAATACTTCTTGCTCAAGTAAGAAAGGTAAAGCAAATATATAACTGAAACAACAACAGTAATATGTATTTTTTAATTTGTAGCTGGGGATTTTTTAATGGACAGAATACTTGAAAATAATCCATTATGTAGGTAGGAAATTTTTACTACTAATTTGTATATGAGTATGCCTAATAGGGATGACTTTCTTGTAAGTTCATCTAAATGAGTAAAAACACATTACACTCATTAGTATAATTTAATATGTATTAAATTAGTATTAAATATGTATTAAATTTTGGGGGATAGGTTTTCAGGAAATAGTTCTCGATTCTGATACTTGATGACACGCAGGAGTTAAGAAAGCCAGGTGAAATAGTTGATATAAAGATTCTCTGAAAAGTTGAAAGTATTTTGCAAAACAGGTATTTTTATTAAAATGATTTGGGTGTTAGCTGGCCATGACTCCCTGTGAGTTTGCTAGTGACCCCTTAATTTCACAGAGCAAACCTATTGAGTCTTGTGCTGACATGACCAGAAGTCAGCATTATAGTCAACTTAATTTTCCATGGAGCAGGATGGTTTACAAATAAAGGAGACAACAACTATAATGAGGTAAGCACTTCTTCAAACATATTTTACAACTGCACTGCTGTTTGAAATATTTTTCCACTGCTCCATATTTGTCCCTTGGGCTTCAGCTAAAAAAAAAGAAATCAGCTTTATTTAAGTATAATGTTTTCTATCAGTGGTGGTTTTTGGATTTCTTTCTTTACATAACTATCAGCAAGAAACTTGTGTTTAAAATAAAGTGTTCTTTCATGCCAAGGCATAATTCCTCTTCCAAATTGAAGTTGTAATTCAAAGTTCTGGCCAAAAGCAATTATATTTTGCAAAGTTCCAAAAGTTAACAAAGTAAAGCTAAGTGATAAAAATCATTAGTGGATGATGTTTTCAGTTGTGCTTTTTAGTTACTTTAGCAGATGCAATATTGGCTTCTTCTTTTCACAGTAAATTAGATATGCAATTACTAGAAGCAAGGAATAGATTTACATATGTAAAAATGGTCTGCATAAGATTAATTATAAGCAGAGAACTAGAAACGTACCAATATTGAAATAGCTTCACTATAGGGACATGCAGATCCAAATGATTAAATTAGCCGTTTGGACAGATGATAACTACTTCCCAGTCATGAAATTAGTAAACTGCAGGAATCAAAAGTCATCACTTTCCTCAAAGAAAGATTGATATGAGGTTTTTACACTTTATGGGACATCATTTGATTTTACCTATTATAAATTCTTCTTTCACCACTTTATTCATATGTATTCATATAAAATATTGATAAAACAAACTGGGAAGTTTGTCTAGTTTCCTATGGCCTGGTTTCACAGTCTTGCTAACAATTTGGTTTAAATCAGTTTTATCTGGGCCAAAGTAGTATTTTAACATTTACAAATTCCAACTAAAAGATATCTTCATTTCCTTGGTCTTCTGAAAAATATTTTGTATGTGGGAAACTGGAGGCATTTTCAAGTAAATTATGATAGCTACTGGAACCAGAGATAGATCACTAGACATAGATTTCTGCAGGTCTCAATCATGAGTACATTGTCCAATATAATATCTTCATACCTGATACCTGACACATTTGTTCCATGAATTATTAAATCATATAAAAATAATGTACTGTCATTAAATGACAAGTATATTGTTATAAAACTGATGACTCCTTTGTTCTAAAAGAGTTCATGTGACATAAAGGAAACTCACTTTTACACAATTCTGGTCCTAGCATTTACCTTTACCTGTTCTATATTAATTTTTATTTTATTAAAAATTAAAAAATTTTACACTGAGAATATTCTAAATTTTTTAAATTTAAAATAAAACTCTCTTTCAATCACTCCAAAAGGTAGATCATTTTCTACTTACTTATTCATTAAATATTATTGAGTATCTATCATAAAGCATCTATGATAGAAAGCTGCTTCTAGGCTCTGGGATATACCAGCAACAAAACAGACAAAACACCTGAAGTTTACATTATGGAGACAGAAAATGAGCAATAAAATCACCATATAGTAAGGGAAATGACTCTAAAAACTGTGGAGAAAAAAATTGAGAGGAAAATCAGTAGTGGGAAAGAGAGGGATGCATTTTACAATTTGAAGTAGATAGGAAAGGCCACATTTAGCATTTGAGCATATGTGTATGCTCTATATATGTGTACATATATGTACGCATTGTATATATATACTAAATCACAAATAGAATAGATGGTGCTTTCTTTTGGTGTAGAGTTTTATGAATTTTAACAGTTATAGATTGATTCATATGGCCACTACCACAATACTCAAGGTGTTTAATGAATCATTCCTCTAAGAATAGAACATAGTGCAGCAAAACAGCAAACAGGAAAACCACTGAGGAGTCCAGGTGAAAGATGACAGTGACTTGGACAAGAGTATTAGTAGTAAAGATATTTTGCAGTGGTCAGATTTTGAAGATAGTTCCAATTGCTGGGATGACCAATGTGAAGGAATGGGAAGAATCAATAATGATAAGAGCTTTAGCATAAGCAAATAGAAGAACAGGCTTTTAGTTTACTGAGAGGGACGAGTTGGGAAAAGCAGGAGAGAAGGATGTGTAGAGTTCTGTTTGGGGCATGTATGGGGCATTCAAAACTCATTTTAAGAATAGTAAATAGTATAGAGTAGTTGGGTATCTGAGTCTGTAAATGAGAAGACAGGTCAAGCTGGAAACACAAAGTTAAGAGTCATATAAGTTTGTAGAACAGGACCATGAGCCCAGAGGGGGATTTGTGTGCAAAGACTGCATCAGAAGGCAAGGCGGAAACCTCCTCCCACAGACACACCAAGGAAGCAACTACAGCAAATACAACTAAATCTGAAAATGACCCCAAGACTACAGAACAGACCATCTACACCAGGGGAAGAAGAGAGGACTGCAGAGACATGAGGGATTGGGACCCAACTCTTCCCCGAGTGCAGCCCACAGGCAGGAGGAAGAGGAATGGAGTAAGGAGGGGATACGCACTCAGGAACTCTGCACACCTGGCCCTGGAGATCTTTTCTGTGAACATGAGTCCACATTGCACTTGGCTTTGATGATTAATGGGGCTGAACACCAGGTAGAGTTGGAGGACTCTGGGATGCTGAAACTCTTGTCACTTGTGGAGGACAGACATTTTCTGTTGGTCTGGTAAGACCCATCACAGAGGCTGCAGTTTGAAAGACTTAACTGCAGTGGGAAGTGTGCCAGGTTGGGGGTCAGAGGGAACTCTCTGGAGAAAGAGCAGTCAGATGACACTCTCCCAAACCTCTTTCAGAAAAATTGGTTGGCACTTGTGGGAACCATCTCCAGAATGTTACATCTTTCTCCCTGGTGACTCAACCCAGTGGAGGAGCTTACCTACATATTCACCCCATACAGGCCACTTGTCCCAGCAGTAGTCTGACTTTGCTGACTGGCAGGCAGTGAGTAGACTACACTTTTCTGGCTTTCCCTGTCCTCTGTCAGCTCAACTAGACACACTAGTTGCTGGAGCCAGTGCCCCATAGCATGCACAACCTGCCTGGTGCACTCAGCCCAGCAAGTGTCTGTCTCTTCTGGGTCAGGGGTAGGCTGTGCTTCTATTATTCACTGACCTCCTACTCACAATCACCTACCTGGGTTTGTTTCCATTTGTGTATGTGTTTTTTTTTAACAGTGTATCGTATCTTTTGGGTTTCTCATGAAACTTCTCCCACTGACCTCTTTGCTCAGAGTGCTGTATTAGGGCAGGATTCTGATACTGCCTCCTCTCCATAAATGAATTTATCCTTCCTGCTCTGGGGACATGGGGAGTGGCCACAGTTTTTTTTTTCCCTTCCATGCCTGGAGAGACCCATGGTTTTTTTTTGGTTTTAATTTTTGTTTTGTCCTTTTTTGCACCAAAGTGGCAACTGGGCCAGTGTTGGAGGTAAAGCTGGCCCTGAGGGTAGAGGGTCCCCCTCCCCCTGCTTCTCCTTGTTTTTAACAGTGTTGGTGTCCATGAAAAGACAATAGCACTCTAAAGCAAAAGGAGTGTTGGGCCAAGGAGAGATGACATCTTGCTGCTGGCCCCCTACCTGCCCTTTCCCTGTGCCAGCATATAGCAGGGTTAGAAGAGTGGAGACAGCACTGTTGTGACTATAACCCCCGAACCCTGCAGCAACCAATGCAGGGGGAGATACACTCCTCCCTCTTCCCTGTCCCTTCCCTCTCCTTGCCCCAGATAAAGAGGCTTTGAACTTAGGGGGACCTTGAGCCTGGAAAAGCCTTAACCCTGTGAGGAAGTGTAGCAGGAGCCCTTTCCCACTCCCACCCCTCCTGAGGATGGTCAATATCGACAAGCTCCTGAACCCCCAGCCCAGGACTCACCCCATCACTCTCTTATCCAGCCCTGTCCATCTTCCTGGTCCCAGGTTACTGTCCTGCCCTTCCCAGGGTTGGGCTGAGTGCAGGTGCTATCCTGTATCCCCTTGTGTGCCTTGTAACTGCAGTCTCTTCCACCCCCACATTACGTGACTCCCTTCTTCTAGCTGCCTCTTTAAATATTCCCTTTTTCCTAATAAAACTTGATGTGTGTTCTCCCAAATAAATAAATGGAAATCAGTCCCATATTCATGGATAGGAAGAATTAATATTATCAAAATGGCTATCGTGCCCAATACAGTTTACAGATTCAATGCAATACCTGTCAAAATACCAATGGCAGTTTTCAATGAATTAAAGCAAATAATCCTAATATTTATATGAAGCACAAAAAGACCCTGAATAGCCAAAGCAATCTTGAGGAAGAAGAACAAAGCTGAGGGTATCACAGTCCCTGACTTCAAGCTATTCTTGAAAGCTACAGCAATCAGAACAGCATGGCACTGGCATAAGAACAGACACATAGATCAATAGAACCCAGAAATAACTTTATGAAAATATAATCAATTAATATATGACAAAGGAGGCAAGAATATACAATGGGAAAGAGACAGTCTCCTCAATAATTGGTGTTGGAAAAACTGCACAGCTAGATGCAAGAGAATGAATCTGGATTACTCCCTAACATCATATGCAAAAGTAAATGTAGAATGAATTAAAGACCTAAATATAAGATATGAAACCATAAAGCATTCAGAAGAAAACATAGGCAAAATTTCTTGACCATAAGCCTGAGTAATATTTTTCTGGACATGACCCCTTAGGAAAGGGAAACAAAATAAAAAATAAACAAGTGGGACTACAACAAACTAAAAAGTTTCTGCATAGCAAAGGACACCATCAACAGAACAAAAAGGCAACCTACAGTATGTGAGAATATATTTTTAAATAATATATCCAATAAAGGGCTAACATCCAAAATATATAAAGAACTCATATAACTCAATATCAAAAAAACAAATAACCCAATTAAAAATGGGAAGAGATCCTGAACAGTTTTCAAAAAGAACCTGCAGATAGCCAACAGGCATGTAAAAATATGCTCCAGTCATCAGGGAAATGCAAATCAAAACCACAGTAAGATGTCACCTCAGACCAGTCAGAATGGCCACTATCAAAAACACAAGAAATAACAAGTGCTGGTGAGGATGTGGAGAAAAGCTAACCCTCCTACACTGTTCAGTGGAAATCTAAATTGGTGTAACCACTGTAGAAAACAGTATGGAGATACCTCAAAAAACTAAAAATAGAAATACCATACAACCCAGTAACTGTACTTCTAGTAATTTACATGAAGAAAACAAAATTTGATTTGAAAAGATATATGCACCCCCATGTTTATTGCCACATTCACCAAGATATGGATGCAACCAAAGTGTCCATCTATAGATGAATGGATAAAGAAGTAAAGAAGATGTGGTACATATACACAAAGGAATATTATTCAGCCATAAAAAAGAAAGAAATCCTATTATTTGTGGCAACATGGATAGACCTAAAATTAATTCTTAATTGTAGAAAAATATGCATTTTACCTACACATTTTAATCCCATAGCTATATTGTATATCTCACAACAGAAATTTATTTATAACAAATAAACGATACTGTTTTAATATATAAACAGTATAAGACTATGTTTCTGTTTTGAGGTCCTCCTCATCTCTTGCTTAGATCCCTATGCCATCAGACCTTGCTCCCTTTCTTCAGTCTTGCTCTTAAAAATCCACTGCCCAATCAGCCTTCTGGAGTGATTTTCTTAAAATGTAAATTTCATTATGTCATCCTCTATTTAACTCTGATTCCTATTTGCTGACAGCCCTCAGATAAAATCTAACTGTCATAGCTTGGTGCACTGAGCTGTCTGTGATGAGTCTCTAATTGATATCTCCAGTTTCATCATTTCCTTTTTGATAATTTATAGGAGTCTTCTTTGACCGATTCATTTACTTCCAGGGTTCAGTCAGCCTGGGAACTGTTTCAGCCTCTCTTCCTACACCTCCACATTGCATAACTAAATTCTACCTATCTTTTTAGCTTCATATGCATGTAATTTTTCAAAGAAACTACTAGTCTGGTGAAATGCCTTCCTGTGTTCAAGAGCTCCATGTTCATACTCTAGTTCAACACATACCAGTGTGTATAACAGCTGTCTTTTCCCTGCCCTTCACTAGAATGTAAGCTCTTGGGAACAGGAACCCTCTCATTCATCTTTTTATTTCAGAACTTGCCCCATGCATGTAAAAAATAAAAGTTAAGTGGCTTAATAATTCATTGGGTAGGACTTCACATTCTCACCCAAAAGGTAAAGGAGACACATGAAAGAGAAAGAAGCATTAGAACAGTATTTTTCAAAGTGAAATCAGAGAACTCTGTAAGGAGAGTTCTTGTGGTAAATAATGGGGAAGCTAAGCAAAGCCTTGCTCTTCAAGTTAAAAATGCATCTTATCATGTAAAACTGTCTTAAAAATCCATAATCAAAGATGCTGGAAAACTTCATAACATTAAGGGAGATGTGGCATTTATCTTGCTTATTTCAAAAACAAACGGCTCAAGAGGGCTAGTTTTAAATATGTTAAGCATATATATCAAAAAACAAAAAGCAAAGCGTATTTTAACAACATATATTGAATTCTTTACACCTTGTGATGCATGCGTTTCTACCTTTTTTACAACAGACTACATATTAAGCCTAATTCATACAGCCTACATTATATACATTGATATTCTCAAAATTCTCAGAACTGTGCTGGGAAATTTGCTCCTCTGTTGACTGCTCTGGCTTTCTCCCCCACCTACCCTTTTTCAGTGCCTCTCTGCTTTCTCTCCTCCATCCCCTTCTCCCTTTTCCTCTTCTTTTTCTTCTTCTCTTTCTCCTTCCTTCTCCTCAGTTTATCAAATCAAATTGTGTTTTCTGATGATTTGAGGAATTCTGTCCAAGTAAATAAATGTTGTTGAATAAACTTTGTGACATTCAATTTACACTGGCATTCTTTAATGTTAGATTTTTGAAATATGATAGAGAATGAAAATTGCTGGATAACTGCCTTTATGTTAAAAATAATATTCAAATTTTATAATATGTGAACATTTAGAACATTTTTATTTTTGTTGCCTATGTCTGGAGGAAACATATCAATGATATATCATTTAATAGAATAAAAAGAGAAGTTATAAAGAACTGATTCACTCAGATTATTTTTAAGCTTCTAAAGAATGGTATGCTCAGGCTCTTTCAGTTTCATTTATTTCTTCTAGCTAAAGCTCCTCAACTATGAATATATATCAAATAAAGACAAACCTCTTCTGCCAATATCTTCAGTATAATTGTTTATCATCCCACTTTCCCCTTAGAGTTTATACAGAATGCATACATAAGTATTACACACGTGCTAATATGCATTTGTACACACATAAACAAATAAAATTGTGAACGTCTTCTTTTTTATTCCCAGTATAGCATCAGTAGTCCTACTTAAGGAAGTGTGCTGTTTTCCATACCCTTAAACAAACAAGCAAAAAGAAAATCCAGAAAACATACAGTGGCTGTGGATGCCATTCATTCTGCAATGAGTCTGCGTGCATTCTGGGTGTTTGGAACAGCTAATGAACAAAAATGGGATGAAAAAAGAAAAGGGAAAAATTTATATATGGCCTTCTATCATAAAGGAAGAGGCATGGTGGTGCCTCGGCTTGGAGAGTACACTCAAATCCTTGTTCACTTAGCAAAAGTGAGGCATTCATTTATGTTAGAGAAGAATGTGGCAGACGAGAATGAGCAAGATGAATTTAAATGGTGCAGACTAAGATTGAAGAAAAGAAACTAAAAAGTCTATTTTCTGTTAGAATAATTTCAGTGGTCTGCTTATGCTTTGAGTCTGTCAGTATGGTTATTGCCACATAGTTCACATTAATGTCATGTAGTATTATTGCTTCACAGAGATATTTCAAGGAACATTGAGTGTATTCTATTTTCTTGGTGATATGGCAGTAGCTATGCAGTTTTAGGTTGTTTTCCAATGTGATTTAACAACTCTTATCCTTCAATCAAGCTAATATTAATTATTTTAATGGTGGCCTCTTTTTTTGTTAATTAAGGTATCATTGATATACAATCTTATGAAGGTTTCACATGAACAGCATTGTGTTTTCAACATTCAGCTATAATCAAATCAGTCCCACCACATTGCAGTCATTGTCTATCAGCGTAGTAAGATGCTATAGAGTCATTACTTGTCTTTTTCATGCTGTACTGCCTTTCCACTGACCTATACCTAGATTGTGAGTGCTGATTATAGTGCACCTTAATCCCCTTCTCCCTCCCTCCCCACCCGTCATCCCCACCCACTTCCCTTTGGTCACCACTAGTCTCTTCTTGGAGTGTGTGTTTGCTGCTGTTTTGTTCCTTCAGTTTTGCTTTGTTGTTCTACCCCACAAATGAGTGAAGTCATTTGGTACTTGTCTTTCTCCACCTGGCTTATTTCACTGAGCATAATACTCTCTAGCTCCATCCATTTTGTTGCAAATATTAGGATTTGTTTTCTTCTTATGACTGAATAATATTCCATTGTGTATATGTACCACATCTTCTTTACCCATTCATCTACTGATGGACACTTAGGTTGCTTCCATATCTTGGTTATTGTAAATACTGTCACAATAAATATAGGGATGCATATGTCTTTTTGAATAAGGGATTTTGTTTTCTTGGGATAAGTTCCTAGGAGTGGAGTTCCTGGGCCAAATGGTATTTCTATTTTTAATTTTTTGAGGAACCACCATATTGCTTTAAACAATGTTTGGACTAATTTACATTCCCACCAGCAGTGTAGGAGGTTTCCCCTTTCTCCCCATTCTCACCAGCATTTGTTGTTCCTATTCTTTTCTATGTTGGCCATCTTAACCAGTGTGAGGTGATATCTCATTGTGCTTTTAATTTGCATTTCCCTGATAATTAGGAATGTGGAAAATCTTTTCTTGTGCCTCTTGGCTGTCTGAATTTCTTATTTGGAGAAGTGTCTGTTCAGATCCTCCACCCATTTTTTAATCAGGTTATTTGTTTTTTGGGTGTTGAGGTGTGTGATCTCTTTTTATACATTGGATGTTAACCCCTTTTTGGATAAGTTATTGACAAATATAGTCTCCCATACTTTAGCATGCCTTTTTGCTCTGCTGATGGTGGTCTTTGTTGTACAGAAGCTTTTTAATCTGATGTAGTCCCATTTCATTTTTGCTTTTGTTTGCCTTGTCTGAGGAGATGTGTTCAAGAAAAAGTTGTTCATGTTTATACTCAAGAGATTTTTGCTTCTGTTTTCTTCTATGAGTTTCATGGTTTCATGACTTACATTCAGGTCTTTGAACCACTCTAAATTCACTTTTGTGTATGGAGTTAGGCAGTAATCCAGTTTCCTTTTCTTATAATAGCTCTCCAGTTTTGCCAATACCAGTTGTTGAAGAGGCTGTCATTTCCCCATTGTATGTCCATGGCTCCTTTAGCATATATTAATTGGCCATATATGTGTGGATTTGTATCTGGGCTCTCTATTCTGTTCCATTGATCTATGGGTCTGTTCTTATGCCAGTACTAAATTGTCTTGATTACTGTGGCTTGGTAGTAGAGCTTGAAGTTGGGGAGTGTAATCCCCCAAGCTTTATTCTTCCTTCTCAGGATTGCTTTGGCTATTTGAGCTCTTCTGTGGTTCCACACGGATCTTAGAACAATTTTCTCTAGTTTGTTGAAGAATGCTGTTGGTATTTTGATAGGAATTGCATTGAATCTGTAGATTGCTTTAGGCAAGATGGCCATTCTGACAATATTAATTCTTCCTATCCATGAGAACGGGGTGTATTTCCATTTATTGGTGTCCTATTTAATTTCTCTCATGAGTGTTTTGCAGTTTTCAGGTTATAGGCATTTCATCTCTTTGGTTAGGTTTATTCCTAGGTATTTTATTCTTTTTGATGCAATTATAAATTGAGTTTTTTCATGATTTCTCTTTCTTCTAGTTCATTGTTTGTATATAGGAAAGCAAAAGATTTCTGTGTATTGATTTTGTATCTTTCAACTTTGCTGAATTCAGTTATTAGTTCTAATGGTTTTGGGGTGGAGTCTTTGGGTTTTTTTATATACAATATTGTGTCATCTGCAAACAGTGACAGTTTAACATCTTCCTTACCAATCTGGATGCCTTTTATTTCTTTCTGTTGTCTGATTGCCATAGCTAGGACTCCAGTACTATGTTAAATAAAAGTGGGGAGAGTGTGCATCCTTGTCTGGTTCCCAAACCTAGAGGAAAAGCTTTCAGAAGTCTTCTCAGTCTCTCCCAGTATTTCGCACATCTTTGCTATCCAACCCCACTAATATCCAGACACTATGTAATGTGGATTCATGCTTCTGGAGCCGATTTCCATGTCTGGGTGTTCAGTAGTCCTGGGCTTCTACTCCCTCTCCACTCTGTTACTCTTCCTCCCACCTGTGGGCTGGGTTGGGGAGAGGGATTGTGTCCTGCCGTATCATGGCTCTGCTACTTTACCATTTTCTATGGTCTTCTCTTTTCCCCAGATGTAGGCAGTCTGTTCCGATGTCTTCAGGTACCTCTTTCAGTATTAGTTGTATTTGCTTTATTTTCGTGTTTTATGTGGTTTTGGGAGGAGGTTTCTGCCTCACTTCTCACACTGCTATCTTTTTCTGACTCAGCAGTGATCTCTTTTATATAATGAGATCGTGGTTATATAAGCTGAAAGAATAAATTATAAAGCTATGGAACACTAAAGCATATATATTTCTTTCAGTGCAGTTTTTTCTTAACAAAATTATAAACATTGTCCATAAATAAAGTTAAGTTCTGATTTTTAATTATATAAATGTATACACATACTTATATGTGTGTGTGTGTATATATATATCTTGCTGGGAATTTGTCTCTCACTAGAAACACTTCTGAAAAAAAGCAAATAAGTAACAAAAATAGAAACACACATTTTAACAAAAGTGATGAGAATTACCTGATATTTGAAGATATGAGGACACTCTATGAGCAATTTATTTCAACTAGTACTGTTGCTATAACAACAATTTTATACAATACTGTGTGTTTTTTACAGGTGATGTTTAAATACTCAGGGAGATATCCAAAAGATGATGAGAAAATTTAATAAAATAAAGAGTAAATGCTTCTGTTAGAATATTCCATACCTAGTAATTAGAGTAAAAGCCTGAGACTGATGTTTTAAATAACACTGATTAACATTGGTGAATTCCTAAAAGCGTAATATTTTTAAAAGCTACTCAACAAGTCCCAATCGGTTCCTTAAAATGAAATGGAAACTGTTCCAAATAGGTTGAGCAAATCATTTGGAATAGAATGCTAACTAGATTCAATTCTATTTTCAAATTAATGAAGCTAATTTATTTTAGTAACATGATTGAAATTTTTTTTCAATTTAAGTTTCCAGAAAATTCTTTTCTATTTTTAATTATTAAAAACACACGTTATAATGTATCTCTTTCAAAACTTGACCAAATCCAAATTTGATTTGGTTAATGGAATACTTAATACACTTTTGAGGACAGTCCAAAACCAAAAGTAATCTTATGGTTGATATAATAATTTAATCACTTAAAGAGGAAAAAACACACTTGCAGTATAGTTTTCCCTGGAATCTCTCTCTGTTCCTCTCCCTCTAAATGTATATGTGTCTGAAATTGGGAAATTAAAAGGAATTTAAAATAGTGTTTCTCTGAATCTTAGATAATTGTTTGGTATTTTTGCTTAAATTTTACTAAAAACCCATAGTCTGAGTCAAAAATTTAGGAGTATACCAGTCAGAATTTCTCAACATTTTTAGGAGTCTGAGTTGTTCTGTCAACTTCCTAAATAAATAACCATGATTAACTAAAAGGCAGTGATTATAAAATCCATCTTTATAAGATCAGTGGTCAGAATCAGATATTTTGTATGGATAGATTGATTGTGGAGGTATAGCTATCATATGGTCAAAGCAGAGCAACCATAGAAAGGAGTAAGGAGAGAAGATTTGAAGTCTTAGAAATGGAGAAGATTGCATAAATGATTAGAACTGTGACTAACACATAGCTAATATATAACTCAAATGCACTGAAACATTCTAGCACAATTTTTTTTTTATGGTGTGTGAGTTGCCTTTCTACTAACAATTTCAACAATAGAAAGCATAGTGATTTGTTATTTTCAAGCTATACCATTCCTCAAACAAACTGCAAATGTAATGATTTGATAAATCAATCATTTTGAAGTTGACAGAGTATCATTAGCATTGCTTTTGCTTAATAGTGGGAATAAGAGGGTTTCTGAAATTGATCCCCACATAATGACTGAAGATAATTGAGTTAATATTGACTGTTGCATTGAATGATAAACTGCAAATCAATAAAAACACTAATCAAAAATATAAAATATTTCAAAATTAAATTTTCTAGACATGCTCCCAAAAATAATTTAAAATTTAAATTATATAGCATGGCATTATCACAGCATTTCATATTTCTTACAGAACACATACTCTTATTAATTGTTAAGAACAGACTTTAATAATGTGATGTTCTGTAAATGACATTGTATAGGGCTACTTTTCTCTTTTTTAATCTCCAAAGTGTATCACCAATGTTGTATTTGCCTGCCATAAAGTGTATTTTTATACAGTTCAACACTACAGGATCTCTAACTTGACACTAATATTCTTCGTCTGACTTAAAATTAAAAGGTGCTTATATATATATTTATACTTATCTATATGATACACAGATAGGCAATTAGAGAGACAGAAACAGAGAAAAAAGAAGAGCTGTTACCAGTTTTCAAAGAGATTCTCTTCTGTTTACTTATTATGCCAGTTATTCTAAATGTGGAAAATATTTTCCTTTGGAAACAATGCGATGTAAGATGGCTGGTTCTAAGGTAATTGCACAAAAGCAAATTTAGTCCATGCTGTAGCCAAACAGAAGTCCACTTAACACCATGTAATATTAATACCACACTTTTACTGCTTTTTTTTTCCCCCTTTGGAAAGTACATGTGGGCCTATATGGCTTATATCAATCTTCACAGTTAAGGAATTGCCTTTATCTTCAAAAGAAAAAAGATTTCCCTAAGAGTGAAAACAGTATTCCTTTGTTCTGAGTTGTTACTACTATGTCTTTCAGTTGATTGAATGAAACAAAATATAAGCTGGGATCTGAGCTGTGGAAAAAATAGAGGATTCCTGAAATTGTTTTAATTAATCTCCCCTTGGAATCTAAGACAAAGTAAGTATTTCTCAGTTTATTGACATCATGTAGTATGCTATGTAGGCAAAAGTAAGAACTTTGGATTGAACAACAGTTGCTGATCTCCAAATTTTACTTCCTAAGGTGATTAAATTTTACTTCACTAAGCAAGATAAGGTCACTGATCCCCTGGGAAGTAGATCTAAATACGTGTTTAAGTAGGTTTTAGGAGTACATAAGGAAATTATAAACCAAAAAAACAAAACAAAATCATCTTGCTCCCATGAGACCTTACTTTTAATGACAGAAACAGAATACAGATTTTATGAGTAGCTTTAAACATTTTGTGGATTTCATCCACATGGATCAGATGGCATTTGAGACTCAGTATTTGACTTCCCACTTGAACAAGTGACAGGTTGGGAGCACAGTAGTTGACAGGTCAAAGTCTCTGAGAAATTGTTACCACTGCATTCAGCACCAGTTCCATCATCCCCACAGAGAGGATGCATGACTTTTCATGACTATATTGGGACATAACTATGGAATTTTGGAGTCACAAATTTTGTGTCCACTGTGCCCCTAATAGATAGAACACTTGTAAAATTTGCATAAAAATTGTTCATGTCCAAGGAATTCTCAATGCATATATACTTGAAGCCTATATTTATTTTGTTGAAATATTTCACAAATTATTTGTCAATTATTGAACTAGAATAATCTAACTGAAAACAAAACAATATCATATGTAATAGTAATTTTAGTAAAACTCTCTTTCATTCCTCTTCTTCTCTCCTATTCTCCCTTCTACCATTGCTCCCTCCCTTTCTCCTTTTAACATGAAGTAGATATCCTTTCATCCCAGGGTTCTATACTAGCACTGTGATATGAATACATGTGGATGTGTGGATGTTTGTGTGTATAATATATACGTGTGTGTGCATGTGTTATATATTACACACACACATACGCTTTGTGGTTCTCAATCAGGAATGATTTTTGCCCCCCAAGGAATATTTCACAATGTTAGGAGACAATTTTGATTGTCACAACTGGTGATAATTTCTACTGGTATCCAGTAGATAAAGACCAAGGAAGCTGTTAAATGTCATACAAGGCACAGGACAGCCTCTCACAACAAAAAATTATCTGATCCAAAATACCAGTAGTGCCTACTTATGGGGCTTATAGCTTAATAAATCTGAAGAACTATGCACCATAAACTGTCATAATATTATTTAAAAATCATCATTTTATATATTTTATGTAATTTTATTGGTTGAATCTATCCAAATATTTCTCTGTAATTAACTGCCTGGCCAATTGTATAATCTTTAAAAGGAAACAAATCTCAAAACTCTTCTGAAGATATTTTTACATAAAAATAAGGATAATTACATTTCTCCTAATTGCCCCCAGTAAATTGAAATGATGCTTGGAGGATAATGTCAGGTCCAAGATATTCTCATTACCATGAATTTGACTTAATTACAATTAAGGAAATGGATCTGTGTCATTTAAAATTCATGTCTGCTAATTGTGAAGCAAGTCCAGATTTACCGTTACATTTTTTTAATTAAGGTACTATTGATGTACATTCTTATGAAGGTTTCACTTGAAAAATTATGTGGTTACTATATTCACCCATATTATCGAGTCCCCCCCACGCCATTGCAGTCTCTGTCCATCAGTGTAGTAAGATGCCACAGAGTCACTACTTGTTCTCTCTGTGCTACACTGTCTTCCCCATGATCCCTCCCAACACCATGTGTACTAATCATTCTGTTACCTTTATCGTAAAATGTTTTTTGGACTTACTGGGCCTATGTCATTATGACACTAGTGATTCACTTATTCCAGAACATATTGGTGGGGATAAAGTTCATCAGGATAGTTCAGTACTTACCTGGGACTATATTGGGTCATTTTTAAAAGGATCCATTTCCAAGACTGTTTCCCCAATGAGTCAGCTACAAAGGATCTAAAGTATCACTGAGATTTATTCTTTTAGCCTATAGTTCTTCATTTCATGATTCCCTATGTAAGTAAAAATACACAGAGCAAACCTATAACAATATTAAGATATAGTAAGTTGTATGAGTTTATGGGGGAGGGGACTAGTAAACAAGTCACTTCAAAAGATCTAGAGATAGAACACAGGGTAGATAAACATTCATAATGCCAAAGGAGAGCAGAACAAGACAAGGAGAGCTGAAATTCCCCCAAGAACCCCAAGGCCAGACACTAGGTTGTATATTTTGTATAGACTATGTTTTAGTTTGGACTCCAGAAAAAACAGACCCCAAAACAAGGAGTTAAGTAAATGAATGTAACATAGCTGGCAGAGTGGGAAAAGTGAGAACAGAGAAAAAGGGGGAGCATTAGCAAGCAGGGTTCTGGTGTGGGAAATAAGGGCTCATTCTGCTAGAGAGTGTCTGAAGAACTAAGTAAAGCACACCTTAATATTTTCACCCAAAGAGACAGGAAATGTGAACTACCTATCCAATTAAATCCTCTCCTTTTTTCCAGGTGACACTTAACCACAAGCTGAGCAAACTTCTGTAGTAGCAGGTAGGAAAAAACCTTCAAGCACAGAGGTAGGCAATAAAGAATGTCCACTGCAGCTTTAGAAGAACTCAGAGGTGGTCCATGGGGAGAGGACATCAACAGTATTTACTCCAAAATTTTAATTGTTCCTCAGAGAAATTAAATCATTATTTCCATTCAAGAGACAAGAAATCACAGTCAATTCGGCAAGAAAGCTGAGACTCAAAGTCATTAACTAACGTACCCTCAAATCACACTTGCGGCACTGAAATGTTTGTGTCTCCCAAAATTTATTTATGAAAACCTATTTCTGCAATGTGGTGGTATTTGGATGTGGGGTCTTTGGGAGGCAATTAGTTCAAAAAGGTGGAGTCTTCCATGAATGAAATTATTGCCTTTATAAAACAGATGCCAGAACATTGCCTTCCACCTTCCACCATGTGTGATTATAGCCAGCAAATGGCTGTGTATCAGCCAGGAAGTGGGTTCTCACCAGACACTGAATCTGCCAGTGCCTAGGTCTTGACTTTCCAACCTTCAGAACGATGAGAAATAAATCATAGTCTATGGTACTAGCCCACAAAGAAAAAAACAATGCAAGCTTACAAAAGTCCAGAGCCATGCCTGAAATACAAATATTCCAGGCTCAGGCTTTAATCAAAATCATGCCCATGTTTTTTCACATGCCTACCCTATGAGGTACACTAGGATACTCAGTACTAGTGCTATATCAGGGCAATATTGGCCCCTAATTGGAAGATATTGAAAGAGAGGTTGATCTAAGGAATTAAAGAAAAACGATGAAAACAAATGTAACATTTGTGTCAAGAAAAAATACAAATACATAGCACTTAAAAATACACATGAAAGACTAGCCACCCAAACTTCTAAGTGCTAGTTCTTTGAATGCTGCAGAGGAAAATCTAGTGAACAGAATGATTATAAAAGTCAATTTGCTTGTGACAACCACTTGATTCCAAGAAAAAATAACACCAGAGCAGGGTCTTTCCAGCTTCTGGAGTGGTAATAATCCATCTTTTGTGAAGAAGAGAAGAAAGAAAGACAAGATGGCAACTGAAGGCAGAGCCTCCTGCAGAACTTGGTGAACATTAAGCATACGAACCCTACACTGATACTGGCATAAACTCATCTAGTACAGAAATTAACAATGATGAAAGTAAATGGTGATGTAACAAACTAATGGCACCAGAAAAAAAGGAAAGGTATAGCTTCCTCATCACTGATGGTTTGGAAACTTATTTTCTCCCCATTTTTAGTAGCTTAGCTGAGAACTGGCATACCAGGTCTAGGTGAGGTACACAGGAGAGCAAGCTGACACCTGACTCCAGAGACTCCCATTTTATAACATGTCTACTTGGACCAGCGAGTTCCCATTTTATGGTTTTATGGATGTTGTTAGCCCCTTGACCCCATAAATATGTAGAATAGTATAGGAACATGTATTCTTTCTATTGGACACTCTATGGTGGTCAAAATGAATGCTAACCATATGTATCTGGCCTAACCCAAACTTAGGAAAAGTTTTTTCTCTTTGACTCTGTTTTAATTAATGACATTTCTAAACCTTGTGAGCTATTTTCCATGATATAATGAGGTTTGCTTTAGGGGGAGTGGGGTGCTTATATACTCTACCACACATCTGCTTATATGTTTTCCTAATAAGCCCTGTATCCTCACTACTGGTGTGTGCCTTAAACCATTTGCACAGTGGTTTTCCATTCTCTTCACATTCATTCTTGTATTGACTAGATGCCTTTTGCATTGATCACTTGAGCTGAATTCTTGATTAGCTAAATATTATCTCCAAAATATTTCTTCAGGATAAGACTTCCAGGAAGATGGCAGCATGAGCAGGGCAGCAGAAATATCCTCCCAAAACCATATATATTTATGAAAATACAACTATTCCTAAAAGAGAGACCAGAAGATATAGGACAGGACCCAGCCTGCAGCTATACATGAGAGGACTCTGCACCCTGCGAACTGGGTAAGATATGGAGCCATGACCTGGCAGGACCCAAGCACTCCCCAACCCCAGCACACAAGTGGGAGGAGAGGATTCAGAGCTGGAAGGGAGTGGAAGCACAGACCCATGAATTAACCAGCCCTGGTGATCTGCACCGGGAGCACTGACACACATCGCATGATGTACCAGAGATTGGAGAGTCTGAGGTGCAGGATCTGAGCCAGGGAATGGACCCGGGTGCTCTCAGCCGCTCGCCAGGACAAAAGAAAAGCACGTGCCTATTTAGTGGTCTTAAAGAGGCAGGGGCCCAACGGAGGAGCAGGATCATCCCAGCACACTCAGCGCAGCAGGATGGGAGTCCTGGAGAATTTCAGACCCCTTGGCTGGTGACTGGTAAAAAGCAGCCACACTGAGACTTCACGGAGATCAGCAGCCTCCCATTCGTTCCTGCCACAGCCAGAGCTAAAAAGGGACCTGCAGTGCGGAATAGTGGAGCAGCATCGCCACCTACAGCATCCTCAAAGAAGGTACTCCCGGCAGGCGTATTTTTTTCTTTTCCTTTTTTTCTCTTTTCTTTTCTTTTCTGTCTTTCCTTTTTTTTTTTTTCTCTTTCCTTTCTTTTCCTTTTTTTTTTCTTTTTCTTTTTAAAAGTCTTAAAGAGCCCAGCTGATATGTGTGGCACCTATCAGCGACCACTTCTATGGCCATGAAAAGACAGAGGAATATGGTACAAACAAAGCTTACCCAGACCCAGACAACACTAGAGAGGGAGTTTGATGGGATGGAAATGTACAATCTTAATGAAAAAGAATACAGAATAAAAGACATAACCATACTGATGGATCTACAGAGAAATATGCAAGAGCTGAGGGAGGAAATTAGGGAAGTGAGGAAAGACAATGCAGAAATGAGACAAGTGATGGACGGGCTTAACACCAGACTGCAAGAGATGCAAGAGACTGTTAATGGAATAGAAATCAGAGAACAGGAATACAGAGAAGCTGAGGTAGAGAGAGATAAAAGGATCTCTAGGATTGAAAGAATATTAAGAGAACTGTGTGAACAATCCAAATGGAACAATATTTGCATTATAGGAGCACCAGAGGAAGAAGAGAGAGAAAAAGGGATAGAAAGTGTCTTTGAAGAAATAATTGCTGAAAACTTCACCATGCTGGGGAAGGAAATAGTCTCCCAGTCCACGGAAGCCAACAGATCTCCAAACACAAGGGACCCAAGGAAGACAACATTAAGACACATAATAATTAAAATGGCAAAGATCAAAGATAAGGACAGAGAATTAAAGGCAGCTAGAGAGAGAAAAAAGATCACCTACAAAGGAAAACCCATCACACTATCATCAGACTTCTCAACAGAAACCTTACAGGCCAGAAGAGAATGCCATGATGTATATAACATAATGAAACAGAAGGGCCTCGAACCAAGAATCTTGTATCCAGCACGATTATCATTTAAATATGACAGAGGGATTAAATAATTTTCAGACAAGCAAAAGCTGAAAGAATTTGCATCCCATTAACCACCTCTACAGGATACCTTAAATGGACTGCTCTAGAGGGAAGTACTCCTAAGGCTAAAAAGATGTCACCAAGAAAATAAAATCATAGCAAAGAAAGCAGACCATTCAAATACTAACAAAGGCAAAGAATAAAACATCTACTATATAAAGAATGGAGGTGGAAGAATAAGAAAGGAGAGAAATATAGAAACATCAGACTGTGTTTACAATAACTTAAAAAGAAAGTTAAGTTAGACTGTTAGATAGTAAAGAAGCAATCCTTGAACCTTTGGTAACCGCAAATCTAAAGCCAGCAATGGCAATAAGTACATATCTATCGATAATCACCCTAAATGTAAATGGACTGAATGCATCAATCAAAAGACACAGAGAAAAAGAATGGATAAAAAAGCAAGACCCATCTATATGCTATTTACAAGAACTCACATCAAACCCAAAGATATACAAAGACTAAAAGTGAAGGGATAGAAAAAGATATTTCATGCAAACAACAAGGAGAAAAAAGCAGGTTTTGCAGCACTTTTATCAGACAAAATAGACTTCAAAACGAAGAAAGTAGAAAGAGATAAAGAAAGACATTGCATAATGACAAAGGGGTCAGTCCAAAAGAGGATATAACCATTTTAAATATATATGCACCCAACACAGGAGTGCCGGCATATGTGAAACAAATACTAACAGAACTAAAGGAGGAAATAAAGCAATGCATTCATTTCAGGAGACTTCAACACACCACTCACTCCAAAGGACAGATATACCAGACAGAAAATAAGTAAAGACACAGAGGCACTGAACAACACACTAGAACAGATGGACCTAACAGATATCTACAGAACTCTACACCAAAAAGCAACAGGATACACATTCTTCTCAAGTGCACAAGGAACATTTTCCAGAATAGACCACATACTAGGCCACAAAAAGAACCTCAGTAAATTCAAAAATATTGAATTCTACCAACCAACTTCTCAGATCACAAAGGTATAAAACTAGAAATAAATTGTACAAAGAAAAAAAAGGCTCATAAATTCATGGAGACTTAACAACATTCTCCTAGATAATCAATGGGTCAATGACCAAATTAAAACAGCTATCAAAGAATATTTGGAGACCAATGACAACAATAACACAAAGCCACAACTTCTGTGGGACGCAGCCACGGCAGTTCTAAGAGGAAAGTATATTGCAATCCAGGCTTATTTAAAGAGGAAGAACAATCCCAAATGAATAGTCTAAAGACACAATAACGAAACTGGAAAAAGAAAAACAAATGAGACCCAAAGTCACCAGAAGGAGGGACATAATAAAGATCAGAGAAGAAATAAATAAAATTGAGGAGAATAAAACAATAGAAAAAATCAATGAAATCATGAGTTGTTTCCTTGAAAAAACAAACAAAATAGGTAAACCCTTAACCAGAGTTATTAAGAGAAAAAGAGAATCTACACAAATAAACAGAATCAGATGTGAGAAAGGAAAAAATCTTTACAGACCCCACAGAAATACAAAGAATTGTAAGAGAATACTATGAAAATCTATATGCTAACCAGATGGAAAACCTAGAAGAAATGGACAACTTCTTAGAAAAATACAACCTCCCAAGACTGACCAAGCAAGAAACAGAAAAACTAAACAGACCAATCACCAGCAACGAAATTGAAGTGGTAATCAAAAAACTACCCAAGAACAAAACACCCGGACCAAATGGACTCACCTCTGAATTTTAATGGACATATAAAGAAGAAATAATACCCATTCTCAAAGTTTTCCAAAAAATAGAAGACGAGGGAATACTTCCAAACTCATTCTATGAAGTCAGCATCACTCTAATACCAAAACCTGGCAAAGACCTCATCAAAAAAGAAAATTACAGACCAATTTCCCCGATGAACATAGATGCAAAAATACTCAACAAAATATTATCAAACCAAATTCAAAAATACATCAAGAGGATCATACACCATGATGAAGTGGAATTCATCCCAGGGATGCAAGGATGGCACAACTTTCGAAAATCTATCAACATCATCCACCACATCAACAAAAAGAAGAACAAAAACCACATGATCATCTCCATAGATGGTGAAAAAGTATTTAACAAAATTCAACATCCATTCCTGATAAAAACTATCAACAAAATGGGTATAGAGGGCAGGTACCTCAACATCATAAAGGCCATATATGACAAACCCACATCTAACATCATATTTAACAGCGAAAAGCTGAAAGCTTTTCATCTAAGATCGGGAACAAGACAGGGATGCCCACTCTCTGCACTGTTATTCAACATAGTACTGGAGATCCTAGCCACGGCATTCAGACCAATCGAAGACATACAAGGCATCCAGATTGGTAAAGAAGAAGTCAAATTGTCAGTATTTGCAGGTGACATGATAGTGTACATAAAAAACCCTAAAGACTCCACTCCAAAACTACTAGAACTTATCTGAATTCAGCAAAGTTCCAGGATACCAAATAAACACACAGAAATCTGTTGCTTTCCTACACAATAATGATGAACTAACAGAAAGAGAAATCAGAAAAACAATTCCATGAAAAAGAATAAAATAACTAGGAATAAACCTAGTGAAGGTAGTGAAAGAACTATACTCTGAAAACGACAAAACACTCCTAAAGGAAATTAAAAAGGACACTAACAAATGGAAATTCATCCCATGCTCTTGGCTAGGTAGAATAAATATTGTCAAAATGGCTATATTACCTAAAGCAATCTACAGAATCAATGCAATCCCTATCAAAATACCAACAGCATTCTTCAATGAAGTGGAACAAATAGTTCTAAAATTCATATGGAAACACAAAAGACCCCGAATAGCCAAAGCAATTCTGAGAAGGAGGAATACAACAGGGGGAATTATGCTCCCTGACTTCAAGTTCTACTACATAGCCACAGTAATCAAGACAATTGGTACTGGCACAAAAACAGACCCACAGACCAGTGGAACAGAATATAAAATCCAAACATTAACCCAAACAAATACAGTCAATTAATATATGATAAAGGAGCCTTCGATATACAATGGGGAGATGACAGCCTCTTCAGCTATAAATGTAAGTCATGAAACCATAAAACTTTTAGAAAAAAACACAGGCAAAAATCTCTTGGACATAAACACGAATGACTTCTTCATGATTATATCTCCCCGGGCAAGGGAAACAAAAGCAAAAATTAACAAGTGGGACTATATCAAGCTGAAAAGCTTCTGTACAGCAAAGGACACCATCAGTAGAACAAAAAGACATCCTACAGTATGGGAGAATATATTCATAAATGACGTATCTGATAAGGTGTTGACATCCAAAATATATAAAGAACTCATGCACCTCAACAAACAAAAAGCAAATAATCCAATTAAGAAATGGGCAGAGGACATGAATAGACACTTCTCTAAAGAAGAAATTCAGATGGCCAACAGGCACATGAAAAGATGTTCCACATCGCTAATCATCAAAGAAATGCAGATTAAAACCACAATGAGATATCAGCTCACACCAGTGAGGATGGCCAACAACCAAAACAGAAACAACAACAAATGTTGGCGAGGATGTAGAGAAAAGGGAACCCTCCTACACTTCTGGTGGGAATGCAAATTAGTTCAACCATTGTTGAAAGCAGTATCGAGGTTCCTCACAAAACTCAAAATACAAATACCATTTTACCCAGGAATCCTACTCCTAGGAATTTACCCTAGAATGCAGCAGCTCAATTTGAAAAAGGCTGGTGTACCCCTATGTTTATCGCAGCACTATTTACAATAGCCAAGAAATGGAAGCAGCCTAAGTGTCCATCAGTAGATGAATGGACAAAGAAGAGGTGGTACATATACACAATGGAATATTATACAGCCATAAGAAGAAAACAAATCCTACCATTTGCAACAACATGGATGGAGCTAGAGGGTATTATGCTCAGTGAAATAAGCCAAGCCAAAAAAGACAAATATCAAATGATTTCACGCATATGTGGAGCATAAGAACAAAGAAAAAAACTGAAGGAACAAAACAGCAGCAGACTCACAGAACCCAAGAATGGACTAATAGTTACCAAAGGGAAAGGAACTGAGGAGGATGGGTGGGGAGGGAGGGACAAGGGGGAAAAAGGGGCATTACGACTAGCAGACATAATGTTGAGGGGGGCACGGGGTGGGCTGTACAACTCAGAGAAGACAAGTAGTGATTCTATAGCATCTCACTACGCTGATGGACAGTGACTGTAATGGGGTGGATGGGAGGGACCTGATGAAGGGAGTAGTTTAATAACCATAATATTGCACATGTATTTGTAGATTACGGATACCAAAATAAAAAATATATTTCTTTACTTCTCAAATATCAACCATATTTCCCATTAAGCAGATTCCAGGATTCCCACATATTTATTAACCACAGGTTACCTAATTTAGTGGTAAGCTTTATTTATTCCTTTTCAGTCATCATTTACCATACCTAGGCTCTATTATCCAGAGACCTTGAAAAGATGATGCACCAGAAAACCCCCCCAAAATTCATTGAAATATTATCCAGTTATTGTTACCCTCATCCCCTGACATCTGTGTATTATTTTGAACACTGAATTAAGCCATGGTTTAAATGATCACAGATAGGTCTGTTAATAGAAATATAATTGTCTGTAACATGACTTTTTAACTGGTCAAGATATAAGATGTATTAAGAAGCCATGGTTTCCTCTGTCTTGGATAAGGTCATCAAAAGATGTTCCACATATGGCCAATGAAGGGCCTATGTTGAGCAGTTCTGCAAATGGAGTAAGTCAAAAACTGTTTGAGAACTCCAGACAACTTAGAAGTTTTTTTTCTCTTCGCCTCTGTTTAATTAACCACATTTCCAAACCTTGTGAGCTATTTTCCAATGAGCTCATACACAATGAGGTATCAAGAATGCAATATATTTACTGCAGACTGGAAAACCTTTCAATTTCTAAAGCAGATCTGCTCAATATGTTTCACTTAGAAGTAAACCAAGTGAACTTTTATTTTCATTTTAATTGCTAACACTGGCCATTTTAAGAGGAGGAACACTTTTGTGATTAAACTAATCTCTCAGACACTAAAATAAATTGCACTGAAGCATGCAACCTTTTCAAATCTGTTTTTTTTAATTGTCAACATAACACACCACATTATATCAGACCTTAAACATAGTTAAATGTCAGAAAATGTCATGTGAGTTTTGCTTCAGTAATGATTTGTTAATTACTGTACCCGGGTACTTAAAAATTCTTTAGATATCATAGTCTTTGCTTCAAGATCCTCAAACTTTGCTAAATATAATCATTAAATTAGCTTCTACTCTTCTTTTAGGATCTTTATTTTCTGGTTCTTTAAGCACAGGAGAATAGCTTCAGCATGACCATGCATTCAAATACACAAGATATGTTACTTTGTGTATAAGCCTTAGCAAATAGAAAATGACAATTAAAACGAATTGACTAAAGTGAAAAAAAATTACATCTATCTATCTATTTAACTAAAATCATTTGATAATTCACGATCATGAGAATTTTGTTTCCAGCGTTTAATTTTTTGGGGGGGATAACATTTAAATCAGCCTTACCTGTTACCATGGTGAGCAATCATTTCTTTAGGTAATTTTAGTGTACCAGAGAGACTACTTAGCTCTCTTCATCCTCCTCATGCTTGAATTCCTTTAATTAAAAAAAAAGGTCTTATATTCTTCAGTGAAAGGTCAGATAGAAAATCCGAATATATCTGGGAAAAAGAAACACTTTGTTTAAAATTCATACTAACATACACGTGACTGACATGAGAACCTTTCCTGACAGATTTTGGTAAGTGAGTGTTTGAATAATGTGAGAAAGCATTAAACAGAGGCGGTTACGAAGTGGAAATTTTGCCTGAAGACAATTATACATATGTTTCATGTACCAAGGTGCTTACGAGGAAAAAAGTCACTTAGAAATATACAGTTTTAGAAGATTAAGTTTTCTCAATTTTACCTTCACTACTACTACTGCCTGGATTTGGGTCACTGTCATCTCTTCCTATGGTTGATAAACCTGTTCAATCAGCATAGAATCTCCTGGTTAAGGGTGCCGCCCTATAGATTCTGACACAGGATCCTGTGATGTTTTATATCTTCCCAAGTGACACTGTTGTGCTTTCAGGAGCGATATTCACTCCCTTGAAGGTTTGCAATCATTTGTTGCATCTTCCACTATTCAGAAGAACAAATTTCACATAATCACTGTGCTTAGGATCTGCTCAAAATAGTTTTATAATTCTTTTATTATTTGGCTTCAAATACCAAAGTTACTTCTTCCAAGGCACGGTTAATGATTCGATGTTCCCCAGATTCTTCACAGGCCTCTGTGCTTATCTGAAGCCAGCATCCCTCTAGTCATATTGCTTCTCAGCTTCAACCCACTTGTCTCTACTCTGCTTTGTGAGACTTGACTCCGCATTTCTCCATAACTGGCTGGTACAAGATAAGGCTGTCAGTAAAAGGTGCTGGGAGGCCACTACATGGTCATAATGCAGGAAGAACCTCTCTTCTTGGTCCCAGGGGCATTACTTCTTGCTCCTCCACCACAGCTGCTGAGGGCTTGTGGGAGGTCCAGCAATACTCACTAACCATCCTCTGAGCCAACTCCTGCCTGCAGGCACCCCAGTGGGTATCTCAACCACACAGCCCTGGTTCCTGACCAACTCTAGCCTGCTCTCATGTTCTAGCCCCATAGGGCGTGGCTCCTATAAACCAGCTTGAGGTCCCACATTCTGGCAAATTTCTTCACCATTGGCAAGGTGCTTGCTCACTCTCTCCAATAAGGTTTGACTCTCGGCCAGGGTTGGGTTGGGGAGTAGAGAGGGCGTGTGTTTTACCAAATTTGTTCTGTCTTTGGGTGCTCTCTCTCAGAAATACAGCTGCTTTCTGTATTTGCTATTTCCTTATACTTCTGAGTTCTCTTTTTACTCTTTTAGCCACTTTTAGTAGGTAACAGTTCTTTGTGTTTACCTGTTCAAATTAACCAATGTGGTTTCTGTCTCCTGACTAGTCTCTGATGAATTCATCTTCTTTTTGCCAGGGATCTTCTTCCCCACTCTGTGTTCCTATCATTCAACAAGATACAATGGAAATATCTCTCCCAGACCTAAATACCCTTTGTGTCTGAGTGGGCCTCAAACAAAGTTAACGTCTCTTCTTTATTCACTTTGTGTATACATTTGTAATGATTATCAAAGTCTACTGAAATTTATTTATACACATCCCCTCCTTCATTACATGTGGAGCTCCTGAATAATAATGACCAGGTCTTCTTTACCTTTGTTTCTCCAAAATTTTAACATAAAGGCATTTAATAACTATTGTTGCATGAAGTAAAACGTGATAAAAGCATACACTAAAGACCAACGCTTCCGATAGGTAAGTCATTTTGGCAAAAAAGGGATGTCAGAGCCAAGGTCAGATGCTTTAGAATCCAATGCAATATCCACAATATTTCAGTGACACTTTTTTGTAACATAATTGTTTCTTCCTGTGTATATCATGCATTTAAAGCATAGGGATGATGAAGGGGTAGTTCAATGACCATAATATTGCACATGTAATTGTAGATTACTGATAATAAAATAAATTATATTAAAAAATAAAATAAAATAAAGCACAGGGAGACCCTTACTTGACAAAGTCAGTCCTGATTTAAGAAGTGATCCTATTTTTAGCCATATTCTATGTATTCTACTCTTTTAAAATATATATAAATGAGTAGATTATAAAGACTAAAACTTATTTATTTATTTATTTATTTTTCAGTTACAGGAAATTATTAGGTATTCAATTTACAAGAATAATATGTATTGTATCTCAATATCCCAGATACATAGACAGACTTTTCTTTCCTTCTCAGATCCATCCAGCAAATTTAAATCAATCATTAATATTTGAGCAACTCTTGATTGTCAGCTATTAGCTAAGCTATGCCAGCCAACTTGAATTCAGTGAAAACCTAAAATATCTGGTTGTGATCTAAATTATTTGGTTGAAGTTTTATACCAATGGGAATCAGTGGAAATAAACTGAATCATAATTCCTCTCTCCACAACCTCTGTCCCTGTCACCCATGAAAATTTTATATTCTAAATCTATATAGAGACTCTATGGCAAAGTTCAGAGAATAGAAGTGTCCATATCCACTGTCATTGCCATGGCAGTTATTCAGCTTCTGCCCTAAAAAAAAAAAGAAAAAAAAAAGAAAGAAAGAAAACATAGCACAAAGAAAACACAATATTTCCACATGACCCTAGGAAGACCCAGAAAGTCTTGTAGAGGCAAAGCAATCTATACTGCTGTCCTAATTATTAGGGAGCTATAAACACTAGTCAAGCTACTCTGTTGAGTTATAAAAGGTTGATATTATAAGGTGTGAAAAGGCATGGAAAGGATATGATTTACACAATGTTTTTCTGAAGCTTTAGTTCAGAGAGTAAGTAAAAGGTTGAGCTGGCTATTTTCTCTTTTAACCTGAATATATTGATCTCTTTTGGCTCAGAAATCAGAATTTAAAAAAATTTCTGTCCAGAGTAAAAACTTAGCCCAAAATGTCTTCAAGACATTAGAAGATTTTTTCCTTAAACATATATCTCAGCAGTAAGATCTAACGCACAGCATAATAAGAATGAAGTATGAACAAAGTCTTAAGCAGTGTCTCATAATCTTCATCATAACCTTAGACCAAAATTCAACTCCTCTAACCTTTCAGAGTCTGTGATTGGTTTTGAACCCCCTGATAGCAATGCATTTATTTGTAGAAAACCCTGACTACTCACCTCCCAAAGATTAGACTCTGTAAAAGAAGTTTCTAACCAGAAGATTTAGGAATTATATAGTCCCGAACTTTAGGTCACCCTGATTCTGCAAAGTCCTAAAAGTGTGATTTCTCATTATAACTTCATCTTTGAGGGCAAAAGAACTATAACACTGTTTCTTACTGTCCACTGGACATTTTATAGTTGCAGCTTTTCTGAATTGCTAAAAATGCTAGAGAAAAAATAAGTAAAAGGTTTAGTTTCTATTTCTCCTACTGTGTCTGTGGGCCATATTTTATTCTCTATCATCTCTCATCTAATTAACTCTGCATAGTTTAGTACGCTTTTGAATTAGAAAAATATTTTAATTGGTTTCGCATATCTTTGAAACACTAAAAATACATATTCCTGAACATAATTCACCATTAAGTTTTATATAAATATAGTACTAAATTAGAGTTAACACTTTAAAGTTAAATAAGTAAAATTTAAAATGATTTTTAAAAGCAGTCTGAAAGTATCATAATTGATCAATAGCTTTCAAGTGTAAGACATCCCTAAAAAAACTGAATACATTGTCTTATAAAAAAGAGACAACACAAATGTATAATTGGTCTTGTTCTAGTAACAACTCTCACAGGGGAAAGGGAATATTAAGGCGCTGTTCTAAAACACTCTCTCAATTAAGTATCCATTATATCATCAAGAAAAGAAAAATTTTATACTAGACCATTGAAAAACTTAAATAAATGTATCTCTACTTTCACCCTCCCTCTTTCTCATTCCCCCACCAATGAAATGACTGTGAGCTTCCTATGGTAGGTAGAATAATAGCCACCCAAACATGTCTACTTTCTAACCTACTGAATGTGTAAAGAATATGTTATCTTGTATGACAAAGAGGGATTACAGTTGTATGTGGAATTAAAATGGCTGATCAGATGACCTTAAAATAGAAAAATTATCCTTGATTATCCAAATGAAGCCAGTGTAATCACAAAGGTCATTAAGAGTAGAAAGGGAGGTAGAGGGTGATGTGACTATGAAAGAATGATCAGAGATATACTTTGCTGGTTTTCAAGATAAGCAAAGGGGGCCAAAGGTGAGGCAAGGACGGTGGGTGACCACTAGAAGTTGGAAAATGTAAGAATATAGACCTTCCCTAAATCTTTCAGAAAGAAACACAGCTCTGCCAACACTTTGAACTTAACCAATTGAGACCCATATCAGATTTCTAACTTACAGAATTATAAGCTAATACATTTATATTGCTTTAAAGTCACTAGATTTGTAGTGATTTGTTACATTAACAATAGGAAACTATTACATGTCTCAAAGTGAAGTTTTACATTCTTTGCTTTTCTCCATGATAACTAATTCAGTGCCTAGAACATTCCACCAACACTGCTGTTAGTAGATTCTTGCTGTGAAGACCACAGTTATAGTTCTTTAAACCAATAAATAAACACCTATTCTGTCATACAGGGAAGGAGTCTGTTAGACTCTGGGGACATCATAGCATCAATCAGACACAAAGCCTGTTATCAATGGGGATCAACAGGTGTAGGCTACGGTGCAGATAAAAGAGATTTGAACCTTTAGTATCTCACATTTTTTATGTTAAAAGTTAAAAAAAAAAGTTTAGGAAATGCACAATAAGGCTTTTGGTATACCATAGTAAACACTGGCATATATCTAAGAGGGCTTATATAAAATAGCTAAGATTGGACAATTACTGATTTTGCCTTCTGTATTAGTTTGTTAGGGGTGTTGTAACAAAATATGCCCAACTAGGTGGCTTAAAGAACAGAACTTTATTGTGTCAAAGTCATGGAAGCTAGAAGTTCAAGATCAAGCTGTAAGTAGAGCTGGTTCTTTCTGAGAGCTATGAAGATAATCTTTCAGGCTTCTCACCTAGCTGCTGGCAGTTTTCTGGGAATCTCTGGCGTTCCTTGGCTTGGCTTGTAGAAAAATCACGCCACTCTGAGTTTATCTTCACATGGTACTCTCCTTATGGGAATATGACCTCATCTTAACTTTATATCTGCAACGATCCTATAGCCAATAAGATAGGACTCAACAGTTGAGTTTTGACAAGGATAAAATTCAATCCATGACACCTTCCCACAATCCATTCCTACTACTTTTAGCAACATTAGTTCTCTATTTTTAGGAATCCATTTAAGATGCCTAAATGTGAATGACCCCTACCTACCTCTGCAGAAACGGGCACATGATTTAGGCCAGGCTACTGAGGGCTGCACAGTGCTTGTTTTGGAGACTGGAACACAATCAAGTAAAGCTAGTGAGTACCATCCCCTTGAAGTTGTTCTCAAACTATGGTATGGGGAAAGAGATACTCTCATGTAGTTGATGTTAGAATAAAACCTTGGAAGAGCTCTTGATTCATTTCTTTATTCTACCATAGGAGTAGACACTGACTAATGTCATCACAGAAAATTGGAGCACAGATAAAGTAAAACAGCATCCTGATACATGAAAGTACTTCTGTGTGTACCTGAAGTGAACTATGTGAACTATGAGTTCCTTTGAATTCTCCATTTAATCATTAAACAAAACCACCCACCTTGAATTTAAACAAGTATATTTTAGATTTCTGACATCTAAAACTAAGACGTGCTCTACTTAAAATAATATCCTGAATTAGCAGTCAGCAGGGAATTATAAGGTAGACCAATAATTCCAGTGTCATTACCACAAAAACTTATTTGGATGTAATAGCTATCCAGCAATGAAACTTCAAAGGCATGATTAAATATACAAATATCATTTGAATTGTTTTTATGTCAACATTCTCTTTTAAACCCTTTCAATATTCAATCTAATAATCCATTTTCAAATAAAAATAAAATTACATTTCTAAATAAAACAGGGCATTATGGTGGTACTTTATTTAATCAGTTATTCCACTTGAATTGAAATTGTGGGAAAACTAATACTACCCTGTTTCCTTACCGTGTATTTTTCTATATCAATATAGACAAACCAATAATTGTGTTTCCTAAAATATGCTTCTCTGTATGTTTCTTAGTTATTTTTTGCCAAAAGAAATACTTCCAGAAGATTTGGATGATGAAATACAGTAGCAGCCACTATTAGTGGAACCTTATCACACTCAGATATGGTGACAGACACACAGAGATACCTGACAGGTCACATTGTTCCATGTCTTTCCAGTTGTTGTCTTTCCAACTGTTGAATCTCTTATCCAACAGTGGCCCCCAGTTTGATCACTGGAGGCTTGGATGCAGATCCACAGAAGCAATAGGTACTCAGAGGCAACAGCTTCCCATAGATATTCCTGCAAGTTCCCCTTTGTGAATTCACTGCAGGGGTAAGTGATGGGTGTCTGCAGATCTCCCTGTGTCTTACCTGCCTACCTGTACAAGAGCTTCAGTCAGATTGCTGTTGATCCTTTTCCTGATCCTCCTCTACTTCCTCACCAGCTTTTTCCACATCTGTGTAAGGTGTAATTTTCAGAGTAACTCACTCATACTCATTCTTACTTACAGTAACTCTACCTTCCTGAATGAAACCTGAGTGATAAATATATGAAAATAATTATTTATTCAGAAACCATGTTAAATCTTACCTTCTGGCTCTCACTTACTCTCAGTGTTTGGGCTGTCTGGTTCTTCCTAATGCTTAGAAGCACAGATAATTGATAGAGCAAGTTTATTTTAGTTAACATAACAGCTGTATTTAAATATTAACTATCTAAACACCATTTTCAGCACCAGGGGTACTGACAATGCAGTGATTATTCTCTTTTTTTTTCTGATTATTTAATTCCAAAGGAAAACCAAAGCCGAGAATTTTGAATATAAACTTGATGAAGTCGGAAATAGTTTGTTATTTTTTTATTCCCAGTACCCACAACAGTATCTGGCTTATAGTAGAAACTCCGTAAATGTTTGTAGAATGAATAAACAAGATGAATAAGATTTTGCTAATTTTAAAATTATTTATTGAAGAAACTGTACACAATTTTTAAATGCCACCCATTCCCACTCAGCAATATCTATCTTTTTCTTAGTAAATCTCCATCTCATCATTTCAAACAAGAGATTCAAATGTGAACTACCATAGCCTACATATCTACCATAATTTTCTTATCAAGGCTTGATTTTGTGACTCAAATAGATCTCCACTCAAGTGGCAAAAATTGATATTTCACCATGTGCAGTTGAAAAAAGCAGCCAAATTGGTTTATTTTCCCCATTTCTTTTTTCACTAAGGAAAAGGGGGCATTTGGGTGACAGACACAGCCTGTTTAAGATTTTGGAGCTCAAAGAACCAATATTTACTCCCATGTGGAGGAATCTGTTGGCAGTGAAACGAATAATGTCACTATACAGAAAAACAAAGAATAGAGATAAAACTTTTCTTTGAGGTATCCAAAACACTGTTTCCAATTCTCCCATTTGTATCCCCACATTTCCTACAGTTGAGATGATACACCATTCAGATAACTCTGTGACATGGCAATACTTTTCATTTATTTCATGCCAATTCCAGTTGGGTTTCTTTCCCTTTCCCCAGGGAAGGAGGACGATGTGGCTAACAGTTGTTGGTCTGATGGGCACTCCTTAGTAAGCCAAGATTACCTGAAAGTTAGATTGGCACTCCTTATTGAGACGTGGTATATAATGGCAAATAAAAAAATAAAGAGCTGTTTTATTAGGCCATATATAATTTCATTTCTATGAGAAAATACAAGGGAAACCATTGATGGTTAATAATTAACATTTAAGAGACTTCCGGGAAGATGGCGGTGTGAGCAGGGCGGCAGAAATCTCCTCCCAACACTATATTTATCTACGAAAACACCGAAAATACATCTATTCCTAAAAGAGAGACGAGAATACACAGGAAAGCGCACAGCGTGCAGCTACACCCGAGAGGACTCGGCACCCCAAGAGGCGGGTAAGATACGGAGCCGCGACCCGGCGGGACCCGAGCCCTCCCCCACCCCAGCGCACCGGCGGGAGGAGAGGATTCAGAGCCGGGAGGGAGTGGAAGTGCACCCCGCGAAGTAGCCAGCCCCGGTGATCTGCGCGGGGAGCGCTGACCCACATTGCGCAGTGCAGCGGAGATTGGAGAGACAGAGGGGCAGGATCTGAGCGGGGAACGCGCCAGGGTGCTTGCAGCCGGCTCCCGGGAAGGAAAAAAAAAAAAGTGCGCGCTTTCTTCAGCGGTCTTAAAGAGACAGGAGCCCAGCGGAGGAGCCGGATCGCCCCAGCACACTCAGCCCAGCAGGCTGGGAGTCCTGGGGAGTTTCAGACGCCTTAGCTGGCGACTGAGGAAGCGTAGCCATACTTAACACTTCTCACTGAGATCAGCAGCCTCCTATTCGTTCCCACCCCTGCCAGAGCGATAAAGGGCCCTGCGGAGCGGCACAGTCACAGCTGTTGAATAGTGGGGCAATAGCGCCACCTAGAGCATTCCCACAGAATCTACGTACGGTGGACATTTTTTGTTTTTTTTGTTTTGTTTTGTTTTTTGTTTTGTTTTTGTTTTTTCTTTTCTTTCTTTTTTTTCTTTTTTCTCTTTCTTTTTTTTTTTTTTCTTCTCTTTTTAAAGTCTTAAAGAGCCCAGCTGACATACGTGGCAACTATCAGTGACCAAATTATACAGTCATGAAAAGACAGAGGAATATGGTTCAGACCAAAATCAACCAGACAACCCCAGAGAGGGAGTCTGAAGGGATGGAAATGCACAGCCTCCCTGAAAAAGAATTTAGAATAAAAGTCATAACCATGCTGATGGACCTACAGAGAAATGTGCAAGAGCTGAGGGAGGAAGTGAGGGAACTGAGGAAAGACAATACAGAAATCAGACAAGCGATTGACGGGCTTAACAGCAGAATGGATGAGATGCGAGAGACTGTTAATGGAATAGAAAACAGAGAACAGGAGTACAGAGCAGCTGAGGCAGAGAGAGATAAAAGGATTTCTAGGAATGAAAGAATATTAAGAGAACTGTGTGACCAATCCAAACGGAACAATATTCGCATTATAGGAGTACCAGAGGAAGAAGAGAGAGAAAAAGGGATAGAAAGTGTCTTTGAAGAAATAATTGCTGAAAACTTTCCCTCGCTGGGGAAGGAAGTAGTCTCGCAGTCCACCGAAGCTCATAGATCTCCCAACACAAGGGACCCAAGGAAGACAACACCAAGACACATAATAATTAGGATGGCAAAGATCAAAGATAAAGACAGGGTATTAAAGGCAGCTAGAGAGAGAAAAAAGATCACCTACAAAGGAAAACCCATCAGACTATCATCAGACTTCTCAACAGAAACCTTACAGGCCAGAAGAGAATGGCATGATATATTTAACGTTATGAAACAGAAGGGCCTCGAACCAAGAATATTGTATCCAGCACGATTATCATTTAAATATGATGGAGGGATTAAACAATTTCCAGATAAACGAAAGTTAAGAGAGTTTGCCTCTCATAAACCACCACTACAGGATATCTTAAATGGACTGCTCTAGAGGAAGCACACCTAAGGCTAAAAAGATGTCACCAGAGAAAATAAAATCATAGCAAAGAAAGCAGACCATCCAAATACTAACTAAAGGCAAAGAATAAAACACCTATTATAGAAAGAATGGAGGAGGAGGAATAAGAAGGGAGAGAAAGAAAGAAACATCAGACTGTGTTTACAATAACTTAACAAGAAAGTTAAGTTAGATTGTTAGATAGTAAAGAAGCAACCCTTGAACCCTTGGTAACCACGAATCTAAAGCCAGCAATGGCAATAAGTACATACCTATCAATAATCACCCTAAATGTAAATGGACTGAATGCACCAATCAAAAGACACAGAGTAACAGAATGGATAAAAAAGCAAGACCCATCTATATGCTGCCTACAAGAAACTCACCTCAAATCCAAAGATATACACAGACTAAATGTGAAGGGATGGAAAAAGATATTTCATGCAAACAACAAAGAGAAAAAAGCAGGTGTTGCAGTACTTGTATCAGACAAAATAGACTTCAAAACGAAGAAAGTAGCAAAAGATAAAGAAGGACATTACATAATGATAAAGGGGTCAGTCCAACAAGAAGATATAACCATTATAAATATATATGCACCCAACACAGGAGCGCCAGCATATGTGAGACAAATACTAACAGAATTAAAGGAGGAAATAGACAGCAATGCATTCATCTTAGGTGACTTCAACACACCACTCACTCCAGAGGACAGATCAACCAGACAGAAAATAAGTAAAGACACAGAGGCACTGAACAACACACTAGAACAGATGGACCTAACAGACATCTACAGAACTCTACACCCAAAAGCAACAGGATACACATTCTTCTCAAGTGCACATGGAACATTTTCCAGAATAGACCACATACTAGGCCACAAAAAGAACCTCAGTAATTTCAAAAATATTGAAATCCTACCAACCAACTTCTCAGATCACCAAGGTATAAAACTAGAAATAAATTTTAGAAAGAAATCAAAAGGCTCACAAATACATGGAGACTTAACAACATTCTCCTAATTAATCAATGGGTTAACGACCAAATCAAAACAGAAATCAAAGAATATATGGAGACTAATGACAACAACAACACAAAGCCACAACTTCTTTGGGACGCAGCAAAAGGCAGTTCTAAGAGGAAAGTATATTGCATTCCAGGCCTATTTAAAGAAGGAGGAACATTCCCAAATGAATAGTCTAAAAGACACAATTACTGAAATTGGAAAAAGAAGAACAAATGAGGCCCAAAGTCACCAGAAGGAGGGACATAATAAAGATTAGAGAAGAAATAAATAAAATTGAGAAGAATAAAACAATAGAAAAAATCAATAAAACCAAGAGCTGGTTCTTTGAAAAAATAAACAAAATAGATAAACCCCTAGCCAGACTCATTAAGAGAAAAAGAGAATCTACACACATAAACACAATCAGAAATGAGAAAGGAAAAATCACGACGGACCCCACAGAAATACAAAGAATCATAAGAGAATATTATGAGACTCTATATGCTAACAAGCTGGAAAACATAGAAGAAATGGACAACTTCTTAGAAAAATACAACCTTCCAAGACTGACCAAGCAAGAAACAGAAAAACTAAACAGACCAATCACCAGTGACGAAATCGAATTGGTAATCAAAAAACTACCCAAGAACAAAACCCCTGGGTCTGACGGATTCACCTCTGAATTCTACCAGACATATAGAGAAGAAATAACACCGATTCTCCTTAAAGTTTTCCAAAAAATAGAAGAGGAGGGAATACTTCCAAACTCATTCTATGAAGCCAGCATCACTCTAATACCAAAACCGGGCAAAGACCTCACCAAAAAAGAAAATTACAGACCAATATCCCTGATGAACGTAGATGCAAAAATACTCAACAAAATATTAGCAAACCGAATTCAAAAATACATCAAGAGGATCATACACCATGATCAAGTGGGATTCATCCCAGGGATGCAAGGATGGTACAACATTCGAAAATCCATCAACATCATCCACCACATCAACAAAAAGAAGAACAAAAACCACATGATCATCTCCATAGATGCTGAAAAAGCATTTGACAAAATTCAGCATCCATTCCTGATTAAAACTCTCAACAAAATGGGTATAGAGGGCAAGTACCTCAACATCATAAAGGCTATATATGACAGACCTACAGCTAACATCATACTTAATGGCGAGACGCTGAAAGCTTTTCATCTAAGATCGGGAACAAGACAAGGATGCCCACTCTCTCCACTGTTATTCAACATAGTACTGGAGGTCCTAGCCACAGCAATCAGACAAAACAAAGACATACAAGGCATCCAGATTGGTAAAGAAGAAGTCAAATTGTCACTATTTGCAGATGACATGATACTGTACATAAAAAACCCTAAAGATTCCATTCCAAAACTACTAGAACTAATATCTGAATTCAGCAAAGTTGCAGGATACAAAATTAACACACAGAAATCTGTTGCTTTCCTATACACTAATGATGAACTAACAGAAAGAGAAATCAGAAAAACAATTCCATTCACAATTGCATCAAAAAGAATAAAATACCTAGGAATAAACCTAACGAAGGAAGTGAAAGACCTGTACTCTGAAAACTACAAGACACTCCTAAGAGAAATTAAAGAGGACACTAACAAATGGAAATGCATCCCATGCTCTTGGCTAGGAAGAATAAATATTGTCAAAATGGCTATACTACCTAAAGCAATCTACAGATTCAATGCAATCCCTATCAAACTACCAACAGCTTTCTTCAATGAACTGGAACAAATAATTCTAAAATTCATATGGAACCACAAAAGACCCCGAATAGCCAAAGCAATCCTGAGAAGGAGGAATAAAACAGGGGGAATTACACTCCCTGACTTCAAGCTCTACTACAAAGCCACAGTAATCAAGACAATTTGGTATTGGCACAAAAACAGACCCACAGACCAGTGGAACAGAATAGAAAATCCAAACATTAACCCAAACATATACAGTCAATTAATATTTGATAAAAGTGCCTTGGATATACAATGGGGAGATGACAGCCTCTTCAGCAGCTGGTGTTGGAAAAACTGGACAGCTACATGTAAGAGAATGAAACTGGACTACTGTCTAGCCCCATACACAAAGGTAAACTCAAGGTGGATCAAAGACTTGAATGTAAGTCATGAAACCATAAAACTCTTAGAAAAAAACATAGGCAAAAATCTCTTGGACATAAACATGAGCAACTTCTTCATGAACATATCTCCCCGGGCAAGGGAAACAAAAGCAAAAATGAACAAGTGGGACTATATCAAGCTGAAAAGCTTCTGTACAGCAAAGGACACCATCAGTAGAACAAAAAGACATCCTACAGTATGGGAGAATATATTCATAAAAAACGTATCTGATAAAGGGTTGACATCCAAAATATATAAAGAACTCATGCACCTTAACAAACAGAAAGCAAATAATCCAATTAAGAAATGGGCAGAGGACATGAATAGACACTTCTCCAAAGAAGAAATTCAGATGGCCAACAGGCACATGAAAAGATGCTCCACATCGCTAATCATCAGAGAAATGCAGATTAAAACCACAATGAGATATCACCTCACACCAGTGAGGATGGCCAACATCCAAAACACAAACAACAACAAATGTTGGCGAGGATGTGGAGAAAAGGGAACCCTCCTACACTGCTGGTGGGACTGCAAATTAGTTCAACCATTGTGGAAAGCAGTATGGAGGTTCCTCAAAAAACTCAAAATAGAAATACCATTTGACCCAGGAATTCCACTCCTAGGAATTTACCCTAAGAATGCAGCAGCCCAATTTGAAAAGGACAGATGCACCCCTATGTTTATTGCAGCACTATTTACAATAGCCAAGAAATGGAAGCAACCTAAGTGTCCATCAGTAGATGAATGGATAAAGAAGAGGTGGTACATATACACAATGGAATATTATTCAGCCATAAGAAGAAAACAAATCCTACCATTTGCAACAACATGGATGGAGCTAGAGGGTATTATGCTCAGTGAAATAAGCCAAGCCGAAAAAGACAAGTATCAAATGATTTCACTCATATGTGGAGTATAAGAACAAAGAAAAAAATTGAAGGAACAAAACAGCAGTAGACTCACAGAACCCAAGAACGGACTAATAGTTACCAAAGGGAAAGGGACTGGGCAAAATGGGCGGGAAAGGAGTGATAAGAGGGAAAAGGGGGCATTACGATTAGCAGATGTAATGTTGGGGGGGCACGGGGAGGGCAGTACAACTCAGAGAAGACAAGTAGTGATTCTATAGCATCTCACTACGCTGATGGACAGTGACTGTAATGGGGTTGGTGGGGGGGACCTGATGAAGGGGTAGTTTAATAATCGTAATATTGCACATGTAATTGCAAATTAATGATAATAAAATAAATTATATTAAAAAAAAAAGAAAGCATAGTCACCTAACTTATCAGAAAAAATAGCCCCTGGAAATCCAATATAAATAGCGGTCAAATGGCCATTAAAGTTATTCACTCTCATTACACATCCTTATTTTTCAAATGGAGATATACTTACCTTACAAGGTATGGTAAAGATTATATAAGATTAGGGATATGAGAGCTCCCAGAACATGCTAGGTATAGTAAGCACTCAAAGGTAAATTCTAATTTTCCTGTCCTGACACTGCATCAAGTTAAAAATAAACACACAAAACAACAAAAACCAACTAGGATCTGAGAATCATTTAGACAGTATGTACTTTATTTCAGTGATTAAGTCTGTCATATTACATCTGTCACATCACAGTACTGAGACAGTCAACAAATGTAGGTTCTACTTCCAGCAAAACTTCCAGATGGCGCTTTTTTTTTTTTTATCGATCAACTAAACGGGCTGGTATATATCCTCAACTGTTTTCCAGCTTTAGAATTCTTGATTTTAGTATCCTATGGTTATAGAAACAAAACAAATATCTCCATTACAATAAAAGTTGTTAAGCATAATACTCTAATATATTTTGCTGAGTCTGAGACTTGAAAAAAAAATGGTATAATTACCCATTGGTGAAGAAATGCCGGCAAAACTGCTTAGAAACATTTAAGTGCTTCAGTAATTTCGGCATTTTATTTCGAATCGCTCCGTGGCAATAAGGAACTATGGACAAAATACAGCATAGCGTGCTTTCGACTGTGTGCCAACCATTTTAAGACGACCACCGCCCAGTAACTGACTGTGCTGGGCAAACCAGAGCTTTGGACAGCGGCGGGGTGGGAGGCTGGAGTTGGGAAGAGCCCCAGAACCCGGGTGTGAGGCTGTCACAGGGGAAACAACGGCAGCGCGGCGTCAAGCCCTTGCGGGGCTGGGAGAGCGGCCAACGGAGGAGCGGCTGGCGGAGCGCCGCGGCCGCAGGACGGGCAGAACCCCAGCCGCGGACAGGCGCCCGCCCCGTGTGGGCGGGCGCTCGACGTCCCCTAGGGCCGGGCGGGCTCCCGGCGCGAGTCCGCCCAGTCCCGCCTCTTCCCCTTACCACGTAGCCCCCCCACACGTAGAGGAAGTTTCCGTCCACCACGGCGCAGTGGCTGCTGCGCTCCTCGGCCACGCGGAAGAGCCGGGAGTCCGCCATCCGCCCCGTCGCTGGGCCCAACTGGTCGGCGCGCCGCAGCCCCTGCCCGCCGAGTGGCCTCGCCTCCCGCCCGGCTCCTCCGCGCACTAACGGAAACGCGTCGAGGGTCGAGATTGGTGGGGAGACGTAACCAGTGCGTCTGCGCCGCCCGGCAGCAGGCCAGGGAAGCCCGGCCCAGGGCGGCGGCGCGGGTTAGGGTTGCAGTGGGTCTGAGCAGCGAGGGCAGTGCCAGGGCTTCCGCGCAGCCCTGCTATCTGCCGATTTCTTCTCCCTTGGGATTGCGCAGGTTTGGCAGTACAACCCAACTGCCTCTCTCACTGGATAAACAGACTCACGGTCCACTGGGTTGATGTTGCTGTGACTTAACTCAGTATAGTAATAAGCATGCTTTTTGCGGTTTTGCCTTTTCCGTTCAACCTCCATCAGAGATGGTTGTCCGAACTTAATCATAGTCCCCAGCTTGTCTCCAAAAGTAAGGGTCATCCTGATAATAGTATTTCAACTGTATCTCTTTTCCACATAAAGTTTCTGTTTCTTAAGGACACGGGGTGTTAGAATATCCTATAACTACTTATTTGCCTTGTTTACTCACGCACAAGTTACATGAGAGTGATACAGTACCACTACCACCACCAAATTATGATTATTGAAATTATATTACAAAGAATTTTTTTGCTTATATTATCCCCGTTCTCTCTGTATTTCTTAATAATTGTATGTTTACATTGTCAGATCATGCAGCTATTACATACTATATCTCCTTTCACTTCATTTAGCTTTGGTTAAAAAAATCATATAATATTTACCACTAGTTCTTATGTCAATGACTCTCTAATCATTTGCTTCTCTGAAGCTCTTCCTCTAGAAGACTCATTAGTAGAGGCTCACTGGAGCAAATTCCCTGAGTTCTTGTACAACGTAAAAAATTTACCTGTGCCTTTTTTTTAAGGCCCATTTAACTATAATTATCACAGATGCGAGCAAATAATGGCCCTTTTTTTTACAATGCCCTTGAAAACATATTCATGATAATTTTTTTCCTTTTCACTTTTTTTTATTAAGGTGTCAGTGATATATACACTCTTATGAAGGTTTCACAAGAAAAACAATGTGGTTACTACATTTACACATATTATCGAGAACCCCCCATACCCCATTGCAGTCACTGTCCATCAGTGTAGTAAGATGCCACAGAGTGAATACTTGTCTTCTCTTTGCTACACTGTCTTCCCCGTGACCCCGCAAAAATCATGCGCACTAATCATGATACCCCACAATCCCCTTCTCTCTCCCTCCCCACCCTGGCTCCCCTACCCCTCCTGTTTGGTAACCACTAGTTCCTTCTTGGAGTCTCTGAGTCTGCTGCTATTTTGTTCCTTCAGTTTTGCTTCATTGTTATACCCCACAAATGAGGGAAATGATTTGGTATTTGTCTTTCTCTGCCTGACTTATTTCACTGAGCATAATATCCTCCAGCTCCATCCATGTTGTTGCAAATGGTAGGATTTGTTTCCTTCTTATGGCTGAATAATATTCCATTGTATATATGTACCACATCTTCATCCATTCATCTACTGATGCACACTTAAGTTGCTTCCATTTCTTGGCTATTGTTAATAGTGCTGCAATAAACATAGGGGTACATATCTCTTTTTGAATCTAAGAAGTTGTTTTCTTTGGGTAAATTCGAAGAAGTGGAATTCCTGGGTCAAATGGTATTTGTATTTTTAGTTTTTTGAGAAACCTCCAAATTGCTTTCCACAATGGTTGAACTAGTTTACGTTCCCACCAGCAGTGTACGAGGGTTCCCCCTTCTTTGTATACTCACCAGCCTTTGTTGTTCCTAGTCTTTTGGATGTTGGCCATCCTTACTGGTGTGAGGTGATACCTCATTGTGGTTTTTATTTGAATTTCCCTGATAATTAGTGATGTAGAGCATCTTTTCATGTTCCTATTGGCCATCTGAATTTCTTTTTGGGGGAAGTGTCTGTTTATATCCTCTGCCCATTTTTTAATAGGGTTATTTGCTTTTTGAGTGTTGAGGCATGTGAGTTCTTTATATATTTTGGATGTTAACCCCTTGTCGGATATGTCATTTACCATTTACAAATATATTCTCCCATACTGTAGGATGCCTTTTTGCTCTGCTCATTGTGTCCTTTTCTGTACAGAAGCTTCTTAGCTTAATTTAGTCCCATTTGTTCATTTTTCTTTTTAATTTCCTTGCCCACGGAGATGCATTCAGGAAAATGTTGCTCATATTTATATTCAAGAGATTTTTGCCTATATTTTCTTCTAAGAGTTTTATGGTTTCATGACTTACATTCAAGTCTTTGATCCCTTTTGAGTTTACTTTTGTGTATAGGGTTAAAGAATCCAGTTACATTCTCTTGCATGTAGCTGTCCAGTTTTGCCAATACCAGTTGTTGAAGAGGCTATTGTTTCCCTATTGTATGTCCATGGCTCCTTTATCATATATTAATTAACCATATATGCTCGGTTTTATATCTGGGCTCTCTAGTCTGTTCCATTGGTCCATGGGTCTGTTCTTGTGCCAGTACCAAGTTGTCTTGATTACTGTGGCTTTGTAGTAGAGCTTGAAGTCAGGGAGCGTAATCCCCTGTGCTATATTCTTCTTTCTCAGGATGGCTTTGGCTATTTGGGGTCTTTTGTGGTTCCATATGACTTTTAAAACTATTTGCTCTAGTTCATTGAAGAATGCTATTGGTATTTTGATAGATTGCATTGGACCTGTAGATCCCTTTAGGCAGGTTGGCCATTTTGACAATATTAATTCTTCCTACCCATGAGCACGGGATGTGTTGCCATTTATTGGTATCTTCTTTAATTTTTCTCATGAGTGTCTTGTAGTTTTCAGAGTATGGGTCTTCCACTTCCTTGGTTAGGTTTATTCCTAGATATTTTATTCTTTTTGATGCAGTTGGGAATGGAATTGTTTTCCTGATTTCTCTTTCTGCTAGTTTGTCATTAGTGTATAGCAATGCAACAGATATCTGTGTATTAATTTTGTATCCTGCAACTTTGCTGTACTCAGATATTAGATCTAGTATGGGAGTGGATTCTTTAGGGTTTTTTATGTACAATATCATGTTATCTGCAAACAGTGACAGTTTGATTTCTTCCTTACCAATCTCAATGCCTTTTATTTCTTTGTGTTGTCTTATTGCTATGGCTAGGACCTCCAGAGCTATGTTGAATAAAAATAAAAAATAAAAGATATCCTTGTCTTGTTCCCGATCTTAAAGGAAAAGTTTTCAGCTTCACGCTGTTAAGTATGATGTGGGCTGTGGGTTTGTCATATATGGCCTTTATTATGTTGAGGTACTTGCCCTCTATGCCCATTTTGTTGAGAGTTTTTATCATAAATGGATGTTGAATTTTGTCAAATGCTTTTTTGGCATCTATGGAGATGATCATGTGGTTTTTGTCCTTCTTTTTGTTTATGTGTTGGATGATGTTGATGGATTTTCTAATAATGTACCATCCCTGCATCCCTGGAATAAATCCTACTTGATCATGATGGACGATCTTTTTGAATTTGGCTTGCTAATATTTTGTTGAGTATTTTTGCATGTATGTTCATCAGGGATATTGGTCTGTAGTTTTCTTTTTTTGTGGTGTCTTTGCCTGGTTTTGGTATTAAAGTGATGCTGGCCTCATAGAATGAGTTTAGGAGTATTATCTCCTCTTCTAGTTTTCGGAAAACATTACGAAGGATGGGTGTCAGGTCTTCACTAAATGTTTGATAAAATTCAGCAGTGAAACCATCTGATCCAGGAGTTTTGTTCTTAGGTAGTTTTTTTATTACCAATTCAATTTCATTGCTGGTAATTAGTCTATTTAGATTTAGATTTTCTGTTGCTTCCTGGGTCAGCCTTGGAAGGTTGTATTTTTCTAGAAAGTTGTCCATTTCTTCCAGGTTATCCAGTTTATTAGCATATAATTTTTCATAGTATTCTCTCATAATTCTTTGTATTTCTGTGGTGTCCATAGTGATTTTTCCTTTCTCATTTCTGATTCTGTTTATGTGTGTAGACTCTCTTTTTTGCTTGATAAGTCTGGCTTGGGGGTTATCTGTTTATTATCTCAAAGAACTGGCTCCTGCTTTCATCAATTCTTTCTATTGTTATATTCTCGATTTTCTTTATTTCTGCTCTAATCTTTATTATGTCCTGCCTTCTACTGACTTTGGGCCTCATTTGTTCTTATTTTTCTATTTTCATTAATTGTGAGTTTTGACTGTTCATATGGGATTGTTCTTCTTTCCTGAGGTAGGCCTGTACTGCAGTGTACTTCTCTCTTAGCACGGCTTTCGCTGTGTCCCACAGAGTATGCAGTGTTGAATTAATGTTGTCATTTGTCTCATATATTGCTTGATCTCTGTTTTTATTTGGTCATTGATCCATTGATTATTTGGGAGCATTTTGTTAAGCCTCCATGTGTTTGTAGACTTTTTTTTCTTTGCATAATTTATTTCTAGTTTCATACCTTTGTGGTCTGAGTAGATGGTTGGTACAATTTCAATCTTTTTTAATTTACTGAGGCTCTTTTTGTGGCATAGTATATTATCTATTCTTGAAAATGTTCCATGTGTGTTTGAGAAGAATGTGTATTCTGTTGCTTTTGGATGGAGTGGTCTGTAGATGTCCGTTAGGTCCATCTGTTCTAATACATTGTTCAGTGCCTGTGTCTCCTTCCTTATTTTCTGTCTGGTTTATCTGTCCTTTGTAGTGAGTGCTGTGTTGAAGTCTCCTAAAATGAATGCATTGCATTCTATTTCCCCCTTTAATTCTGTTAGTATTTGTTTCACATATGTAGGTGATGCTGTGTTGGGTGCATGGATATTTATAAGTTATATCCTCTTCTTGGACTGACCCCTTTATCGTTATGTAATGTCCTTCTTTGTCTTTTGTTACTTTCTTTGTTTTGAAGTCTATTTTGTCTGATACAAGTACTGTAATGCCTGCTTTTTTCTCCCTATTAGTTGCATGAAATATTTTTTTCCATCCCTTCACTTTTAGTCTGTGTGTCTTTGGGTTTGAAGTGAGTCTCTTGTAGGCAGCATATAGAAGGGTCTTGTTTTTTTATCCATTCAGTGACTCTATGTCTTTTGATTGGTGCATTCAGACCATTTACATTTAGTGTGATTATCAATAGGTATGTACTTATTGCCGTTGCAGGCTTTAGATTCGTGGTTACCAAAGGTTCAAGGGTAATTCCCTTACTATCCGTCTAATTTAACTCACTTAGTATGCTGTTACAAACACAACCTAACGCTTTTTTTTTCCCTCCTTTTTCTTCCTCCTCCATTCTTTGTATGTTATGAATCACATTCTGTACTCTTTGTCTAGCCCTTGGGTGACATCAATTTAGCCTTAGGAATACTTCCATCTATAGCAGTCCCTCCAAAATGCACTGCAGAGGTGGTTTGTGGGAGGTAAATTCTCTCAGCTTTTGCTTATCTGAAAATTGTTAAATCCCTCCTTCAAATTTAAATGATAGTCTTGCTGGACAGAGTATTCTTGGTTCAAGGCCCTTCTGTTTCATTGCATTAAATATATCATGCCACTCCCTTCCGGCCTGTAAGGTTTCTGTTTGGAAGTCTGATAGTAGCCTGATGGGTTTTCCTTCGTATGTGATCTTTTTTCTCTCTCTAGCTGCTTTTAAAAGTCTGTCCTTATCCTTGATCTTTGCCATTTTAATTATTATATGTCTTGGTAGTGTCTTCTTTGGGTCCCTTGTCTTGGAAGATCTGTGCATCTCCTTGGCCTGAGAGACTATCACCTTCCTCAAAGTTTTCAGCACTTACCTCCTCAAAGACATTTTCTATCCTTTTCTCTTTCTTCTCCTTCTGGTACACCTATAATGTGAATATTGTTCTGTTTGGATTGGTCACAAACTTCTCTTAATATTCTTTCATTGTTAGAGGTCCTTTTTTCTCTCTGTGCCTGAGCTTCTTTGTGTTCCTCTTTCTAATTTGTTTCGTTTACCCTCTTTTCTACTGCATCTAATCTGTTTTTAAATCCCTGCACTGTATTTTGCATTTCAGATACAGAATTTCTTAATGATTGCATCTCCATCTTAAATTCGTCCCTGAGTTCTTGAATATTTTTCTGTACCTCCATGAGCATGGTTATGATTTTTATTTTCAACTCTCTTTCAGGAAGATCAGTGAGTTCAGTTTCATTTGGCCCTTTTTCTTGGGTTTGTGAGATTTTGGTCTGAACGTTTCTTTGGCATTTCATATTTCTGTGTGGTGCCCTCTAATGCCCAGAAGCTCTAGTCTATTGAGCTGCTCAGGCTCTGGAGTGAGGTCGGGGTTGCAGGGGAGCCGCACTGGTGTCTGGGTGGAGGAAATTGCTGTTTCTTGCTTTCCGGCTGCAGTGCCTGTCTGCACTGTCAGAGCCAGTGGGCCGAGCACACAGGTGTAAATCTTCTGTGCTTTGTGTCTGTAATTGTCATGGGCAGGGCTTCCCTTTGGCTGGCCTGATGCCAGGGTAGGGACTGCCGGTTTGCGGACTGGTGTCTGTAGGCCAGTAGGAAGTCATGGCAGGCTGGGTATCACAGCAGGGGGCCTCAGAGCTGAGTAGCCAGCCAGGGGGTTGGAGCCCCTGAAGCTCCTGAAAGTTCCCAACCTGCTGGGAAGAGTGTGCCCAGACAATTTTGTCCACCTATTCTTTCTCCCGAGCAGCAAGCTCTGTGCAATCCTTGCCCCTTTAGCAGCCCTTTCACTGTTAGGAAGTCTCTCAGACAGCCCACCTTTCTTTTGTTCCAGAGCAGCCGGATAGGAATCCCTGTTTTCCACAAACGGCTGGAATCTCATTCTCTCCAAGTATTCCGCCTGTCTTAGTTTTCCAACCCCACTAATCTCCAGAGCACCATGCAATGTAGGTTCGTGCTCTCAAAGCAGATCTCCAGGGCTCTACTACCAATGTTTTTAAATTAGGAAGTTTCTAAAATGCATGCCAGCAAACTATAGCCTGGAGGCCACATCAAGTCCACCTATTTTTGTAGTGCCCACAACAGAGAACGGTTCTTACATTTTTAAATAACTGGAAAAAATCAAAAGGATGATATTTTCTGAGTCATGAAAATGATGATTCAAATTTCAGCATCCATACATCAAGTTTTATTGACACAGAGCTACCCTAATTCACTTTAAGTATTGTCTTCAGCTTCTTTTATACCACAACCACAGAGCTTAGTCGGCTGATTAGAGTAATTGCAACAAACCATACAGCTCACAGTGCTGAAAATATTTACTGCTTGGCCTCCCGCAGGAAAAGCTGGCTGACCCGTTATAAAATGATGTTATTGAAGTAAACTAGGACCCAGAGGGAAGTTAATAATTCCACCAGTGTCTGTAAATAATATTGTCCAGAGTCACCCTTTGAAGAGATCATGGCTGCCCACCAGTCCAAACAAATGAATTCATTTATTCAGTATATGTTTATGAAGTGCCCACCTGCTGTAGACAGCTGGTACTGAGGCTCTGTTAGACTCTGAAGGAATCAAGTATTATTGACTCCCCAGAGCCTAGTACCAAGGAGATATTAAATAAATGTTTGGTGAGTAAGTGAATGAATAAATAAAATGAATTTTTAGATGGATAAGATAGATTTCTGCCACAGGGGCTTCAAAGTTCAATCTGAAAGATATGTAAAGAAATACACATGATGTAGGCTGAGAAGTGCTATAGTAATGTCTACAAAATATAGTAGAAAACTGGGAAGGGAAGACATGATCTACTGGGGAAGAGGATGCACAAAAGGAGACATGAGTTTTTCACACATGTTGTATAAATAGTTCAGTATGACTATGGAATGCTTGTAGGGAGAAGCCAGGGATAAAGTTTGAATAGGCAGTCATGAAGCCTTGTTTGTCCTGCTACTGAGCCTGTATTTTAATAAGCCAAAAGGATCTTAAGCAGGGAGTAAATAATGTACCTTGATTATCAGAACATTTACTCTGGATTGTGTGGGGAGAGATGGAGGGAGTCAGGACCGCAGGCAGAAAGACTGATAGCACATAGACAGCTATAAAGTAGGTCCTCAGTAAGTGATAGTTTCAGTAGGAATAGCCACTGTTACAACGTATGTAACATAGATGTCCACTAGGCTGTTATTTGTCCCAGAAACCCTCTCTGCACCTGCAGTGGAATTCCAAAGCCCTCTCCAAGGTTTCTATGAATTCTTAGAAGGTTTATAACCTCAGTTACCTCTGGCCCCAAACTCCTACCACTACCAGAATAATTCCATTCACAGATATATCAATGTTCTTCCGGTGGACCTATTTCTGTTCTTTGGTGCATCACCCCAGACATGAAACTCATAAGCATAACATATTTTCTTTAAAAATCCACTCTTAAAAATATTTTTATTTCTACTGAATTTTGCTGAAGTAAAAGATGAAAGTAAAAAGGTGATGGAGAAGGCATTTGTATCAGAGAAAGAAAATAGTTTCAAATAGAACATTGTATACAATTGTATACCCTTTAGGAACAATAGTTCCTAAAACTGCATCAGTCAACCATTAAAATGGGGCACTAGTTAAAGTGGTGAGGATAGATTTTTTTATTTTTGATAATAAACAATTGCTATAGGTAAGAGGTTCCAGTATGAAATGAACTCAACTTCAGTTGAGAAGGCAGGTGACTTTTTAAGAGCTGGGTGGTGCATAGGGAAGGCACTGAGGAGTGCTAAGGTGGGTGGTGATCCATGTGACAAGGCTATCTGGCTTGTTAATTGGACCTTATCCAGAGAAGAAATAAACTTCTATCTTTTAAAAAAAAACAAAGTTTAATAACAGAATCCATAGACATGGGATGCCAATAAACTTCTATCTTTATAACTGGAGGCTGTGTTTCAAGTTAAAGCTAGGCCTTCATCTTCCCACAGGAACTGGGAGTCAGAGTGAGAGCTATCTCCCAGGAAGTTTGCATTTCAAAGAGTGAAAGCTCAGCTCTTTGGAGAAACAGTTTGGGTGGTAGAATTACATCTCAAAGGCAGAGAAAGGATTCATAATCGAATACTTTCTAAAGTAAGTACTGTAATAGGGGGCTCAGGTGCCTAGGGGCCTCTCACCAAGCTTTGGGCTGGAACAAACAGTAAATTCTCTTGGCAGCTTTAAGCTCTTTTTTTTTTAACATATTTATTTTTTATTTTTATTATTTATTTATTTTATTTTGCTATTACTAATGTACAATTACATGAGCAATATTATGGTTACTAGACTCCCCCTATTATCAAGTCCCCACCACATACCCCATTACAGTCACTGTCCATCAGCGTAGTACGATGCTACAGAATCACTGCCTGTCTTCTCTGTGTTCTACTGCCTTCCCCGTATCCCCTCTCTCCGTCCCCCCCTACATTATATGTGTTAATAGTAATACCTCTTTTTCCCCCTTATCCCTCCCTTCCCACCCATCTTCCCCAGTCCTTTTCCCTTTGGTAACTGGGGTTCTGTGAGTCTGCTGATGTTTTGTTCCTTCAGTTATTTCTTTGTTCTTATACTCCACAGATGAGTGAAATCATTTGATACTTGTCTTTTTCGGCTTGGCTTATTTCACTGAGCATAATACCCTCTAGCTCCATCCATGTTGTTGCAAATGGTAGGATTTGTTTTCTTCTTATGGCTGTATAATATTCCATTGTGTATATGTACCACCTCTTCTTTATCCATTCATCTACTGATGGACACTTAGGTTGCTTCCATTTCTTGGCTATTGTAAATAGTGCTGCGATAAACATAGGGGTGCATATGTCTTTTTCAAAGTGGGCTGCTGCATTCTTAGGGTAAATTCCTAGGAGTGGAATTCCTGTGTCAAATGGTATTTCTATTTTGAGTTTTTGAGGAACCTCCATACTGCTTTCCACAATGGTTGAACAATTTATATTACAACCAGCAGTGTAGGAGGGTTCCCCTTTCTCCACATCCTCGCCAGCATTTGTTGTTGTTTGTCTTTTGGATGATGGTCATCCTAACTGGTGTGAGGTGATATCTCATTAGCTTTAAGCTTTTTACGAAAGGCATTCTAAGGAGGACTGGGGCTATTTTATGGGGTGTGGCCTCAGACTTTTAGAAACTCTGCTAGTATTTGTTCAAGTGTCCTAGTGTGAAGGAGAGGCAATGAGAGGACAAAATCACTTCTCCTGAGTCTGCAGTTTTTATAAGCCAATGCTGAGGACTTGTTGAAACTGGAGCTCGGAGGAGCCTGGCTAAAATTTGGTCAGGACACGGGTCTTGGTCACTTTTCACGGGCTTTCTCCTCTTGGTCCCCAGACTCAGACATTTTGCTGACTCCTCTCTAACATTCCCTCCCTCCAAGATTGTCCCCAAAGAATGATAAATTCTTATCTCTCTATTATTCAGAGTCACTCAGGCTACCAAAGTCCTCTCCAAACTCCCTAATTTGTATGTAAGGGCAAACTCCCTAATTTGTATGTAAGGGCATATAGTTCCTTGTCTAAACCCATCGGTGTTGGAGAACAAAATGGCATTACCACGATCCAACTTCCTTTCAGGGCAGTTGCAATTTTTAACAATTGGTTTGCATTTAATAATGAGGAGGGACAAATAATATTCTAAGTTGAAAAGCAAAAAGAATAGTGATAAAACAAGCACCTCTGGTACTCACCACTCGCTTTCAGAAAAAGAGCAGAACCCCTTTGCTCTCTCCTCCTCTCATCCCATCGCCTCCCAGCAGTAATCACTAGCTGAATTGCACATTAGTTATTTCCTAGCACTTCTTCATAGCTTTACCCTGTGTTGTGTTCAGTGTTCTTGAACTTTATATAGTAGAATGCTATATATTTATTCTTCTTACATTTGCTTTTTTTCACTCAAAGTATGCCTGAGGTTAATTCACATATGTAGAAGTATCAATCTTCAATTACTATTGCATTTTATTGTATTAACATTTCAGCATATATTTATCATTTGTACCATTAAAGGACACCTAGATTATTCTTAGTTTGTATTATGACAAGGCTGGTGTAGACTTTCCTGTACATGTTTTTTTGTGGACATATGAAAGAATTTCTCTAAATCAGAGGTCAACAAACTTTTTTGTAAATGGCCAGATAGTAGTTATTTTAGGGTTTCCATGCCATAGTTTCTATCAAAACTATTCAATTCTGCCTTTGTAGCATGAAAGTAGCCATATACAAGAAACACAAACAAGTTTGTATTAAAAAAAAGTTTTTTACGGACACTGAAATCTGAACTTCATATAATTTTTATGTGTCACAAAACATTATTCTTCTGATTTTTTTCAACTATTTAAAAATGTAACAATTCTTAGCTTTTGAGCTGTACAAAAACAGGTAGAGGGCAAAATTTGGCCCACAGCTGTAGTTTTCTGATCTTTCATCTAAAAAATATACTTAGGATTGTACTTGCTGGATTATAAGGTATGGATTACTGGATAATACTAAGCTGTTTTCCAAAGTAATTGTAACATTCTACATGCCCATCAGCAGTGGGTAACAAATCCAACTGCTTTTAATCCTTGATATTATCTGCCTTGTTAATTTTTGCCAATCTGATAATTATAAAATAGTATACCTTCCTGATTTAAAACTATATTGCAAAGTTTTAGTAATCAAAACAGTATGGTAGTGTCATAAAAACAGACCCGGATCAATGGCAGAGAGCCCAGAAATAAACCCATGAATATATGGTAAATTAATTTATGACAAAGCAGTCAAGAATATAAAATGGAGAAAGGATATCTTTTTTAAAAATAAAACGCTATAAATTTTATATAAAAGGATATACCTTTTTTAAAAGGAAAATAAATGTTGGGAAAACTGAACAGCTACGTGAAAAAGAATGAAACTGAACTCTTATACACAAAAATCTACTCGAAACTGATTAAAGCTTTAAAAAGAAGATCTAAAACCATAAAACTTGCAGGAGAAAATGGGGAAATCTCCTTGACATTTGTCTTGGCAGTGTGTTTTTGGAGATGACACCAAAAGCGCAAGCAACAAAAGCAAAAATAAACATGAAGGCCTACATCAAACTAAAAAGCTTTAACACAGTACAAGAAATTATCAACCAAACAAAAAGGTGGCCTACAGAATTGGGAGAAAATACTTGCAAACCATATACCTGATAAAGGTTAATATCCAAAATATATAAGGAACTCATATAACCCAATAGCACAAAAACCAATAACCTGATTTAAAAATGGGCAGACAACCTGAATAGATATTTTCCCAAGAAGAAATACAGGCCAACAAGTACATGAAAAATTGTTCAACATCACTAATCATCAGGGAAATGCAAATCAAACCCACAATGAGATATCACCTCACACCTAGTAGGATGGCTATTCTCAAAAACTCAAAAGATAGTAAGTGGTGGTGAGGATGTGGAGAAAAGGAAATGACTGTGAACTGTTAGTGGGAATGTAAATTGGTAAATATAAACAGCTATTATGGAAAGCAGTATGGAAGTTCTTCAAAAAATTACAAGTAGAACTACCATATCATTCAACAACCCAACTTCTGGGTATATATCCAAAGGAAATACAGTCACTCTCTCAAACAGACAGCTGCACTCCCATGTTCCCTGCCACATTATTTACAATAGCCAAGCTATGGAAGTGACCTGTGTCCATCAATGGATGAGCGGATAAAGAAAAAGTGGTATGTACATACATACATGTATATATACACTGGAATGTTATTCAGCCTCAAAAAAGGAAATCCTGGCACTTGTGACAATATGGATGGTGCTGGAAGACATTATGCTAATTGAAATAAGCCAGATACAGAAAGACAAATACTGCATGATCTCACACGTGCAGCCTAAAAATGATGAATTCATAGAAACAGAGTAGAATGATGATTACCAGTGGCTGAGGGGTGTGGGAGAAAGGGAAATATTGGTCAAATGGTACAAACTTTCAGTTATAAAATGAACAAATTCTGATACCTAAACAGCATGGTGACTGGAGCTAATAATAATGTATTGTATACTTGAAATTTGCTGAGATTAAATCTTAAGTGTTCTCACCACACATACAAAAAATGGTAACTATGCGAGGTGAGGGGTATCTTATTTAGCTTGATTGTGGTAATCACTTCACAGTGTATACATATATGAAAACACCACATTGTATACCTCAAATATATATAATTTTTATTTATCAATCATTCCTCATAAAGCAGAAGTAAAAAGGAGCCAGATACAAACGAATACATGCTTTGTGATTTCATTTACATGAAGACATACAAAACTAATTATGGCAATAGAAAGCAGAAAAGTGGTTGTTTGGAGAAAGGATATATGGAAAGGTGTACAAGGGAATGTTCTGGAGTGTTCTATCTTCTACATGTTGTTTTGGGGGGTGTTTACATGGGCTTAAACTTTTATCAAAACTCTTCGAACTGCATTCTTCAGATATGTGCAATGTAAGTTATATCTCAAAAAAATTTTTTAAGTCCCAACACTATCATTTTCTTGTTATTAGTAATATTGATATTGCATTTTTGAAATGGCCCACGTGTCCTCCTGGACCTTTAAAGTCTAGTGGGGGCTAGAGACCAGCAAACAGACAACTATCATACTGTGCAGTAGTGTGATGATAGCAGAAGTCCAGGCATCTTGGAACTACAGAGGAGGGTCCCTAACTCAGACTTGGGAGAGTCAGGGAAGATTCCTGAGAGAATAGCCTAAGCCAAGAACTGAAGCATGAGTGGAAGCTATTCAGGCAAATGGAGGGGAGAGGGAGTAAGTGTTCCTCCTGGCAGATGCAACAGGAGAGGAAAAAAGAGATGACTTGCTCACCTTATCCTAATGTGGGGAGATTTTGGAGTGTTTTAAACAGGGAAGTGACATAATAGAATTGTTTTATAAAGTTTATTCTGATGGCAAGATTTGAGGCAAAGAGACTAGTTAGTAGGTCAGTCACTGCTGGCTAGAGAAGCTAGTGTCCTGATCGAGGCCTCTGGCCATGGGGACAGAGAGAAGCGGGCAGGTTTGGGAGTTATGCAAAAGGCAGAACTGAAGGTACTTGGTGGCTAATTGGTTTATGGAGGTGAAGGAGAAGCAGCAATCAAGGATGCCGCCTACTTTATCAGCCTGGTCACCAGGTGAAAGGGTAAGGTAGTGAACAGGGGAAGAGGTGTAGATTTGGGAGGATTGATGGGGAGCTCATTTTGGGGCATACTGAGTTGTATTTGAAGCCTGAGAAAAATAGAGTCTAGAGCCATCAGCATATAGCTGTTCACTGAAGTATTAGGACTTTATGAGGTAACCAGGTGAAGGAGTCATAGAAATTGAAAATTTATGGGAAAAAGAGAATCACTGTCAGATTGTGAGGAGAAACTGGGCAATTGGGATAAATTCTTTTATCGCCAATTTCTTAATATGAAAAATATTACACAGGAAAAATTGAAAAACATAGTTCAAGGAATACCTGTGTACCCTCCACTTAAACTTAATAATTATTAATAGTACCGTAACAGCTTTATGCTTGTTTGTATATATTTTTAATTTTGCTGAATTATTTGAAAGTTACACTGCAGCATGCATTTACAAAAAATAGGCACATTTATGTTATAGTTCCCCGTGTATAATGTTACACTTCAGTACTCATCTCCTAAAAACAGGGACATTCACATACATAACCATAATGTCATTATCACACCTAAGTTATCACTTTTATAATTAACAATTATTATTTCATATAATTCAATATCCAATTCATATTCAAGATTCCTGAATTATATCAGGAATAAATAAATAAATAATGTTTATCATCTTACACTGTTTCTGTAGGTTGAGAATTTGGCAACAGCCTGGCTGGGTGGTTCAGTCTCTGGTCTCTCACGAAGTTGTAGTCAAGATATTGGCAAGAGCTGTGGTCATCTAAAGATTTCACTAGGGCTGGAAGGTCTGCTTTTAAAATTGCTCACATGGAGTATGTTGGTATGTTCATGCTGGCTCTTGGCAAAAGAACTTGATATAACATGTGGACCTTCCCATAGACTTGAGGGCAGCTGGCTTCCCCAAAAGCAAGCACAGCAGAAATAGCAATGTCTTTTATGGCCTAGCCTGGCCAGTTATACTTGTCCTTTCCGCAATATCCTAACAGTTACACAGATCAGTTCTTTTCGCTGTGGGAGGGAAGTACACAAGACAAGAATACCAGGAAGCAAAAACCATTGGGGGTTATCCAAGAGGCTGGCTACCACAGTCTGGATCAGGACTGCCTTCTGTTTTCCTCCTGTGACACTAACTTTTTGAAGAGACCAAGTCAGTTGGCTTTTAGATTGTTCCAAATTCTGGATTTTTCCAATTGTTTCCTCATGGTGTAATTTAACTTGTTCTCCTCTCCTCCCTATTTCCATAAATCAGAAGTTAGATCTAGGCTTGGTTAAATCAAGGTTATACGTTTTTGGCAATTATATTCCATAGGTGATGCTGTATATATCATATTGCATTAAACAGTAACATAATGTCAAATTAGCCTGTGCTTTGTGATGCCAAGTTTGATACTTGGCTAAAGTGGTAACCTTAGAACACTCTGGTATAAAAGTAGTTTTCTCCTTTATATTTCTCTTTGGTATTACGTTGTACAGTAATTTGTAGGATGATACTTTGGGACTGCAAAAACATTCTGTTCCCCAAAACAACTTACCTAATGCTTTTAACATTTTATATCCCTACTCCTTCCATTTTCCTCCTAAAGATAATCATTTGTTTCTTGTTAATCCTTCTAGTGTTTAAGCAGATATAGGTAATCCTCATTACTGGTACATTCCATTTGTGCATTTGCAAATTCGTCTACTTGCTAAAATCTATCTGTAACTCCCAGATCAACACTGGGGCTTTCACAACCATGCCCAGACATGCACAGAGCAGTGAAAACTTTGGGTTGCCCATCACACATGTTCCCAGCTAAAGATGAGCAAGGTGACACTCGGCTTTGTTTTTTCATCTGTCATATTTTAAATGTCTTTTTCAAGGCACATTTAGTGCCACATTTTCTGCATTTTTGTGTATTTCGTTGTTGGTGGTAACTTTGCTGTTTAAAGTGGCCTCCAAGCATAGTGCCAAGTGCTGGCTAATGTTCTAGGCACAAGAAGGCTTTGATGTAATGATCTCAGGGAGAAAATACCTGTGTTAGACAAGCTTCCTTCAGGGATGAATTATATAGTGCTTTTGGCCCTGAGTTCAATGTCAAAGAATCAACAAAATATATTAAAGATGTCTACAAACAGAAACATACCTGAAACAAGGTCATGTTCATGCTTAGTTGATGAGAATGCTGTGACCAGAGACTCACAGGAACCTAACTAACCTTGTCCTTCCCCTAGGAGCAATGATTAAGTATTTGCTAATTCAGCTTTGATGGTGACATTATAAAACATAACTATCACAAATAATAAGAATTTACTCTATTTTTATTTACTCTCCTTTCTTACATTAAAAGTTCAAATTTTCTTTGCAGTATTTTTGGCTTTAGAATATATTTCACTGAAAACATACAGAGAACTGTGTTCAAAAGTCATTTTTCTCTGTGATGTTATGTTACCAATTCAACACCAGTTAGAGGTTTCGCTTTAGGTGTGCTTTCAATTCTTTACTTTTTTCTTTTCTTTTCTTTTTTTGAATATGTAAAACATATAGGTAGGTGGGCAGTAAAACCCTCATTACAAAGAAAGGTCTCACTTTCATCCTTATCCCTTCATGTTCTTTACAGTGAAACATTTTTTTAGTGTCTAATGTAATCTTCCAGAGGATTTTTTTAAAATGCAAAAACAACTAAATACTTATATATGTGTAGATTTATTTTCCCTCCTTTACCATGCTTTGCTTTTTAAAAAAAAGTTAATCATATACCCTGGAGGTCACTGTACGTCGGTACTCACAAGTCGTCTTCATGTTTCGTAAGGCTGCGTTCACATTTAAGCACTCCATGGTTTTGTTCATCTCCTTGGAGCAAGCGTTTTTGAGGTGTGGCAGGTTAACAGTACACTTGATGGAATCAGGTGAAGTTCAAATCCCGGCTGCACTCGTTACTGAACCTTTCATCTTGAGGGAGACATCTACCGTCTTTGTGTCTCAGTTTTCTCAACTGTAAAACGAGGATGATGAACAAATAGCACACAGCTCATTCGGCTTTCTGAACGCATTTAAAACGCTTAGGACAGCGCATGGGTCGTAGGGTGCCCTCAAATTAAATGAAAAGCATGGTTGGTGGTAATGATGGTGACTTGTAGCAGCTTCAAGTGAAATCCAGGAAAACCCTATGGCAACAGAGAATATTTCCAGAACCTGTGTTAAGTACTGAACATGAGTGCACAAGGATCTCCGAGCCCGGGATGAGCCGGACGCGCGCCCTGTAAGGTGACAACGATGAGGAGGAAGCAGGGGAGCTCCAAGACGCACGCGGGACAGGGCGGCACACTCGCATCCAGACACCGGGGCAGGACGCTTCCGCCCTTCAGTCTCCAGGCCTGGAAGGAGGGCAGGGTCGGCTCCGTTAGCCCATACCGTCCGGGGCTGCAGCATGTCAGGTACCGGCAGCCGCCGGCTTCTTGGCGCCGGGAGTAGGGACCCGGAAGACCACGCAGGACTGGAGCACCAGCCCGCAACCCGCTCGCCGGAAAAGGGGCGAGGCCGGAAAGGGGCGGGCCCGGGCCGTGGCGCCAACACGCGAACATGGCGCCGGAGCGGCTGCGGAGCCGGGCGGTCTCGGCGTTCAAGCTGCGCGGCCTGCTGCTCCGGGGGTGAGTGGTCCTGGGCAGCTTGCGGGACGCGGCCAGAGACCCGGGGCGCCGAGAGGGCTGGGCCTTAAGTGATAGAGACCCTTTAAAATAAGCTCCCAGAGCCGCGTCCATCTGGCAGGGTCTTCCGGCTGCTGTGCCGCCCTAAGTTTCCCCGACGTTCGTGGGGAACTGGAGCGATTCTTTCAGAAGGGACTACGGTCTACGGTCTCCGGTACGTGCCGCTCCGGGCCGGAGACGCGGCGGTCTGTGTCTCAGCAGCGGCGATTACTCTGTGATGTGGGCGCCTCACCCCCCAAGTCTCTGTCTCTGCAAAATGGGCGCAGTAACAGCGCTGCTTCACCTAGTTACTGAGACTTCAGTTGAAGGAGACTCGGGTAAACCCAGGTACCTGTCAGTGTGGCCAGATTGCATTGTGGGAACTGCGGGCCCTCCCAGCCTTCCCAATTTTGGTCAAATATTCCTGAGTGAGAATGCCTGGAGAGTTAAAAAGCGGATTGATTTGAAGCATGTTCCTTGATCTCCTGGGTCTTTTTGTTTTTTTTAACATTTCCTTTAGAACTTCTCTCGCAGGTTTCCTGGCCATATCCGTGTTTTCTAGTACCTAACACAATGAACCCTACCAAGATATTTTTCACTAAAAATCTTGTTTTCAGAATACAATTTTTAAAAAACATATTTAAGTATCTGCTGATTGGGATATACTTTTCTGTACCAGGTTTTGATTGTTCTTGTGTGTGAAGGTTTGTTTTTGGTTTTGGAATGATGCATTTTATGGGACTTTTAGCTTTGCTTTGGCTTAGTGCTGGTCAAGGGCAAGAGTGGATAAGCCCTGGGAGAAAATAATGAATTTTGTTCAGTTGATCCCTGACATCTTGAAAATAAGAGCAATTGATTAATTACCTTTTATTTCTTTTCACTTAGAATCTAACCAAAGATTAAGCTGTCATCCATTAACTAATTCAGTCAGAAATACACTGAAATCTGTTAGCCACAGAGCACTATGGTAGGGCAAGGGAGTACATGGGAGAGGAAGACACTGTGGAGCTTGAGGGGCAGGTGGTGAACTAGTTATTTGTTGCTGCGTAACAGATTACCACACACCCTACAGGTTTTAAACAGTACACCCTTATGTCACATTTTCGGTGGGTCAGGAATTCAGCTAGACTTAGCTGGGTCCTAAGATCAAGGAAGGCCAGAGACACTGGATGAGCCTTAGGAGATTTGGCAGGGTCACATCCTGTATAGCTTTACAGGGTCTCACGCAAGACTGCAGCTAAGATGGGATCAATTCAATTCAAATGTCAGTTGGGCAGGATCCACCTCCAAGTTCATTCAGCAGTTGGCAGGATTCAGTTCCTCCAGGACTGTTGGACTGAGGGCCTCAGTCCTTGCTGGCTATTGGCTGGAGGCCATCCTCCGTTTGTTGCCATGTGGGCCCTCCCAAGCATGGCAGATGGCTTCATCAAAGCCAGCAAGAGAGAGAGTTCTGCTAGCAAGACAGAACCACAGTCTTTGTAGCCTAAACAATGAAGTAACATCTTCATGCTTTAAAATGTTTCATTTTAAAAGTACAATAAACTGTTACTCACTTTCATTGTGTTCTATTGTTAGAAGTAAGTTATTAGGTCCAGCCCACACTCAAAGAGAGGGGATTGTGTATGGATGTGAGTATCAGGAGGCATGGTTTATTAGGGGTAGTCTTGGAAATCTCTCTACCATGGATATTAAATAATTCACAATTATTTAATTTGAGTTGTGAAAAAGATCGCAGGAAGGAAGTGCTCTGATACTGTATAACAAGGTGACTGCTCCAGAGTTAAGGAAAGCTTCATCGAAGAAGTGGTTTGAACTGAGTGTTAAAGGATGAGCAAGACTTGAGTAGGTGAAGAGAAAAGTGGAGGGAAATGACCGCACGAAGGCCCTGAGTCAGGAGAGCAACAGGAGAGACACTGGATGAGACTAGTATCTGCAGGGGCCAGATTCTGTACAGCTACAGCGTTATAGCCTCTGATCTATCCTGAGAGCTGTCCCAAGATTCACGCACAGTGTGTATGATTTTAGGGACTCAGTTATCAAATGTTTATGGATCACCTTCAGTATGTTTGGCATCCTGCCAAAGGATGAAACAGTTCCAGTTCTCAAAGAGTGTCATCTGTAATAAACTGGAGAGTTTCTTTGAGACACCCATACATGAAACAAACAACCCAAGATTTAGATTAGTGATGCCTATAACAATAATGGTGACACAAAATATAAACTTGTGTGAAAACAAACACAGAATGCCAATGAACTGGCTTATTGTTTAAGTAGACAGTGTTCATTCTGAGCACTATTGGTATTTAAGTCAGGGATTCATGTGATTTTTTTTTTTTGCTATTATTAATATACAGTTACATGAGCAACATTATGGTTACTAGACTCCCCCTATTATCAAGTCCCCACCACATACCCCATTACAGTTACTGTCCATCAGCGTAGTAAGATGCTGTAGAATCACTACTTCTCTTCTGTGTTATATTGCCTTCCCCATACCCCCCCACCCCACACTCACCCCCGCTACATTATGTGTGCTAATTGTAATAGCCCTTTTTTCCCCTTACCCTCCCTTCCCACCCATCTTCCCCAGTCCCTTTCCCTTTGGTAACTGTTAGCCCATTCTTGGGTTCTGTGAGTCTGCTTCTGTTTTGTTCCTTCAGTTTTTTCTTTGTTCTTATACTCCACATATGAGTGAAATCATTTGATACTTGTCTTTTTCCACCTGACTGATTTCACTGAGCATAATACCCTCTAGCTCCATCCATGTTGTTGCAAATGGTAGGATCTGTTTTCTTCTTATGGCTGAATAATATTCCATTGTGTATATAAACCACATCTTCTTTATCCATTCATCTACTAATGGACACTTAGGTTGCTTCCATTTCTTGGCTATTGTAAATAGTGCTGCGATAAACATAGGGGTGCATATGTCTTTTTCAAACTGGGCTCCTGCATTCTTTGGGTAATTCCTCGGAGTGGAATTCCTGGGTCAAATGGTATTTCTATTTTGAGTATTTTGAGGAACCTCCATACTGCTTTCCACAATGGTTGAACTAATTTGCAGTCCCACCAGCAGTATAGGAGGGTTCCCCTTTCTCCACATTCTTGCCAACATTTGTTGTTGTTTGTCTTTTGGATGGTGGCCATCCTAACTGGTGTGAGGTGATAATCTCATTGTGGTTTTAATTTGCATTTCTCTGATGACTAGCAATGTGGAGCATCTTTTCTTGTGCCCTTTGGCCATCTGAATTTCTTTTTTGGAGAAGTATCTATTCAGCTCCTCTGCCCATTTTTTAATTGGTGTATTTGCTCTTTGTTTGTTGAGGTGCATGAGCTCTTTATATAATTTGGATATCAACCCCTTATCGGATATGTCATTTATGAATATATTCTCCCATACTGTAGGATGTCTTTTTGTTCTACTGATGGTGTCCTTTGCTGTACAGAAGCTTTTTAGTTTGATATAGTCCCATTTGTTCATTTTTGCTTTTGATTCCCTTGCCCGGGGAGATATGTTCATGAAGAAGTTGCTCATGTTTATGTCCAAGAGATTTTTGCCTATATTTTTTTCTAAGAGTTTTATGGTTTCATGACCATAAAATCCATTTTGAGTTTACCTTTGTGTATGGGATTCTCTTACATGTAGCTGTCCAGTTTTGCCAACACCAGCTGTTGAAGAGGCTGTCTTTTCCCCATTGTATATACATGGCTTCTTTATCGTATATTAATTGATCATATATGCTTGGGTTTATATCTGGGCTCTCTATTCTGTTCCACTGGTCTATGGGTCTGTTCTTGTGCCAGTACCAAATTATCTTGATTACTGTGGCTTTGTAGTAGAGCTTGAAGTCAGGAAGTGTAATTTCTCCTGCTTTATTCTTCCATCTCAGGATTGTTTTGGCTATTTGGGGTCTTTTGTGGTGCCATATGAATTTTAGAACTATTTGCTCTAGTTCATTGAAGAATGCTGTAGGTATTTTGATAGGGATTACATTGAATCTGTAGATTGCTTTAGACAGGATGGCCATTTTGACAATATTAATTCTTCCTAGCCAAGAGCATGGGATGAATTTCCATTTATTAGTGTCCTCTTTAATTTCTCTTAAGAGTGTCCTGTAGTTTTCAGGGTATAGGTCTTTCGCTTCCTTGGTTAGTTTATTCCTAGGTATTTTGTTTTTTTTGATGCGATTGTGAATGGAATTGTTTTCCTGATTTCTCTTTCTGCTAGTTCATCATTAGTGTATAGGAATGCAACAGATTTCTGTGTGTTAATTTTGTATCCCGCAACTTTCTGAATTCAGATATTAGATCTAGTAGTTTTGGAGTAGATTCTTTAGGGTTTTTTATGTACAATATCATGTCATCTGCAAACAGGGACAGTTTGACTTCTTCCTTGCCAATCTGGATGTCTTTTATTTCTTTGTGTTGTCTGATTGCCGTGGCTAAGACCTCCAGAACTATGTTGAATAAAAGTGGGGAGAATGGGCATCCTTGTCTTGTTCCCGATCTTAAAGGAAAAGCTTTCAGCTTCTCGCTGTTAAGTATAATGTTGGCTGGGGGTTTGTCATATACGGACTTTATTATGTGATTCATGTGATTTAAAAAAAAACTTGAGGTTTGTTGAGTGTTTTGGGGGTGGGGCAATTCATGTCATTTTAATAGGAGTGTTGCTTCTATGATTATATTCAGATGTCATAGTTTCTTCTAGCCTAATTTTCTAATTTTACAGTTGAAAACAGGTGAAATTACTGGAATTTACTTGAGGTAAATGCATTATCAAGTTAATAAATACATATCTGTGTGTTACATTCAGGACAGAAGCAAAATGGAGTCCTGCTTTAAATATAAGGTGATATACAAGGCTAATGTGATGTATCAGATTTAAGGATACATCACAAAATATAAGTGAGATTTTTAATAATTTTAGAAGGAAATGGAGATTCCAGCATGTAGGCTGGTCTAGGAATGCATCTTAAAAGAAGGGTGTGATTTGGGGCTTTAAGAAGGGTTATGTTGGCAGAGAATAGAAGGAAGAATTTCTTCAGAAAGAGTAGGAAAGGTAAGTACTGTTTGCAGGGAGGAGTGAGTGAATCTTAATTTCAATGCCAAATTGATGAGTGTTTGCCAGTTTTTGGCATAAAACTTGTCACCTTAATTATCCTTGACCTGCGTCATCTTGTCTTTCCGTCTCTCTTCAGGGAAGCTGTTAAGTACCTCACAGAAGCTCTTAAATCTATCAGTGAAGAGGAGCTTGAAGATGCATTGGGAAAGATCATCGATGCAGTTGAAAAGCAACCCTGTAAGTCACATTTTCTGATAGCTCTTAAATTATTAATGTATTTCTACATCCTTAGTTAGCTTTATAGCCTTGGGAAGAAGGTGAGGATTCAGTGTAAAGATGTTCTGGCATTATGAGACCTACCTGTGGTAGTGCTTCTTCCCAGGGCATAAACTCTAGTTTGGTTGGAACCTTAGGGGATTCCCGAGAGACTCTTACAGCTGTTTCCCCTCGTAGTGCTGTCACGCCATCTTTCCCACACTTGACTTCTAATTCTGATCTGGTCCTTACGGGCATTTTTGTCTCTGCGTGCCTATCACTTTGTCTTACTTAAGTTAGGTACTCCTAAGTGTTGGGGGAGGTGGGTGGAAGGAGTAACTGAGCAGGGCTAACTCTCCCCTCTTGCTGCATCCTTTCTTTGGGCATCTTTTTATTGAATATTTAACCCTTTACCACAGCATGGGCCTGCAAAGGAGAAATGCTCTTCTAGAAAACTAAAGCCCAGTGTTTCTAGAGCACTAAAGGTTAGAGGTGGGTACAGCTTGCTCTCATATGTTGTATAGTTGCTAGGTTCCTCAGTTATATAGTAAGAAACATGTTCCATGATAAAGGAGAAATTATTATATCTCATATTCCCTTCTAAAGGCAGAATTTTAAACAGACTTTTGCTTTTAAGAGTCCCTTTATAGTTGAAAATTAAGAAACTGATTAAATTTAGATAATTAGTATGGCTTCATTTAAAGTGGCATGTGGTATTTTTGTCTGAAAACACACCAGTATAGTTAAGGGCACCCCACTCTGGAATCAGGCTTGGGGTTGGGTTGCTGTCTATACAGTTTAGCTATGTTCTTGCGCAACTTATTCAACCCCTCAAAGTTGCACTTTCGCCATGTGTAAGATACGGACATCTGAACATCAACCTTATACGCCGTCTGATTAATGGAATACTGCTGGTAAAGTACTGAGCATGGTGCCACAGGTGTGCTAAGGGCCTAAATAAGTGGAAGCTGTTACTGTATTTATGGTTGCTATCATGCCTACTGAAGCATAGCAATTGTGATAAAAAGTTATACTAGTGTAACCTTATTAAACCTAAGAGTTTACAGAAGTGTTTCTATAACTGAGTTTATGTTTTTAAGTACTCTTTAGCAAAGTGGGCATTTGTGTACTAATATATTACAAGCGATTTGAATATGGACATTTAAGGTATTTGAAATACAGCTTTTATTCATGTCCTGACTTAACACTTTTTTCCTCCTAAAATTATGTAATGAGAATCTCAGGGTTAGTGTTTGCATATTATTTTGCATATAAAGCTTTCTGTGGAAATTAGTTTTCATGCATGTTTTTAACATTTGACTTTGAACTTCTCTGTTCAGTGTCATCAAACATGATTGAACGGTCTGTAGTGGAAGCAGCAGTCCAGGAGTGCAGTCAATCTGTAGATGAAACTATGTATGTGGGTAAAATGAACTTTCTCTTCTGGTTGGAGATGTTTTTGAGTGCTTATTTTAAATTATTTTCTTGGGGAGATAATTAGTTATCAACATTTCTAAAGTCGTTATTTTTTAGTATTTATTTTTAAATGATAATTTTCATGATAAGCCTCATTATTAATTGACTCATCTTTACGATTAAATGACTTAAATAACTCATTTTTTACTACTTCTTTCGTAGGGTTTGAGATTATAGTGTTGTTTGTACTATTACTAACTTTTGCTGCTTACCCATTAACTTCTTAATTGGAAGTTAACTTGGTTAATTTTTGTTTGTTTGTTAGTATTAGCAATACTTTGCCTCTTCAGAGGAAAATGGTCAAGCTAAAACTTTTACCTGTATATTATTTTTGACACTATAAGAAGTTAGGTATATGACCTGTGAAAAGTATGTATGTATGACATAAGATTATACTACAAGTTTCATATTCACTAGAATTCTTATGTTTTAGTAAATCAGGTCTGTGTTTTTCTGGGATGTTTTTCAGAGACCATATTTTCAATATCATAGGAGCATTTGATATTCCACGCTTTGTGTACAATTCAGAAAGAAAAAAATTTCTTCCGTAAGTATTCTACCTATTGATTTTGAGCTAATTTCAGATATATATTTCTCTCAGAGGCATATAGTCCATGTTTCATTTTTTGGCCTACCTTTGTATATTATGATAGTCATAAATAGGCATTTCTTTTTTTTCTAGTCTATTAATGACCAAGCACCCTGCACCCAATTTATTTGGGACAGCAAGAGATAAAGCAGAGCTATTTCGTGAACGATACACCATTTTACACCAGGTAAGTTGGTGGAGAGACTGTTTCAGCTTAGATAAGACTCAGGGATAATTGAAGGGTAGAATTTTGTAGTCTAAGTTTTGTCATTCAATAGACTGTTACTGGGCTCTCTCTGTTTGCAGTCATATAGGGAACATAGAAATAAAAAAGATAGTTTCCCCTTAATAATCATGATGATGATGAAACTGGTAGCTAATGTTTATTACATTCTTTTGATGTGATGGACACTGTGTTTAGCACTTTACAGAGATTGTCTCATTTAATGATCACAATGTCAGTATATATATGTATAAGTGCTATTATTATCCCCATTTTACAAACGAGGAAACTCAAACCTAGAGCAGTTTAGTAACTTGCCCAAAAGATCATATCTAGTAAGTAGAGATAGGGTTTGAATCCAGTCTGTCTGGTTTGGGAGGCCAATCTTCTCCTGCTTTATCACCTTCTAGCAGCTTATAGTTTATGAAGTTAAAGACATTTGCACAAGTAAATATAAATTAGAATTTTTAGGTGTTGTAAAAGAAATACAACATTCATTCAATGGAAAAATCAGGGAAGGCTTCAAGGGAACAATGGCATTTGACATGGGCCTTGATTGCTTTGATCTATGGAAATGGGGGAATGGTGGTGGTAACAGTGTGAACAAAGCCACAGCAAAAGGAAAAAAATGATGTGTATAGGAGATGATGAGCCTGTCCACCTTGTGTGGAGAGGAAGGGTCATGAAGAGGCAAAGTGTGGGATAAGTTTGGGAAGGCAGGTGGGAGCCAAACTGGGAATGCCTGAATGCCATTCTGGGGGCTGGAACTATGTTCTCTTGGCACAAGGAGCCTTGGAATAGCAGAGAAAATCAGTCACAGGGTTTTTGAGCGCTTCTTGCTTCTATCACCTACAGAATGTTGCCAGATTAATCTTCCCAAAGTGTAACCCTGATCACGTCCTAATTTTGCACAGAAGTCTTTTAAGGAAGTTTACTGCCTATTGAATTAAAGACAAATTATGCTTAATATTTGAGATCTTCCATTGCACATTTTTGGCATCATCTCTACTTTTCCTCTAATTATATTCTGTGCCAGAGCCAAAACTGAAATATGGAATTAGTTTGTTTCTTCTACTTCTTCGCTAATACTATTCACTGTCTTGACTGCTCTTCTCTCTTATGTCTACTGTTAAAATTCTTCCGATTTTGGAAGGGCCTTCTCAGATTCCCCCATCTTCAAAAGCCCTTTTCAATCTCCAGCTGGATGCAGTCTCTTCCTGCTTTAAACCTCTGACTACTCAGTATGTTTCCTATGTCACTTATTAGAGTTGGCCCTGCCTAGCATTCAGTGTGCTTAGTATCCCCATTACAGACTGCACCTGCCTTATTTATTTCCTCTGCTACATTTGGCACAATATTTTTCACAAGAAGATGCTAAAGTAAATACATTTCTTTTTTCTTTTTTTTGAAAAATTATTTTAAAGGCTACTATATTATTTTGCGTTATGTCGCTTAACCCTTCCTGAGCCTCATTTTTCCCTACCTGTGAAATAAAAGGGTTGAATTTTAGTCCATTCATATTTTTATTGCGATCATCTTCCTGAAAGAAAATCTGATTTTATCATTGTCCTACTTCTAAAGTCTTTGTTTTCTGTTGTCTATGATAAACTTCATGGCTTGGTGTACGAAGTGTATTGTCAAGGCTCTTTTATTGGAGGTTATATAAACTCAGACTAACTGGAACAGAAAAAACAATTTATTGGCTTATGGAGGGGTCTAGAGGTCCACCAGTTTCAAGGATGGCTGGGCCAGGGACATCACACAATGTCATGAGGCTCAGGAGACATACTGAGTAGTCAGTGGTTTAAAGCAGGGAGAGACTACTATATCCAGCTGGAGATCAAGAAGCACTTCAGAAAGGAGGAGGAATATGAGGAGACCCTCATCTTCTTTCTATCTTTCTATCTCCAGTAACTTAGAAAAATTGTCCTACCTATGAGATGACAGAGGCCACTACTAGCCTAAGCAGCTCTGGGAAAGGGAGTTTCTCTTTCCACTAGTTCTAGCAACAGTCTCTTTCTGGCGCAGTCTGAGGCACTTGCTCAGCCCTGAACCATTCACTGGTGAAGGGGATGGAGTTCAGTTCGCTAGGCCTTAGCTGTTGGTCTATAGAACTGGGAAGGTCCTCCCTACACTACATGGACAACCATGGGGCAGGGTGGCGGGAGATAGTTCCCCAAATAGAGGCTCTACCTAATCTTTTGCTTTGTCTGACATCTTGCTTTGTGTACCACATGATCCAACTGTACCAAACTTACATGGCTTCCCAAAGCTTCTTTATTCTTGTAACTCTTTCTTATGATACATCCCTTCCTCTGCCATAAATGTCTTGTCTCAGTCTCCTTTTGTTTATTACTATCAAAGTCTTATTTCTCAGTTAGGATCTTGTTAAACGTCCCCTTCTGCCCAGGGTCCTTTGTTGTATTTCGGCCTGTTGCTATTTCTCTCTCACTAGCCGCACACCCTGAGGTTGGCACTTGGTTTATTGTTCTCATATTCACAGCCCAGAGTATACTGCTGCCAGGTACACAGGAGACTGTTTTTTAAAAAATTCTTTTTAATGCTTTTTTCATTTTTAAAATGACATTTCTAGGTATTTATACATTAAATCATGTGGGTTTCACATTTTTTGAGAATAGGTAATAGTAACATGAGTTTAAGGAGAGTGTTTTGTCAGGGTAATATTTTAATGAATCTTAGTTTTAAAATGCCTGGTTCAATAATTCATGTGAATCTTTCTTTTTTGTAGAGGACCCACAGACATGAATTATTTACTCCTCCAGTGATAGGTTCTCACCCTGATGAAAGTGGAAGCAAATTCCAGGTTAGAATGTTATCCTAGTTACTTAGGGGGTGTAAGTATACATTGTGTAATATTTATTGTGTAATTCTAATGTATTTTAAATGAAAATGAATCACTGGTAACTGCTTAGCTAGCTAAGCGACCTCTGCCTGCCCACTGTCAATATAGTCCATGCCCTGTGCACTGGGTCCTACAAATCTCTAATAGAGGCGATCACTTCCTTCTTGGGGCAGGCGCTGAGACTGTGGTAGCCCCAGATTTCTCTGAGCACCAAGACAGATCCTTGGTCCTCCTGGTCTGTTTGCTGGATACTGCACTGGCTTTCTGACCAACTCTCACCATTACCCTTCCTGCCCTCACTCATATTCCAAAATACTGGTCTTTGCCCAACCCCTCCCTCTAGTGACCACCACACAATGAAGATGTGCCAGATCAGTTGGAATGAAAACTTAAGGCACTAAGGAAACAACATTTATATAATGAATGAGGCAGCACAAAGAGGCTCGAGTTGTTGGGACCCAAGGGGCAGAAATGAGAGGGAGAAAGTTTTCTGTCACGTGTGCTCCTTCCACTTGGATACTCATACCTCAGAGGGTGGTCCCCGAATGGCACTGTCACTTTAGTTCCACCAGTACACCTAGTCATTGTCAGTCTGTCTGTGGTTTTGTTCCCGGACCTCCATCATGTAGAACCCTGCTGGAGGTAGTCCTTAGCCAGTTCTGTCTAGGCCCCACCATTTCTGTGAGGTTCCAGATAGGTTCAAAAGAGGCCCAGTCTCTTAAGGTTCATTCAGTTATCTACCATGTTAGATCAGAATTCATAATGATGGTTAATCTGATGGATAATAAAACAATACTAGATCATGCTCAAATTAATGTTTGATGGCAGTACCACAAGGAGAAACATTTGTAATGTTTGATAGTTTCTGCTTTTAACTTTGATTAGAGAAAAATTTGTATTGTTTTGGAAATTGACATTACTTATATATCCCTACTAAAAACTGGCTCTGTGTTTTCTTAAATATATTAGGTTTCCTATGGCAATGCAGATGCCCACAGCCCAAAGCATTATTTTGCTCTCCTCTTTGCCAAAGTAACTTTAAGGCTTAGCCAAATAATTTATTGTACTTTTCAGTCTTTCTAAGCTATTTAATTCTATATCCCAGGTGGTATGTTTTTCTATTTAAATGACCATTTTATAGTACCTGGATTTTAACAGACTGTAAAACGGTGTCCTCAGGAGTACTTTGTTATAGCTTTGTACTCCTGTGTTCTTCCTTTCTTCCTTTATTTAATGTGAACTGTAGTATTTTTCCCAGTCTGTAAGTTGTCTTTTTATTTTCTTAAGAGGCTTTTTGAAGAACATAAAGTTACTAATTTTGTTGAAGTCCAACTTACCAATATTTTATTTTATAGATCACAGTTTTGTTATTGTTTCTAAGAAATCTTTACCTAGCCCAGTTTTTAGGGTACAGTTCTTGCATATCTTTTTCTTCAGTTTATCCCTAAGTATTTAATTAAAAAAAATTTTTTTAATGTAAATTGTGATACCATGTTGCTTTAAATTAATGTATTTTAAGAAGAACTCTAATACCAAATGTTAACATTGATTATTATGGGATGATGGGATTATGTATGCCTTTATTTCTTCTTTCTCTGTATTTAAAAATTTTTTCTATAGTGAACATGCATTATTTGTAATAGAAAACAATATGGTAAAGATGAAAAAGCTCCATTTTATAATTCTATAAAAATAAAAAATTATATACCTTTCACCTAGCAGCTCTGTTTCTGGATTTGTAGAAGTTTGTCCAGCAGTTATACTCATGCTGTATATATGGACCAAAAGAGGGGCACAGAAATATTAAGCATTGTTTTTATTATCAGAAAACTAAACAATTTAAATGTCCTTTAATAAGAGTTTGGTAAAATAAATTGTTGTATATATGCTATGGGTGTCACTATCCATTAAAAAGAATGAAGTGTACTATGTATGGTAAATGGAACAATGTCTAAGATGTATTAAATTTAAAAGTTGTAAAATAATATAATTTATATGAATGATACTTAATCTTTGCAAATAAAATTGTATGCATATGTGTTTATAAATTATATATATATGTATTAACATATATTTAGAATTATAAATAGAAAAAGATCAGAAGACTGGTACCCCAATTGTCACCACCTTTAACTTTCTGATAAAAATATAATGGTCAGATTGAGAATATAAATAATAATGAAAGTCTTTTCAAACATTAAATAAAGTTAGAATATAACTTTTTAAAGAGCCTACCAATTTTGACGACATAATAACCAAATAAATAAAATGCATATTCTTTTCTATAGTTTAAAGATAAATGTCCTTATCATTATTCAGAATACAGTAGTCCCTCCTTATCTGTAGGGGATACATTCCAAGACCCCCGGGGAAAGCCTGGAACTGTGAAGAGTCCTGAACCCTATATATAGTATGTTTTTTCTGAACCCTATATATAATGTTTTTCTTATATACATATATATGTTTATACTATATATAGTATGTTTTTTCTTAGACATACATTCCTATGATAAAATTTAATTTTTAAATTAGGCATAGTGAGAGACTAATAACAGTAATAATAAAATAGAGCAACTATAACAATATAGTGTAATAAATGTATGTGAATGTGGTTTCTCTCTAAGTATTTTATTGTACTATACTCACCCTTTTTCTTTTGATGATGTGAGATGATAAAATGCCTGCATGAGGAGACGTAGGCATTGTGATGTAGTGTCAGGCTACTTGACCTTTGAAAATATGTCAGAAGGTCATCTGCTTCCAGATTACAGTCAACTAGTTGACTGTAGGCAACTGAAACCATGGACAAAGGGGGACTACTATAATATAGTATGAAACTTTGGTCATTAGAAAGGGCCTAAGTTGATACTAAAACTTTTTGTAGGATAAAATGATATTTTATAAGTTTTATTTGATTTTCTACTATAAAGTAGGTGTAAATACTAATATATGCACTCAGAATTTACTTATAGGGTGATTAGTTTCTTAAAAGAATGTATTTTCAGTCTTTAAGAATTTCCTTTGTTTTATTTTAGCTTAAAACAATAGAAACTTTATTAGGCAGTACAACCAAAATTGGAGATGTGATTATTCTTGGAATGATAACCCAGTTAAAAGAGGTAAGTTAAACTTAACCATTGAATTTTTATTTTCAGCCTTGTAATTGATGAAATGTCAGCTACATATGGCATTTCTATAGAGGGTGCAGGAATGTATTCTTCATTTAAGGTTTTTACCTCAGTCACCAAGTAACCTTTTCATCTGTGTTTGGTTTCTTGAGTAGATGTAAGAAGGAGTGTCTTATACAGGCCACCAGTTTGTATAGTGTGAAGTCAGTCTCTCAGTGACCTCTGGTTGAACTGAGAGCAATGGGTTTCTGAACATGCAGAGCTGCTGACCACATCCTGGTCCCTTGGAGACACTGTTGACTCTCTTAGGTGAGGCACCTGGTGAGGCCGCCGTCGAGTGACCCGTGAGCCATCTCTTGACTTGCAGTGGTCATCCTCAGGCACCTGTGAGAAATTCTGGTTCTCCATTAAGTGATTAGTCTGAAGTCACCAGTCTAGTACATGGAAAATCCTGGACTAGGAATTGCTGATTTTTTAAAATCCACCGTACTTTCTACTATCTTTTGTTGTCAAAATGTCAGTATTTTAATTTTGTCATAGTATTCATTTTTACATGAATGTGGATATATTTCTTTTATTTTTTTTAGGGAAAATTTTTTCTGGAAGATCCTACAGGAACATTACAACTAGATCTTAATAAAGCTATATCCTTCACTTTTATTTTTTTTAAGTCTATGTTACATGAATTGGGGAAGTTGTATATCATTCTCAAATTGACCTATTTGAGATCTTGGTGTAATTTCCATATGTTTGGTGGTGTAGGAATCTAGAGACAAGAAAACTTAAATTCCCCCTTATTTGGAGGATGCAGACAAATTACTGAGGAAGTTTATAACATGGTAAGAGTGATTTATACTGTCAGTATTACCAGGCTGTATCTTAAAGTCAGACATGGGTACATTCAAACTTAAAAATTTTTGAGCTGTGATCTATTCAGTTTCATATGTGAAGTCTTTGAATTTAGTACTTAGAAGTCCTGTTGGGCTCAGAATATATGCTGTCTTTACCACCACCTTAAGCATAGAAATAGAATTATTTTCCTCAACTATTATGTACCAGTTCCATAGTGGTTTATACACAGAGTCATGCTTTGTCTTAGCAGAAGGTAAGTCAGTATACTTTTTTCCTGTCCTCCTCCTCATTCTACGGGAAAACCATTTCCACTTTGGTTAAAATATGTTTATGTGATACACTTTGGGAGAACATTGATTACGAGTGCATACTTTTGACAGTATTAAATAATTTCAGGCTGCTAATAGCCATGGGGCTTTTTAGGATGATGAAAATATTCTGAAATTAGTAGTGATGGTTGTTCAACTTGTGAATATACTAAAAACTACTGAATTGTATACTTTTAAAGGGTAAATTGTATGATATGTGAATTATATATCAATAAAATTTTAAAAAGGCAGATTTTACAAAGGGTCATAAATGAAACATTTCCTTCTCTGTGTACCTTATCAGCACTCTGGCATGTATTGTGAAGTTAAAAAGTGAAAAGTTTTACTTCTCATGTATTTCTATTTCATGTACTTTTAAAAATAGAATTGAGGCTATCTCTGCATCTGAAATTGTTCTGTAGCTCCGTGGGCCCGGCCACTGCTGTAGTTAGAAGATGAGATGATAGCCTAGCATTACTGCTTTATGTTTCATAGTTTTGTCCTTTCAAACAAGGAGAATTGGACGAATGAAGGTGATTTGTTACTGATCTTTTTTCAGGTTGGTTTGAAGATCAAGTGTTTCATGTCAGTGCCTTTGGATTTCCACCCACTGAACCTTCTAGTACTACTAGGTATAAAAATGTTTGACTTAAACTCTGTAGGAATTTTGTAATATTGGCAGTAATGAATGTAAGATGGTGTGTCATGTCTCAGTGATTACAAGGCCTCAGGTTTTGTGTCAGAATGCAAAGAGCAATGGCAAGTGAGAGAGTTTGAAGACTGGGATTTATACATAACTGAAAACTAGCAGGTTAACTCCAGATTAGTTGTAAGTGTCTCTGTACTTTGCTTTAACTGGGAAGGATTTCCAGTCTACCTGTCCTGCTTATCTATAGGATTAATGAGAAATTCAACTGAAATATGAGATAGGAAAACAGAAGAATATAATTCCCGTGTTACCATGAAGTTATTTTTATATTCTACTAATGAGTGAAAGTTACAAGATGCAGATTATATAGTTCTTTAATGTAAAGTGACAGCATCATATAATACAGCTATGCCAAAAGGGCCTTCTCTGAGAGGAGTGAGTTCCCTGTCACTTGAGGTATTTGAGGAGAGACTGAATGTAGTTGTTGGTGGCCTATGGGTTGAATGTAGTTGTCAGACCCTTTTTACTCCTTTGAGGTGTTAAAACACATTTTGAACTAATTCCTAATGTTTAGAAGTAAGGAGATATCTCTTGAAAGTCTAGATTTCTAAATTCTCTTAAATATCGTATCTGGCACCATGGCACCTGGATTCCTACTTGGCTACGGCTATACTGTAGTGATTGCCCACTTTGTGGAGAGCGTGTACGTGCACTTAGCTCATACCCAGTCAGCCTCAACTGGCTGCTGTTTTGATATTTAGTGTTACCGTCCCGAAGGCTGTAAGAATTTGTATTTGCTACCTTTGGGGGAATTAAAGTTGCCTTCTAATCTTGAGATTCTGTGATGATAATGAAGATTTCAAGAAAGATCACGGTTTTAGTCCTAGTATACCTGCATAAAGTCGGGATGCAGAGGTCCCATTTGCTGGGTGGGAGTCACAGGCAGGGCAGCCTTTGCATGCAGCCCCTCTTCCTGGTGAAGTAATCCAGGGGATGGTGCTGGCCACGCTGAGGAGAACACGAGCCCTCATTGAGCCAGCTCACTTTTAAGTGAATGCTTTTAGTGTAGGTTTGTGGCTTTTTACAACATGGTTGGTTTTCTTTGGAATATAATTAAAGCAAAATTGTTGTTGTCATGGTGTTTTAGTTTCATACAAGCTTCAAAATTACTGTTTTTGAATGAGAGGTATAATCAAGGAAGCTGGCCATGAATATTACCATTAGTTTCAATTTAGCCAAGGGATCGTCATTGTCATATGCAAAATGACTTTCCATTTAAATCATGCCATTTTCTCTAAATTGTACTATTTTTTGTGTGTTTAGTACACCAAAGGACTGATATGGAGTGTCATAAAGTGTATTAAAATAAAATAATTGTTTTATTCCTGTTAGGATTCTAAGTTACTTTTCTCTTAAAATACCTTCAAAACAAAACTCAAAAGCCTGTGGCTTGGTGGTAGTCAATGGATTCAACAACAGATATTTTGCTGAGTACTCTTTTATGTAAAATACTGTTTTAGGGATACAAATAAGCCTACAACACGGTCCCGTCCCAGGATTTACACTGACCTAATTGCTTTCCCACCAATGCATAGTTTATTATATAATTTTTTTAGGATACAGATATGCTAAGACTTCATTGCCATCTTGCTAAATCTTTCACTGGTATAGGGCCTGTGAATTGTCCTGAACCCAAGATGTTGTTAGGGTTTCTAGAATTCCTAGAATAGTCTTCCTTTTCAGATTTGAAAACTTAATAGGCCTTCCCCTTGCTCCTGTCTTTGCACCCTACATTCCAGGAGCCCAGGATGGAAGATGTTAGGAAGGCTTTTCTGAACTTTAATTCTCAAGAATCAGCTTAATGCATATTTCTTTCTGTGATGCTCTGGTTTATGTTTGGTTATATACCTAATTGAAGTAATCATGCAATCATCAGCTTATTGTGTTCCTTTGATAACTGCAAGATGGATCATACCTTTGAAAATGCCAAGTTTAGCTGGTGGTAACAATAGCAATAACAGCTTCTACGTCTGAGTGCTCACAATGTACAAAGCCATGTACCCTAAGGGGTTTCTGTACATTATCTCCTTTATTCCTTCTAGTAGCCATGTGCAGTAGGTATGAGTCTAGTCATTTTGCATTTGAGGAGACTTGGGTTTAGAGAGGTTGAGTAACCTGTCCAAAATCACAAACTTGTTAGTATCAGAAATGTGTTTTGATCCCAAAATTTCTGATGCCAGCCATTATGCTACATTAGAAAGGTAGTTGAGTCATTAAAAAAAAAAGTGTTTTCATATTATGCATGTAGTATATATATGATTGCAAAAAAAATTAGAAAATATATAAAGGCACAAAAAAGAATCACTTGTAATTCCCCCAAGCATAAACACTGCTAACATTATTTTATATACATTTTTTCTGTTTTATATATACACACACACATATAGTAGATGTTGCTCATTATCCACAGACTCAAACAAAACTTTATTTGTAACCCCAAAATCAATACTCATGTTGCTATAGCAGCCATATGCTGACATGCACAGAACAGCAAAAAATTTGAGTTGCCCCTTAGGCAACCAGCTGAGCTTGAACATGGAGATGCTGTGCTGTCTCAGCTTCGTGCAGAGACAGTGGGGAGCAGTGCAGGCAGGAAGTTCAGGCTCTGGCCCTTGGACAGGGTTTGAAACCTAACATTGGCACCAGTTACTGGGAGGGCCTCAGGCAAATTACCTAACACTTCTAAACATGCACCTTATTTTCTCTTGTAAAGTAATACAGTAGAACCTACCAAGATGAGTGTATTTTTTTGGAGAGGGAGGGTTTAAGATTATTATAATCTGAGAAATGTATGTTTATGTATATATTTTCCTTAGGAACAAGGGTTCAGTATTCCCTAAGGCAGTGTTTGCAGTGACTCTGTAGAACATAACTACAGTGAATAACAAGATCAATTATATATATGTAGAGAAAGAATTTCTTGAATACACAGGTCTATATTTTATTTTTTGATGTTAAAAATGGGCATATATGTTGCTTTGTAACCTGCTTCATTTAATAACATTAAATCATTACCATAAAATACTGTTTTATTACATGATTTGTGACATTCAGCATTGCCAGGCTTTGTGCTGGGTGTCGGGTGGGGGAGACGGACATTGAACAGTCACCCAAATCATTAACTGATTACAAATTTGATCAGTTCTACAAAGGAGAAATGCAGGGGCTTACAAGAGTGTGTAGCGGCGGAATCCAACCTCTGTTAGGGTCCTCGGGAGGCTTCTCCAGGGCAGTAACATTCAAGTTGGGAACTGCAGGATGGCCATGGTGAAGAGTGGGCTAGAGCAGTGGAGGCCAGGACCATAGATAACCCCGATTACCTACTGACCCTTTTTTTTTCCCAGCCCCCTGCTACTGACCCTTTCTTGACAAGCTTTAAGGTCCTCTCCTTAAAGGAATTTTCACAATTCTGGGATATAGGTTAGTCTTTATAGACATCCTTAATTCCTTAGGACACATTTCTAGAAGTGGAATTGTTTGGTCAAATAGATAGCACTTTCTTTGAGAACTTTTATTAGATATTATTCGAACTGGGTACCCATTTATCCTGCTTTCAGTGACATAGGGAATTATAATTTAATATTTACTTTAGTAAGTTTGAAACATGGATAAAGCCTATTAAGTATTTTATTTACTTTTTTATTGCTTCCTCTCTCATTTGAGAACATTTCAATAAACTTGTTTGATTTTTTTTTTAACTTGTTTGATTTTTAAGTGATACAAATAGTACATTTTCATGGTACTGTTTACATTGATGGGAAAGTAATCTCAGTAGATAGAAAGAAGGTATAAGTTTATAAAATTATTAGAAACTTATCTCCAGCAGAATATAGAATAGCATATACTAAATAATTGATGGGAAAGTAACCTCAGTAGATAGAAAGATAAAAATTTTAAATTATTAGTATATAATATATAATATGACATAATAACTAAATATGTCATAATTACCTAGGGCATACTATGGAAATATTAATTTTTTTGGAGGGCCTTCTAATACATCTGTGAAGACTTCTGCAAAGCTAAAACAACTAGAAGAGGAGAATAAAGATGCCATGTTTGTATTTATATCTGATGTTTGGTTAGACCAAGTAGAAGTGTTAGAAAAACTTCACACCATGTTCTCTGGTAGGTGTCATTTTTTTCTGTTCTTCTTTGAACTCTTATGAAGGGTCATGTCTTAAATTCTTATAAAATGTAACTTTTGAGTAGTCTGTTTTTAAAAATATGATTCAGTAGTGAGATGTTTTAAATGAGTTCATCTTAAAGCCTTAAATTTTTACATTTGAAAGATAACTGTGTGTGTATTCATGATAATCCTTAGTATAAGAGGGTAAGAGCTTGGGTTTTGGAGTGTGACAGAACTGGTTTAAATTATAGGCTAATACCTTGGGCAAGTTACTTGTTCTCTTTCTTAGCTCTTTCTTAGAGATACTGTGAGGCTCAATTAAGCTATTGCAGGGCCTGGCCATAATAAGTGCTCAATAAATGGTACTATAGTTGTTATTATCTGAAAATAACAAGTTATTAAAACAGTTTTAAGTTTTTATTATTAAAAACTCATATTAAAGGTTTTTTTTAACCTGATTTCTAGACTAGAAAAGTAATGTTCATTTATTTTTTTACTTTGAGGTTATTCACCAGCACCACCAACTTGCTTTATTCTATGTGGTAATTTTTCATCTGCACCGTATGGAACCAATCAAGTTCAAGCTTTGAAAGGTATTGAGGTTCTATTGAATAAGTGTTTCTACATTTATGTAAACTAAGTTGATAAATTATATTTTAATTTAATTTAAAAATGTAGGGTTGGATCTAATAAAATTTAATTTTATGTTAATATATTCAAATTAAATTTAATATCCCTTTAAAATTTTAGATTCTTTAAAAACTTTGGCAGATATAATATGTGAATATCCAGATATTCACCAAAGGTAATGACTTCTACTGCTATATTTTTTTATATAACCAAAACTGTTAACTTTAAAAAAAATGAATTTTGTTTGAGATCAGTGATTAAGAAATGAATGGAAGAAAAAGAGTACAGTGAAATTTGAGAAAATTAGTACAGCAAAAAGATACATCATCACATCATGACAATATATGTTACTCTGTACTAGAGATTTATAGTGAGAAGTACTAAAAGGAAGAGTGATCATTTCAACCATATTTGGAATTTCTTGGTGACATTAAGAGTCAAGAGCTGCACTCTTCATTATAATAGTCACTGGCCACATGCGTCTCTTAAACTTAAATTATTTAAAAGTTAAATAAAATTTAAAATTCTGTTGCACCAGCCACAGATCAAGCACTCAATAATTGGGCCATGCAGATGTAGAAATCTCCATCACTGCAAAAAAGGTTTATTGGACAGTGTTCGTCTGGAGACTTTTATTAGTTCATTTATTAAAATACATGAAACTTTTTAAAATTCATTACTTAACTAAATGTGATAATTTGTTTTAAAACTGTTGGGTAGTGTTGCAATAATATATATTTTTAATGAATTTTGTTACAGTAGTCGTTTTGTGTTTGTACCTGGTCCAGAGGATCCTGGATTTGGTTCCATTTTACCAAGGTAAGTTTTATTCAGATTTTTACAGTAAAGGAGATCTTATAGAATTTAAAAATCTATACTGTATCACATAAATTGTTTTTATAGGCCTCCACTTGCTGAAAGCATCACTAATGAATTCAGACAAAGAGTACCATTTTCAGTTTTTACTACTAATCCTTGCAGGTAAGTATTAGAATTTTGTGTTATGCCTTTTTTTTCTTTCATTTAAAAATTCACTTGATTCTTAAAATTTGTCTCTAAATTTTGACTGTTATGGGAAAAACATAAAATTTTATTTTTGGTTTCTCAAAACTTTGAAAATACTTTTAACTATATTTAAATAATTGACTAATAATGAATTTAGAAGCTTGAATAATGGATGGAGAGTTAAAAATAGATATTCTCATTACACATCCCTTAAGAAGAGTTAAAAATAGATATTCTCATTACACATCCCTTAAGAAGAGTCACAGTGAAGGAATGAAACAATTCACACTTGCTGTACATGCCACTTACTGTAATCATTGGCTCTTACTGAGGGAAATACCTCAGTCCTTGGTTCTCCTCTGTCTTCTGCTTACGATCACTCCTGCAGTGACCTTTTCCAGTCCTACGGCTTTCAGTGCCATCTGTGCATGGACAGCCCCCACATCTGTATCTCCAGCCCTAGGCCTTTCTCCCAAACTCCAGACTCAGGCATTCAGTTGTCTACTTTATCTCCTTTGGACGTCTAACAGACAACTTCAGACTGAACTTCTGATCTCCCTTCCTTGTCCCCCCTGACCTGTTCTGGTGCCTTCCTCATCATAGCTTATGATACCTTTATCTTTCCAATCACTCAGGCCAAAAACTTTGGGGTTTTTCTCACAAGTAGGACTCAGGAAGTCCTTCAAAAATTTGAAGGAAAACTTCAAGATACAGCCGTAATCTGGCTTCCTCTCTACACCTTCACCTCTGTGACCCCCTACCATCTTCTTTAGCCTGAATTACTGTAATAGCCTCCTGGCTGGTCTCTAGTTTCTACCCATGCCCATCTATAGTCTATTCTTCACACTGGTCAGAGTGGTCCTTTAAGTCGTAAGGCACATCATGCCCCCCTTAACTGATCCTGAGAGGTGGAACCCCTCCTGTTATTCAGCAGCAGCTCATATCCTTGCAATGGTAGTCAGAGCTCTGTGTAATGTGGCTACCTATTCCTTCTCTCATTTCCTTTCCTCCTGCTTTCTCTCCTCATTTATTTCAGCCACTCCAGCGTCCTCTCTGTTCCTCAAACGTGCCAGGCATGCTCCATCTTAGGACCTCTGCTTTACATGTTGCCTCTGGCTATGGTTTTCTTTTTCTGTGTATTTGCTTGACTCACTCTCTCCATCTTTCAAGTCTGTGCTCAACTAATGCTTCCTTATGAGCCCTACCTGTTCTGATCATCCTGTTTAATACTGCAGCCTTCTAGACCTCTCTCCACAAATGATTCCTTTTAGCTTCTTTCCTTTTCCCATACACTTAATCATCTTCCACATACTATGTAATTATTATGTTTATTGTTTGTATTCTGACCTCCCCCCCATTAGATTGTAAATTGACTGAGGGCTGGGATCTTTTTGTTTTGTTTATTCATCACTGGAATAGTGCCAGACACAGAGTAAGAGCCCAACAAATTATTGTTAATGAATGGATTGAATAGATTCTGGTTAAATTTTTGCCTGTGGTGAACAATGAAAAATGGGAATGGCTTTGTATTATAAAGCATTTTGTATTTTGAATTATCTCCTATTTTTTTCTGAAGAAGTAAAATTCAACTACTGTTTTCATTTCAGAATTCAGTATTGTACACAAGAAATTATTGTCTTTCGTGAAGACTTGGTGAATAAAATGTGCAGAAACTGTGTCCGTTTTCCTAGTAGCAATTTGGATATTCCTAATCATGTAAGTTGAATCTTCCTTATTAAACTGTGCTACATACTGCATTATATAAAATTTTTGTATGTCTCTTAATAATTTGCCTTTTTATGTTTATTTATGGTCCAAAATAACTTGAACATACTTTTGTCAAAAAGTTAAGTTTTGTACCTAAGTCAGTGTTTCTCAACTTTCTCAGGGAAGTATCCCTTAATGGGCAGAGGAAAGGGGGCAGAATAAGGAGCAAATCCTCTGAAGTTTTTGGTTTTTGCCTTAAAAATTCATAAATCTTACATTGTACATCAAAATATATGCATATTTGTTTTATTAAAATCTTCATATTTATTAAATATTTCACATATGCCCACATCAGGAAAATGTGTGGTGTTCATCTTGTAGCTTTGACGTTCCCTGACACAGAATTGTCGATCCCTGGTTATATGTACCCCTATTTGAGAAGTACCGAAGTAGGTCATTGAGAGCATTTTTAGTATTTATAATGTTTAAAGCTTAGATAGGCTAAATATCTATTCTTGGCATTACTCAAGCTATGGAATTATTTTTAGGCAAACATAACTAATTGCATTTATTATACAGCTATAAGTACAATTGCTCCAATATGACTGTTTAGGGGACTAGCTTTATGGTATAGGGTATTAAATGAAAACTCATAGATTTTTCCTAAAATAAAGAATAGTTCATTTCAGTTTATATCAGTGTTTCCCAAAGCTCTGTGATGCAAAGTTTTCCTGGTTGTTTCTCAAATTTTCTAAGTCCTTTTGGTAACTGATAGTTAACTACAAGTTGTTTCTTAGCTATTTTAACTTTTACAGATGAACTGAAGTTTGTTTCTTATCACTCTTTTGTAGTTTGTAAAGACTATCTTATCCCAAGGACACCTGACTCCTCTACCCCTTCATGTCAGCCCAGTGTACTGGGCATATGACTATGCTTTGCAAGTGTACCCTGTTCCTGATCTCCTTGTCATCGCAGACAAATACGATCCTTTCACCTTGACCAATACTGAATGCCTCTGCATAAATCCTGTAAGATGTAGTTATTATATAGTCAGTTTGTCAAGATTAGAGTGTTATTTCTCTAAATTTAAAATATATGCTTGATGAAATTATGGTTGGAGTATATTAATGAAATGCTGAATTAATTAGGTATACACAGGAAGTTCTTAAACTTTCAGTATGGTGTGTGACTGTAAAGTAATGTGACTTTTTCTAAGAAAAAAAAAACTTACAAATCCAAGTATTTTCCCCTTCAAAATAACTACTTACCTTGGGATTCCTTTCTGGGAACTGCTTCCAGAGCCTGTATCCCATTCTCTTTAAACATATTAATGGTTCTTACTCTTTGAGGATGATTCTGATTTTTGGAAATTGCACAAGTCTCAAAAATCTAAGCCTAATGAACATGGAAATTCTTGTCAGGACACATTTTATGTTTATGCAGAACCTTGAAATTGCTTCAGAATCTTGAAGTTGCTTCAGAATTTCTACAGATGTACGATTGACTTTTCTAACTTGGGGACTAAATACTGCATAAACGCTGTTGATGTCAAACTGAGTATCTTCACTAGTGGTTTTTTAATCTGTATACTTCCTTGATTCTTGCAAATGTTAAATCTTAATACTTTGTTTTATCTAGGTCATTTCTAGAAATACCATGCTTTACTATTGGTTACTGCTTTCCTCAAATGCATCCTTACTTTGTCCAGCTTTCTTTAAGACAGGGTTTCTCAATGTGGAAGTACCGACATGTTGGACTAACTAACTGTTTATTGGGGGCCCGTCCTGTACACTGCAGGATGTTTACCAGCTTCCCCAGCTTCTAACCAATAGAGGCTGGTCACAGCCCTCAGTCATAACAGTCAAAAATGTCTTAGGATCTTTGCCAAATGTCCCCTGGAGGACAAAATTGTCCCCTGGTTAAGAACTGCTCTAAAGACAAGTATAGTCCTTATTTGGTTTCACCGTTTGAAATTTGTGGCCTAGTTTTTGTACAATCTTTATGCACATTCCAATATTCTTTCCAAAGGAGGCCATTGCCTTATTTAACTCTTTGGGCATTTTTATAATGCCTATTTGCAAGCACCTTATTTGTACGTACATTTTTCCTTTCTCATCCTATAGGTCACCGAACAGCCACCTCCTACGCATCATTATTATTATTTTTTTTACCTTATTATACCTTTTGGGCAAGTCCCAAACTTGCTTTTGACATTGCTTCTTGCTTGATAGAAACTCCCATTAATGATTGCCTGCAGTGGGCCATACCTTGGGTTAGTGCCAGGGGCACAAAGACTGAAAAGACTGAGTCTCGGCTCTAACTGAGTAGCGGACAGACGATTATGTGTGTGATTACTGCTCAGTTGCTTTGGAGCACATTGGAAGGGCATCAAACCCAGATTTTTACTGGGGAGAGGGGCAGGAAAGATTTCTTGAACATGATGTTTAAGTGTCTCATATGCATATTTAGTATCACACAGTACTCTTTCTTATAAGCCCAGATGCTTCTAAGCATTTCCAGGCACATCTGTTAGCATAAGACTGTCAGGCCAACTTGGAAGATTTTTGCTTCAAGTGGAGATATTTTATAGTAGTACCTTCTCTATAAAGATCAGGCTGAAATGTATCTCATTACTTTATAGTCAAACCTTATAACTTGAGCTTTATTTTTAAGTCATGATCAAGGAATTTGATTTTAAAATTGGGAATTCCTTATTAGAAGTTCAGTGATTATTCACTTACCCTATTTTTCTCCCAAAGGGCTCTTTTCCAAGAAGTGGATTTTCGTTCAAAGTTTTTTATCCTTCCAGTAAGACAGCAGAAGATAGGTAAGTGTGCCCACAGAAATAGCAAGAAGGAGCTGTCTCTTGCAGTTAATATTGCTAAAACTCAGATGTTCTGTAGGTGTGTTGAGGTTTTTAAAAATGTCTGCAGTGGCCCATTGGGAATGTTCCAGGCTGAAATTAATGTGGTCATGCTGTGTGGCATAGAATAGTATGTACTTCGTGGAATATTTGTGGGTAAACAGATCAAGACTGTTTTCTGAGGGAAATCTCACACCAGCCGTGGAGGTAGGCTAGTTCTCTTGCAGGCCAATTCCTGAGGAGGATCTTTGTATTCTAAGTGGTCAGCTCTACCCTCCACATGGTTGATTCTCAAAACCTAGGTAATCTGCCTTAAACGGGCAGCAAAGAAGTGGGGGGTGGGGAGCTGGGTGTGAGTGTGGTGATAGGGGTTAGGGTTGAGGGGCGGTCTTGGGGAGAAAAGAGAACAATCACCTGGTAGGTAGTGGATTTCCAAGGGTGATCTATAGACCACCTACATCAGAGTCCTCTGGGGTCCTTGTTAAAAATGTTAAGTTCCAGGATCCCACCCAAGATTTATCAAATGGCTCTCTAGTTGTAGGGCCCAGGAATATGCATTTTTGATACAATTTCCCTTGGATTCAATTTTTCAGTTAATTGTACTTTGAAAAAGCTCCCACCTTTGGTTAAGAACCAATAACCAAATAACTGCCTTCCAGATTTTTGTTAGGGAATACAGTCTTGAACGCATAACCCAAATGTCTTTATATTTTGGCAATTAACAAATTTACTCAAAAATCAATCAATACAAGTACATGATAAAAATTTCAAACAGTGCTTGCAAGTATAAAATTGAAAGGGACAAATACCTCTGCTTCCTAACCCTGAAACCATGATTATGAGTTTCTTATATATATTTCTTGAAAAAAAAAATTCTGCATTTTTCTTGCTGCTCGATAGAGTATTGAAGTCCATTTACTTTATGAAATATTCTACATTTTAGTCTTGGATTCACTCATTTGACATATTTTTATTCTTCTGTTCTAGTTTTGGAAATAGATACTCATGAAGGTCTCAGATATTCTAGTCTCTATTCTATAAACCTAATGTGTTTGACTTTACCTTAGCCCATACTGAATCCTAAGAAAAAACAAAACTGATTGGAAATGGCTTTAGGTGAAGGCAAGTGCTTTTCTCCAGTCTCACCACTCTCTGTTGTCAGGACCTAGATGCTCCTGAAGACATGATTTTGTGACCCCAGAATTAAGTCACCTCAGAACTGTCTGCCTGGGGCATATTTTGTCCACCTTTAGAATGATTTTTGCTGAACTGAGATTTGGTATAAAACTTACTGCTATGAAAACCAATACCAGGAACTTTCAACAGGTCTCAAGACAAGAGAAATCTGTGTCCCAAGCACTTGTTCATTTATGTCTATCCTACAGAGACTGAAGTCTTCTACCAGACTCCCTTTACTTTAGCTGCCAGGAAGCAGCCAGATGCAGCCTAACCTCTACAGCCGCAGAGCGATTATGAGTGCAGACACTGGGTGCAGCCAGGCTTCATTTTCTTTCTGACCTGTATTTTCCCCTTACCTGGATTTCTAAATTTACTTACTTTTGTCTTTTTATTACATCTATCTCTGCAAACCATTTTATATCTGAGCTTTTAAAAATGAGTTGGGATATAAATAAGTATAAACTACAGAAGGAAATTAACTGATTTGTTAATTATGAGAACATAATAAAAAGACACCTCATTTCTTGTAATATTCCGATTGCCATGCAGAATTTGTTTGGGTTCTAAGCATTTTATATGGGTTTCTGTGGCAGTTCTTAACTTGAAATATTGTATTAGAAGTCACTTATGTGCCTGTCCCTCTTAGAAGTGTCTAGTGTACTACCTGACTTCCAGCTGATGCTCAGTTTATTGAGTTGAAATAGTTTATTCTTTTATCTTCTGTGGACTCAGATGCTGAAAAGCCTTAACATAGTCTCCAAACTATAATTGTATTGATAATCTGAAGAGTCTTTTCAGTGCTGGATTAAACAAGTTGATGTATGTTTATTTTTGAGAGAACAGTAACAAAATTTCAAGATATAATGGAATAATTTGGTCTTCCTGCTACTTAAGTTTCTACTAAGAAGTCTTTTGTTAGAATATTTGTGAAATCATTTTGTAAAGTTAATCACAGAAACTTAATCAAAGTAAATAAGGTTAATCTTACTTCAACATGTACTCTTAAAGTTGTTTTATTTGAAAACTCGGTTACTAGGGATGTAGTGGAGAAATATCCATTCTCACACATAGTTGGTCAGAATGAAAAATGGTAAAAACCTTTATGAAGGGCAATTTGACAAGATTTCATAAGATCTAATTGCACAAACCATCAATTCCATTTCTAGGAATTTACCCTACAGGTGCATTTGGGCTTATGCATAAAAGTACAGATGTTTTATTATAATTCTTATAGTAGCAAAACAGTTTACATGTATCCATTTAAATGTGTGTACTTATTCAGAACTCTTCTAATTTATTTATATTTTAAAGCCTTGAAGGGATCGTTAAAAAATAACCAATAAATATAATGTATTTATTACTAATTGAAAAAGGTATGGAATAGTGGTCAGAGTAGTCTACCCTTGTTATGTTTGTTTTTAAAGCATATACTCTCTCACACATGTTTATATGTGATTAGACTATCTTTATAAGGATATGTAATTGCTTCTGGGAGGCAGAAATAGAGTGTGAGACTGAATTACTTTTTACTGTGTCCCCTTTTGAATTTGGAACAATATGCATATTTTGACCTAGTTTTAAAATTAACCAAATATTAAGAAAAGTACCATTACAGGTTTCCAAAATGTTTCATTTTATGAATATTTTCTATTTTCAGCAAACTTCAAGGTTTTTGAAATTCTTAAAGACCACCTGAAGAAACAAAATTCATCAATTTTCTGCTTCATTTTATATTTTATGTAATTTTGATATTAAGTTAATAAAATAATGGTAAACTTCAGAAGTTCTGCTTAAATTTGTATTTTATGAAATTTTGATATTATAATAAACAATGGTACACTTTACAAAATTTTATTGGAGAAGCATAGTTTCTGCATAGTCTTAAGAAAAGTATGAAAATATATAAAGATATTACATATATTTGCACTTAAAAACTGAAATTTCATTATTTCTATACTAGTCATACACTAATACTCATTTTAAGAAAAACGCAAGCATCTGAAATCCTCTGAATCATTGTTTTAGGTCTAACTCAGGTTTTTATCACCATGAGTCCTAATGGTATATTCATCAATTTTCAAATTATTTAAATTTCAAGTCACAGAACTTAATTCTAATGATAGTGAAAATCTTTGTTTCAGGGTATCACTATGATACTCATTTACATAATAATCTTTTGGCACTGGAAATGTAAAAAACAGTCTGCATAGTTTTTATATGTAGAAGGCATAATGTTTTCTTTGAAGTAGCATGTTTTGCTATTTGAGGTAATCATCAAACACCATTCCTTTAATTATCATTTAGTTCATGGTGTTGCTAGGACAGCCTAGAAATAAATCTGAACTAGAGGAAGTTATTAGAGTACAAAGAATGCTTCAAATGTAGTAGTAATCTTAATATTACAAAGAGCCTGGGATGGAAGACTTCTTTCAAAGAAAATTAGCTTTCTGGGGAAGAGATACTGATAAAAAATAAAAATGACCTTTTGCAGTTAACACGTCCTCTAGGAAATTTAATCTTAATGTAGTGGTAAGTGAATTAGCAGTTAAGGGTGAAGCGGCAATTTGAGATGTGGTTCAAGGATGGAAAATTTGGGGAGAATGTTAGAGGAACCCTGATATTAGAGTAAGATTTAGCTTTCAAGGATTTAATTTCAAGGATAGCCTAGAAAAAATGATACCAAAAATGAAATGAAGGCTTAAGTTCTAAAGCTACTGGATTGCTGGGAAAAATTTAAACTTTGGGCCTTGAAAGTGGTAGTGAAATAGACACCGTAACTGTGGGTCCAGTTAGGACAGTCATAGAGCTCAGTATGAAAGGTGATGGGTAGAAAGTTATAAATGGAAATTGGATATAAGGTACCCTCTCATTCATTAAATAATCGCTTCTGTAAAGATGACCTTTTTGAGATCTTTTTACATTTAATGGCCAGCATAGGGAGTATTTAGGGGTTTGCAAGGCAATTAACTAAGAGCAGATAAAGTGCCAGAACCAGACAATAAGTATTAGAATAAGGTAAGGCGAACTAGAACTAGGCAGGGATCAGCATCATGTGGGAATAAAAGGAAGCAGAGTTCTGAAAGCTGGGACTGCAGAGAAGCAGCACTGAGAGGTGTTCCTGGGCTCTGCCTCGGGGAAAGCAGAGGTAGTGTGCTCCCTGGCTTGCTGTTTCACCACCTGGAGCATGGCTGAGCTTACTGCAGAGATGGCTGTGAGGCACTGTCCTTTAAAGGTGCACCTTAGACCAGGGGCCAGGTAGACCCCATAGGATGGAAGTGGGTAAAATTTCTCTACCTTGAGAAAGGCCAAGGCTTGGTCTCAGCATGGGGAAACCACAGGAACTGGACAGACCTGAGCACCCAGGTCCCCCTGCGGGTGGCGCTCCTGCCGCTGTTCTGCTTGAGCCACTTGTCCCATGTAGGAAGCATGGCCTACTTGGCCATTTTGGAGAAGTCTGGATTTTCAGGTAAAGCATCCTGATTTAGCAAGCAGTGGTGACTAATTTCAATCACAGTGTCCATCAAAGAAGACATGATTATAGACTGGACTGTGCTCCTGAAGTGCTTTCTCTTCCTTATTAAGAACAGGAATTTAATCTTGTGTTTTGTAAAATATCACTATTAAGGAAGATGAGTTGGGTCCCAATCATTCACCAGAATCTGTGGAATTTCCTCTTAACGGTGGTGGTAGCTCAGAGCAGGCAGGGCAAAATTAAAATGGAATGTTTCATTCTGACCCTGTACACAATATATGTGTTTTCTGTGTAGCGTAGGTCCCCATTGCATTCAAGGGAAACAATACAAGGTGTCCCTTCATTCAACAAATAATTGCTTCTATAAAGATGACCTTTTTGAGATTGTTTTACATTTAATGCTTGAAAGATGGGTGCATTTAAGGGTAAAGATCCTTTTATTCTTATACTTTAGGCTTCATTTTTAAACAGGTTTTCTGAATAAAAAGGGGTGGGCATTGAGGTCAGGGGTTGTAAACCACTTCTAATTATTATCCTTAATACATGGATCAAATGTTTTGTATGCCAGGCACTGTGTGCTAAATGCTTATTATTAATTTTGCAATTTGGTCCTCATTAGTTTAGCCATTACCTTTAATTTATACATGAAGAAAACAGAAGGAAGTGAAGTAAGTTACTCACATGGCTGGTAAAGGTCACAGCAGAGTTGACTCTGGTTATTTGGAGCCCAGGCATCTCACCCAAATTCTATTGTTCTACCTCCCTCTACTTGCTGACAACAGAAATTTTCCTTACTCCTCACTACAGAAGCTACACACCACCATCTATCGAGTTGTTTTTTAAAATGAGGGTTGAACTCATTAGTGGGTTAAAATTAATGGGTCAGAGCAGAATATACAATTCCACTAAATTAAGTACTGTTTCATGGTACTGTTACTTGTTATGTAGTAGTCGGGAGTTGGTGTGTTCTATCACAGCTGTCTCACTTGCTTAAGTCAGTAGGTCTCAGGCCACCTACTGGACTGTCACTTCCCAATAGTCTACTTGCTGGCAAATGAAAAGATCCCAAATGCAGTACTTCGGGAAAGAGAAGATGAAGCAATTAGTAGTAAGAGGTTAATAACTGAGAATGGCTTTAATAAATCTTTTTCTCCCAAAAGGCATTCATATTTTAATAAGGGTAGCCTTTCTTCAATAGATGAATTTTAAGGAAGGGATCATTTGTTTTGGACACAGGAATTTTTCCAAAATGCATCACACTGTCTTTTCCCAAAAGAGCTTTTGGAAAAGGGATTGTCACATATGGATTGTCACATAGTAAGAAATTTGGAGAATATGTTTCCAAATGATATAACCAATAAGGGGCAAACATCCAAAATATATAAAGAACTCATACAACTCAACACCAAAAAAACAATCCAATTTAAAACTGGGTAGAGGACTGGAATAGACATTTTTCCAAAGAAGACATACAGGTGGCCAATAAGCTCATGAAAAGATGCTCCACATCACTAATTAGGGAAATGCAAATCAAAGCCATAATGAGATAGCACCTCACACCAGTCAGAATGGCTAATATCAACAAGACAAAAAATAAGTGTTAAGGGAACCCTCCTACACTGCTGTTGGAGCTGCAAACTGGTGCAGCCACTGTGGAAAGCAGTGTGGGGGTTTCTCAAAAAATTTAATAGTACCATAGGACCCAGTGAGACAGGGACCATGGGTGTAGTCAGAGGTAGGGTGAGGGCCTCTGGAAAAAAAGCAAGGCAGGATATTTACAGTCAAAGCAATGTAACACTGTAAAGTTCCTATGGAAACTCTGTGTTCAGCATTATGCAAAGTCAAGGTCACACTAATTCTTTAGGGTAATAAAGATACCAGACTAGGAATATAGACATCTTCAGTGAGATCAGTTAAAGGTCAAGAGGCCAGGAGGAACTTGCCTGGAATGTTTTGAGTGTTTGCAAAGGTATCTCAGCATAACCTGTGACTTCACTGTAAACAGCCTAGCAAACAGACAATAACGCAGACCACCTTGAGGGCAGGGCAGGTGGTACAAGTCCACACCCTAAGCCCTCAATTTCCGAAAATCCTCAACTGCCTATAAATCCCCTAGACAACGCACCACCCCGGGCTCTCTTGTCCCCTCCTGGTGTGAGCCAGGAGCTCTTTCCTCTCACTTTATTTCTAAATAAAAGCCTCTGCCCTGGCTCTCCTACTTTGGGTGTTTGCTAAGTTCATTCTTCGACTCCGCAAACAAGAACCCCAGTATCACCAGCAATTCCACTTCTGGGATTTTAGCTGAAGAAAACAAAATCACTAATCTGAAAAGACATATGCATGCCTATGTTTATCACAGCATATTTACAACAGCCAAAATACAGAAGCACCCAAATGTCCATCAGTAGATCAATGGTTAAAAAAGATGTGGTCTGTATACACAATAGGATATATTCAGCTGTAAAAAAAGAAATCCTGCCATTTGTGACAACATGGATATACCCAGTGGCTATTATACTAAATGAAATATATCAGACTGAGACGAATTCTATATGATTTCACTTATTTGTGGCATCTAAAAGCAAAACAGGTGAACAAACAAGCAAAACAGAAATAGACCCAAATACAGAGAAGGAGTGGTGGCTGACAGGGGAGAAAGGTGAAGGGATGGGGGAAATAGGTGAAGGGGGAAAAAAAAATGAGAATGTTTGGTATCTTGATCTAGGTGGTGGTTACAGCCTATACACGTCAGAACTGATCGAGCCGCACACCAAGATTTGTGCATTTTATTCTATGTACTTCATAAAAAAATAAAAACAGGTAGCCAAAAAAAAAAAAAAAAAAGGAAGGGAGGAAGGAAAAGAAAATTGGCAAGGTGGAGGGATGGATGCTTTAGAGAATCTAATGAAAGCTAAGGGAGGGACCTCTACTCCGAAAACCCCAAATGTATGCAACTACCCCACACAAAATTTCATATATAATTTCAGAAGGCTCAAGAACCCTGAGTTCCTGAAACTTCTGAAATTGTAAACACCCAGATGTGACTTGTCTTTTGTGTAGTATGATGTTTTTATGTTTAGAAATGCCTTTAAGACCAGCTTGTCCAGAATTTTGAAGTTTCAAAGGTAACTTAAAATAAGCTGAAACCAATCACTGGGTATGTATATGAACTTAAGGGTACAATATAGAAGGGTACAATTTTATACATTCCTTACATGCTTTAAAGATCTAGAGTTCATCTTTATGCCTCAAAGCCATTTTGGGTGTAAATCTTTAAGACCTAAATGATAGGGTATTTTAAAACTTTTTATTAAACAAGTTCATAAGAGAAAAATTAGGGAATACAAATAATCATAATCATAAAAAGTTTTAATGATCTGCAATTCCAACACCAGAGATAATCTGAACATTCTGGTATGCTTCCAGATTTTTCTCCATGCATATATTTTTTTCCTCAACATTTGGGATCATACTATACACTAAACATGTTTCATTTACTGTACCACTAAGTATCTGAATGCTAATATGTTCTAGGTACTGAGAATCCAGTGGTAAACCAAAAAGACAGGGTCCTTGGTTTCATGATGCTTACATTCAAATGGGGCAAGACATATCTAAATACAAGAAAATGCCAAATATGAACCATGGTGAGAAAAAATGATGTGGGCAATCTTAGATGGGGCACTGGGAGATAGGAGAAGCATGTCCCTGGGATATTTAAGTTCTTGAGATTCAAGGGTCCATGCACAGGCTGTACGGGAGCAATGGGTATCCAGGCTGAAATATAATGATCCCAGGCAGTGAATATGGAGAAGACTAGGGATCAAGGCATGATGGGCCTTGGAATCTGGATGTGGCCAAGGAACTTGGATGTGAGGCTACTGGTAGGTATCCAGCAGATCCAGTTTTCAAGAGCACTAAAGCTACTGTAAGGAGAAGAAATCCTAAAGAGGGAAGAGCTGAAGAGGAGACCAGTCAGGAAGCTATTGCAGAAATCTGCGATGGGAGATGACGGTGGCTCCGATCAGAAATGGAAAGAAGTGGAGATATATATATTTTTGACAATGTATAATTTTTACTTTGAAATATCAAATATATTTAGAGAACTCCAGGAGTTATATACTCAAACATTTACCATGTGAATTACTCATCATTTATTCTAGATGTTTCTGGTATCTTCTTTCTGTCTGAAGTTATTCTTTAGTAATGTTTTAGAGTAGCTCTGCTGACAGAATTTTATTTTTTTTTAGTTTTCCTTCATGTGAGAACATCTGAATTTCATTTTCATTCTTGAAGAGTATTTTACTTGATATAAAATTGTAGGTTTAAAATTTTTCATCAGTACTCCAAAAATGTTCCACTTTTTTTTTTTTCCTGTTCTCCATAGTTCCTAATGACAAATCCAGTCCTTCAAATTGGCTTTCCCTTACAGGTGCATTGTTCTCCTCTGGCTGCTTTTAGGAAATTTTTCTCTTCAGTTTTCAGCAGTTTTTAGATGTGTTTTGATATGAATTTTTTGAGATTATCTTATTTAAGGATTCCCTGAGCTTCTTGAATCTGTAGGTTTATGTCTTTCACTTATTTGGAAAAGTTTCATGTCATTATTTGTCCACTTTGTTTTTCTGCAAGTTTTTCCTGTCTTTCTCTGGCTCTAACTCAAAGTTCAGAACTTTTGCCACTTGTCCCACATATCATTGGTGCTATATTTTTTCAATTTTTTTCTTACTGTCCAGATTGGATAAATTCTACTGATTTTTCCTCAACTTACTGACTTTTCTCTTTCAGCTCAATTAAGCTAATGAGCCAATACAGTGAGGGCTTTGTTCTTGTCATCTTTTAGTCATTTTTATTTTTTGAAACATTTCCTAATACTTGCTTTAAAATTTGTTAGATACTTACAACATCTATGTCATCTTAGTGTTGACAAATACTGGTGTTCTCATTACATGTGAGGTGGAATTTTCCTGATTCTTCATATTCCCAGTAATTTTGAATTAGATTCTAGATATTTTTAATATTGTATTTACTAGATTTGGGCTCTTCCTTAAATCCTATAAAATCTATTTGTTTTAGCAGACAATCAACACTGTCGGACTCAGCCCTGAGTGGTCATATGCCAGTGGGGGTCAGCTTCAGGGTCTCGGCTGGTTTCTTGTACACACACAACAAGCTGGGCTTGTGATCAGCTGAGATGCTGTTTTTCCCAGGATCGCGGCTCAGAGGTGACAAAGAATGAAGCCAGCAGACAGGAGTACAGAGCAACCAGCAAAGCTCTTCTAATGAGAGAAAAGAGAAAATTCCTGCTGCTCAGGAGGGGCTCCAAGGGAGGATGCCCAAGAAGTAGATATATTTGGGATGTGTAAGAAAAGACAGTAAAACTTGGTAACTGAACGACAGTGCAGGGTCGGGGAAAGAAGAGTCAAGGATTACACTTACATTTTCAGCTTAAGCTGTTGGGTGGGCAGTACTGTTTACTGAGACTGAGGAAATAACAGATTTAGAAGGTGAATATCAAGATTTCTATTTTGAGATCCATCTGAACGCCCAGGGGGAGGTACCTAGTACGCAGGAGCAGGAGTCTAGAGCTCAGAGATCAGTGACTGGAGATAAAATTTTGGAGTCACTAGTCATCCCACAAGATGTATGAGGGCAAAGATTTTTTTTTATAAGTACATTTTAAAACCTTAAACAGAAGTATATGATACATACGATCATCAATGTACAGCTTGAATTTTCACAAACTAAACATCCTGTTACCAATAACAAGATGAAGAAACAGAATGTTACCCTCATCTCAGAAGCTCATTCCTGCTCCCCTCCAATCACAAACCCACTTCCCCTCACAAGGAGAATCACTAGCCTGACTTCTAACAGACTAATTTTGCCACGTATTGTCTATTTTATAATGGAATCCTATGGTACGTATTATTTTGCATCTGGTTTCTTTCAGGCATTATGTTAGTGATATTCTCCACATTGTTCATTCATGTCCAGTGTGTGCTTATATATACATTTTATTTATCCATTCTACTATTATTGATGGTACTTTGGGTAGTTTCCAAAATTTGTCTATTACAGACAGTGCTGTTACAAATAAACAAATTCTAGTATGTGTATGTGTTTCTGTTGGGTACATATAGAGGAAAACTTCTTAGTTGTAAGATAAACATTATAGTCAACAGCAATTTTCCAAAGTGATTGATCCAATAGATACATTTCAGAATTGAGAGTGCCAGCTGCTTCACATCCTTGCAGCACAATGATTTTGTTTTGTTCCAGTGTCTAAAACAGGGCTACTTACTTACCTACCTACATAGCAGGTGCAGCAAGTATGCAATAAATATCTGGTCAAAGAATGAACCTGAATACAGATGGCACTTAAAGCTGTGCACTTCAATAAAATCATCTTGGAAGAAATATGATTAGATAAGGGGGCTAATGAATAAACCTTCGGTGACTACTGCAAAGAATTGGCAGAAGAGGAGAAAGTAAAGGAGGAAGAAAATGGGAAAGCAGGGAGTTCTGCAAACCAAGAGAAAAGTATGTTTCAAGTAGGGGGCACTGAATGCTGCCAAGAGATCTAAGATGAAGGGGGAAGTTGGGAAAGGAGAGGACGCAGGGGTTCTATTTTTGGTTATTTCAAGCTTAAGCATTAAATCATTCAACTGGAGACCTCAAATGGACAACTGAATATAGGTGTCTGGAGCTGAGAACCTGATATCTAAGCCTGGTATTTGTGAATGTACAAAGAAGGAAAGATGGGATCCCAGCCTTAAGGCATTTCCACTGAGGTGAACAGAGGTAAACACCTGCAAAGCAAACTATGCAGTGTCAAGTGTCTGATGACGTAGGAGAGAAACCTAGAAATTGTCGTCACTGAGGTAATGTCAACATTAACATGATGAGAATTTCACAAAATGAGAACAGAAAAATAATCACTAGATTTAACAACTACCAATTAATAACTACCCTGTCAATAAGTATTTTTCAGTAACATAACTTTGAATGGTTGCAGAGAATCCCATTGTTTGGGTATACCAAAATCTGTTCAACCAGTCCCACTGTTGAATTCTTAAGACTCTTCCCAAACCTTTAGAATCATGGGTAACATTACATGGAGCATGCTCTTAGAGTTGGAATTGCTGGATCAAAAAAGTATATACATTCTAAAGGCATTTGATAGTGACCAAACTACACTTTAGAAATGTTTTACTAAATTCTACTACCATCCCAAGGAAATTACAGAAATTGTAAAAACAGCCTTTGCCATTTTGATAGGTGATACGAGGTATCTTATATTTGCATTTTTATTAATACGTCATGTAGTTTATTGATCTTTGGTTATTTATAGCCTGCCCATATCTGCTTACCCAAATGAGAGTGGTTGAAGGGCAAACTGAGGAGTGAAATACCCAGAAGACTGAAATTTGGCAAAGTGAAAAAAGCAGGTAACTTAAGCTTGAATCACAGCTTGTTGAATACACTAGCTGAGTGACCTTGGTGGGGTAACTTCAGATTCCATCATGTTTATTAAGTGGGGATCAGGTCTACCTTGAAGTGTTGTGAAAAATTAATGAGAAACGTACATAAATGACGGAAATACGCTAATTACTATGCTAGTTATTCTGCAGAAGTAACTGCACTACGGCACAGGAATCTAAACAATGCAGAATGTAGGGTAGTTGGTCAGTATGAAGAAAGTAAGAGGCTCTTTCTGGCATTTCTACCATCCCACTCCAATTCCTGCCCCTCCTCCCGGCCGTTGGTGGTATCGCTATGGCAACGAGCACGCGCTGCCCAAGGCTTAATTCTTAGGCAGTTACGGCACTCAGGCGTCTCCTTCTCCGCGGACCAGCGATTCCACGGCGTATCCCACCTACCCGGTGTCGGATCGATTTCCTTCGGCGGGAAGGTAGGAGCCGCGGGGCAGCATGGCTAAGGCGGCCGCTTCTTCGCCGCTGGAGGACTTAGACCTGAGCGGAGAGGAGGTCCAGCGGCTCACGTCCGCCTTCCAGGACCCGGGGTTCCGGCGTATGTTCTCCGAGTACGCCGAGGAACTCACCGACCCAGAGAACCGGCGGCGATACGAGGCTGAGATCACCGCGCTGGAGCGTGAGCGAGGGGTGGAGGTGCGGTTCGTGCACCCGGAGCCGGGCCACGTGCTGCGCACCAGCTTGGATGGGACGCGGCGTTGCTTCGTGAACGTGTGCAGCAACGCGCTGGTGGGCGCGCCCAGCAGCCGGCCCAGCCCTGGGGGCGCGGCGTCCGGCAGCCAGTGGGCTCTGCCCTACAGCCTGGCGCCCGGCCGCGAGTACGCTGGCGGCCGCGGCACCCGCTACACGGTCTACGACGTGGTCTTCCACCCAGAGGCGCTCGCGCGGGCCAGTCGCCACGAGCGCTTCCGCCAGATGCTGAACGCCACGGCCCTGGAGGCCGTCGAAAAGCAGTTCGGCGTGAAGTTGGACCGCAGGAATGCCAAAACCCTGAGGATCAAGTACAAGGGGACTCCGGAGGCCGCCGTGCTACGCACACCTCTGCCCGGGGGCCCCCTGGCCCAGCCCGAAGGGGAGACGGAGAGCCCTCTCCCCGACTTCCCCTACCCCTACCGGAGCCCTGCGGCTGCCGGCAGCGGTGCTGCGGCGCCCGGGCCCCCGGCGCCCTCCCTTCCGGAGGAGGTCCTTCAGCCCGCCCCCACCGAGCCTCGGTACAGTGTGGTGCAGCGCCACCACGTGGACTTCCAGGATTACCGCTGCTCCCGGGACTCGGTCCCCAGCCCCGTGCCGCGGGAGCTGGTGGTCACCATCGAGCTACCGTTGCTGCGCTCGGCCGAGCAGGCGGCGCTGGAGGTGACGGGATAGCTGCTGTACCTCGACTCGAGGAAACCCGACTACCGGCTGCAGCTCTCGCTTCCGTACCCGGTGGACGACAGCCGCGGCAAGGCGCAGTTCAACAAGGCCCGGCGGCAGCTGGTGATCACACTGCCCGTAGCGCTTCCCGCCTGTCACCGGGAGCCTGCCGCGGCGCCGGAAGAGCCCGCCGACCCGTCCGGAACTGGCGGCTGGGCCTGCGCTTCCGCTAGCGAGCAGGAGGAGGGCCCAGCTGAGGGTCTTGCCGGGGAGGGTGGCTCGGGTCCCCGCAGAGCCCTGTCTGCGGACGCCGGAATCGCCACCCTGGGGGTCGCTGGGGAGGAGCTTGTCTACCAGCCGGAGGAGCGGGACGGCGGCGCAAAGGAGGCTTTGCCTCCTGGTGCCGCAGGCTCCCCATGTACTTCATCCGAGGACCCTGACGTGAGGTCAGCCGCAGGGAGAGGGAGTGCGCTCGGCGGTCTCCCTGTGGAGACCCGCGTGGCCTGGGAAGGCAGGGGCAGGGAGCCAGGTGATCAAGCCATGGGTGGTCCCGGGACTGATGGCCAGGAACCTTTGTGTCCTCCGATGCAATGTAATCAGGATGAAGAATCCCTGACTCTGCTAATTCAAGTACCTCAGATCCAGCCGCAAAGTCTTCAAGGGGATGTGAGTCCCCTCGGGTACAAATTGTGCTTCTCTACCCAAGACTTAGTTTGTTATTCCTTCTTTTTGCAATTTGCCTCAGAGAATAAATTAAGTACCAAAGAACCCGTGGTTAACATTTCTTCAAACAATGCAGTGATAGAACTGGCCAAATCTCCAGAGTGCCATGGACATTGGAGAGAGTGGTATTATGGTTTAAACAACGACTCTATGGAGGTAACCGTTTTTTACAGTCTTAATATTTGAAATATTCCAGCCCACTTTATAAATTTGCTATTATAATCATCTTTGCTTATCCTAGACAAAGCGTTTTCCGTTGTAACTTCTGTTGTAATGACAATACAGATGTACGTAATGAAAGATATCTGTGCATATTAGTGGTGGATGAGTTTCAGATCTTAAAAGTTGCCTTAAATGCGATTGTTTCCCTTGGAGTCCATTGACTCTGAAGGATATGAATGGATTCCCAGGGATCCTTAGACCTTTGAAATTGTGTGCAAGTAATAATTTACTATCAGGAAGCAGAAGTAGCTCTGCCAGGGCCACACGGTTCTTATGTAGGAAAACGAACTCAGACCCAGCTGTGAATATAAATCCCTTGCCTTTGGCCATATAGTGGTGCTTAGTTTAGTTACTGATGTTGGTGGAGGTGTCTTCTGCATTTTCTTACACTGAAATTACCTTTTTGGCATCCGTTTTATCTTTTAAGTCCCCACTAATATTTGGCACAGTGGCTGTAAAATAAACCTCTGTGAAATTAAACAATACCTACACCTCTGGGCCAGTACTCTGGATCAATACCTAGTTTACTTAGGATATAATTTTGATGATTAATTTAGTATATCCTGTTATAGTTGCTACTATATTTTTTAGGTTATTGAGGTTCTTGAATTTAGGCTCAGATTTAATACGCCAGTAACCACTGGCAAATACTGAAAAAAAAAACCGACTTAAAATTAGAATTTGTAAAGAGCTTTTTAAACTCCTCAATGAACAATTGGTGGTTTTGACTGAGGTTTGTATCAATGTTAATGTGGTTTTTCAGTTAATATTCCCAGACACAACCTGCCAGAGATTGTCACTTCTTCCCTGATTTTCTAGAAATTTGCTAAGAAGTTACATTTATGTTTTATGAGGGATATCTTCTGTGAAAAGCAGTTAATTTGAAACCCTCCAAAAATGGCACAGTAAATAGCCAGGCTGGTAGGTAAGATAATTTGGGAAAATAGTAAATGTGAAATGACTGTTTATGTTATCAGAAGGGGGAAATTTAGGAAAGGGCCGTAGTTTTCCTATAACTCTTTTACTAAATGTGAAGTTAACTCACAATGCAGGAAGAAAGCTGTATGGATAAACAGTTGAGAGACTACTAAGTAATATTTTAATCTGATTTTCTAGTATGCTAACATTAGCAAATACAGACTAAACCAAAATGGGACTAGGTGAACTGTGTGTTTTATCTTTGAAGCCTGAAATAGATTTGAAATTATTTCATTAACCATCACATTTGCTAAGGCTGATGGAACTGTAATGTTTGGTATTTTTCTTTACATTTCACTGGATGAGGCTCTAAGTATTAAATTTTTAAAAATCACAAAAGTAGTGGGTGGGTAGACATATAATATATAGTGACTATTATATACATTATATGAAAAGAATGTAGAGGCTGATTTGTTATTGTCAAAGTCGGAATTGTTACTTTACACCTACACAAGTACAAAATATATAAAAGCCTTAAATATTCACTGGAAATTTTCCTAGAGTTTTAGGATCACTCAGTATCTTTTACAATAAGTAAGTCATTAGAATGAGAAGGTAAGTTTATGCAAATCCTCTGTATTTTTATCATAACCATTTCCATTGTAAATATTATTTTTTCTTGGGTTAGCTAATGACTAAACTATTTGGTGTATTTTTCTTGCAAATAATGTGTCAGTCTTTGCCAGAGACTTGAACCTTAGTAATGCTTTTGGTGGGGGTGTTTCTATCATACCGTGTTACTCTGGATCTTCAAATAATAGCAAGGCAAATTACTACAAATATAAAATTTTTCTGTTCCCAAGCTTCGCTTTGGTATAGTAGGTGTTCACTTTAAATACCGTTTAATAGAATGGAACCTGAAACTCATTCTGATTTTGCCCCTCTATTTGGACCAAATAATGAACTGTGTTTATTTGAAATTATAAAATTGATTTTTATTAGAGTATGTTGGGGCAACAATGAAGTGATTTTGTTAATTTTAAGTGTGGTCATTCCTTAAGTGCCCTAACTACATACCTATATTCACTTAACATGAATAGGAGCAAATTGCTTTGTGTTTGGGATTCTGGTGAAAGTGATTTATGCATTTCCTAATAGTAGTTTGGAAATCTTTCCATGTCAGCATTTTGAAATCTGTCTCATTCTTATAAATAGCTATATGCTAGTGTCACATTGGACTATCTCAACACTTAAAAATAGAATATACTTCTCTTAAATAAAATACTATGCTTGGCTTTTATCTGGCCAAGAACTAAAAGGCAAACTGATCACACCAAATTTGAATAGATTCTGTATGTATACGTGTTGACTGACTCATTAGGAAGTGTTCTAAAACTGAATTACATTGTTTAGCTGGGACTGCATTTATAGCACTAGGGGTGATGGTATTCTCTTATAAGATACTAAGAGAAAAGGAAAATGTCATTCGTACGTCAGATTATCTAGGAGAAAAAACATACCTCAGATTTAATAGACCTACAAAAGGAAGACTTTCTTCTTTTAGTGACTTTTCCCATATATATGTACTCTTGCTACTCTTACTATTTGTACAGTACTGTTTTCTTTTGTCGAGACAGGAGTAACATTAAAATAAACATTTTTAAAAGTGTAATCCTGAACTATGGAGAACTTTTATGAGCTGTTTTTAGATACAACTGTCAAATATGACTTATAAGGCAGAGTGTTTTTTCTCTTTTTGTTTTAGGAAAGGTTGTTTGTCACTGCAGAAAACGTTAATGAGGTTCTTGAAGAGGTCCTAAGCCTTCCATTTGAACAGACGGTGGCCCTAACCCCACCATTAATTGAAGTTCTTCAGGTCACTGATAGTGAGATTCGGATTCATGCAAAGGTAAGGATTTGGTGGGCCTTTTAGAGTAGTGATTTTAGGACAAAGTTAAAACCTAACAACTTAATTCTTGATTTCTTTACAACTTTAAATGTACATAATGACTGGGTGGGAAGAGTGATGTTAAGAGAAGTAAAGACTTTTTTGTATGTATTTTACTATGTGTTAAATACTCTGCTATTCATTTTTACGTATCATCTCATTTAATTCCCGAATAACTGTCCAATGAGTAATAGAGAGAAACTAACATTTGAGAAGTTTGAGTACCAGTCCAGGGATAAACAAGTCTTTTTGACTCAAACCATGGGGACTATGTCCTACAGTTTGTTTATTCTTTCTAGTTGAACCTTAAGTTTGGTTGTTTTTATAGTCCTCACTATTGGACACAGAAATAATTTAGTATCTAGCACAGTTGGTTTATATATGAATTGGGACAGTGGCTCTGAAGAATCACAGAAATTTAAGAAAATTCAAGAAACTCAAAAATGCCCTTATAAGAATGACTGCTAAAGGGTTTTTGTTATAACTATGTTAAAGGGTTTGTAGGTCAGGATTATTTTATTCTGGAGATGAGGAGTCATTGAGAGTTTAATCACAGAATTAATGCCAGGTTTGTGTTGTCTGTATTAAAAAATGCCTGGCAGCATTTGGGGGATGACTTTGAGGAGGAAGCCTGGAGCCTATCTGGAGTTCTGCAAGGTTTTTTTTTTTTCTCACAACTTTTAAAAACAAAATCCATTTCCAGAGGGTCCTACGATTTGCTTTTCTATTTGAATTAATTTATTGTTTCTCTTGACATAGTTGCAAGAATGCAGTAACTCTGAACACCTTCATGAATTGGAAGAAAAAGTCAATGAAGGAAGTCATCTAACTGGGAAAGAAAATATAGAATATCCTACCACCTCAACAACTGATTCTGATTCATCTAGAGCAGTTAAAGTACTAGAAATAGACAGCTGTGGTTCAGTTGCATGCTTGCAACAAGAGTCTCATGATGTTTCTCAAAAGCTATTTGGAAAGTCTCAGCAACTTGAGTCAAAAATGGAACCTGAATTTGTAAAAGAAAAAAGTCCTGTTTACTCAGATGAGGGAAAGGATAATTTAAAAGAACCAGTAATAACTGAAGAGAAACAATTAGATGGAGATCACCTATCTTCATTACCAAACAAAACTACAGTTCACAGTTTACCTGGTTTTGACAACATAAAAGAAACCAATATGCAGGATGGTAGCGTACAGATTATTAAAGATCACGTGACTCACTGTGCATTCAGTTTTCATAATTCTTTGCTATATGACTTGGATTAATTCAATATGAATTTAGAATTTAAAGGTTAAAAGTATATTTTTGAACCTTTCTGTTTACTATCTTAAAACTAAGAAAGGTATTCAATGAAGTGTAACATTAAAATTTGCAATTTTGATTCTAATGGGGAAACTGGAGCTTTTTTTTTTTGCATGTAGAGTTATACAGGGTTCCTTAATTGTGGGGGTAAGTTTGTGGTTCCTCACAGATGTACATTTTTGCTAATGGAGTTAAACATTTAATTTTAATACAACCTGTATATATTTACTTCTGTATTGTTTTTGGCTTTTGTTTACCATTACTTTAATAAAGTTTAAAACATTCACTAAATTTGTGTTGGTCAAAAAAATTATCAAGAATGCAATTGTAGAAATCAGTGTATACTCGGGTAGAATCTCAAACTATGCATTTATAAGTCTCACTAAATAGGATGTATTTATATTTGAAATAGAGATTCTTATAAAGAACTTTACTAAGCAATATTACCGACCCAAACAATTACAATACAAATACACTAAATGGAATTTAGTACTTTTGCTTCAACTCTATATTATACTCTTCTGTCACATAAAATACATTTATAGTACAGGTTAGGTATTTAGTCATGATTTTGAAAATTCTGTTTTTTAAAATATTTTAAAAAATTTTGGAAGTTACCATTACAGTATTAAAACATCTCTTGGTTTCATAGAATACACTTATGAATTTTAGAATAGGACAATTTAAAAAAATCTGGGAATTTGTACCTATAGAAAAATTATCTTCATTATATTGGTACATGAAATTAAAAAAGCCAGTGTTCTCTAAACGATTTTTTTTTAACACCTAAAAGAGGACAGCAGATAATTATCTAACAGTGGCTAAATTATTAATTTTGTGGAATAGTTTTCCTGAGGCCAGGGGAAAATCCTAACAGGTTTTTTGTCACAAAAATTTTTAGGATAGCATGTTAAGAAAATGAAGAAAGTAAAATATTTGTTGATCTAATTGCTTACCCCAAAGGTCGTAAGCTGATCAATTTCTGTTCCAAAAGCAACTACTAATTCAAACCTCTGGCTTTACCTTAATCCTGGAAATTACCTAATTTCTTCAGTCCTTTGACCTGGGGGAGGTCAGATCAGAGCACCAAAAGCTAGCACAAAGCCTGGTAATTCATCCTAATTTCCATTTATACATCCCTATAAAACCTGGAACAAGATTAGGCTTTGAGGGCAGTATAAAAATAGCCCATAAAGCATAATTACTTGCCCCACCTTAGATGACAATATGCATTTTTCAACCATACTATGAATTTTAATGCAATAATTTTGAGACTGTCCATTTAGTAATGATTTTCTTAGATTGAAATGTCAAAATTACACAGAAATTAGTCTGAGTAAGTCTTGGTTGAATGCAATTATATACTCTTAGAAGGAAATTTCTACATTATGTACAGACTAAATTTTAAGACTGTTTCCTATTTACTGTGTCCTTTTAAAGAGCATTATTTTAGTTAAAGCTGGCATTAAAATGTTTTCACTTTGGCATGACTGAACTATCATTTCTGGCTTTTGAAAACAATTTAGGCTGTATTTCACTTACACACCAGCTTTTTATTGTTCATTATTTATGCTTGGCTAATTTGAAAGCCAGTATCTTCCAAAGGGTGCATTATCAAGAGCTAGGTTTTCTTTATTTCAAAGTTATACAATGTAGATAGTAAATATAAACATGTAATGCTAACTTTAAAACTAGAATGCCTTAATGAATTTTGGTGTAAAGAGTAAACAAAACTTACTCTGCAAAATGATTAGGAACCTTTTTATGCAAAAAAGGAATATTTTATTTTGGCAGCACTAAAAGAAAAAAAAAACCACTGTATTTCTACATTGAGGTGAACACAGTGTTTAAACTTTCTTATCAATTGAATACATTCCAAAAGAAAGTGTGTTCTATGAAGGTTCCAAAGCACAGGCAAATCTTAACACAATAATACAAGAATCTGTAATACTGGAAAATGACTGTTCTGGTAGGGTGTTTAACAAACATAACTTTTGAACTATAAACCAGTGAAGCAATCCCTTCCTAGTAACTGTGTCAAGAGTGAAACTGGGCTTGTCCCATTAATACTCTAACAATTGCATTGTAATACTTTTTACTGCTATGACAAAATTTTTTGCTGTACTTAAAGTTTTAAAAGGGGAAAAGTGTACAAAGTTCCAGATAAAAAGAATAGATGCAATTTAAATAAAATTTCCCTTCTTACCAATTAATGATAATTACCTTTAGCAAATACAGATTGAGCCTTAAAACCCAACTCCCAAAATGAAAACTAATGTTTTTAAATCTTAGACATAAAAGATTACTATATTTGGACTTTTCCAGTAATTTTTTTTTGTATTAAAGCAGAAACCAGTTCCTAAACCACTTTATTCAACTGGATATCCTGTTTGGACAAATATCAAAAATAGAAGACTGTCACTTTTGCTTTTGAAATTGTGATTTTTCACTGCAGTCTTCTATAACTTTTACAGAGTTCATGGTCCCTAATATCTCCCCACCCTCCATTTTTCCTTGGTGGGGAAATGGCTGCCATAAACTTCTCACTGATAACTAGAGTTTCTGGAAACAAGTACTGTTTATTATTATTTAAGAGTGACTCAATTTGGGCACTCTGGGTAGATGGTCTACAGGTTTTCTTGTGGTGCATACCACAGTCTCCAGCATGAAAAATCCTAGGAACTTGAGGAACCAACACTTTCCAGAATTTTGGAAGACAAGATACAGTTAAATATTGAAGAGTCCAGTCCCAGTTATAATCATCGTAAGTACAGAAGGTGTCTGTGCACTCGATCAGCTTCTGATATGCATCACGGGTCAAGACCAGACCCATATTGTGCTCTGTGGATTTCCAAGTTTTCACATCCACCTTGTCAGCAATGCCATAGAAACTGCGACTGGCAGTATAGGTTCCCAGGGAGAGAACATCACACTCAGGACACTCTAGCTGCTTCAACTTCCACATCTTTTTGAAGACATGATAAAAGTCTGGTGCTAAGTAGTGATCCTCCTCTAGGAAAAGTATGAGGCCGGCATAGTCTCGAAGAATTTTGACTCTTTCCCAAACAAAATGCAGCTTCCACCACCAATGATGCTTGGTTTGGGAGAACTTGGCCTCTCTGTAATGGCCGAAGGAGTCAGGATACTCAGCATTAATGCATCCCATCTTCAAAGCTGCATTCTTCTCCAGGTCTCTGGGGCAATCTCTGGGGTCACTGCCTGGAAACTCGTTGGGGTACAACTGAATGCTGAAAGGAAAGAACACCTGGAGAACCGGACAGAAATCCACCCCAGCAATAAGCTGATTGATCTCTGTCGACCAGAAGTCATGGCTAAAGATAACAAGGACGTTGTCAATGCCTTGGGCTTTTCGAAGTGAATCCAGCAGCAGTCTGAGGTACTCCGGCCGGTTATGCACCTGGACAACCAGCACCAGCTCTCTGGGGGCCCAGGACCCGGCCTTATCTACATTCCTTAGCGTCTGGTCAAAGTTCAGTTGGTACACCAGGGACCGGTACCGCAGCGTCAGGTTGTCTGCCTCGGGCTGCGGTGCCGCCGGGACCAAAGGAGCCGCAGATTCGTTGGAGACTTGGCGGATGCCCACGGACACCGCGGGATGATCGGCGCCCCGGCCCGCACCTCGTGCGGGTTCGGCGTCCAGCAGCGGCGGAGCGAGGGCGTCGTTCTTCCTTTGTCGCCCACTGCTGCTCCAGAGGACGAAGCCGCAGGCGGCCACCACGAGCGTCAGAATCAGCACTTTCCGCTTGTAGATGCGGAACCTCATGGTCTCCAGGGCCGGGAGCGCCGGCGGGCGGGCGCGAGAAGGAGCTAGCTGCTTCTGCACTGAAGAAGCGGGCGACGGCGGACGCCTCGGCCTGCAGCAGTTGGAGCTGGCCCCCACGGCTGCGCTCGCTAACTCATCCCGGGCCCCGGGGGTCCTGGGGCCCGCAGGCTCTCAGCTCCCCCGCGCCACCCGGGATCCACACATCCTCGCCGGGCCGCGGTTCGGCGTCTCCTCAGTCCTCTCCATTCAGCACGGGTCCCGGAAGCTGCCCCGCCGCACCCCAGCTTCGTTACCTGCACCTCCAGCGGCCCTGCGTCCTCTGCGCTCTCATCCTTATGCGGGCCCCAGACAGCCAAGACCAACCGACGCAGCCCTGCCCCACTCCGGCCACGACCGTTCTGACAACCCGCTACTGGCTGGGCGAGCGCGGGGCCCCTCGGGCCCACACCCTTCTGGCCCGCCCCTTGGGCCGTTGGTTGGCGCTTCCCCGACGCGTTGGGGGACGCCCGGCCGGCTCTGCCTGCTGCCTATTGGCCCATGGCACTGTCGCTCAAGCTCAGTTCCTACTTCCGTTTCGTTCCTCCTTCCGCTTCATTCCTCCTTCCTGCTAGGCGCGAGCACCGCGAGGTGAGGAACGTGGACGGTGAATTTTCTGGTAAGCCAAGGAAGGGACTGTGGCGGTCCCAATGGGGAACTTTAATTGCTCAGAATCGGGATGGACTAGGCCCTTGTAGGAAAGGGGGGCGAGACCAGCCGCCTTGGCTTGACAGAGTTCAAAAAGTAGCTTCTCCCTTTAGGAAAGGAACACAAAACATGGCGGCAGCTGGGCCCGGAGGCACTTACTAAGGACGCGTCAGCTTTAAAGGCTGCCGGATGGGTGACGGTGCCCCGGAGGAGAAAAATGAAAGCAAACCGATGCTGTTCTCGGAGAAGGAACGGCGGCGGACGGTAGCGATAGCTTGTTTGTCGCACCCTGAACCACGTGTACCCTAAGCTAAAACGGGAAGAGGGTGCGAGGAAGAGTCGAAAGCAAACTCTCACCTTGCCTCTCTTTCTGCGGAAGAAAATAAGATATGAAAACCATTACGCTTTAGTTTTTTGGAAGCCATAGTAAATTAAGCCCTAAAGGAACCCACTTTGTGTAGGGAACTGACTGTACCGGCTGTCCCTGTGCAGCTGCTTTTGCCGATATTTAGTCTCATTCCATAAATTCTCCAATAATTTAAACATTCCCAAAGGGGTGCACTCGTATGTATATTTATTCATATGGGAAATGAGTAACTGGTGGATTTATGCATTACTGATTTAATGTAATGCTATTTTTCTTTAAGCATTTATATTATTTTCAAAATGTTTAATGTCTGCTCCCTTAAATTTAAATGTTTTACCACCGTTTTCATTGTGTAGACAGCTCTACCGCAAAAATGGTCAATGTTCCTAAAACCCGGAGGACTTTCTGTAAGAAGTGTGGAAAGCATCAGCCTCACAAAGTCACCCAGTATAAGAAGGGCAAGGATTCCCTGTATGCCCAAGGAAAGAGGCGGTATGATCGGAAGCGGAGTGGCTATGGTGGGCAGACAAAGCCAATTTTCCGGAAAAAGGCAAAAACCACGAAGAAGATTGTGCTGAGGCTTGAATGTGTTGAGCCCAACTGCAGATCCAAGAGGATGCTCGCCATCAAGAGATGCAAGCATTTTGAATTGGGAGGCGATAAGAAGAGAAAGGGCCAAGTGATCCAGTTCTAAGCTTTGGGATTTTCCTGCTCTTCTATTTGTGAGAGGAAATTTTGAAGCTGTAGAGAAACGAAAATAAAATTTTGATGAAAAATTATGAAATACTTAGGTCTTTTTTTTTTCCGAAATAGATTTTCATGCTTAATATACTTCTAAATTAAAGAATTATAGTAAATTAAGTGAATTCGTTTGTCATCTCAAATTCTCATTTAAATTTAGTTCCACAAGGTTTGTAATTTTGTATTTATATACAAAGAAAAACAAGAGTTCCGCCTTTAAATTTACAACTAGGTTTTGGAGATACATAGCTAGAAAAAAATTTTGATTACTTTTCCTGTTCAATTTTGAATAAATATGTTGGGTGAATTTATAATCATGATTGATAAGTTGCTGGGAAAGGTCTTGATCAGATTGTGAAAAAGTAAATGAAGAGGACAAGCTCAACCTGTGTATGGCAGACTGGGTAGGCCAGAGGATCCAAAGTGAGGGATTAAAAACATTTTACAAATGTACTGTCCAGTAGGGATCACATACAGCAATTTTAAAATGTACTAACTCAGTTATACCAACTACATTTAGTGCTCAACGGCTCAACGGCCACAGGTGTCTAGTGGCTGCCCTATTAGACAACAGATGTATTTCCATTATACTTTTATGGACAGAACTGTTTTAGACTGCTCTTGAATGTAAAACAGGACTTAAAATTTGCTTCTAACTACAAAAATTTCTAAAGCTATTGAAAAGAAACGAGTTCTTTTTTTTTAGTATATAGAAAAAAAACTTTGAACCTTTTAGAACATACTTTGGGAGGTAATCAAAGGTTGTAACTTCTTGACTGTTGAGGTATACAGTTAGTGAAAATAAAATGAAAGGTTGAAACAAAGTGAGGCTTGTAAATAACCTTTTGATAAGGAAAAATTCTGAAATACCCTCAATTAAGTGATGTAAGGGCCAGAGAATAAGGAATAGAGACAAGGGAAGGTAATCAGTCAACAGCTGTGGGCTGTAGCGAACCAAAAACCACATTGCTGGTTGAAGTCCTCTCACTCATTAATCATGTAAAAGTTCCCCAGAAGCACTGCAACTCCCTTGTACCTGACCAGTCTGACCATCACCAACCAACCCATGAGCCTTCTCTATGTATCGACCACCTACCTATGTGGGACTTCCCCTGCTTCACATGACCCCATCTTCCATATTTATAGTCAATGTGAATTTTCCCTGAGACCCTTTTTAAATGTGACCTGTTGAGTCTGGCATTAAAGCTGTTTCTGTTAATTGGCCTTGCTGCTGGTGAAGCAGCAACTTCCTGAGACTTAGTCCTTTTTCTTGCTAGCATCTGTAAAGATCCAATAATCCCTTTTATTTCGGAGAGATCTTGGTCTGTCGAGTTTTTGATTTGTCATTACGAAAGGCAGAGTTCATCAAATGAAAAGTATATTGGCAAAGAGTATGGGTTATGAGCAGAAACAGCTTTTTGTACATGAATTTTAAGCTATTTAAACGGCTTGTAGATGAATAAGAATGCAAAGGGGTAGGGTGTGGGGTACTGTATCTGCGTTTATTGATGAAAAAAATTGTCTTGCTAAAAGAACATTAATGACTGGTGTGCACAAGTTAACTCAAATATGCCACAAAATACCTTTTAAAGAATCGTGTTATGTTTATGGGCAATCCCACACCAATTTGTGAGTTCAGAAAATCCTAGTATATTTTAATTACAGAACTCCTGGGTTTAAAAACTAAAAGTGAATTATCTTCAGAAGGTTAAAGCCTGGGCTTAAAATCTCTGATCTGGGTTCATGGTCTCTCTCACAGGATAATTTGTGAGGACTAAATAAATAAAATAGCATATATAAAACACTTGGTAAAAGTAACAGACAAATGGCAGCCCTTTTTATTTTTGGGTATGTCTGCTTTATGCTTATAAAAAAATCTTACAGGAAGAATTTGATGACCAACAATGCAAATTTAAGGTCATCCAAAGAATTACTCCCATGGACCAATGCCTAAATCAGCTCTAAGAAACTGCATTTTGGAGATCATATACATAAATTTTTAATAAAAATGTTCCAACATTTAAAACAGTACTTACACAGGAATATTGGTGTTTTCAGAAAACAAAAACATGCTCCAAATATTTCAGGAAGAACAAAGCATAAGAAATTGTCTTAAATAGACCCCCACCTCGAAATCCCAAGCCCAAAATGATAGGCTAACATCGGAGAGGATTTTCTCTGGTAACTTTTCTTCTTTCCCTCCTTTGTTTGAAATCAGTTATGTGACTATTTGTAATGATCTAGGAGAGAGGCTGTTTTGAAGGGCAGTGCGAATGAACAGAATGGAGTTCCACTGGTTCCATTTTCCATGAGTCTTCGAAGCTTGTTCCTTTTCTATTTCCTCTGCTCTAGTTCAAATCCTCATCATCCTTTAGCTATGTATTGCCACAACTTTTTAAATTGAAAACCTTAAAACACATTAAAAGTGACTAGAATAATTAACAGAAAAAGAAACTTCAAATAATGGAGAATATAGTAAGTAAAAAGTATTAATTCTGTGTTCTCTCCAACCCCAAAATGTCCCAACCCTAAAAATTAAAACACAGAAATTACAAAAGATTATATGATTACCATTATAAAACTTAAAAGCTGATGTCTGTTTATGCCAAAGCAACTCTGTATGCTTGTTGAATATAAAATTCCATATACAGAGTAATATACCTGAAAATATATATATTTAAAACTTATATGTGGTTTCATACCAAACAATTTTTCACTATAATTTAGATATTAGTCCTCCAAGATATGTTTTCTTGGAGAAAATATACAGAAACTCAATTTATTTAATTGAAATGCAGGAAAGTTGAAAATTTCTACGACCAGTGTGATTGGGATCAATATCTGTTTAATGTTAAAAGATAACCCCACAAACAGTTTCGGAAAACTAGGCTGAAATCACATGTGCAATAAATGGATAAAATGTTAACTCCACAATAAAATTAGATTTTAATGAAATTAAGGTTTTATGGTTAAATGATTAAAAATGTTAAAATAATGTTCTTCCTCTCACACAAGTATACAAAAAGCTTCCCTTTCTTTAATTTGACACTGTTAAACCTTAAATGAATCCCAAACTCACATGTAACTAAATGGAATCTCCTTTTGTAGCATGCCTATTACTTTAACATATCACAGGAATTTACATAACAGGCTAGAGAACAGAAGTAAGAGACAATAGGTGCTTCAGTACCACCCATATTATCTACCAAGACCACAGTGTGAGCAACAGAGTGGAGATTCATGGTAGTAGTTCCTTGAATAAAACAGCTTAGACAGAATCTTCCACAAACACAGGTTTTTGCAGTATCCAAATCTTGGCAAAGATGGAAAGGAATGATATGAGAGTCATATGGAATCCTATTGGAAAAAAAAGTTTGAAATATGTTTTTTAATATAGTACTAGATTCAGAACTTTATCTATTAGGACATGAACTATTGGACACTAAATTATAACCATAGAAAATACAATTACTCAGCTAAGTGACTCAGTATATTGCTTTATCTTCCAAACAAGAAGGGGAAAAATATACTAAAAAACAGCATGACATATTGTGAACCTAGAGTATCTATACAACTCCATGAATTATCTTTCAGCACTGCCACTTAACAGCATAACCCATTGAATTGACCATCATCTGTCCTTTATATCACTATATTGTATGACCAGTGTAACATAATCATTTAAATGTTTAGCTCTGCCATACAATTCTCATAATAATGGTAATGGAAAAATTACTGCGCTCCACCTGTGAAGAAATATTTAAATAAATCCATATACTCTCCTAGGCATCAGCTGTCCAAAATTTTAAACTCTGTCAAACTTTTTCTCATCTACTAGACACTAAAAGATGGTCTCTTTAGATTGCCTACCCACTGCACAACTCCTCTCTCCTGAACATCACCATGCCCAGCCACTCTGTCTTTCACACACTGTCTTTTCTTTATTTCTTCAGTCCCTAGCCTAGGCTGGCACATTGGTGGTATTCAGATCTTTTTCAACAAATAAATAAAACCTACACTTATAATATAAACCAGAGTTTAAAACCGTATTAGAAAAAGTCTGAAAAGTTACGCATCAAATCAAAAATAGTGGTTTACTTTTGTAAGGGATTTGTAATTTTTCATTTTTTCACATGTACTAATTTGTTGCTTCTGTAACAAATTGTTAAAAATTGTACCAAGAAGGTGTCTGTCACATCCTCACATTAAACTCTTTCAGGTTATTGGTTATAGTATAACAAACAGGTAACAGTTAAAAATTGTATTTTCTAACATAATTTAAATTCCTACATATTTTTATAATAGATCTTAACTTTATGTTTGTAACCAATAGGATAGTTTACCAACAGCTAGATAACAAGTATTATTCTCATGGCTGTGGATGCATATTCTTTTTAAAACAAGGGGTCTGAAAACATCCAAGATTATACTTTAGTAAAGGTTGAGAGTCACCTTACAAGAACCTATATTAAAAGAAGTTTAAAAAACAATATAAAAAGGCTAAATCATTCAGCACTAACAAATTATTTTCCTATCTTATCTATTATATCACATTTTGATCATCTAATTTTTCCTTCCAACTCTGCACTTTTCCATGTTGGATGTCAAGTCTGTTTGATTTGTTTTTAATCATTTAGCCAATTTGTTATGGTGAAGGGAAAATGAAAGTTCCTATGGCCAGGACTCTCACCTGACCATGGTCGGCTTGCTCACTACATGTGTGGGCTGTATGTTACTACTGACTCTAAAAGAGCTCTGTCCAGTGCTCCGGGCTGCATGGCTGCAGGAGAGCAGAGGCTGGAGTGGTGGCGGCATTGAGGACAGAGACTGAGATGGCTGAGGGGACAGAGATGGAGGAGGATGACAGACCTGCAGGCTGTAGGATGTAGATGTGATTCTAGTGCTTGACCTATCAGCGGGAGAATAAAGCTGGGTAATAAACTCTTTAACCCTGAGAACATTCATTGTCATTCCTCAGTCTCACTGAATCCATAGTTAACTTGTCTGGGGCTGAATCTCTCAGGAAAGACATATGGTCTTTGCAAATCATCAGAAACCATTTATAACATTTCTCATTTGTATACAGTTTTCAAATTTGAGTAAGTACACTATATTATTTTTTTTCATATATAAGTTTCAAGAAAGCATGAACAAGAGCCTGGGAGCAATTCACTGCCAAGACACCATTTGGAATTTCCTCAAATGAGTGGTCTTTGCCTGAATCATCAGTATCACTTCCAGAGATTTAAAAAATATATTAACATAGATTAGGGGCCCATCTCTGGAGATTCTGAACCAGTTGGTCTGTGGTAGAATCTAGGCATCTGTATTTCTCACCTTTATTATGTAAAAGCTCCTCCACAGCCGGTAACATTGATTTTTAATTGCCAGATAAGAAAATCATAAGAATTTATACATCCAAGAAATATTTGAGACCTATTATAAGCCAGGCATTGTTCTCCAGGCACTTACATTTATTGTCATTTAACACGTAATTTTTAACTCCTGGTTAAGAGTTAATGCCTTAAACCAGTGGTTCTCAAAATGTGGTTCCTGACCAGCACATCAGCATCACCTTGTGTGGCTAAAGTGAAGGTTCATGTGGCCAGATTCTCACCTGGCCCTGGTCGGCTGGCTCACTACACACATGTGAGCAATACGTTGGTATTGACTCTATGTAAAGAGCTCTGCCCAGTACTCCACACGACAATGGTGGTACCTGCAAGCCTGCATGAGAGCAGAGACGAGACTGGAGTGGTGGCAGCACCAACAACAGAGACTGAGACAAGCTGCTCAGGTAGAGAGGCCTAGAGGCAGAGACTGGCTTGCTGCATGCAGATTCACTCCGAGTGGATGGGATTCTAGTAATTGACCTGCCACCATGGGAATAAAGTTGGTATAAACCCTTTCACCCCAAGAACATTCTACTGTCATTTATTTGGTCACATTGAATCCACAGTGAACTTGTCTGGGGCTGAAACTGATTGGCAAGACACCTTGGAACTTGTTAAAGATGAAATTTCTTTAGCCCCACTGCAAATTTACTGAATAAAAATCTCAGAGAGTGGAGACCAGCAATTTGCTTTAATAAACACTGTGCTTCAATAAACATGATTCTGATGCACTCTCAAATTTTGAGGATCACTGCCTTAAAGCAATGCGAGTCTTTAAGTAACTTTTATAGCCTTAATATTCAAAGTGTGGTTCATGGACTAGTAGCCTCAGACTCACCTGGAAGCTTATTTGAAATACAGGATCTTCATCCCAGACATCAAAACAATCTGCTAACAGACTTCCAGGTGATTTGAATGTACATTAAAGTCTGAAAAGCACTGGTGTAGTGTTCTTAATCCAACCAAGTTGTATATTAGAATCACCTGGGGATTTAAAAAAGTTACTGGGTCCTACTCTCAGACATTCTGATATAGTAAGTCTGGGGTGGGGACTAATTAGAACTTTTAAAAGCTCCACAGGTGATTCTAAATGTGAAGTAAAGTCTGGGAACCAGTGCTTTAGAGTAAGAGGTCTTAAGCTAGGGATGGTGAGGAAAGAGGAATAACTGGGTTTCAGTGAGGCCCATGAGCATTATAATGTTGTATGTAAAATTTTGGATATGTACTCATGAATATTATTTTTCTAGGCCCACATCTGTTATTTTTTTTAAAAAAAGAGCCACACCCCAGTAGAAAAAATTAAAAAGTTAATCTCTCCTTTGAAATATGGTCTTCTTACTATTTCATAGGCACTCAATAATAATTTGGTCCACATGGTAGTTTCCATTCCTATATGAAAGCATGAACAAAAATGGTTAACTGGAGTTCAGTCTCTTGAGAGAACCAACCACTATTAAGTCCTACTATATGCCAAATGTTTTGGCATTAGATTAGTTCATTTATCTTCACAACTCTGTAAAGTAAGTATTATGGGTCCTGCTTCACAGATAAGAAAATTAAATCAAAGAGGTTAAATAACTTGATAAAGCCTTACTAAGAGGGGAAGCCAGAAATCAAACACAAGCCTGCCTCCAAAGGCGAAACTTTATTACTTTAACACACTTTGCAAGATTGGAATTCTCAAACTTTAGAGTGCATCAGACCTACCTGGAGGACTTATTAAAATACTGATTGCTGGATCCCACCCTCAGAGTTCTTGATTCAGCAGGTCTGGAGTGGAGTTCAAGAGCTTGCATCTCTAACAAGGTCCTAAGTGACACTTTAGGCTGCTGGTCAGAGAACCACACTTTAAGAAACAATGCCATCCATTAATTCAAATATTCATTAAGTGCCTAATACAGGGCAGGATAAGGGAATATCACATTTTAGACCCTAGGGAAATAGTGGAGAATAAGACAGTCTATGCCTTCATGGATGCTACATTCTATTAAGGAAAACTGACAGAAAGCCAACAAGTGTTAAAAAATATATAATATCAGGTAATAAATCCTATGACAAAAAAAATCAAGCAAAGTAAGGAGGTGGGAGATAAAACTTTAAAGTGGTCAGGGAAGGCCTTGCCGAGGTGCCACTTGGAGAGAGAACTGAGTGAAGTAAGAAAGTGAGCTATGAGACTTTCTGGAGGAAAAACATTCCAAGCAGAAGTAAGCAGCAGCAGGAAGGCCACTGTAGCAAGCAGTTAGATTGCACACAGTATTGTCAACTATGTTAATGACTTTTTATGCTGAGGAAGCTATCAAAGTCTTACCTATTATATAATATGGTTCGTGCTGAAGATTCCAATAAAGTTAACGGTGTTTGTAGCATTATCACTGGAAGGGCTTTTGGTTGTTCAAAAGTATTTCCAAAAAGATCCAAGTACTCAAGAGATAAATCCTTAAATTCACTAGGCAAAAATGGAAGCTTATTTCGAGCTGCTGACAAAAAACGCAGATTTCTCAATTGTCCCATCTTGAAAGGAAATCGAATCAATTCATTATCGTCAAGTTTTAAATCTCTAAGTTCTTGGAGCTGACAGAACTGCACAGGGAGTGCCTTAATTTTGTTCTTGCTGAGATCCAAACTCCGAAGTGACTTCTGCAGTGTAGACTGACACAAAGCTACACTAAATGACTCCAAGTGATTGTCACTCAGGTTAAGTTCTTGAAGGTGAATGAGGTCTCCAATTGTAGCTGGAAGCTTTTTTATGTGATTGTGACTCAAGTCTAATTTCCTAAGGTTTTTTAAGCAAAGCATACGCATATCCAATCGGACAAGCCCACAATATGAAGTCTGAAGATGTTCCAGAGAATATGGGAAGTTCTTCCTTAAAGGATAGTCCTTTTTGGATGTAATAAACATTTTAGTTTTAAATTTTTCAAATTCTGAAGTTTTCACTGGTGTGAGGGTTGAAAGTGATGCCTCAACATCACAGCCTCGATGAGCCATTCTCATTGCTGAAAGGAACCCCTTTAAACTGCTGGAATTGGCCTGAATAAATAAAAATAAGTAGTGCAGTCATAAATTCCACTTTAACAAATGCATGCATACTAAATTCATCCTATAACAAATTCTGTGACGTTTTCTACGCAAATGATGCAGTAATTCATTGAAAATAGCTTTAAAAACAATTTTTTAAATATTCTATTTACACTGAATTTCAATATAGGTACAAAAACCTTTAAAAGCTTTTGAAAAAAATTATGTTGAGAAACAATGTAAATAAAACTATTCAAGGGATAACCACAGAGGAGAGATTAAAGATGGTGGCGTGAGAGGTGAGACAGAGGCTTCCTCCTAAAACCGCATATAATACGAAAATATAATTAATACAACTAATCCTGAACGAGCAACAGGAAAGAGGACTGCGCCAAACTGAATACACCTGGAGAAAAGAATAAACCTCATGAAAGAGGGTAACGTAGCAAAGCCGTGGCCCGCCGGGACCCAAGCCCTTCCCCCACACCAGCTCACCAGCGGGAGAAAGAGAAAACAGAGTAGGGAGGGTGTGGAGGCCTAGGACTGCCGAATACCTAACTCCGGAGATCTGATCTGGAAACACAAGCCTACATTTCATGACGTTTTCATGGTACTCTTGTGATTAGGGTGTTGGAAAACTAAGACACGCAGAATACCTGGAGGGACTGAGATTCCAGACGCTTGTGGAAAGCAGGGATCGATATCCAGCTGCTCTGGGACAAAAGAAAGCTGGGCAGTCTGAGAGACTTCCTAACAGCAAGAGGGCTGCTCAGTGGGCAAGGATTGCACAGCTCTTACTGCTCAGGAGAAAGGACAGGTAGAAAAAATGGTCTGGGCATACTCTGTCCAGCAGGTTGGGAACTTTCAGTATCTTCAGGAGCTCCAGCTCCCTGGCTGGCTACAGAGCTTGAAGGACCCCCTCCGTGATACCCAGCCTACTGAGTCTTTCTCCCTACCAGCACCACCAGGCTGGCAAACTGGCAAACCCTACCCTGGCGTTAAGCCAGCCAGAGGGTAGCCCCGTCTAGAGCAACTACAAATGCAAAGCACAGAGGCTTCTACCTGTGTGCTTGGCCCACTGGTTCTGGTAGTGAAGACAGGCATAGCAGCCAGGAAGCAGGAAACAGCTCTTTCTTCCTCCCAGACACCAAGACCGCTCACCTGTGACCCCTGACATTGCTTCTGCGGCTGAGGAGCTCCAGAGAGGAGAGCTTCTGGGCACCATATACAAATATGAAAAGCCATAGGAACCTGGTTCAAAGTAAAATTATGAATACAACCCCTGAGAAAGATTCAAACGAAATCAACCTCATGAATCTGCCTGAAAGGGATTTCAAAATAAAAATCATTAACATGCTCATGGAGGTACAGAAAAATATTCAAGAACTCAGGAATGAATTCCAGTTGGAGATCCAATCATTATGGAACACAGTAACAGAAATGAAACATACAATGGAAGGTTTTAAAGCAGATTAGATACGGTGGAGGAGATGATAAATGAAATAGAAATTAGAGAAGAGGAATACAAAGAAGCTGAGGCACAGAGAGAAAAAAGATCTCTAAGAATGAAAGAATATTGAGAGAACTGTGTGACCAATCCAAATGGAACAATATTCGCATTATAGGGGTACCAGAAGAAAGAGAGAGAACAAGGGATAGAAAGTGTCTTTGAGGAAGTAATTGCTGAAAAGTTCCCCAATCTGGGGAAGGAGACAGTCTCTCAGGCCATGGAGGCGCACAGATCTCCCAACACAAGGGACCCAAGAAAGACAACATCAAGACATATAGTAATTAAAATGGCAAAGATCAAGGATAAGGACAGTCTATTAAAAGCAGTCAGAGAGAGAAATAAGATCACATACAAAGGAAAGCCCATCAGGCTATCATCAGACTTCTCAGCGGCAACCTTACAGGCCAGAAGGGAGTGGCATGATGTATTTAATGCAATGAAGCAGAAGGGCCTCGAACCAAAGAATACTTTATCCGGCAAAGTTATCATTTAAATTTGAAGGAGAGATTAAACAATTTCCAGATAAGCAAAAGCTGAGAGAATTTACCTCCCACAAATCACCTCTACAGTGTATTTTGGAGGGACTGCTATAAATGGAAGTATTCCTAAGGTTTAACAGCTGTCACCAGAGGTAATAAAACCAAAATAAAGAAAGTAGAACAGTTAATTCTAAGCAAATGCAAAATGAAATAAGCTATCTCCAAAGTCAATCAAGGGAGAGACAAAGAGTACAGAATATGATACTTAATATATAAAGAATGGAGGAGGAAGAAAGAGGAGGAGAAAAGAAGAACATTTAGACTGTGTTTGTAATAGCATACTAAGTGAGTTAATTTAGACTCTTAGATAGTAAGGAAGTTAACCATCAACCTTTGGTAACCACAAATCTAACCTGCAATGGCAATAAGTACGTACCTATTGATAATCACCCTACATGTAAATGGTCTGAATGCACCAATCAAAAGACACAGAGTCACTGAATGGATAAAAAAACAAGACCCATCTCTATGCTGCCTATAAGAGACTCACTTCAAACCCAAAAACATACACAGACTAAAAGTGAAGGGATGGAAAAAGATATTTCATGCAACTAATAGGGAGACAAAAGCAGGAGTTGTAGTACTTGTATCAGACAAAATAGACTTCAAAACAAAGAAAGTCACAAGAGACAAAGAAGGATATTACATAATGATAAAGGGGTCAATCCAACAAGAAGATATAACCATTATTAATATCTATGCACCCAACACAGGAGTATCTATATATGTGAAACAAATACTAACAGAATTAAAGGGGGAAATAGAATGCAGTGCATTCATTCTAGGAGACTTCAACACTCCACTCACTCTGAAGGACAGATCAACCAGACAGAAAATAAGTAAGGAGACAGAAGCACTGAATAACACATTAGAACAGATGGACCTAACAGACATCTACAGAATTCTACACCCAAAAGCAGCAGAATACACATTCTTCTCGAGTGCACATGGAACATTTTCAAGAATAGATTATATCCTAGGCCACAAAAAGAGCCTCGGTAAATTCAAAAAGATTGAAACTGTACCAACCAGTTTCTCAGACCAAAAAGGTATGAAATTAGAAATAAATTATGCAAAAAAAAACGAAAATACCCACAAACACATGGAGGCTTCACAACATGCTCCTAAATGACCAATGGATCAGTGACCAAATAAAAACAGAGATCAGACAATATATGGAGTCAAATGACAACAATAATTCAACACTGCAAAATCTGTGGGACACAGTGAAGGCCGTGCTAAGAGGGAAATATATTGCCATACAGGCCTAACTCAGGCAAGAAGAACAATCCCAAATCAACAGTCTAAACTCACAATTAATAAAACTAGAAAAGGAAGAACAAATGAGGCCCAAAGTCAGTAGGAAGAGGGACATATAAAGATTAGAGCATAAATAAATAAAATCGCCAAGAATAAAACAATAGAAAGAATCAATGAAAGCACGAGCTGGTTCTTCGAGAAAATAAACATAATATATAAACCCCTAGCCAGACTTATCAAGAGAAAAAGAGAGCCTACACATATAAACAGAATCAGAAATGATAAAGGAAAAATCACTATGGACACCACAGAAATACAAAGAATTATGAGAGAATGCTATGAAAAATTATATGCTAACAAACTGGATAACCTAGAAAAAATGGACAGCTTAATAGAAAAATACAACCTTCCAAGGCTAACCCAGAAAGAAACAGAAAATCGGAACAGACCAGTTACAAGCAACGAAATTGAATTGTTAATCAAAAAACTACCTAAGAACAAAACGCCTGGACCAGATGGCTTTACCGCTGAATTTTATCAAACATTTAGTGAAGACCTAATACCTATCCTCTTTAAAGTTTTCCAAAGAGTAGAAGAAGAGGGAATACTTCCAAACTCATTCTATGAGGCCAGCATCACTCTAATACCAAAACCAGGCAAAGACACCACAAAAAAAGAAAATTACAGACTAATATCCCTGATGAACATAGATGCAAACATACTCAACAAAATGTTAGCAAACCGAATTCAAAAATGCATCAAAAAGATCATCCATCATGATCAAGTGGGATTTATTCCAGGGATGCAAGGTTGGTACATTAAAAAATCCATCAACATCATCCACCACATCAACAAAAAGAAGGACAAAAACCACATGATCATCTCCATAGATGCTGAAAAAGCATTTGACAAAATTCAACATCCATTCATGATAAAAACTCTCAGCAAAATGGGTATAGAGGGCAAGTACCTCAACATAATAAAGGCCGTATATGACAAACCCACAGCCAACATTATACTTAATAGAGAGAAGCTGAAGGCTTTTCCTTTAAGATTGGGAACAAGACAAGGACGCCCACTCTCTCCACTCCTATTCAGCATAGTACTGGAGGTCCTAGCCATGGCAATCAGAGAACGCAAAGAAATAAAAGGCACCCGGATTGGCAAGGGAAAAGTTAAACTGTCCCTGTTTGTGGATGACATGATACTGTACATAAAAAAACCCTAAAGAATCCACTACAAAACTCCTAGATCTAATATCTGAATTCAGCAAAGTTAAATCTGTGGCATTCCTATATACTAACAATGAACTCGCAGAAAGAGAAATCAGGAAAACAATTCCATTCAAAATTGCATCAAAAAGTGTAAAATACCTAGGAATAAAAGCTAACAAAGGAAGTGAAAGACCTATACTCTGAAAACTACAAGACATTCATGAGAGAAATTAAAGATGATACCAAAAAATGGAAACACGTCCCATGCCCATGGATAGAAAGAATTAGTATTGTCAAAATGGCCATCCTGCTTAAAGCAATCTACAGATATAATGCAATTCCTATCAAAATACCAACAGCATTCTTCAATGAACTAGAAGAAATCATTCTAAAATTCATATGGAACCACAAAAGACCCCAAATAGCCAAAGCAATCCTGAGAAGGAAGAATAAAGCTGGGGGGATTACACTCCCCAACTTCATGCTCTACTACAAAGCCACAGTAATCAAGACAATTTGGTACTGGCACAAGAACAGACTCATAGACCAATGGAACAGACTAGAGAGCCCTGATATAGACCCAAGCATATATGGTCAATTAATATATGATAAAGGAGCCATGGATATACAATGGGGAAATGACAGCCTCTTCAACAACTGTTGTTTAGTGTTTAACGCCATACATAAAAGTAAACTCAAAATGGATCAAAGACCTGAATGTAAGTCATGCAACCATAAAACTGTAAGGCAAAAATCTCCTGAATATAAGCATGAGCAACTTCTTCCTGAACGCATCTCCTTGAGCAAGGGAATCAAGAGCAAAAATGAACACATGGGACTACATCAAACTAAAAAGCTTCTGTACAGCAAAGGACACCATCAACAGAACAAAAAGGCATCCTACAGTATGGGAGAATATATTTGTAAATGATATATCCAACAAGGGGTTAACATCCAAAATACATAAAGAACTCACACACCCCAACACCCAAAAAGCAAATAACCCAATTAAAAAATGGGCAGAGGATATGAAGAGACAGTTCTCCAAAGAAGAAATTCAGATGGCCAACAGACATATGAAAAGATGCTCCACATCACTAATCATCAGGAAAATGCAAATTAGAACCACAATGAGATATCACTTCACACGAGTAAGGATGGCCACCATCCAAAAGACTGAGAACAACAAATGCTGGCGAGGATGCAGAGAAAGGGGAACCCTTGTACACTGCTGGTGGGAATGTAAGCTAGTTCAACCATTGTGGAAAGCAATATGAAGGTTCCTCAAAAAACTAAAAATACAAATACCATTTGACTCGGGAGCCCCACTCCTTGGAATTTACCCAAAGAATACAACTTCTCAGATTCAAAAAGACATAAGCACCCCTATGTTTACTGCAGCACTATTTACAATAGCCAAGAAATGGAAGCAACCTAAGTGTCCATCAGTAGATGAATGGATAAAGAAGATGTGGTACATACACACAATGGAGTACTATTCAGCCATAAGAAAGAAACAAATCCTACCATTTGCAACAGCATGGATGAAGCTGGAGGATATTATGCTCAGTGAAATAAACCAGGCAGAGAAAGACAAGTGCCAAATGATTTCCCTCATTTGTGGAGTATAACAACGCAGCAAAATTGAAGTAACAAAATCGCAGCAGACTCACAGACTCCAAGAAGGGACTAGTGGTTATCAAAGGGGAGGGGTGTGGGAAGGCAGGTTGGGAGGGAGGGAGAAGGGGATTGAGAGGTATTATGTTTAGTACACATGATGTGGGGGGTCACGGGGAAAACAGTGTAGCAGAGAGAAGGCAAACACTGAATCTGTGGCATCTTACTACAGTGATGGACAGTGACTGCACTGGGGTATGGGTGGGGACTTGATAATATAGGTAAAAGTAGTAACCACATTGTTTTTTCATGTGAAACCTTCATAAGAGTGTATATCAATAATATCTTAATAAAAAAATTAAAAAAAAAGGGATAAGCACAAAGAGCATACAATACAACAGGAAATCATATAGAGTTCACTTAAGATTGAGGTTTAAGATGAATGGACCCAAATCTCCAATTGCCTGTGAGATAGGCAGAGAAAGTGCTATGCACTTCAAAATGTCCGGTGGTGCTATTTACAAACACTAGGAATTGTGAAAAGCAATGGCCCTGTCAAAAGCAGGGCCAAATGGCACCACCAAAAGTGCTAGAAAATATCAAAAGCAAGAGATTGCTTCCAGCCCAACAGAGAAATCATTAATGAAGTGGTATGTAAACTAAGTCATCAATAAAAATAACTAATACTTGCAGGATACTTTAGACGTTTCCTCAAGTTTACATGTGAAGGATTAGTGAACTTTCAGCAACAAACTTAAGTTGTGATCCCATTTGGGTGGTATGTGGGAGCTTTGTGAGGAGTAAAAGATGAGAAATACAGTATGGGGACAGTATAGATGACCTTGATGTCAAGATAAGGAGGACTAAATGATCAGGCTGTGCAAAATCACTGAAGAAGTTTGAGTAACAGATTTACATGACAAGAGCTAAATATTATTTTGGTGGCAGTATACAGTACTGAAGTGGAGTGAGGAAAGTCTGGAGACCTGGGCCAAGTAGACCCGGTAGATGGTACCAGACTAGACTTGGGAAACAAAATAAAGGCTCACCTATGGGAACTGCAAGGGAGATATGGAGAAGAACAGGCAGAGATTGGAATAATGCCTCCATTTGGGGTAAAAGAAAAAGGTTGCCAGAGTAGGAGACAAAGGATTGCTGAGAAAACAGGTGAGCCAGGATAGTGCTATCACAGATGCCAAGTTTTAAGGTGGGACTGGTCATCAGTGTCAAATTCTACAGAGCTCAAAAAGGATTAAAATAATGGCAATTATGACTGGGAAATATAAGTCACTGATCTTTGAGCAGGTTTTGAATAAACCATGAAAGCAAAGGTCAAGAGATAGTAAGAACGTGGAGGCAATGATCTTAGCCTTGTCTTTATAGAAATGTATCTATTCTGTTTTTTTAATTGGCAAGACCTCAACTTGTTTTTATGTAGAAGACAGGTATTAGTGGAAATACAATCTGAGTATCGAGAAAAAAAAACCCCCACAAGAACAGAAGGAGGTAGGACAAAATGATTCCACTCAATGCAAATACCTTAAATAGTTACTAAACTTTTATTGCTTGAAGTTAAGGATAGTACAAGGTTGAACAAGACACTGCTCCTATCCTCTGGGAAGAGGTAAGAGGAAAGGGGGAGCTAAGGCAAAGAAAAGTTTATTCTAATGGATTATTTTTTAAAATAATATTTAATTATAATTTAATTTAATTATACCCCCCCTGAGAAGTTCTAATTGCATCTTATCCTTTTTTTACACCACACTTATGACCTGTGATTCTGCTAGCAAAATGTAGACTTGTGCCACTTGCTTACAGAGTTCTAGTCTAAGAACACCCTAAGGCTCCATCTTGGACACAGAAACAAATCAAGTTTTCCTCCTGAGGCTGACTGCATTTTTAGAGCCAGAAAAGCATGCCTGGGAAGCTGTCATTTCTTCAAACACACCTGCAAATGTCCATCCCTATTCAGCTATGTGGAATATCAGAATGCTCAAATAGCCTCTTAAAGAAAATACAGCCAATCAACCCAACCAGTAACATTTTTAATTCCATACCTTACAGAGACAGATATCGACAGGAGGCTCCTTTAACCGAACAGTGGCTTTCCCCTCATCCACAAATTTGGTGAAGAAGTGCTCAATGTTCTCCTTTAGCTGCTTAAAAACAATGGGAAAAAAGGACAAAACCAGGTATTGTTAATACTGTTTATTGTAACTAGATGTGCCCGTCACTTAGCCAAGCTTTGGTTTGGCTTTTAGTCCTTAAGCCTGGGTATTTTATGATTTTAAATTTTAAAGTTTTTTGCTTGTTTTGTTTTTAGCAGTTGGGTAGTTATACTCCTTATCTAGCTTATGGAACATATTACTATTCCATCTGTCCAGTAACTCCTTCCTCTTCTGAGAAGAGAATCTCCGTGTTTTGGGAGAATACTCCTCCCTCTTCTCCCATTCCAACTATGTGGCTGTAGTAATAAGACGCCAATAGTAGCTACTTGCCTTAACTTCAGTCCATTAGTCTGGGGTAGGAATGTCTCCCACAAGATTACAAACTCCCTGAAAGAAGGAATTTTGTCTCCTTTGTTCACTGTTGTATTCCCAGAGCACACTAGTGATGGACAAAACATAGGTGCTCAAAAATTTTTCATGACTGATCTTGCTCCTGCTTTAGACTTTAATAACTATCAAGAAGTCACTCTGTACCAGAAACTATGATAAAGGGCTTGGGACAACAGTAGTGAATAAGATAAGCATGGTAATTACACTTAAAGTTGTAATGTAAGTGTTACAATCTGATGGGACAGTTATCTAAGAAATTGTAAGCATAACAAGTATTAAGACAAGGCTGCTCTAAGACCTTATATAGCAATAGAATCTTGCTTGGTCTAGGGATATGAAGGTGACCTTAAAGTTGAGAACTGAAAGACAACATGTTGGATATGTGAAGATACTGGGAGAAGAGAGAGGGGATAGCATACCAATAAGGAATAGTGTGTGCAAAGCCTGGAAGGCAAGAGAGCTTGACAGCTGTGAGGAGTGAAACAAGTTCAGAGTGGCTGAAGGACCCAAGAGGCAGGTGAGCCTGAAGAGGTAAAGAGATGGTGGAAGGTTATGTAAACCATTTTTTACAAAGAATTCTGGATTTGATCCCAAGAACAATGATATACTGGATGACTGTCAGCTGGAAACATGGCTAGATCTATACTTTGAAATATTCTCTTTAAATTAACCAGTCTAAGAACTAAACTTTAGGGAGGGGTGAATGGGATCGGGGAAGGACAATGGTAGAGATAGGGAGAGCCTCTGAGACTAGCCAGGCAAGGAATAAAAGTATCATCATATAACAGCTGGGATGGCAGGAGGTATGAAAATCTGAAGTATACCCAGGAGGCAGAATTGAAAGTATTTGATAATACATTGGGTGTGGAGAGGCAAGGTTTCTAGATGGGTCAGAACACTTTTTAATGAGATGCAGAATACTGCCAGAAGAGCAGGTTTAGGGGTGGCAAGAGAAATTAATTTTTAGATATTCTGAGTTTGAAATGTTGCAACACACCCAAGTGAGTATTTCCAGTAGATAGCAGATTCAAGTTGGAAGTTAAGGCAGAGGACTGGCTAAAGATACAGATTTGGAAATCAGTCGGATGGACGGTAGCTGAAACCATGGACAGAAAAGTTTTAAAAAGTGTGAGAAAGCTACTTGCCACACTTGGCATTAGTACCTACTCTTCAAAGCTCAGGCCCAACACCTTTACTCATCCAACAAATGTTTACTGAGCACCTAGTATGTCACAAGCCCTGTGGCACCACTTCTTCAAAACTTTCTCAGAACCTTTATTCAGAATTTGTTTTTGATACTATACTACTCTGCTTCTATCTTTATGATAGCATTTACCATAGTCAACTTTATATTGTAAGTAATGGTTTGTTTTCCCCTTTGTCTCGGAAACACAGTGACTAAATCAAGTTTGTCTTCCACAATAACTAGCACTGCACCTTACACACAGTAAGTCTTCCACTAGCTGTTTACAATAAAATGTTGATTAACAACTGATTATTAGTGTAGAAATATTAAGGGTGAGATCATTACAGACTTTTTAAATAGGAAGTACTTGAGCTGGGCATGAAAGCGACAGGTTTTGGGAAAGATGAGGGGGAGAGAAAAGCGGGACCCAATTCTAGTTGAGTTTCCTTCTGTCATCTAAGAGTTTTCTAACCTATAAAATGTTGGGTGATTTCTAAAGTCCTTTCAATTTGAAGAAAAATTATGAGTTGATTCTGACAAGGGTAAATTATTTAAACCTTCAACTACTTCCTTATACCAAACATTAGATGTCTTTGAATGAAACAGTAATTCCCCTTTCCTCAACTATTCACTGTGGAGTACAACACCATAAGGAAAATAATCCAAGAAATTGTATAAAATCCAGTCAAGACTCACCTGCAAGGGTGGGCAACGAACTGCCCCTCAACTTTATTTACAGTAGACAACAAATGTAGTCCAGTCATTCTAACAAAACAACATAGTGCCTGGTAAGGAAGGGAAAGGATTTTATAAAACCTGTACTTTAAAAATTCTATTTCAACTTCCAACTGCTTCTAGAGAGTTTACTATTGCTATGTCCTGGACTTAAAAAATCAGGCCTTAGGGACTCCTGGGAAGATGGCGGCATTAGCAGGGCAGCAGAAATCTCCTCCCAAAACCATAAATATTTATGAAAATACAACAAATACAACTATTCCTAAAAGAGAGACCACAAACACAGGACAGCAGCCAGGCTATAGCAACACCTGTGAGAACTCAGAGCTTCACGAAGTGGGTAAGATACAAAGCCGCGACCCGGCGGGACCCGAGCACTCCCCCACCCCAGCGCACCGACAGGAGGAAAAGATTCAGAGCGGGGAGGGAGTGGAAGCACAGGCCTGCTAAATAACCAGCCCTGGTGAGCTGCGCAAGGAGCACTGACACACATCACGTGGTGTATCGGAGATTAGAGAAATAGAAGTGCAGGATCTGAGACGGAGAACGCAAGCGGGTCCTCTCAGCCGGCTCCCTGGTACAAAAGAAAAGCGGGTGCTTTTTAAAAAGTTTTAAAGAGACAAGGGCCCAACAGCAGAACAAAATCGTCCCAGCACACTCAGCTCAGCAGGCTGGGAGTCTTGGGGAATTTCAGATCCCTTAGCTGGCGGCCGGGCAAAGCAGCCGCGCTGAGGCTTCCCAAAGAGATCAGCAGCCTGCCATTCATTCCTTCCTCAGCCGGTGCTGCAGACGGATACACCACAGCTGCGGAACAGTGGAGGGGCGGCCCTGCCCGCAGCAACCTCAGAGAATCTACTACTGGCGGGCGCGCAGCTAAGCGGGAAGAGCCCCAGAACCAGGTCCAGAAGGCACCAAGGGGACCAGAACGCACCTAGTGTAACTGCAAACCCCCACAGTGCTATACGCTAGGTTGAGGGCGACCCTGCACACAGGCAGTTCAGGGGATTATCCCAGAGACTGCCTCCCAGTATGCAGGAAAACAGCTCAGGCCTGGGAGAAGGGCAAGGAGAACAACAAGCAGGAAGGGACTTTGTTCTCCCAGCTGACACACGGGGCGCCTACCAGCAACCACTTTTATTGCCATCAAAAGACAGAGGACTATGGTCCAGACTAAGATCAGCGAGACAACCCTTGAGAGGGGGCTTGATGGGATGGACATGCATGATCTGCCTGAAAAAAAATTCAGTATAAAAGTCATAACCATGCTGATGGATCTACAGAGAAATATGCAAGAGCTAAGGGAGGAAGTGAGGGAAGTGAGGAAAGACAATGCCGAGATGAGACAAGCGATTGAAAGGTTTAGCAGCAGACTGGACGAGATGCAAGAGACTGTTAATGGAATAGAAATCAGAGAACAGGAATACAGAGAAGCTGAGGCAGAGAGAGATAAAAGGATCTCCAGGAATGAAAGAATATTAAGGGAACTGTGTGACCAATCCAAACGGAACAATATTCGCATTATAGGAGTACCAGAGGAAGAAGAGAGGAAAAGGGATAGAAAGTGTCTTTGAAGAAATAATTGCTGAAAACTTTCCCACGCTGGGGAAGGAAATAGTCTCTCAGACCATGGAAACCCACAGATCTCCCAACACAAGGGACCCAAGGAAGACAACACAAAGACACATAATAATTAAGATGGCAAAGATCAAAGACAAGGACAGAGTATTAAAGGCAGCTAGAGAGAGAAAAAAGATCACCTACAAAGGAAAACCCATCAGACTATCATCAGACTTCTCAACAGAAACCTTACAGGACAGAAGAGAATGGCATGATATATTTAACGTCATGAAACAGAAGGGCCTTGAACCAAGAATACTGTATCCAGCACAATTATCATTTAAATTTGAGAGAAGGATTAAACAATTCCCAGACAAGCGAAAGCTGAGGGAGTTTGCCTCCCATAAACCACCTCTACAGGATATCTTAAAGGGACTGCTCTAGAGGGAAGCACTCCTAAGGCTAAAAAGATGTCACCAGAGAAAACAAAACCATAGCAAAGAAAGCAGACCATCCAAATACTAACTAAAGGCAAAGAATAAAATACCCAGTATATAAAGAATGGAGTGGAAAGAATAAGAAAGGAGAGAAATAAAGAATCATCAGACTGTGTTTACAATAACTTAACAAGAAAGTTAAGTTAGACTGCTAGATAGTAAAGAGGGTACCCTTGAAACTTTGGTAGCCACAAATCTAAACCAACCAATGGCAATAAATACATATCTATCGATAATCACCCTAAATGTAAATGGACTGAATGCACCAATCAAAAGACACAGAGTAAAAGAATGGATAAAAAAGCAAGACCCGTCTATATGCTGCTTACAAGAGACTCACCTCAAGCCCAAAGACATAGACAGACTATAGGTGAAGGGATGGAAAAAGGTATTTCATGCGAACAACAAGAAGAAAAAAGCAGGTGTTGCAGTACTTGTATCAGACAAAATAGACTTCTAAACAAAGAAAGTAGCAAGAGATAAAGAAGGACGTTACATAATGATAAAGGGGTCAGTCCAACAAGAAGATATAACCATTATAAATATATATGCACCCAACACAGGAGCGCCAGCATATGTGAAACAAATACTAACAGAATTAAAGGAGGAAATAGAAAGCAATGCATTCATTTTAGGAGTCTTCAACACACCACTCACTCCAAAGGACAGATCAACCAGACAGAAAATAAGTAAGGACACAGAGGCACTGAACAACACACTAGAACAGATAGACCTAACAGACGTCTACAGAACTCTGCACCCAAAAGCAGCAGGATACACATTCTTCTCAAGTGCACATTGAACATTTTCCAGAATAGACAACATAGTAGGCCACAAAAAAAACCTCAGTAAATTCAAAAATATTGAAATTCTACCAACCAACTTCTCAGATCACAAAGGTGTAAAACTAGAAATAAATTGTACAAAGAAACCAAAAAGGCTCACAAATACATGGAGGCTTAATAACATGCTCCTAAATAATCAATGGATAAATGACCAAATAAAAACAGAGATCAAACAATATATGGTGACTAATGACAACAATAACACAAAGCTGCAACTTCTGTAGGACGCAGCAAAGGGAGTTCTAAGAGGAAAGTATATTGCAATCCAGGCCTATTTAAAGAAGGAAGAACATTCCCAAATGAATAGTCTAAAGACACAATTACTGAAATTGGAAAAAGAAGAACAAATGAGGCCCAAAGTCACCAGAAGGAGAGACATAATAAAGATCAGAGAAGAAATAAATAAAATTGAGAAGAATAAAACAATAGAAAAAAATCAATGTAACAAGAGCTGGTTCTAAACCCCGAGCCTGACTTTAAGAGAGAAAGAGAGTCTACACACATAAACAGAATCAGAAATCAGAAAGGAAAAATCACAACGGACCCCACAGAAATACAAAGAATTATAAGAGAATACTATGAGAATCTATATGATAACAAGCTGGAAATCCTAGAAGAAATAGACTTCTTAGAAAAATACAACCTTCCAAGACTGACCAAGCAAGAAACAGAAAACCTAAACAGACTAATCACCAGCAATGAAATTGAATCGGTAATCAAAAAACTACACAAGAACAAAACCCCCGGACCAGATAGATTCACCTCTGAATTCTACCAGACATATAGAGAAGAAATAACACCCATTCTCCTTAAAGTTTTCCAAAAAGTAGAAGAGGAGGGAATACTTCCAAACTCATTCTATGAAGCCAGCATCACTATAATACCAAAACCGGGCAAAGACCTCACCAAAAAAGAAAATTACAGGCCAATATCCCTGATGAACGTAGATGCAAAAATACTCAACAAAATATTAGCAAACAGAATTCAAAAATACATCAAGAGGATCATACACCATGATCAAGTGGGATTCATTTCAGGGATGCAAGGATGGTACAACATTCGAAAATCCATCAACATCATCCACCACATCAACAAAAAGAAGAACAAAAACCACATGATCATCTCCATAGATGCTGAAAAAGCATTTGACAAAATTCAACATCCATTCATGATAAAAACTCTCAATAAAATGGGTATAGAGGGCAAGTACCTCAATATCATAAGGCCATATATGACAAACCACAGCTAACACCATACTTAACAGTGAGAAGCTGAAAGCTTTTCATCTAAGATCAAGAACAAGACAGGGATGCCCACTCTCTCCTCTGTTATTTAACATAGTACTGGAGGTCCTAGCCACAGCAATCAGACAACACAAAGAAATACAAGGTATCCAGACTGGTAAAGAAGAAGTCAAATTGTCACTACTTGCAGATGACATGATATTGTACATAAAAAACCCTAAAGACTCCACTCCAAAACTACTAGATCTAATATCTGAATTCAGCAAAGTTGCAGGATACAAAATTGATACACAGAAATCTGTTGCTTTCCTATACACTAAAGATGAAGTAACAGAAAGAGAAATCATAAAAACAATTCCATTCACAACTGCATCAAAAAGAATAAAATACCTAGGAATAAACCTAACAAAGGAAGTGAAAGACCTGTACCCTGAAAACTACAAGACACTCCTAAGAGAAATTACAGAGGACACTAACAAATGGAAATTCATCCCATGCTCTTGGCTAGGAAGAATAAATGTTGTCAAAATGGCTATACTACCTAAAGCAATCTACAGATTCAATGCAATCCCTATCAAAATACCAACAGCATTCTTCAATGAACTGGAACAAATAACTCTAAAATTCATATGGAACCACAAAAGACCCCGAATAGCCAAAGCAATACTGAGAAGGTAGAATAAAACAGGGGGAATTACGCTCCCAAACTTCAAGCTCTACTACAAAGCTTCAGTAATCAAGACAATTTGGTATTGGCACAAGAACAGACCCACAGACCAGTGGAACAGAATAGAAAATCCAAACATTAACCCAAACATATTTGGTCAATTAATATATGATAAATGAGCCTTGGATATACAATAGGGAGATGACAGCCTCTTCAGCAGCTGGTGTTGGAAAAACTGGACAGCTACATGTTAAAGAATGAAACTGGACTACTGTCTAGCCCCATACACAAAGGTAAACTCAAGGTGGACCAAAGACCTGAATGTAAGTCATGAAACCAGAAAACTCTTAGAACAAAACTTAGGTAAAAATCTCTTTGACATAAACATGAGCGACTTCTTCATGAACATATCTCCCTGGGCAAGGGATACAAAAGCAAAAATGAACAAGTGGGACTATATTAAGCTGAAAAGCTTCTGTACAGCAAAGGACACCATCAGTAGAACAAAAAGACATCCTACAGTATGGGAGAATATATTCATAAATGATATATCCGATAAGGGGTTGACATCAAAAATATATAATGAACTCACCCACTTTGACAAACAAAAAGCAAATAATCCAATTAAGATATGGGCAGAGGACATGAATAGACACTTCTTCAAAGAAGAAATTCAGATGGCCAACAGGCACATGAAAAGATGCTCCACATCACTAATCATCAGAGAAATGCAGATTAAAACCACAATGAGATATCACCTCACACCAGTGAGGATGGCCAACATCCAAAACACAAACAACAACAAATGTTGGCGAGGATGTGGAGAAAAGGGAACCCTCCTACACTGCTGGTGGGAATGCAAATTAGTTCAACCATTGTGGAAAGCAGTATGGAGGTTCCTCAAAAAACTCAAAATAGAAATACCATTTGACCCAGGAATCCCACTCCTAGGAATTTACCCTAAGAATGCAGCAGCCCAGTTTGAAAAAGACAGATGCACCCTATGTTTATTGCAGCACTATTTACAACAGCCAAGAAATGGAAGCAACCTAAGTGTCCATCAGTAGATGAATGGATAAAGAAGATGTGGTACATATACACAAGGGAATATTATTCAGCCACAAGAAGAAAAGAAATCCTACCATTTGCAACAACATGGATGGAGCTAGAAGGTATTATGTATGCTCAGTGAAATAAGCCAAGCGGAAAAATACAAGTATCAAATGATTTCACTCATATGTGGAGCATAAGAGTAAAGAAAAAAAAAACTGAAAGAAAAAAACAGCAGCAGACTCACAGAACCCAAGAACGGACTAATAGTTACCAAAGGGAAAGGGACTGGAGAGGATGGATGGGAAGGTAGGGACAAGGGGGCAAAAGGGGCATTACGATTAGCAGACGTAATGTTGGGGGGGGGCGTGGAGAGGGCAGTACAACTCAGAGAAGACAAGTAGTGACTCTATAGCATCTCACTACGCTGAAGGACAGTGAGTGTAATGGGGTTGGTGGGGGGGACCTGATGAAGTGGGTAGTTTAATAATCATAATGCTGCACATGTAATTGTAGATTAATGATACCAAGATAAATTTAAAAAATAAAAAATAAAAAAAGAAAGGATTCCCTGAAGTATACTTTGGCCAAGATACTGGGAATCTTTCAAAAAAAACAAACCAGGCCTTAGGAAATTAAACATTTCTTAAAAAAATAAAAGACGAGGACGCAGTAACCAATAACTTTAAAAGGGTTACTGCTTTACTACTGTATTAATCTGGCCTACCGGCCTTATTTACTATTCATTATCCCTTTAAGCGTTAAAAAAAAAAGTTACCGAAAATACTGTGAGAGAAACAGAATTATTGAATAAGAGTGCAGTTATTTTACTGTTCCCCTAAAGTGGACTGCTGCCTCATATACCGGTTAATCTCACGAAGGCCGAATTTTCAAAGGCTTTAGAAGGTTGGGGTTGCTATCCACTACCAGCTACGCTGTTGATTCGGAGTTGCAGAAATGGGCAGGAAAAATAACCAGAAGGTGCACTTTTTTCCCCCTCTTTCGGGTCTTCAGGGAGATATCCAGAAACCGGGATGGTATTCGGCACCCCCAAGATGGACTGCAGCTTTGGGAACGGCCGGTCGCGCGAGGACCGAGGGCGGCCCGCCTCTCCTCTCAGGGGAAGGGCTCGTGGCCGCCCTGGCAGGGCCTGCTCGTTCCACGCACCTCATAGCGGGTCCCGCGCTTGTCCTTCAGGGTGCAGATGAGCAGGCAGGCGGAGTGCCCGCCACCCCGCTCGCCCCCAGCCCGAGGCCGCGGCTGACTCCTGGGCGTCTGCTGACAGAGGCTCAACACTGCCCGAACGGCCTTGCCTCGGTTCCTCAACCCCAAGGCGGGCAAGTGCCGACTGACCACCTCCACCTCGCAGTGCAGCTTCATCGCGCCCGCCTCAGCAACCGTGCCCGCACCTCGGCTTTGAAACTCCCCGCTTCCAGCCGCGCCGCGTAGCGCCGGGGTCCTCGAGTACGCGGCTGTCCCCGGATCTGCCTGCCTGCTCCTTGTGGCTTTCTCAAGCCCGTGGCTCTGTGGATCTTGCGAGAGCATCCCCTCTACCTTGCAGGGCCCAGCTCTCACTGGCGGCCGGTCGGCAATCACAGACACCGACCGCGCGAGGACCCTACTCGCGGCTCCAGAAACAGGCGATCGGCGAGGGCGCAACGTCTATTCCTGGGAGCGCGTGCGGTCGGCGGCGACAGGTGTTATTTGGGAAGGAGTCCTAGTTTCCTCCGTGGATGTTAAGAGTTTACAGCACGTTTTGGGCCCCTGAATTTCTTGAGGGAAGGCATGTGTCCCTGTTAAAGAATTTCTTTACTTACGCAGCTTCTCCGCTTGGACCATTATGAACTGCTAGCGCCATCCAGAGCGCGGCATTTCCCGTCGCGAATGGGCTGGCGTTTTGTTTTGTTTTGGTGGCTCTCGTCACTCCCGAGGCACCTCTTGTCACATCGGAACGGAACTTGGTGTGACAGTATTTGACTTGGCAATTTCTGTTGAGTAAACTCCCACTTTGCAACCGCTGGTTCGTTGGGGCGAGTGATTGGCTTAACTGTACCTGAGACTTGAAAGACCTTCCAGACCCGTGTGCTCTTGGGCTCTTACTCTTTTTATAAAGGGCCAGGTCCTGGTGTCCGCGGGAGGCACATTTTCAGCAGGCTGTCACTCTCACGTCGTGGTCTTGCCTCCCTAAATTTTACACTCTAGGCGCTTCCCGGCCTAACCTCGATCCCGGCCTTGTATTAAATAATTCCATTTCGTCTGAGCTGTATTTAACAAACGTGAAATCGCGTACAGAAATACCTATTTTTAATTCAACTGTGACAATACAACCACTTCTCTTTGTCTCTGTTTATAACATGTTGAACCTAAAGTGTTAAAACCTTTTGATTCCTTATTCTGATAAACGTAATTGGTTCATGAAAAATACTGCTTAAGATAATAAAAAATTACTTATAAAATTTAGTATTCTTGCATGTAGAGCTTGAAAACACTACTCGGCATTAGCAACAATTAGTCTTATGGCTTGAAAGAAACAAAATTAAAGTGACACCCTATAATTTTCAGACTTTCAGACTTTATGGGAATACCCATTTTTGTTCTTCGGATAATAATATAGAAATGCCAATCTAAAGCATTACAAGTTCTTTAAATATACAATGAACCTCTAGGAACAGTTGGGAATTGGGAAAATCTTAAATATTGTATAAGCCATTGTAATCTTAGAGTAGAAATGTATTTAAAAAATCAAGAATACAAAAAAAAAAAGCCTCAACCCTTTATTTGGTGTTACTTGGGTTGTTGAAGCAGGGATTCAGTAATTAAATGTTAAGTAATCTAAGTATATGAAAGTTGCTTAGCAGTTCCAAGATGATTTTAGAGTAGAACAATGGTGTGTACTGCCAAACACTGCCTTTATTTGCCAGATTCTCAGAAAAGACATGTGATTCCCAAAATATTTAAATAAAATAAAATAATATTAGACTCTAAATAAAATAAAAATATATTAGATTTTGAGATCTCATCTCCCTTACCCCTAAATTCCCCTTAGTCTATCCATTTTTAATGGCTGAACTACTCGGATCTGATGTTATTTGGTCTTAGTGGACTGCTTATGAGGCAAACGATTCTTGGGACACCTATCCGCAACTTTTCTCTTTACCACCATACAAATAAAATGTGCCTGTTGACTCCTCCTACTGTCCATTACCTCAAGCTACTTTGCACTGCAGACCGTCTGAAGAACATGGAAATACACAATACATTTTAAACTGGGCTACAGGTTTTTGATAAAAGGATCCAAAGAAAAACAAATTTGTTTTCCTTCTGAAAATTAGTTCCTTTTCTTCCTGGCCTACATGATACATTCATTTCCTCTGTGCTTTGTTCATCCTAATTTTATAAATCTTTCAAAACCCAGTTAACGCTGAACTTTCTTTAGCATCTTCCTTTTTAGAGTTTGAAAATACAGTTGCACTGAAAATTACCTTTTTTTTTGTCCCCTGAGTTTCTGGTGCATACTAGGTATTCAACAGATAATTGAATCTCTCTTTTCCCTTCAAATGTGTGAATAGTAAACTTTATTCAAGTAGGTTTGTGGCTCACTTGAGTTCAAGCTAGTAAAAGCATAATCACATATTATTAAAGAGTAAGGACAAACGTATGGACAGCGTAGACTTGCCTGCCCCTGGCACATTGGGACCAGATCTTGGAGTTATTTTTTTTTAATGTTAAGCTTAATCTAAACTGAATAAAGCTAGTTAACAAATACATACCTAAGCACTAGACCTCTGTAGTGCTGCTTTGCCTCTGCTGACACTCTTTGATCATGTTTTACAGGTTGCGTTTCTGCTATGATTTCCTAATTAATGTGTACTTTTCCATTCTTAGTACTGCCATGTCAGCTAGGAGTTGTATTACTTTCCTCAAGAACTATTCCTAAACTTACTAGGTCTTCTTACTTCGATACATTTATTCATTTATTTAATATTTACGGTGTTCTTGCTGTATGTCAAAATGTTTAAAAGGCAAAGATGAGTTTACAGTTTTTAGGAGAGACAAGTGGAACAATTATACAACAGTGCCATAAATGTTAGAGTATAGAGTAGCCAGATGATGAAAACAATTTGTTTGCTAAACCAAGGCCTTTGAACTTTAGCCTGACAGTTCTGGAAGCCAATTAAAAGTTTTCATGCAAGGGATAAAATGACCTATATAGGAAAGGTTACTGTGTTCAGCAAAGAGATTAATTTGGAAGTGGAACAAGCCTTGAGTTGGGGACCAGTTCAGAGGCTGATGCTATACGCCACCATCTACATTGCCGCTAAATTAAATTTCTTAGGGGGCTCCTATCACAGAATCCTAAACTTTTGGAGCTGAAGTGTAGTTTACAGATATCCTAATTCAATTCTCTCATTTTATGCACAGGAAATAGAGGCTGAAAAGAATAAAGGAATTTGCCCATGACCTCATAGTCAGTGTTAGAACAAATAGTGCTAGAACTCAAGCCTCATATACTGCACTTAATTCTTCCTAGAAACCTCATGGATTTCCATTCTTTGCAATTTAATTAAATACAGTTGCCCAAAGGCTTGTCTCTTGTTCTCTTCAAACTCCAGGTCCTATTACTTAGCTGGATAAATCTCCCCAGGGGCAGCCTCTGTGCTTTTCAGTCCTGCTTAGCACCTGTTCTTAGGGATTCCTTGGAGCTCACCTCTGCATTTTAAAATATAAGATATTTCTTCTAGCACTTTTGGGTGTTCACAGCAAGAAGAATCTTAGTTATCTCTTCCAAAATATCACTATATGGTTTACTTATTTAATGCATGTGTCACCTTTAGACTATTAGCTTCCTAGGAACAGGTTCTGAGTCACTACTGTTACACGCAAGGCCCAGGTTAGTGGTCACTTATAGTAACTACTCATTGCATATTTTTGGAAAAAAAGAATGAGTAAATGAATATTCACTATTCATTTACTCATTTAACAAATATTTATGAGGGCCTGCATTGTGCTGGAATAGAGCAAGCTTACAGACTAGTGTGCATTCAATTAATACTGCTTGTGTTGAAGTCAGTAGTAAGCCGCTTGGGAAGGAGGGAAGCTGGATTTCTGCCTGGCTCCTGGAAGACAGTGAAATAAATATTAGGTGGTTCAAGATCTGAAATAAAAACAAAAAGGTAAAAGTATTACAGGAAAACAGAAGTTTTTCAGAATTTGGCACAAAACCTTTAGGAATTAAGGTAACAAGTTGATCGATTTTAATAAATAAAATTAAAATGTTTTGCATGGAAGAATATACCAGAAACAAAGAAATAAGAATCTAGTGGTGTTGTGAATGAAATAACTTTTTAACTAGTATAAAGGTCAAAGGGCTTATTTCTTTGCACATAGACAAACATGCTCTCTCTCATCAAAATTTAAAGTGAAACAACACTTACCATATTTGGGCTAGCATAAGGATGAATATAAAGTTTGTTAATTTACACTGTTGAGGGTTGTGGGAAAACAGATATAGGCATACCTTGGAGATATTGCAGGTTTGGTTCCAGACGATCAGAATAAGGGAATATTGCAATAAAGTGAGTCAAATGAATATTTTGGCCTCCCTGTGCATATAAAAGTTATGTTTCCACTATACTATAGTCTGTCAAGTATGCAATAGCATTATGTCTAAAAAAATAATGTATGTACATACCTTCATGTAAAAATACTTTATTGCTAAAAACTGCAAACTGTCATCTGAACTGTGAGCAAGTTGTAATCTTTTTGCTGGTGGAGGGTCTTGCCTCAGTGTTGACGGCTACTGACTGATTGGGGTGGTGGTTGCTGAAGGTTGGGGTAGCTGTGGCAACTTCTTAAAATAAGGCATCAGTGAAATTTGCTAAATCGATTGACTTTTCCTTTCATGAATGATTTCTCTGTAGCATGTGATGCTGTTTGATATCATTTTACCCACAGTACCACTTCTTTTAAAATTGGAGTCAATCCACTCAAACCCTGCTGCTGCTTTATTAATTAAGTTTATGTAATATTCTAAATCCTTTCTCATTTCAACAATCTTCACAGGATCTTCACTAGTGGTAGATTCCATCTCAACCAGTTTCTTTGCTGGTCCATGAGAAGCGAATAAGCAACTCCTCATTTGTGAGGGTTTTATTATAAGACTGCTGCAATTCAGTCAAATCTCCAGGCTCCACTTCTAATTGTAGTTCTTTTGCTATTTCCACCACATCTTCAGTTACTTCCTCCACTAGCACTAGGATATCAGAATGCTCAAATAGCCTCTTAAAGAAAATACAACCCCTCAAAGTCATCCATGAGGGCTGGAATCAAGTTCTTCCAAATTCTTGTTAATCTTCATAGCTGAACCTCTTCCCATGAATCACGAATGTTCAAAATGGTGTCTAGAATGATTAATACTATCCAGAAGGTTTTCAATTTACTTTTAGAGGAATCACTATCTATGGCAGCTCTAGCCTTACAAAATGTTTTTCTTCAATAATAAGATTTGGAAGTCTAAATGACTCCTTGATCCATGGGCTGCAGAATGGATGTTGGGTTAGCACTCAAGAAAACACATTAATTTCATTGTTCATCTCTATCAAAGTTCTTGCATGATCAAGTGTACTGTCAATGAGCAGTGATATTTTGAAAGGAATTCTTTTTCTTAGCAGTAGTTCTCAACTATTAAACAGCTTAAACTATTCAGTAAATAATGTTGAAAACAGATGTGCTGTCATCCAGGTTTTGTTGTTCCATTGATAGAACACAAGCAGAGTAGATTCTGTATCATTTTTAAGGGACATAGGATTCTCAGAATGGTACATGAACCTTGGCTTCAACTTAAAGTCACAGGCTGCATTAGCCCTTAACAAGAGGGTCAACCTGTCCTTGAAGTTTTGACTTCTCTAGCTATAAAAATCCTAGATGACATCTTCTTCCAATAGGAGGCTATTTTGCCTGCATTTAAAACCTGTTGTTTAGTGTAGCCATGTTCATTAATGATCTTAGCTAGATCTGGATAACTTGCTGCACCTTCTCCATCACCACTGTGGCTTCACTTGCACTGTTATGTTATGGAGAAGGCTTTTTAAACCTCATGGACCAACCTCTGCTGGGTTCCATCTTTCTTTCTGCAGCTTCCTCACCTCTCTCTGCCTTCATAGAATTGAAGGCTTTGCTCTGGATTAGGGAACATTGTGGCTGGTTTGATGTTCTATTCAGACCATTAAAATTTTCTCCAAATCAGCAAAAAAGCTATTTCATTTACTTATTGTTTGTTTACTAGAATAGCAGTTTCAATTTCCTTCAAGAACTTTTCCTTTGCATTCACAACTTGGCTAACTGGTGCAACAGGCCTAGCTTTTGATCTATCTCAGCTTTTGACATGCCTTCTTCACTAAGTTTAATCATTTCTAGTTTTTTATTTAAAGTGAGAAACATGAGGCTCTTCCTTTCACCTGAATACTTACAGGCCACCGTAGGGCTATTAACTGGCCTATTTTAAATATTGTTGCACCTCAGAGAATAGGGAGGCCTGAGGAAAGGAAGAAAGATGGGAAGTAATGGCCAGTCAGTGCAGCAGTCAGAACCCCTACAACATTTATTGATTTAGTTCACCATCTTATGTGGGCTTGGTTCATGGTGCCCCAAAACAATTACAATAGTAATATCAAAGGTCATTAATCACAGGTTAACATAACAAATATAATAAAGCTGAAAAAGTTCGAAATACTGTGAGAATTCCAAAATATGATACACAGCCATGAAGTGAGCAAATGCTGTTGGAAAAATGGCATTGATAGATGTGCTTGACACAGGGTTGCCACAAACCTCCAATTTGTGAAAAAAGCAGTATTTGTGAAACACAATAAAGCAAAGTGCAAATAAAACAAGATATATTTGTTCTTTCTATGGGTATGAGTTAAAATCATTACAATTTCTATAGAGAGAAAATTGGCAATATGTATTAAAGATTTAAAAACTCATTATTCTATGGCCTTGCAGTCCTATTTCCAGAATTTTATTTTATTATATTGATATATATAGATATAAGTAGGCAGAAAAATATTCACCCAAGGGTATTTCAATTCACGTTCATTTCCTGTATTTGCTATATATTTCTCTGCAACTTCTATGTTCTTCTAAGATGCTTTATGATCTATTTATTTGTGAAAACATTAGGTATGGTATGCTTCTATTTGTGTAATGAAAAGAGATTTAATAAGTATATGCATAAATATTAATACAAGCATATGTATATGGACACATATATGCATATATGTGTCCATATGTCCACATAGGTACACACATGCATATACCTGTGTGTGAATGTATAGATGGAATGTTTCTTAAGGATCCCCTCCAAAACTGGTAACATACTGGTCTAGACAGGGAGACTAAAGAAATAGAGGTCTGGATTGGAGAAATACTTGCTTTAAAAAAATATAGTTTATGTATATATGTTTTATTTTAGAATATATAGTTAATTAAAAATCAGTATTTGCTGAAATGGATATATATATATATATCACTAAACATAAGACTTTTGAAAAGTGCGGGCTTAATTAAATCATTAAGGACTTAATTTTGACCAGCTGGAAAGAACTGGCTAATGAAGCTGAAGAGTACATATTATAATAGTCAAACATATAAAAAATGTATTTTAGAATTTTCTGTGGTAAAATAGGTTTTTAGAAGTTTAGAGAAAAAGTATGGTTCTATTCCTAAAGGTTATGGAATTGACGATAACTCTGGAGAATGTAGGTCTTTAAATGATAAAATTCTGGATGTATAATCACAAATGATTGTGAGAATAACTTGAAGGAAGTAGGAGTTATCTTGAGCAATAGTATCTTAACATGCAGATCATTGCAATGTGCTTATATGAAAAAATAATGTTTGTACTGTTAGAATGTTTTAGTCTTATAAGCATTCTATTTTTTCAGAAAATATCAATAGGGATTATCTGGGCAAGGAGATTGTGGCGCATTTTTTTCTTTTTCTCTGTATTCCATTGTATTTTTTTAAGAAAGAAAGCAAGCAAACCTAAGTATTTTATTAGGGGAAAATATGTCTAAAAGAAGTATTTAAAAGCCAAATACGAAAGACTGCCAGTAACCTGTAAGAAGAGTTCAGGATTAAGCTAAAAACTCTTTATAGACTCTGGGATAAAATAGACTTTTAAAACTGCATTCTCAGGTTATTGAAAAGCACATAGATAATTCCACTGTTTGTGATAGGTGGTGCCATATTAAGATGAGAAGATGTATAGTTTCTCAACTGTAATTTTGTAATCCCTCCATCAAGAATAGCTTTCAAGATCAAAATAAACATTAAGAAGTACTTGATTATTAAGATAGTTTAACAGATTGTTGTAATGCAACACATTGCTTATTGTTTGTCCTTTTCCTTTTCCCTTTTAGACCAGTTAACTTCTTTTGGCCCAAAGGATTATATATCAGAGAGCTGAAAATATTTATGGAATTGATCTCAGAACCACTGTAATCTTTTAAAAATTATGGAGACAAGCTATGAAAGACTTGAGAAGATTATAGGTGGGTAAATGCTGGATTACTTTTTGAGAGGCGCATGGATTTTAGAAACTACACATCAGTGAGTTACATAAATTCCAGGAGATCTGTAGAAGCTTGACATTGGAACCTCCACAGTCAGGCTTTAAAATAAAACACCCTTTTAATCTTATCTATCACTAGGCTTTTTGTGCAACCCCCACTGTAGTTACACAAGGTTATTTACCTTCTTCCAGCCTTTCACTTGCATTCTTTGCCTCAGACTCTTCATTTGGCATTCCCCTTCCATCAAGTGTTGCCTGTAGAACCCCCACTCTGCAAGGTTTATCTCAAAGGCCCCTTACATGTTCTTCAAAGTGGAATTAATTTCTTTCTTCTTTGCTCTTGCACTCCATGAGCACGTCTATTATTGAACACAGAATGTTCTGCTTACTTAGCTGTATACATGTCATTGAATCACAGAAGCTGAAATTTTAAGGATGGGCTCTTTGAGGTAATTCTGTTTTCCTCACTACCTCTGCTAGTTGTAAAGGAGAGAATCAAGTCATATCTGGTATTTTAATCTTTGATTTGTCTCCTTCCTTCATAAATAACAAAGTACCTAATTTAGTGATTGGGAAGGGCACCGTACCAGAATTCTGAAATAACATACCTTCCAGAAGTGTTGTATTTCCATTCTAAAGTTAGAATTCATGTGTAAAAGTTTCCTGGATTATTGCACCCTGTGGTACCTTCTATAGACCTAGTTAAAAGTTTGATTTCAGAGCCATGAATAATTTTAGGCTTTTCTAGAGATAATATAAATGACCATGTGGAATTTAGACGTCTTTTGGTAGATTATCAGATGACATTTGGTTTTCACTAGTTGTTTCATCACTAAATTTGGTCAAAGCAACATACATTGCCCATTTACTTGTTTCTCATTTTAATCTCAACTAACTACATTTGAGTAACAAACACACTAAACCTCGTATCTTTTTCTGGAACGGTGTAGGTGTATTTCTAGTAGTGTGTCAACGGAAACAAAAAAATTTGAATTGTGTTTGACAAAATAGAAACTCCTACTGTTGACTTTTAATTATTGCAGCTACTTTAAGTTGTTTTGTAAATTTATTCCAGTAGGTGTCAGTGCTGAGTTGAGGAAAATTCATTTTCTAGGAGTAAAATTTTAATTGAAGGAACGTAGAGGGTTTGGATGATGAAGACACAGAAGGAGACTGAGTTTATTTGCTCTTTTGAAATTTCAAAATTAATACAGAAGGGTTCAAAAGAGACGGGGTCTCGCTATGTTGCCCAGGCTGGAGTGCAGTGGCTATTCACAGGCGCGATCCCACTACTGATCAGCACGGGAGTTTTGACCTGCTCCGTTTCCGACCTGGGCCGGTTCACCCCTCCTTAGGCAACCTGGTGGCCCCCCGCTCCCGGGAGGTCACCATATTGATGCCGAACTTAGTGCGGACACCCGATCGGCATAGCGCACTACAGCCCAGAACTCCTGGGCTCAAGCGATCCTCCTGCCTCAGCCTCCCGAGTAGCTGGGACTACAGGCGCGCACCACCGCGCCCGGCGACGGGGGCTGGCGCAAAATAATACTAGAGTCTGTGCAGTGTTGACGTCACCACCTGTGCCGGCCTAGTCCATTTCCAAGAACGCGCTATTCACGTCCAGTATCAGTGTAGCCACACTGCGCGTGCGTCCCTTACGCGATGCATTCTGGGCAAACTGTTCCGTCCCCCTCTTCCGCGCTCCAATTTGAAGGGCGCATGCGTGCGGTAGAACTTTCCTTTTCCTGCGTTGCGCCCGAGAAAGCAGCATGGGTCACCAGCAGCTCTACTGGAGCCATCCGAGAAAATTCGGCCAGGGTTCTCGTTCGTGGTGAGAAACAGAATATGGTTTTAGGGAAGAGTTTTTATGGGGCGCGATGCTGCCTGAAATCTAAAATAGAGGCGCCCCAGGCCGCCTTTGGGGTGGACCGAGTCTAGCTGTGCCTGCCGCCATTACAGGCCTCTGATGCGTGCCCGCAATGCACCCGGCGGTGCGGGTGGTGGCCCTCAGTGCACGGGATTTTTGAATTTCTGCGACCTTGCAGTAACGCCATCTCTTTCCTTACAGCCGCGTATGCTCGAACCGGCACGGTCTGATCCGGAAGTACGGCCTCAATATGTGCCGCCAGTGTTTCCGTCAGTACGCGAAGGATATCGGCTTCATTAAGGTGCGAGTCCGCAGACGCCATGCTCCCCTGTTTCTGGAGCTGGCGGGCCCGTAGTGTGAGCTTTCGACACCCTGCTTTTCTCTTTTGGCTAGTAGAGCTTTTCCTTGATATTGTAGTGTTGAGAGTTTTGGCAGTCAGGTTAATATAATGCTAAGGGTGAAGGCCTTAAAAGTAATCTAATTGCTCTTTGCCCATCTCTGCAAATTTCAGGGGCCATGTTTTAACATTGGATTAAACTACGCCCTTTTCAGAAACTCGGAAAATTAAATTTCGTATTTCTTCAATCGTATCGATGATTTCCAGCAAAATACATGTGTCAATCATTCCCTGAAATGTTGGGTAGTGTTATATTTACTGCAGTGAGCTTGAAGTTTGGGGCCAGGTCTTAGGATTCAGACAGAGGTCTGCCATTTAATAGTGTATGACTCGGTCAAGTCACTTGAAGTTCAGTTTCTGTCTGTGAAAAATAAATGGTCGGATTGTTGCAAAAATAAACGTATATGTGAAACTTTATTGACTCCTAAAAATAATTTAAATGCTAGAGGTTTTTTTTAAGATGAAAATTAATTTCTTACTGGCTCTGAGATAAGGTCATTGGCCTTCTAATTCATAATTGACTTGTTTAGGATATTGAGTAGAGCCTATTTCATAGAAAATACGTATTTTTGTGTTGATGTGTTACAGTGGATATAAACTGTTAACGTGAGTTCTTTGTGGCTGAGAGACAGATTATCTTAAGGTGGGACTTCTAGCTTTGATCAAATACTAAACAAGTATATGCTAGGTTTTACAATGTGTAAGTTCAGATAACTCTGGGAGGTAGTATGTCACAGATAAGAGAATGGACTCAGGCCCAGTAGCTAGCTTTGTGTCCCAGTTTCTCAGTAAGTTTCTAGGAAGATAACATGAATTAATTTGTGAAGGGCTCCTAGAATAGTGTTGGCACACCAAGTATCAGCTCTGTAATTAGTTACCCAATAACCATTCTGAGCTCTTAGTAAAGATTTTATGTAATAGAGCTTTTCTAATGGAAAATGCTTTGAGGACAGAAGTAGAATACTAAAGGGTTTAAACAGTCAAAATTGTGACTTGTGGAGTAGCTTATATTAGGCATTGAGTAAATATTTAAGCTGTTTAGATCTTTGTAGCTAATTTGGTGGGTCAAGTTTCCAGTTGAAGCCTCATTCAATAATGAGCCCATTTTTATGAGAATAAAATGGATATTTAAAGCATTCTGAATTCACATCCTATCTTTTTTTTCCAGTTGGACTAAGTGAACGCCCTTGAATGGAACATCCAGGATATATCTGCTCACCACAGAAAAAAATGTTAGCTCTTTGTACATAAAATAAAAATTCGTCAGTTGTGAGTTTTATGTGAATGGACTGGTCAACTGATTATGGAAATACCCTTTTTAAAAATGAACTATTCTCAGTGGATTCGTCTTCAAAGTTTGTGGCTTATTTTTCTTCAGTTACATAAAAATATTCATGTTAAACTCTCGTAAATGCCGGTTTTATTTTTATACTTAAGAAAGTATTTCTGTATGTGAGGTGCCTCCTTTATGTAGGAGCAGCCAGCACCTAACCTGAGACAAACTCTAATGAGTAATTGACTCACTGCAGTGAGCTGGGGCAGTGAAAGTACAACTGTTGAGAAATGGTTTTGAGAAAGAAGGCTGTCGCTAAAATCTGCTCTGGTCATTTGTCCAGAGGTGGAGTGCTTTTGGGATAATTCACAGATAAAAGCTTGTAAATTTCTCAAATTTTTGTATGTGGAAGGAGGAGTGATTAAAAGTTAACCAGGGCTTGTAAGCTAGAGTTCAGGGCATCGAGGCTGGAAGCAGGGAAACAAGTCCATTAGAATAATTTAGGCAAATGATTTTGTTTAGGACTAGGTTAAAAGGGAGTGGTTGTACTCGATGACAGGATTTGTTGCAGAGCTGGGTGTAGGAGATAGTCTCCAAGGGTTTTGGCCTCAGCAGCTGGAAGGCTAGAATCAATGACCTAGGACTGAAAAATGGGTTTTGGGGACAACAGTTTGGGGCATAAGTTCATTAATGCCTGTTAATATATCCGTATGGACCCATGAAGTAGACATATAAACAGGGAGCTTGGTACTGGAGAATAGAACTTTTCAGTATGAGTAGTACCTGCTACTTTGGGATTCTATACTGGCAGCTAGCTGAGATCTGGGGCCCTACGGAGTAATATATGAGATGATAACTTACTGGTTTGTTCAGCAACAGGTGGTAAGATGATTCAGCAAACTAGAGTGGAGAAGTGGCATACTAGATGCTAGGCAGGAAGTGGTCAACTAAATTGCCTCCTATATGATAGGTTGTTACAGTGTCACCTGACAAAGTATGACAGGAAGCCGGAGTGGAAAAGGGTCTTAACTGATTGTGGTTAAAAGTCTGCAAAACTTTTCAAAAACATGACTGAATACATGGCTAGTGTACTTCCAGGGCTTTAGAAGGTTATGGAAGCAGGGAAACTGAGGCTTCATGGTAAATGACCTCTGACCCTGACCCTGAATCCTGGGAATATGGTCATAAATTGCATTTGCTGCTGGAAAACCAGGTTTTGAAGTGGGTTAAGAGCACTGGGAGGAGAGATTGAGAATTTAGGAAAGTTGCCGATTATGGTATGGAGGTAATGTTGCTGATAGGGTAGGGGACTATCCTATCAGCTGAGCAGATGTTGAAGTTAGTGAGATAAAGATGACTTACACATCTACTGATTTATGTAAATGAGGTGAGAATCTTGGATGAGCTGGATTCTGGTTTACTGAGATACGATCCTGTATAATGCTCCTGTAAGTATGCAAAGGGAACGTGGAAGGGAACACACCTATCCAGTCTTGGCTCTGTGTGTATGTGGTGGTGCGGGGGAAGGCTGGTGTGGATAGGTTGTCTGGCCTCTTGTAGGGGTTGGATGTCTTAATGCTAAAGGTTGTTTTATGTGTCAGACATGCTAAGTGCCTGTGTGCATTATCTTTCTCAAGTCTCAATTCTTTTGTCTAGATGCTATCCTCACTATAAAGCAGAAAAAACAGGCCCAGAGATTAATTTCCCTAAACTCTCAAGTTAGAAAGGGATCAAAACGACTGAAACTCAAGTCTGACATTGCTAATGCTTTTAATACAACACACCATAAGGTTAAAAGACAGCATCTCTAGTCCCCAAAGATGAATTCATGAAGACAGGAACGATTTTCATATTTACTACAGCACAAAGCACAATGCCTTGTATAATAGTAGTAGGTCCTCAATTGTTGAGTTGAACTGAATTACCTGGGAAAAATGAAGTAATGTTGCTGGCAAAATGTGGTAGATCCTGTAAGAGGTCTAAACAACCATTGGAGCATAGAGGATACATTCTGAGGTTTGGGTCCTGTTGAATCACAAGCTCCTCCCTCAGAGTGTCTCAGGTGTAATTTGAAACAGGCCTCCATTCACAGAGATCAGAGACCGAAGAATGAAGCAGACCACTCCATATTGGTAGATGGCAGGTTTAGTAAGCAAGAGGACTTACAGGCGAGGCTTGTCTTGGGTGGCCACAGAGATGTAGATCTCTGCACCTGCCTATCAGAATCTTAAAAAATTTTACAGAGGCTTTTACTGTGTTCAATCATACTGTCCAGATGGTCTCAACAACACATTAGTTTTCCAAGGCTATGTACTTGAAGAAGCCTCTGAGGATAAGGAAGGCAAATGGAACCCACATTCCAAGGGCAGAGAAGGGGTCCAATTTGGGGGGTCCAGCTCACAGGTCAACCTGCGGTCATGTCTTGACTTCTCCAGTGGGTTCCCTTGAAATACTAAAGTAGGGCTGAATGAGACCGGTTGAAGGACCTGTCAGGGATTTTATTTAACTTACTGCTGAAATCAGTAAGATGTTTCAACCCATTCAAAGAATTCAGAGGATCATACTTGATGGGCGAATCAAAGATGTTGAAATGAATTTAGATAGATGTAAAACTGGATTTTTCAAGAGGACAGAGGAGTCAGTCATCCACTAGACAGAATTTGGCATGTATGGACAAGTATCAATTGTGTACAGCTTTAAGAGTTGTACAATAGCTCAAACATAAACAGAGGCTCAGTGCCCACCCCCACCCTCACACCAAGGTTGTGCTAGACAGCTTTGATTTCCATGAAAGACACCCAGTAATCTTTTGGTCCTTTTCAAAGTCTTTCACCATGTTTCTTTGCAGGCTTTAAGTTTTTACCTATAATTGGTAAAATTTTTGAGTGCATGCTATGTTCCAGGCACTGTTTTTACTGCTTTACTTGAATTAGCTCCTTTAATACCACAACACTGTAAGGAATAATACACATTTTGCAAATAAGGCAACTGAGGCACAAAGAATAACTTTGCCAAGATAGCATAGTAAATGAGATCAAACCAGCTGGTGTGTCTCAAGAACTGTTAATTAACTCTGAACTGTAAATGTCCAACAATTAGGGAAAGCTTTGGTTAATATTAGTACTCTACAGTAGCCTAGGGAAATAATTTTCGACAAGAAGTGGAGAATTGTTTATATGGTATAATTTCACTGATTAAAAGGCGGAGAAAAATCCAGAAGGAAACATGCTGCTATGTTAACAGTGGTTGCCTTTGGGTGGTAGAATATAGGTCAATTGATTTGAAACAGGTTTAAGATTTATTTAGGAATGGGTTATCCAGAACCTCAGATATAGTACTCCAGGTACCATTACTGCTAATTAGGTTCCTGTTCCTCCCCAAACAGCTCATTCTGTGTTTAGAATGCATGGTATTCCATTGATTTCCACTCATTGATATTGATTCCATATGGTCCTGTACAAAACAAGTCTAATCTCTTTTCTGCAAGAGAAGTTAAATATTTAGGTATGAGGGCTCTCATGTTCTAGGATCTTATTTGAGGTTATCCATTGCTTATTTCAGCTGTTCCTCAAAGGACATGAGTTAGAACCATCTTTGGTGCTCTCTCAATTAATTCCACTCCCTTTAGATTCTGACAGTGTCTGACACGGCATGTTGCACAGGGTAGGCATCAGTAAACATTTGTTGAATGAACAGATGCGCGGATTTGGTAGTAACTTTAATTTGATTGGGCATCAGTGCTTCCTCACTTTTTATAGGCCCTCTTTTACTGTTACAGAAAGGCAGAGAGAGCTTGGCCTTTGACATCTCTGTCTACATGGCTAATGCCCCTGACTGTTTAAAGTGGCCTGCTTTGTATGACTTAACGCCTATGACACAGTTCTTGTTGACAACTATCTTTAATAATTGGTGCCTTAGAGATTTGGGCTTTTGGGTAGGCAGAATAAAGCTCTTCTAATGATACAATTAAGAAGGGTATAATAGTGTTTGAATTTCCTCAACACCCGGAAAAGTTGAAAAAATGGAAAAAAAAGGCCGATTACTAGATGCTTTTTAAGGGTTAATCTAGAAAATTAAAGGCTCAGTTTGTTGGTATCACTGAGTATATGTGTATTAGAATCAAAGCAATAAAGGGACTAAAGATGAGATGATTATCTGTGGTAATTCCAGGGGTCCTCTGTCTTTCAGATTTTTAAAGAATTGAGATTGGAAGTGACAAACTTAATCTAGATGGGCTAATTAGCACTTAGTTCTCTTTAAAGTGTCAATTTAAAGGCATTTGGTTAATCAGAAAATAAAGAAGCTAGGACAGGCTTTCTTTGTTTATTGAAAATCCTTTTGTTAAATTCAGCCTATTATGTCTGTTAATGGTGGCCAGTGCCTTGAGGATTCCAGACTGGTCCTTCTGACTCCTATAAACAAATGCTGGATTCCCTGACAGATTTTTGAAGGCTTGTAGGACCACAGTGCCCTTCCTTTCACTTCATTAGCTGTGGCCCCCACCCCACAACCACCCCCAACATCTCTGGCTCTGGAAGTGGCTCGTGTGGGCCTCTAGTGGACCCCATACGAAGAGTCCAAAGGAACATTTCAGGAAGCTGTGCTCTGGGCCAGAATGACCAACATTTTTACTTTCCTGCACTCCTTTCCTCACTGAGAAATGCCCTTCCATTTCTCTGGTGACTCCTGAATGTGCTTTTGATATCCTTGGTCAGCTCACTTGGCCAGCCCAGTAGGCTGTCACTCAGCTGTTTTATTGTAAAATATTTAATCCAGATAACCTTAAAATAGTAAGAGCATTGACAGATAAGAAAGGGATGACTTAATTCCATTGACAGAGACTGACTGGAGTTGCTGAGGTCTGGAAGAAGGGGAGGAGGAGAGTGAAGAAGTATCTGGAGAGGTGGGGCGAGAACAAGGCTAGTATTAAGAGAAAAATCATGCCTTCTCTCTGCTTATATGTGGGGCCAATGATGCAGGATCCCATTGCTCTCTCTCAACACATTTTAGGGCAGGTCCATCTGAGGGGCTGATACGTAACTTTTTACTGTGTATAATGCAGATTTCAGAATAGGATCATAGTAGGCATGTTTATGATTTTAGATGTTGCACCAATGAAAGGAAATAACAGCTTTGTTTAATACAGTTGTAAGAGTGTAAGTACCAGTAGGCTCATGCACATTTTACAACCCAATAATTAATCATGCTGATCATGTAAACTGCTCCCCTGTGTAGACTAGCTGAGCCTCCATCCCCAAACATCAAGCACTACAAAAATCAATAAGCCTTTACCCAGGGAACCAAAGATATGTAGGTTACTAAAATGCCTAACAGTTACCCATAAAGAATCATACTATATTAATGCTAAAGAGGGTCTTGTTTTATTTCCTAAATAATAGAAAGATTACATATTAAAGGACTAGTTGACAGAGTGATAAGCATTCATGGCAGCACAGACAAACCATTAAAAGCACAAAATAAGAAGAAATGAAACCTGTTTCTCGGCAACTTGGTTAGTTGAATTTCATAGACTGAGTCTGGTTTACCTTCCGTTCTCTTTTCATAGACCCACAAATCCCATTTTATGATGACACTTGTGCATCTGCTCTTCTTTTGATGCTAATTAACTCCTGTTATCATTCGTGAAGGTTAAGTGGACATCTAGCACAGGTGATGTATTCAGTCAGTCACAACAGGACAGGGGTTGTGAAAATGAATTCATACTTGGAAGTTTTGAGGGGGAGTTTTTCTTTTTCTTTTTTTTTAGAACACCTTTATTGAGATACAACTCACATTACATACAATCCACTCATTTAAATGGAACCTGTCAATGGTGTCTACTATATTCACAGTTGTTCAGTCATCACTACACATTTTAGAATATTTTCATTTCCCCGTTCCCCTTAGCCATAACTCCCATTCTCCCCAGTCCCTCATAACTACTAATCAACTTTCTGTCACTATAAATTAGTGTATTCTGGACATTTTATGTAAACGGGATCATACAAAATGTGATCTGCAACTTCTCTCACTTAGCGTAATATTTTCAAGTTCATCCATGTTGTAGCATTTATCAGTTCATTAATTTTTATTACTCAATAATTTCCATTATACCATGTATTTTTCTTAGCACAGCCATAAACAGGATTCCACTCCACTATATTCTCCATAGCCAAACAAATTCGGTTTGTCATGTTTCTAGAAAAAAGTGACAGTAAACGTTAGCTGAGACTTTCAAGGGTGGCAGCCGTGTTTAGAAAGCTTCTTTTCATGAGTGACTTTATTCACTCAGCTCCTTTAGTCTATTTAGTATTCTGACTCACAAACGGATGTGATTCTATTTTGGCATTCTTTCTCTCTTTTCCTGCACTTAGCTCTTTGGTCTCTACTGAATTGTTGTGTTAAATTATGCAAGTTACTTAAACTCTGTTTATTTAACTCCTGCGTCCTCTCTAAAATGAGTCCAGTCCAGCCTGCTTGTCTGTCAAAGGTGTTTGAAGACAGTTTTTCATATGATGTGCATCATGAGCTCCAAAAGAAGGCAAAAGGAATTTGATGTGTGGGGGTAGTCTGGGATCCAATCCAAAATTAGTGCTCATCTGGAAGAAATATGGAAGCCTGATATGTGCTTGCTGGTCTTTTAGTCATATTCACTGATTGCCTTTCCTCTAAGGAACTTTGTATCTTTATCTCATTTGTGCTTTTTCTTTTTTACTTTTTCTTTTTTTATATAATTTATTTTGGTATCATTAATCTACAATTACATGTGCAATATTACGGTTATTAAACTACCCCTTCATCAGGTCCCCCCCACCAACCCCATACAGTCACTGTCCATCAGCGTAGTGAGATGCTATAGAATCACTAGTCTTCTCTGAGTTTTACAGCCCTCCCCATGCCCCGCCAACATTACATCTGCTAATTGTAATGCCCCTTTTCCCCTCTTATCCCTCCCTTCCCACCCATCTTCCCCAGTCCCTTTTCCCTTTGGTAACTATTAGTCCGTTCTTGGGTTCTGTGAGTATGCTGCTGTTTTGTTCCTTCAGTATTTTTTCTTTGTTCTTATACTCCACATATGAGTGAAATCATTTGATACTTGTCTTTTTTGGATTGGCTTATTTCGCTGAGCATAATACCCTCTAGCTCCATTCATGCTGTTGCAAATGGTAGGATTTGTTTTCTTATGGCTGAACAATATTCCATTGTGTATATGTACCACATCTTTATCCATTCATCTACTGAAGGACACTTAAGTTGCTTCCATTTCTTGGCTATTGTAAATAGCGCTGCGATAAACATAGGGGTGCATATGTCTTTTTCAAATTGGGCTGCTGCAGTCTTAGGGTAAATTCCTAGGAGTAGAATTCCTGGGTCAAATGGTATTTCTGTTTTGAGTTTTTTGAGGAACCTCCATACTGCTTTCCACAATGGTTGAACTAATTTGCAGTCCCACCAGCAGTGTAGAAGGGTTCCCTTTTTTCCACATCCTTGTCAACATTTGTTGTTTGTGTTTTGGAAGTTGGCCATCCTCACTGGTGTGAGGTGATATCTCATTGTGGTTTTAATCTGCATTTCTCTGATGATTAGCGATGTGGAGCATCTTTTCATGTGCCTGTTGGCCATCTGAATTTCTTCCTTAGAGAAGTGTCTGTTCATGTCCTCTGCTCATTTCTTAATTGGATTATTTGCTTTTTGTTTGTTAAGGTGCGTGAGTTCTTTATATATTTTGGATGTCAACCCTTTATCAGATACGTCACTTGTGAATATATTCTCCCATACTGTAGGATGTCTTTTTGTTCTACTGATGGTGTCCTTTGCTGTACAGAAGCTTTTCAGCTTGATATAGTCCTACTTGTTCATTTTTGCTTTTGTTTCCCTTGCCTGGGGAGATATGTTCATGAAGAAGTCGCTCATGTTTATGTCTAGGAGATTTTTGCCTAAGTTTTTTTCTAAGAGTTTTCTGGTTTCATGACTTACATTCAGGTCTTTGGTCCACCTTGAGTTTACCTTTGTGTATGGGGCTAGACCGTAGTCCAGTTTCATTCTCTTACATGTAGCTGTCCAGTTTTTCCAACACCAGCTGCTGAAGAGGCTGTCATATCCCCATTGTATATCCAAGGTTCCTTTATCAAATATTAATTGACTGTATATGTTTGGATTAATGTTTGGATTTTCTATTCTGTTCCACTGGTCTGTGGGTCTGTTTTTGTGCCAATACCAAATTGTCTTGATTACTGAAGTTTTGTAGTAGGGCTTGAAGTCAGGGAGCATAATTCCCCCTGTTTTATTCCTCCTTCTCAGGATTGCTTTGGCTATTCGTGGTCTTTTGTGGTTCCATATGAATTTTAGAGTTATTTGTTCTAGTTCATTGAAGAAAGCTGTTGGTAGTTTGATAGGGATTGCATTGAATCTGTAGATTGCTTTAGGTAGTATAGCCATTTTGACAATATTTATTCTTCCTAGCCAAGAGCATGGGATGCATTTCCATTTGTTAGTGTCCTCTTTAATTTCTCTTAGGAGTGTCTTGTAGTTTTCAGAGTACAGGTCTTTCACTTCCTTCGTTAGGTTTATTCCTAGGTATTTTATTCTTTTTGATGCAATTGTGAATGGAATTCTTTTTCTGATTTCTCTTTCTGTTAGTTCATCGTTAGTATATAGGAAGGCAACAGATTTTTGTGTGTTAGTTTTGTATCCTGCAGCTTTGCTGAATCAGATATTAGTTCTAGTAGTTTTGGAATGGAGTCTTTTGGGTTTTTTATGTACAATATCATGTCATCTGCAAATAGTGACAATCTGACTTCTTCTTTACCAATCTAGATGCCTTGTATGTCTTTGTTTTGTCTGATTGCCTTGGGTAGAACCTCCAATTCTATGTTGAATAACAGTGGAGAGAGTGGGCATCCCTGTTTTGTTCCCGATCTTAGATGAAAAGCTTTCAGCTTCACTCTGTTAAGTATGATGTTAGCTGTGGGTTTGTCATCTATGGCCTTTATGATGTTGAGGTACTTGCCGTCTATACCCATTTTGTTGAGAGTTTTAATCATGAATGGATGCTGAATTTTGTCAAATGGTTTTTCAGCATCTATGGAGATGATCATGTGGTTTTTATTCTTATTTTTGTTGATGTGGTGGATGATGTTGATGGATTTTCGAGTGTTGTACCATCCTTGCATCCCTGAGATGAATCCCACTTGATCATTTTGTATGATCCTCTTGATGTATTTTTGAATTCTGTTTGCTAATATTTTGTTGAGTATTTTTGCATCTACGTTCATCAGGGATATTGGTCTGTAATTTTCTTTATTGGTGAGGTCTTTGCCCGGTTTTGGTATTAGAGTGATGCTGACCTCATAGAATGAGTTTGGAAGTATTCCCTCCTCTTCTATTTTTTGGAAAACTTTAAGGAGAATGGGTGTTATTTCTTCTCTATATGTCTGGTAGAATTCAGAGGTGAATCCCTCTGGCCCAGGGGTTTTGTTCTTGGGTAGTTTTTTGATTACTGATTCAATTTTGTTGCTGGTGATGGGTCTGTTTAGTTTTTCTGTTTCTTGCTTGGTCAGTCTTGGGAGGTTGTATTTTTCTAAGAAGTTGTCCATTTCTTCTATGTTTTCCAGCTTGTTAGCATATAGATTCTCATAATATTCTCTTATAATTCTTTGTATTTCTGTGGGGTCCGTCGTTATTTTTCCTTTCTCATTTCTGATTCTGTTTATGTGTGTAGATTCTCTTTGTCTCTTAATGAGTCTGGCTAGGGGTTTATCTATTTTGTTTATTTTTTCAAAGAACCAGCTCTTGGTTTCATTGATTTTTTCTATTGTTTTATTCTTCTCAATTTTATTTATTTCTTCCCTGATCTTTATTATGTCCCTCCTTCTGGTGACTTTGGGCCTCATTTGTTCTTCTTTTTCCAATTTCAGTAATTGTGTCTTTAGACTATTCATTTGGGAATGTTCTTCCTTCTTTAAATAGGCCTGGATTGCAATATACTTTCCTCTTAGAACTGCCTTTGCTGCATCCTACAGAAATTGTGGCTTTGTCTTGTTGTTGTCATTAGTCTCCAAAGATTCTTTGATTTCTGTTTTGATTTGGTCATTAACCCATTGATTAATTAGGAGAATGTTGTTAAGTCTCCATGTACTTGTGAGCCTTTTTGGTTTCTTTCTAAAATTTATTTCTAGTTTTATACCTTTGTGGTCTGCGAAGTTGGTTGGTAGGATTTCAATGTTTTTTAATTTACTGAGGTTCTTTTTGTGGCCTAGTATGTGGTCTATTCTGGAAAATGTTCAATGTGCACTTGAGAAGAATGTGTATCCTGTTGCTTTTGGGTGCAGAGTTCTGTAGATGCCTGTTAGGTCCATCTGTTCTAGTGTGTTGTTCAGTGCCTCTGTGTCTTTACTTATTTTCTGTCTGGTTGATCTGTCCTTTGGAGTGAGTGGTGTGTTGAAATCTCCTGAAATGAATGCATTGCTCTCTATTTCCTCTTTTAATTCTGTTAGTATTTGTTTCACATATGCTGGCGCTCCTGTGTTGGGTGCATATATATTTATAATGGTTATATCTTCTTGTTGGACTGACCCCTTTATCATTATGTAATGTCCTTCTTTATCTCTTGCTACTTTCTGTGTTTTGAAGTCTGTTTTGTCTGATACAATTACTGCCACACCTGCTTTTTTCTCTTTGTTGTTTGCATGAAATATCTTTTTCCATCCCTTCACTTTTAGTCTGTATATGTATTTGGGTTTGAGGTGAGTCTCTTGTAAGCCGCATATAGATGGGTCTTGCTTTTTTATCCATTCTGTTACTCTGTGTCTTTTGATTGGTGCATTCCGTCCATTTACATTTAGGGTGATTATTGATAGATATGTACTTTTTGCCATTGCTGGCTTTAGATTCGTGGTTACCAAAGGTTCAAGTGTTGCTTCTTTACTATTTAACGATCTAACTTAACTTTCTTGTTAAGTTATTGTAAACACAGTCTGATGTTTCTTTATTTCTCTCCCTTCTTATTCTTCCTCCTCCATTCTTTGTATACTAGGTGTTTTATTCTTTGCCTTTAGTTAGTGTTTGGATGGTCTACTTTCTTGCTATGATTTTATTTTCTCTGGTGACAGCTTTTTAGCCTTAGGAGTGCTTCCCTCTAGAGCAGTTCCTTTAAGATGTCCTGTAGAGGTGGTTTATGGGAGGCAAATTCTCTCGGCTTTTGCTTGTCTGGAAATTGTTGAGTCCATCCGTCATATTTAAATGATAATCATTCTGGATACAATATTCTTTGTTCGAGGCCCTTCTGTTTCATAACGTTAAATATATCATGCCATTCTCTTCTGGCCTGTAAGGTTTCTGTTGAGAAGTTTGACGATAGTCTGATGGGTTTTCCTTTGTAGGTGATCTTTTTTCTCTCTCTAGCTGCCTTTAATACTCTGTCTTTATCTTTAATCTTTGCCATTTTAATTATTATGTGTCTTTGTGTTGTCTTTCTTGGGTCCCTTGTGTTGGGAGATCTGTGGGCTGCGAGACTATTTCCTTCCCCAGCGAGGGAAAGTTTTCAGCAATTATTTCTTCAAAGACACTTTCTATCCCTTTTTTCTCTCTCTTCTTCCTCTGGTACTCCTGTAATGCGAATATTGTTCCGTTTGGATTGGTCACACAGCTCTCTTAATATTCTTTCATTCGTAGAGATCCTTTTATCTCTCTCTGCCTCAGCTTCTCTGTATTCCTGTTCTCCGATTTCTATTCCATTAACAGTCTCTTGCATCTCATCCAGTCTGCTGTTAAGCTTGCGAATCGCTTGTCTGGTTTCTGCATTGTCTTTCCTCACTTCCCTCACTTCCTCCCTGAGCTCTTGCACATTTCTCTGTAGGTCCATCATCATGGTTATGACTTTTATTCTGAATTCTTTTTCAGGAAGACTGTGCATTTCCATCCCTTCAGGCTCCCTCTCTGGGGTTGTCTGGTTGATTTTAGTCTGGACCATATTCCTCCGTCTTTTCATGGCTATAGAAGTGGTCGCTTGTAGTTGCCACGTATGTCAGCTGGTCTCTTTAAGACTTTAAAAAGAGAAAAAAAAGAAAGAAAGAAAGAAAGAAAAAAAAGAAAAAAAGGAAGGAAGGAAAAAACAAAAAACCAAGTGAAACAAAACAGGAAAGAAAACAACAACAACCAAAAAAAACGCCCACCGGGAGTAGATTTTGTGGGGATGCTGCAGGTGGTGCTGTAGCTCCACTATTCCGCAGCCATGGCCGTGCTGCTCCGCCGGGCCCTTTATAGCTCTGGCCGGGGTGGGAATGAATGGGAGAGGCTGTTGATCTCAGTGAGAAGTCTAAGTGCGGCCACTCTTTCCCATGCGCCAGGTAAGGGGTCCGAAACTCCCCAGGACTCCCAGCCCACTGGGCTGAGTGTCCCTGGGTGATCCGGCTCCTCCGCTGGGCTCCTGTCTCTTTAAGACTGCTGAAGAAAGTGCACGCTTTTCTTTTTTTTTTTTTCCTTCCCGGTAGCCGGCTGCAAGCACCCTGGCACGTTCCTCACTCAGATCCTGTTCCCTCTGTCTCTCCAATCTCCGCTACACCGCGCTATGTGTCAGTGCTCCCTGCGCAGATCACTGGGGTGGGTTATTTCACGGCGTGTACTTCCGCTCCCTCCCGGCTCTGAATCCTCTCCTCCCGCCAGTGCACTGGGGTGGGTGAGTGCTCGGTTCCCGCCGGGTCGTGGCTCTGTATCTTACCCGCCTCTTGGGGCGCTGAGTCCTCTTGGGTGTAGCTGCACGCTGTGTGCTTTCCTGTGTATTCTGGTCTCTCTTTTAGAAATAGTTGTATTTGCTGTATTTTCATTGATAAGTATAGCGTTGGGAGAAGATTTCTGCCGCCCTGCTCATGCTGCCATCTTCCCCTCATGTTTGAGGGGGAGTTTTCTTGTGGGTAAACTTAAACACAATTTCCTTTAAAGTTTGTATATCGTCAGGAGTCTTCATTATCTGATTCCTGAGCATTCCAGCTTCTTTGTTACCAGAGGAGCAAATCATGATGAAGACTGCTCCTCATTTGGGTCCTTCATTATAGGTTTTCTAAATAACCCGATCTCTTGTTAATGACTGTAATTTGTTCCCCAAAGCCCTGCTACTATGTTAAAAGCTATAAAATGGGGGAAAAATAGCCATTATTATTACTAGGAAAAAATTACAATGTGTTCCATTGCACCACAAGATACTTGAGTAATTTTCACAAAGAGAAAAATATATGAATTAAATAGTGGGAAAAAAAGCTTATAAAAATAATAAACAATAATTTGAAAGTGTTCTGACACCAAGTGGTATACTGAAATTCAATTCTGGCACTGACGCCACAATTAAAGGGCATGGTCTGCACGAGGCTGCCCTCACTTCAGATGCTCACACACTTTCAGAGTCCTCAGGCCACCTAAAGTATAATGTTTACTTCCTATCTCTCTGAGTGCAATGCTGTGTGGGAAAATGAGACAACATCTGCACTATTTCTTGAGAGAAGTTGGCTCTTAGGTGGCGTAGCCTTTGCCTTGCTGTGATTGTACAGGTGGCTAGGTGTTGAAGTCCTACCTAACTCTAATTGCACCACGTGGATGCCTGAGCCAAGAGAAGATTTCTGGGACCTGCCTGGAATTAGTAAGTAATATAACTCCTCTGCTTTTGGGCAAGACTGAAGTTAAACGCTTTCAGGAGATGAGGGACAGTGGGAGAGATGGAGAGAAGGGAGCTAGAGGAGTCAGAAGGTGCACTTTGTGAGGTTCATTTCTAGAGAGCCTGTAGGCAGGATAGATCAGCGCCTAATGCAGCTGGATCAACTTCCTGGCAAAATATTCCTCACAATCTCTCCTTGTTTGGTATTCTCTTTCTTTGTTCTGTAATTATGTGGAAAATAGCTGGTTTACACTGCTATTTAATCACTTAAAAGGATTCCTACTCTCCTAGTGAAAAATTCCCACTCTTACCTTTACCATACTGACTGGCTAGTTGTTTTCATAATACATTGTCAAGAAAATGTGGGTCATTCTAGACGCCAATAACCTCATTGATGAAATAAGCATAACGGTTATATTTTCCTCATGGAGGGTTGTAAGTGTCCAATAAGTTCACGTGTAGAAGTGCACAGACAGTTGACTGTGGATGGTTTTGGATGATACAGGGCCTTGAAGGATGGGGACTTGGTGCAAGACTCATCCTCCAGGCATCTGAGGACCCAAGAGGAGGATGGACACACTAGGAGCACCCGTCTCACTTTTGCTGGTCCATCACATAGTTACCCAGAATTGGAATGACTGTGGCGCCAAAGGCCTGAAGAGTGTATTAGCCCTCTAGGCACCGCTGTTCCAGGGAAAACAATCTAAAAGCACTATGAACTAGTTAGTGCCTTCAGCATCCCATGGGATCACACTTTCCCTGGAAACAGTATCCTATTTTCATTGCCGCTGTCTCTGCTCCAGTGGTCCTTGCAGCATTCAGCCTCCTGATCCAAGCGTGTTAGGCCTGCAAATAGAGGGATGTAGCATTTCTTAGATTAAAACATTCAGATGACAGACCATTTAACCCCAGGACAATACACTGAGGAAAAAAAAGGTAAATAAAACCAAACCATGAAGGCATCAGAGTTGAAACCTTTATTTATAGCAAGTATTGTTGACAAGAAAATGTTTTGTTTGTCATACATTTTATTGACATGTATCCTTTCAACTCATTCTAAACTCTTTTTAAAAAATTTGAGAGATAATTGACAGTGTAAGTTTAAGGTGTACAATGCATTGATTTGATACATTTATATATTGCAGTGTAATTACCACCATAGCATTAGCTAACACCTCCACCACTTCACATAATTATCATTTCATTTTGTGGTGGAACATTTAAGATCTAGTCTCTTAACAACCTTGAAGTCTATAATACAGTATTGTTGACTATAATCAGAAGGCTGTGCATTAGATAATCAGAACTTACTCATCTTCTAGCTGTAAGTTTGTATTACCTTTTGACTAACATCTCCCTAATTTCCCCATTCCTCAGCCCCTGGTAACCAACATTCTACTCTCTATTTCTACTAGTTTGTTTTTTTTGGTTTCCACATATAAGTGATATCATATGATATTTGTCTTTCTCTGTCCGATTTTCTTCACTTAGCATAATACCCTCGAGGTCCATCCATGTTGTCACAAGTGGCAATATTTCCTTCTTTCTCATGGCGGAATAAAATCCCATTGTGTACCACACAGTTTTTGTCCATTCATCTGTTCATGCTTAGGTTGTTTGCATATTTTGCCTATTGTGAATAATGCTGCAAACATGAGAGTGCAAATATTTTTTTTTCTCCTTACTTTTTATTTTTTATTTTTATTTTGCTATTATTAATGTACAATTACATGAGCAACATTATGGTTACTAGATTCCCCTTATTATCAAGTCACCACCACATACCCCATTACAGTCACTGTTCATCAGTGTAGCAAGATGCTACAGAATCACAACTTGTCTACTCTGTGTTGTACTGCCTTCCCTGTATCCCACCCCCCCACTACATTATGTGTACTAATCGTATACCCCCTTTTCACCCTTATCCCTCCCTTCCCACCCATCTTCCCCAGTCCCTTTCCCTTTGGTAACTGTTAGTTCATTCTTGGGTTCTGTGAGTCTGCTGCTGTTTTGTTCCTTCAGTTTTTTCTTTGTTCTTACACTCCACAGATGAGTGAAATCATTTGATATTTGTCCTTCTCCACCTGGCTTATTTCACTGAGCATAATACCCTCTAGCTCCATCCATGTTGTTGCAAACGGTAGGATTTGTTTGCTTTTTATGGCTGAATAATATTCCATTGTGTATATATACCACATTTTCTTTATCCATTCATCTACTGATGGACACTTAGGTTGCTTCCATTTCTTGGCTATTGTAAATAGTGCTGCGATAAACATAGGAGTGCATATGTCTTTTTGAAACTGGGCTGCTGCATTTTTAGGGTAAATTCCTAGGAGTGGAATTCCTGGGTCAAATGGTATTTCTATTCTGAGTTTTTTGAGGAACTTCCATACTGCTTTCCATAATGGTTGAACTAGATTATACATTCCCACCAGCAGTGTAGGAGGGTTCCCCTTTCTCCACATCCTTGCCAACATTTGTTGTTGTTTGTCTTTTGGATGTTAGCCATCCTAACCGGTGTGAGGTGATATCTCATTGTGGTTTTAATTTGCATTTTTCTAATGATTAGCGATGTGTGGTGTCTTTTCTTGTGCCTGTTGGTCATCTGAATTTCTTCTTTGGAGAAGTGTCTGTTCAGCTCCTCTGCCCATTCTTTAATTGGTTTATTTGCTTTTTGTTTGCTGAGGTGTGTGAGCTCTTTATAAAATATGGATGTCAGCCCCTTATCAGATATGTCATTTATTAATATTTTCTCCCATACCGTAGGATGTCTTTTTGTTCTATTGAGGGTTTCCTTTGCTGTACAGAAGCTTTTTAGTTTGATATAGACCCACTTGTTCATTTTAGCTTTGTTTCCCTTGCCGGGGAGATATGTTCATGAAGAAGTTGCTCATATTTATGTCCAAGAGATTTTTGCCTATGTTTTTTTCTAAGATTTTTATGGTTTCATGACTTACATTCAGGTCATTGATCCATTTTGAGTTTACTTTGGTGTATGGGGTTAGACAGTAATGTAGTTTCATTCTCTTACATGTAGCTGTCCAGTTTTGCCAACACCAGCTGTTGAAGAGGCTATCATTTCCCCATTGTATATCCATGGCTCCTTTATCATATATTAATTGACCATATATGCTTGGGTTTATATCTGGTCTCTCTAGTCTGTTCCATTGGTGTATGGGTCTATTCTTTTGCCAGTACCAAATTGTCTTGATTACTGTGGCTTTGTAGTAGATTTTGAGGTCAGGGAGCATAATTCCCCCCACTTTATTCGTCCTTCTCAGAATTTCTTTGGCTATTCAGGGTCTTTTGTGGCTCCATATGAATTTTAGAACTATTTGCTCTAGTTCATTGAAGAATGCTCTTGGTATTTTGATAGGGATTGCATTGAATCTGTAGATTGCTTTAGGCAGGATAGCCATTTTGACAATATTAATTCTTCCTATTCATGAGCACGGGATGTTTCCATTTATTGGTATCTTCTTTAATTTCTCTCATGAGTGTCTTGTAGTTTTCAGAGTATAAGTCTTTCACTTCCTTGGGTAGGTTTATTCCCAGGTATTTTATTCTTTTGGATGCAATTGTGAATGGAATTGTTTTACTGATTTCTCTTTCTGCTAGTTCGTCGTTAGTGTATAGCAATGCAACAGATTTCTGTGTATTAATTTTGTATCCTGCAACATTACTGAATTGAAATATTAGATCTAGTAGTTTTGGAGTGGATTTTTTAGGGTTTTTTATGTAAAATGTCATGTCATCCGCAAACAGGGACAGTTTGACTTCTTCCTTACCAATCTGGATGCCTTTTATTTCTTTGTGTTGTCTGATTGCTGTGGCTAGGACCTCTAGAGCTATGCTGAATAAAAGTGGGGAGACTGGGCCTCCTTGTCTTGTTCCCAATCTCATAGGAAAAGCTTTCCGTTTCTTGCTGTTAAGTATGATGTTGGCTGTGGGTTGTCGTATATGGCCTTTATGATGTTGAGGTACTTGCCCTCTATACCCATTTCGTTGAGGGTTTTTTTCATGAATGGATGTTGAATTTTGTCAAATGCTTTTTCAGCATCTATGGAGATGATCATGTGGTTTTTGTCCCTCTTTTTGTTGATGTGGATGATGATGATGGATTTTCGAATGTTGTACCATCCTTGCATCCCTGGGATGAATCCCACCTGATCATGATGGATGATCTTTTTGATGTATTTTTGAATTTGGTTTGCTAATCTTTTGTTGAGTATTTTTGCATCTATGTTCATCAGGGATATTGGTCTGTAATTTTCTTTTTCTGTGGTGTCCTTGCCTGGTTTTGGTACTAGAGTCATGTTGGCCTCGTAGAATGAGTTTGGGAATATTCCCTCCTCTTCTACTTTTTGGAAAACTTTAAGGAGGATGGGTATTAGGATTAGGTTTTTAGTAAATGTTTGATAAAATTCAGAAGTGAAACTGTCTGGTATGTGGATTTTGTTCCTAGGTAGTTTTTTGATTACCAATTCATTTTCTTTGCTGGTAATTGGTCTATTCAGATATTCTGTTTCTTCCTGGGTCAGCCTTGGAAGGTTGTATTTTTCTAGAAAGTTGTCCATTTCTTCCAGGTTATCCAGTTTGTTAGCATATAATTTTTCATAGTATTCTCTCATAATTCTTTGTATTTCTGTGGTGTCTGTAGTGATTTTTCCTTTCTCATTTGTGATTCTGTTTATTTGTGTAGACTCTCTTTATTTCTTGATAAGTCTGGCTAGGGGTTTATCTATTTGTTTATTTTCTTGAGGAACTAAGTTCTGCTTTCATTGATTCTTTCTATTGTTTTATTCTTCTCAATTTTATTTATTTCTGCTCTTATCTTTATTATGTCTCTCTTTCTACTGACTTTGGGCCTCATTTTTTCTTCCTTTTCTAGTTTCATTAATTGTGAGTTTAGACTGTTCATTTGGGATTGTTCTTCTTTCCTGAGGTAGGCCTGTATTGCAATATATTTCCCTCTTAGCACGGCCTTCGCTGCATCCCACAGATGTTGCGGTGTTGAATTATTGTCATTTGTCTCCACATATTGCTTGATCTCTGTTTTTATTTAGTCATTGATCCATTGATTATTTAGGGGCATGTTATTGAGCCTCCATGTGTTTGTGGGCTTTTTCATTTTATTTGAGTAATTTATTTCTAGTTTCATACCTTTGTGATCTGTGAAGCTGGTTGGTACAATTTCAATCTTTTTAAATTTACTGAAGCTCTTTTTGAGGCCTAGTATATGATCTACTCTTGAAAATGTTCCATGTGCACTTGAGAAGAATGTGTATCCTGTTGCTTTTGGATGGAGTGTTCTGTAGATGTCCGTTAGGTCCATCTGTTCTAATACATTGTTTGGTGCCTCTGTGTCTTTATTTTCTGTCTGGTTGATCTGTCCTTTGGACTGAGTGGTGTGTTGAAGTCTATGCATTGCATTCTATTTCCCCCTTTAATTCTGTTAGTATTTGTTTCACATATGTAGGTGATCCTGTGTTGGGTGCACAGATGTTTATAATAGTTATATCCTCTTGTTGGACTGACCCTTTTATCATTATGTAATGTCCTTCTTTGTCTCTTGTGACTTTCTTTGTTTTGAAGTCTATTTTGTCTGATACAAGTACTGCAACTCCTGTTTTTTTCTCACTATTAGTTGCATGAAATATCTTTTTCTATCCCTTTACTTTCAGTCTGTGTATATCTCTGGGTTGAAGTGAGTCTCTTGTAGGCAGCAAATAGATGGGTCTTGTTTTTTTATCCATTCAGTGACTCTATGTCTTTTGATTGGTGCATTCAAACCATTTACATTTCGGGTGGTTATCGATAGGTATGTACTTATTGCCATTGCAGGCTTTAGGTTTGTCGCTACCAAAGGTTCAAGGGTAATTCCCTTACTATCTAACAGTCTAACTTAACTCACTTCATATGCTATTACAAACACAACCTAAAGATTCTTTTTTTCCTTCTTTTTCTTCCTCCTCCATTCTTTGTATATTATGAATCATATTCTGTACTCTTTTTCTATCCGTTGGGTGACATCTATTTAGCCTTAGGAATACTTCCATCTACAGTAGCCCTTCCAAAATGCACTGTAGAGGTGGTTTGTGGGAGGTAAAATCTCTCAGCTTTCGCTTATCTGAAAATTGTTTAATCCCTCCTTCAAATTTAGATGATAACCTTGCCGGGTAGAGTATTCTTGGTTCAAGGCCCTTCTGCTTTATTGCATTAAATATATCATACAACTCCCTTCTGGCCTGTAAGGTTTCTGTTGAGAAGTCTGATGATAGCCTGATGGGTTTTCCTTTGTATGTGATCTCTCTCTCTAGCTGCTTTTAAACGTCTATCTTTATCCTTGATCTTTGCCATTTTAATTATTGTATGTCTTGATGTTGTCTTCCTTGAGTCCCTTGTTTTTGGAGATCTGTGCACTTCCATGGCTTGAGAGACTATCTCCTTCCCCAGATTGAGGAATTTTTCAGCAATTACCTCCTCAATGACACTTTCTATCCCTTGTTCTCTCTCTTCTTCTTCTGGTACCCCTATAGTGCGAATATTGTTCCGTTTGGAATGGTCACACAGTCCTCTCAATATTCTTTCATTCTTAGAGATCGTTTTTTCTCTCTGTGCCTCAGCTTCTTTGTATTCCTCTTCTCTAATTTCTATTCCATTTACCATCTCTTCTACTACATCTAATCTGCTTTTAAATCCCTCCATTGTGTGTTTCATTTCAGATATGGAATTTCTTAATGATTGAATCTCCATCTTAAATTCGTTCCTGAGTTCTTGAATATTTTTCTATCCCTCCATAAGCATGTTTATGATTTTTATTTTGAACTCTCTTTTGGGAAGATTGGTGAGTTCAGTTTCATTTGGTCCTTTTTCTGGGGTTTGTGAGATTTTGGTCTGTACCACGTTCTTTTGACGTTTCATATTTCTGTGTGGCGCCCTCTATTGCCCAGAAGCTCCAGTCTCTGGAGCTGCTCAGCCCCCAGAGTTAGTGAGGTTGGGTGTCATAGGGGAGTGGAGCTGGTGTCTGGGGGGAGGAAAGATCTGTTTCCTGACTCCTGTCTGCCCTGCCTGTCTCCAGGATCACAGCCAGTGGGCCGAGCACACAGCCATAAGCCTCTGTGCTTGGCGTCTCTAGCTATTAGCTATTGTAGCTGAAGCCTCTCTCTGGCTGGTGTGATGCCAGAGCAGTGACTGTTGGTTTGCAAGTTGGTGCTGTCAGGCCAGGAGGAAGGCTCAGCAGGCTGTGTATCAGAGTGGGGGCCCTCAGAGCTGAGTAGCCAGCCAGGGGGATGGAGCAGCTGAAGCTCCCCCAAATTCCCAATCTGCTGGGCAGAGCGTGCCCAGACAACCTTGTCCCCCTGTCCCTTTTCCCTCGCAGCAAGCTCTGTACAAACCCCACGCCTTCAGCAGCCCTCTCGCTGCTAGGAAGCTTCTCAGACTGCCTGCCTTTCCCTTGTCTCAGAGCGGCCAGGTGTGGATCCTGTCCTCCACCAACAGCCAGAATCTGCCTCTCAAGCACTCTGTCCCAGCTCCCCATCCTCCAGAGCACCGCACAATGTCGATTTCTGCTTGCAAAGCAGACCTCCAGGGCTAGGTGTTCAGCAGCCCCAGGCTTCTGCCCCCTCCCCTGCTCCTTTTCTATTCCTCCGTCCGGTGGGATGGGGTGGGGGAAGGGCTCGGGTCCCTCCGGATCAAGGCTTTCGTACGTTACCCTGTTTTATGAGGTCTTCTTTGTTCGTGAGGTGTGTATGCAGTCTGGTGCAGCCTTCTTTCCTGTTGCTGTTTTAGGGTTAGTTGTATTAACTATATTTTCACACTATCTGTGGTTTAGGGAGGAGTTCTCTGTCTCACCTCTCACGCCGCCATCTTGAATCCGCAAATACCTTTTTGATGTCCTGTTTTCATTTTCTTTGGGTATACATCCAGAAGTGGGATGGCTGGATTGTATGGTAGTTTCACTTTTAATTTTTTGAGGAATGTCCATACAGTTTTCCATAGTGGCTGAACAAGTTTACATTCCCACCAGTGGTACACAAGGGTTCCCTTTTCTCCATATCCTTGCCAACATTTGTCATCTCTTGTCTTTGATGATAGTGATTCTAACAGATTTGAGGTGATATCTCATTGTGGTTTTGATTTTCATTTCCCTGATGATTAGTGACACTGAGCATCTTTTCATGTACCTGCATTGTATGCTTCCTTTGGAGAAATGCCTATTCAGTTTCTATGCCCATTTTTAAATTGGATTGTTTATTTTTTTTTGTTACTGAGTTGTATGAATTCTCTTTATATTTTAGATATTAGTGGTGCCTTATCAGATATATCATTTGCAAATGTATTCTCCCTTTCCATAGGTTGCCTTTCATTTTGTTGATGGTTTATTTTGCTGTGCAGAAACTTTTTAATTTGATGTAGTCCCACTTGTGTGTTTTTCATTTTGTTGCTTGTGCTTTTTGTGTCATATCCAAAAGATCGTCCCCAAGACCAATGTCAAGGACTTTTCCCTATACTGGAACTATGCACTTGAGAAGAACGTCTATTCTGCTGCTACTGAATGGACTATTCTCTATATATCTGTTAGGTCCATTTGGTCTAAAGTTTGGTTCAAGTCCAACATTTCCTTGTTGGTTTCTGTCTAGATGTTCTATTCATGGATGAAAGTAGGATATTAAAGTCTCATACTATTATTGTACTGACTATTTCTCCCTCAGATCTGTTAGTATATGATTAATATATTTAGGTACTCTGATACATGGTACATATATATTTAAGACAGTTATGTCTTCTAGATGAATTGATCCCTTTATCATTATGTAATGACCTTGTATCTCTCTCTCTCTCTTTTTTTTAAACTAGAAAAGGAACTTATTTAAATATAAGGCCACTGCAAATTAGTTCAACCATTGTGGAAAGCAGTATGGAGGTTCCTCAAAAAACTCAAAATAGAAATACCATTTGACCCAGGAATTCCACTCCTAGGAATTTACCCTAAGAATGCAGCAGCCCAATTTGAAAAGGACAGATGCACCCCTATGTTTATTGCAGCACTATTTACAATAGCCAAGAAATGGAAGCAACCTAAGTGTCCATCAGTAGATGAATGGATAAAGAAGAGGTGGTACATATACACAATGGAATATTATTCAGCCATAAGAAGAAAACACATCCTACCATTTGCAACAACATGGATGGAGCTAGAGGGTATTATGCTCAGTGAAATAAGCCAAGCCGAAAAAGACAAGTATCAAATGATTTCACTCATATGTGGAGTATAAGAACAAAGAAAAAATACTGAAGGAACAAAACAGCAGCAGACTCACAGAACCCAAGAACGGACTAATAGTTACCAAAGGGAAAGGGACTGGGGAAAATGGGCGGGAAGGGAGGGATAAGAGGGAAAAAGGGGCATTACGATTAGCAGATGTAATGTTGGTGGGGGGGGCACGGGGAGGGCAGTACAACTCAGAGAAGACAAGTAGTGATTCTATAGCATCTCACTACGCTGATGGACAGTGACTGTAATGGGGTTGGTGGGGGGGAACCTGATGAAGGGGGTAGTTTAATCACCATAATATTGCACATGTAATTGTAGATTAATGATAATAAAATAAATTATATATAAAAATATATATATAAGGCCAGATAGTCTGAAGCTACAGACCGGAAAATATCGTACATCACTTTGGGGAGGGGACTTTGCTAGCACTGATGCTCACAACTGGACGCCAGAAACTCCACTGCTGCCAACCCCAAAAAGCCCACTGATGGTGGGTGAAAGAGGAAGGTGAGGATGAGTGTGAGGGCTAGAGAGAGCTGGCCTCAACACCCTAGCCCTATAGTCAATACAGTGATGAGAAGACGTGCCCCTGCATTCATTCATTCATTCATTCATTCACAAATATTTATGGACTGTTTCCTTTGTGGCAGGACTATGCTAAGTGCTAAGGATAAAGTGATGACAAAAGCAAAGGCACACAGTTCTTGCTCTCTCCTTTTCCTTTGTCTAGCTGACAATGTTATATAAGCCCCCAAATTTTGGCCACCTTGGGCCACATTTTTCTTTGCAAACTCCTGTGTGTTTGTATGTAATTAAATTTGTTTTTTCTCCTCTTGTTAATATATCAATTATCAGTTTGATTTACAGGTCCAGCCATTGAACCTATAGAGGAAGGTTTCTTTTCCCCTCTCCTGAAACTGTCAACCAAACAAAAGGGCAAAGGTGCAGAACAGTTAACTGCATTTGTTTGTGTCTTTGGGATTGCAATCCAGGAGGTATAGATTTAGATAGAAACCCAAATTGTGCTCTGAGTTGCTGATGCAGTTTAGGGTTTTAAAGATAAGTAGGAGGAAGTTTATTCATTTACATAAGTTGTTTTAAATGTTTTGTGAATGGAGCTGGTAGAGAAGTTCGTACATTATTCATTTTCTGATTGGTTGCTATGTCTGGACTGAGGCAAGTATCCATATTAGTCTATAGCAAAGGTGGTCTCAGGAATGGGGGTTGGCAACAAGCTGTATCTGGGGTTCTTCTGTGATATGAAACGGCTCACATGCGCAGACCCCATTTCCTCAATGGCCTCCTGAATCCATTTTTGTTGTTCCCCTTGGCGGTGCTGACTCCATTCTGAGTTTGGTTTGTCACATTTCCCAACTCCAACAGCTCTCTGTTTACTCGCCCTGCAGCTGAGTGGGACTACTTCCTGCCTCAGTATAAGCCGTCTCTGCGCCCACCCCCACTTCAAAGCATCCCTCCAGCGTTTCTCAAAATATATCTGTTTGAATGTGTTCCCCCTATAGTTCCTCCAGAGTTGATCTGGGAGCCCGTAGTGCTCATGAGTTCAGGACCTTGGTGGGAAATGGAGCTGGAACTCCATTACTTTTAATTTGTTCTGTGGTGACAATAAGGTTGCACAGCTCTTGGGACTACGGACAGTAAGGAATTACACTCAGGCCTTGGAGGAGTACTTTGGCATGGGGGAAGGGGTGTGTCTTAAATGTAATAAAAGTGTTTTTTTGTGTCTTTGATCATAGAGTCTCCAGGCTAATTCTTACCCTACTTACTATTTAAGATATTTTAGTTAAATGTTTTATATAAAAGAAATCTAGAAAATAATAATAGTATTTGTTGAGGGTTTAGTACCAATTTGTCTTTGCCAAAGACTTTTAATTACTCACAAAAGCATTGAGAGGGAAGAGTTTATTTTTCCATCTTACACAAAAGGATATTTGAGGCTCAGGGAAGTCAGGTCAGTTGCCTAGAGGCAGATTTGGGATTTGAATTCAGGCTGTCTAACTTCAAAGTTTAAGATCTTAATTAAATAGCACTAGAGACAAAGCACAAAGGGATATTAAATTAATTGAGTTTTTTCCCCCTAATTTTGTCTTACTTTTTTTAGGGAAACTGTGGATATTGTTTAGTTCTATGAGTTTCCATGTCTATGCTATGAAACAGTACATTTTTGGAATATCTTTATTTAAGGGAAACAGAAGTAATAATTGTGCTTAGCCATTTGTCTTTAGTGTGGTATCTGAGGTTCCTGACCAAGCTGCAAAAATGCATCCGCGCTGGCTTAGTCAGGGAGCTGGGAGATCCAAGGGAGCCCTAGGCTCACGTGTTACCCTTTCAAGGACACTCAGGCTGCGTGGCTCAGATCTGAGGATGAGATCCTGGCTAGACAGCTGTGTTGCTCACCTTTCTTTTAGATGGGGTTTGGGGACTTTGGAGAAGTCCAAAGGGAAATATATCCCCTTTTCCTCCTGCTACCTGATTTCCACTCTTCTCCCAAATTGTCTGGGAAGAAAATATGCTCTTAGAGGATAATTTTTAAGAAACGGTAATTCATGACTCTTTTACAGATATAATAAATTAAGTAATGAGAGAACAAGTAAAATGTTACAACCAGTTCCAAGGCTGGTTCAAAGAGCAGAGGCAAAAATAGGCCATGAAATAAATTTATAGATGGATGCAAACTGGCTTTTTCTGTGGGTGGAAGGAATACAACTGTGCCTCCATTAGGCAGAATCTATTCCTATGTCTGTAGAGAAGAATTCTCTTTTATTATTTTTATTTTGGTATCATTAACATACAAATACATGAGCAACATTATGGTTACTAGACTCCTCCATTATCAAGTCCCCACCACGTACCCCATTACAGTCACTGTCCATTAGTGTAGCAAGATGCTTTAGAATCACTACTTGTCTTCTCTGTGCTATACTGCCTTCCCCATGACCCACCCCCTACATTATGTGTGCTAATCGTAACACCCCTTTTTCACCCTTATCCCTCCCTTCCCACTTATCCTCCCCAGTCCCTTTCCCTTTGGTAACTGTTAGTCCATTATTGGGTTCTGTGAGTCTGCTGATGTTTTGTTCCTTCAGTTTTTCCTTTGTTCTTATACTCCACAGATGAGTGAAATCATTTGATACTTGTCTTTCTCTGGCTTATTTCACTGAGCATAATACCCTCTAGCTCCATCCATGTTGTTGCAAATGGTAGGATTTGCTTTCTTCTTATGGCTGAATAATATTCCATTGTGTATATGTACCACATTTTCTTTATCCATTCATCTACTGATGGACACTTAGGTTGCTTCCATTTCTTGGCTATTGTAAATAGTGCTGCAATAAACATAGGGGTGCATATGTCTTTTTCAAACTGGGCTCCTGCATTCTTAGGGTAAATTCCTAGGAGTGGAATTCCTGGGTCAAATGGTATTTCTATTTTGAGTATTTTGAGGAACCTCCATACTGCTTTCCACAATGGTTGAACTAATTTGCATTCCCACCAGCAGTGTAGGAGGGTTCCCCTTTCTCCACATTCTCACCAACATTTGTTGTTGTTTGTGTAGACAAGAATTCTTGCATTGTTATCAGTTACTTACAGATTTATGAACAGATCAAAGACAGTAAATATCATAGCATTGGACAACCCAGAAAATGATTGCTGTAAACAGAGCACATATTTTCCATTAAAAACACTCAGCAGTCTTTTTGGTCCATTCTAAAGTCTTTCACAGTTTTTCCTGACACATCACATTGCACATCTGATCACCTTGTATTTATCTCTTCCATTACAATTGATCATTGAAAGTTGATTATGGAATGAGAAGTGTGTTCTTTCTTTTCCCACCCATCTTAAACTGAAATCATTTTATAACTAGATGACTCAGTAGAAAGAAATATGCTTAAATATGTGTGTGTGCATGTGTGTGAGAGAGAGAGAGAGAGAGAGAGAGAGTGTGGGAGGGGCCACTGGCAAAACACAGTAAGATATCAAGACCTCCAGTGTAACTGAGCACAAATCCTTTTAATAACAGAAGAGTGATTTCATAGGAATAGGATCAAGTTCCATTCTGTGTAAGTAGGTTTATCTGCTCTGCTACCCAGGTGTTCACACACTGTTGGCAACAGGATCTTCTAGCCTAAAGGAAATGAGAACATATATTTCCTGAAACTGGTGACTTTACTAAAGGGTACGCTTTTAATATGTTAACCTTAAAAAACAAATATTTTATCAGCCAAAATTGGTTTACTTGGGAATAGCCAAGAGTTGCAGTTTGGGACATGAAAGCTATGGGCAAAACCATAGGCAAGTTTAACATACAAAGGAATGGAATGTTATTTTATTGAGCGCAAGGAGGAAGTTGGGAGTGATTGAATAAAAGTCCATTGGAGAAAAACAATAGTTCAGGGTGATGATAGTTTCTCATTGGTTGAATTGCAGGGGTAATCAATTTCTTGTAGATGCAATGTATGTCTTTTCCTTGTTGGTGTTTGTAATTGATGATTCTTGCCCATTGATGACTCTTCTTTTGGGGTCTGTAATTGATCCTATAACTTACCAGGATTGGTATGCTCCACTTTCTAACCTCCCAACTGTACTTCAGTGAGCTTTCCCTTTATTAATTTTCACAAATATCTCAAATCCAGGTTCAGGCTGAAATTTTCCCCCTCATTTCTTGAGGTGTATGTTAGCATTTTCTAGAAACAACAATAGTTCTGCAATAAATACTATTCTTAGTAAGAGGAGTAGCAGGGTTAAAAGAAAACTGCCTTTATAAAACATACACAGACTATTAGAAAAAGCTTCCTCTTTTCAAATAAATTCATAAGATTTGAACAACAAATGGATGCTCAATGTTTTATCTGTTGTCCTTTCATGTTAACCTCCCTCACTTTAAGTCTAAACCTTACATTTCAGATCCTTGAAAAGAAAGAATGTTGTTCTGTTGACTTCTTTTTTAGCAAGCAGAGACCCCAACTGGCTCAGTGGCCTCTCACAATGTTGTAGATTAGTCTTTCAAGCAAGGATTTATCCCTTTTGAGGAAGTACATAACGCTTACTATTATTGCCGTGTGTGTGTGTGTGTGTGTGTGTGTGTGTGTGTGTGTGTGTGCATAGCATCATCCAACATTTGTTAAGTGATCTAAAAGAATGTGTTTTAGACCAAAGCAGTGCTTAGCCTTAATATGCCCCAGGAGAGTCTCATGAACAGCTATATAGGCTTAAGAAGCTAGATGGCAGAGTAATCACACAGTTAAGAGTCTTTCTATGGAGTTGCAGAGAGAAGCTGAGCCTTGTATTCAGTTTGGAAAAATGAAATTCTTGCTTATGTGTCTGAATGGTAAAAAAGAGGTACTCCAATGTGATGGTTTAAGAGGAACAATTTTCCCCCCAGTTTTATTAAGATAAAATTGACATGTAACATTGTATATGTTTAAGGTTTGTGTTTTGATACATTTATATATTGCAAAATGATTACCAACACAGCATTAGCTAACACCTCCATCACATCATATAACTATTTTTTTTGTAGTGAGAACATTTAATATCTACTCTTTCAGCAACATTCAACGTATGATACAGTATTACTAGCTATAATCATCATGCTGCACATTAGTAGATCCCAAGACCTTGTTAATCTTATAATTGGAAGTTTGTACCCTTTGAACAATATTTCCCTGTTTCCCTCTACCTCCCACCCACTGGTAACACCATTCTGCTCTGTTTCTAAGAGGAACAATTTTTAAGGTTAAAAAAGAAAATCGGGAAAATTTCCCCTATGCCAGCAATTTGATTGTTGTAACCAACTTCATGCATTAGGGTTCTTGCAAAGAGTGATGAGGTGAGGGGATTGTTAGAGGTGTGGGGTTGGCAGAAGCCTGGATGAGGGGTGTCTTCCAAGCCCTTCTGATGATTAGCTTATTACTGAAGCTTCTATCTAATGTATTTCTTTCTCCTTCTCATGGCTCTCATCTGTAAAGTGTGCATCAACTCCTTTAAATTATGATGCTAAGTAAAGACTTAAAATTACCTAAGACAGTTGATCAAAATGTTATGCACCCATGGGAGATCATAACAGGGTAATAGGTGCCTAGAACTCTGGAGGCACCAAGTTTTAAGTCTTCCCTCCTATGACCCCAGCCTCACCATATAGCTTCTTTAAGTCTCACTTTTCTCATTAGTAAAAATAGAGATTCTAATTAGTAGCCACATTAGAGTTGCTATGGTTTTGGTTATTGTGAGGATTGACTACCATTCTGGTGCATAGCAAACAGTTCATACATGATAACTATTATTACTACTGCTTTTCATTTATATAGATTTGCACTTAAATACACACATTAAATACTCAAAACATTCTGTGAGGTAGGCATTGTCTCCATTTATGCACAGTGAAGACTGGGCCAGATGGGGTCACTGATTTGAGGTAGGGAGCCTGGGACTCACCCAGACCTAACTCCGTGTTCAGGGCTCTTCCCAGTCATCATGTTTTCTGAAAATGAAAACTGCAAATGAGGATGCTAGGAATCCTTTTGAAATGTAGGCAAGTCTAAACACTCCTGGAGTTAAAAACATCTTAAGGGCAGAAGAGATAGAAAATTTGCCTATGCCCAGTCCATCGAGAGAGGTTGGGGCCTACGGGATTGGGGCACACCTGGAGCTCAGGGCCATAGTCTGCGTCCCCCTGATGGGGTGGGTGGAGGATGACTAGGAAGGGAGAAGCCAGGGCTAGTGCCCTTGGTCCTGGGGCTTGGTGAGCCTGCTGTGAGATCTTTAAAGGCAGACATCTTCATCTTCCCATCCATGTGTGGTACAGTGGGTGCACAATAAGGGTGTGTTGACCTGTATATACTAATACCCTAGGAAGAAATCTTTCTATTATAACGACTGTGTTGGAATAGGGTGAAAATTGTTAATGTGAGGGTCTTTGTGTACTTCCCATCCCCCACTTTGGAGCCCCTCAAAAGAATTCTGCAAGGGCCCAGTTGGGCTCTCTAGTCCCTTCTACTGGGGTATGTTTCTGTGGTGTGTGTGTGTGTGTGTGTGTGTTGGTAATAAATTAGACCCCTATATGTCTGCTTGGGCTGACACTACAGAATACCACAGAGTGGGTGGCTTAAACAACAGAAATCTGTTTTTTCCAAGTTCTGGAGGCTGGAACTGCCAGATCAAGCAGCCAGCAGGGTTGGTTTCTGGCGAGGTCTCTCCTGGCTTGCAGATGGCTGCCATCTTGCTGTGTCCTCACGTGGCCTTTCTCTGTGTGTGTGCGCTCTTGGTGTCTCTTCCTCGTCTTATGGGGACATCAGTTCTATTGGATTTTGGCCCCACCCTTCTGACCTAATCATTTGACCCAACTACCTCCTTAAAGGCCTTGTCTCCAAATGGGGGTTAGGGCTTCAACATATGAATTTGGTGGCGGGGGTAGGGTGGGGAGGGACACAGTTCAGTTCATAACAGCTCTCTTTAATATTAATTGAGGAATGTGGAGGAAATCTCTAAATTATTTCTACCACTAAACACCATACATCTTTGACTGTGGCACAGTTCCAGGGCTGGTCCACATGGTTCACAACTTAACTGGAGTCCCAAATATCCTAACTAGCACAGCTACCTGTGAACGTACCAGGATTGCTGGTGGAAGCTATCCTGGAGCAGAAATTCTCTTTGGCTTTGTTTGAAGTTCAAAGTTAGTTGGCTCACTTTGGGGGTTTTGTCCCTCACTGGTCTTTTTTATTCTTTCCTACCCAGTAAAACCCAGAAGGAAGCTTAACACTGCATCTGTCTATTGGTTAGTTGGTGTGTGGAGCTACATTCATATTTTAAACCCCAATCTCTAATTACAGAAAGACTTGGGGAATCAGGAAACTGGTGAGGAGAGATTTTTTTGGGTAGGACCCTTGAAATAATCTTAGGCCTTCTTTTAATATCGGCCTTGAGAATACCCCTTATTTAGTTTCCTTGGACAGAGCCAGGAAACGAGGCAAAGGGATGCATGTCCCCTACAGGACACCCCCAGTTTGTGCGGGCTGGCAGAATCCACTCTTAGATCATGGGGAGCCTTGCCCTAGCACAGATCCCATGATGGGGGCTCTCTCTCTCACTCTCCTGGTTACCCCTCCTTGCTGTCTATAGCCAGCCCTCTTTTTCAACCTACCAAACCCTACTCTAACCTTCTCTGATTTTAAAGATCAAGACTCTCAAGTGTATATTTTGGGATTTCCAGTTAGTTGACCTTACCTGAATTAGAATCTAATGATTTTTATCCAAATACTTCTTCACTCTGGAATTCTCTCTTCTCACTACCTTTTCAGAACACAAGTCTGTATCTCATATGTTATTTCCATTTCTGATAATTTTATTGATAAGGCTGTACTGGAACTGTTTCCTCTTCTTTAATAGGAACAACTCTGGAAGTACAAAGACAGATGCAAGGAAAAACTAGGCTTGCTGTTGGACCCTACATGTGGCCACCATTTCTCTTTTTAGTGTTATTCATTGGTATCTACTTCATTGTTTTAAAATTCAGCATTCTCATTACTGGGCCTGGATATAGGTTTGTTTGGTAGAATACTTAGAACAAATCACAGTGTCAGCAAATAAAGCCTCCTTGGGCTGAATGACATGACACACAGAAAGATGAGAAAGGCACAGGGAAGAATAGGGTGACTTCTCAATAAGTGGCAGAGACAAGAGCTACGAGGGCTCTAATGAGGAAGATGGCATTGTAGGCTAATGGAGCAAGGATGGCTTTGCAGAGGGGGTAAGCTCTGGGGTCTGTGGGATTGGCTGGAAGGGAGGGAGTGGGGGTGAGGAGAGGAAAGAATGTGGGGGCAGCAGGCCACGATAGCTGGGAAGAGGAATTGAGACCTTGTGAAGAGTAGTGGTAGCTTAATAAGTTATAGTTTCAGGGCCTGGCACATTTTAAAAGACTATAGGTACATTGTTTCACTTAATGCTTATGGTGAGGAGCAGTTAACATTATCCTTGTAATAGATGAAGCTTGGAGAGGTTAGGTCACTTGCCCAGTGTGACCCAACCAGTTTGGAAACAAATGTTCTTAATCTCCAACTATTTCCCTTTGGAAAAGGGTATAGGCCAGGTTGGTGGAAGAAAAGATAATCTGAAATTGGGAGCATGGGGAATTCAGTGCCTTAGGAAAATGAGAAGGTGTTGTTTAGAATTTAAGTATCCCTGGTCCACAGATAGCCCTGCACTGCACTGGCTTAGCTAATTCAGAGCTGACATACAGGGCTGCAGGACAATGTAGAATGAGCCCTCACTCAGCAGGTAGCTCTTCTCTGGGAAATCAAAGCAGAATGACTGTACTATGGTCTTCTCAAGGACAGGACTGAAGCATTTCCTGGGGGGAAATATCTCCCTGGTAAAGGAGGCAGAGGGGAATAAAAAGAAACTCTGAGAGAAGCGTCAGAGAAGGCAGAAATAACACCACGGACCACGGGAGAGGAAAGGAGGTAGGTCTGTGTGTGTAGAGCACAGGGATATTGTTATGGTTATAACCATAGAGACAGCAAATGTTGAAGAAAATCAGTTCCTACCAATAAAATATCTGACATCTGTCATGATCAAGCAGGATTTATTCCAGGGATGCAAGGATGGTTCAACATTTGGAAATCCATCAACATCATCCACCACATCAACAAAAAGGACAAAAACCACATGATCATCTCCATAGATGCTGAAAAAGCATTTGACAAAATTCAATATCCATTCATGATAAAAACTCTCAACAAAATGGGTATAGAGGGCAAGTACCTCAACATAATAAAGGCTATATATGACACACCCACAGCCAACATTATACTTAACAGCGAGAAGCTGAAAGCTTTTCCTTTAAGACTGGGAACAAGGCAAGGATGCCCACTCTCCCCACTCCTGGTCAGCATAGTACTGGAGGTCCTAGCCACGGCAATCAGACAACACAAAGAAATAGAAGGCATCCAGATTGGAAGGGAGGAAGTTAAACTGTCCGTGTTTGCAGATGACATGATATTGTACATAAAAAACCCTGAAGAATCCACTCCAAAACTACTGGATCTAATATCTGAATTCAGCAAAGTTGCAGGATACAAAATTAATACACAGAAATCTATGGCATTCCGATACACTAACAATGACCTAGCAGAGAGAAATATCAGGAAAACAATTCCATTCACAGTTGCATCAAAAAGAATAAAATATCTAGGACTAAACCTAACCAAGGACGCGAAAGACCTATACTCTGAAAACTACAAGACACTCCTGAGAGAAATTAAAGAAGATACCAATAAATGGAAACACATCCCGTGCTCATTGATAGGAAGAATTAATACTGTCAAAATGGTCATCCTGCCTAAAGCAATCTACAGATTCAATGCAATTCCTATCAAAATACCAACAGCATTCTTCAACAAACTAGAGAAAATCATTCTAAAATTCATATGGAACCACAAAAGACCCTGAATAGCCAAAGCAATCCTGAGAAGGAAGAATAAAGCTGAGGGGATTATGCTCCCCAACTTCAAGCTTTACAACAAAGCCACAGTACTCAAGACAATTTGGTACTGGCACAAGAACAGACCCATACACCAATGGAACAGACTAGAGAGCCCTGATATACACCCAACCTTATATGGTCAATTAATATATGATAAAGGAGCCATGGACATACAATGGGGAAATGACAGCCTCTTCAACAGCTGGTGTTGGCAAAACTGGACAGCCACATGCAAGAGAATGAAACTGGATTATTGTCTAACCCCATACACAAAAGTAAACTTGAAATGGGTCAAGGACCTGAATGTAAGTCATGAAACCATAAAGCTCTTAGAAGACAACATAGGCAAAAATCTCCTGAATATAAGCATGAATGACTTCTTCCTGAACACATCTCCTCGAGCAAGGGAAACAAAAGCAAAAATGAACTCATGGGACTACATCAAACTAAAAAGTTTCTGTGCAGCAAAGGACACCATCAACAGAACAAAAAGGCATCTTACTGTATGGAAGAATATATTTGTAAATGACATATCTGACAAGGGGTTAACATCCAAAATATATAAAGAACTTACATGCCTCTACACCCAATAAGCAAATAACCCGATTAAAAAATGGGCAGAGAATATGAAGAGACAGTTCTCCAAAGAAGAAATTCAGATGGCCAACAGACACATGAAAAGATGCTCCACATCACTAATCATCAGGGAAATGCAAATTAAAACCACAATGAGATATGACCTCACACAAGTAAGGATGGCCACCATCCAAAAGACTAAGAACAACAAATGCTGGTGAGGATGTGGAGAAAGGGGAACACTCCTACACTGCTGGTGGGAATGTAAGCTAGTTCAACCATTGTGGAAAGCAATATGGAGGTTCCTCAAAAAACTAAAAATAGGAATACCATTTGACCTGGGAATCCCACTCCTTGGAATTTACCCAAAGAATACAACTTCTCAGATTCAAAAAGACATATGCACCCCTATGTTTTTTGCAGCACTTTTTACAATAGTCAAGATATGGAAGCAACCTAAGCGTCCATCAGTAGATGAATGGATAAAGAAGATGGGGTACATGTACACAATGGAATACTATTCAGCCATAAGAAGGAAACAAATCCTGCCATTTGCAACAACATGGATGGAGCTGGAGGATATTATCCTCAGTGAAATAAACCAGGTGGAGAAAGACAGGTGCCAAATGATTTCCCTCATTTGTGGAGTATAACAATGAAGCAAAACTGAAGGAACAAAATAGCAGCAGACTCAGAGACTCCAAGAAGGAACTAGTGGTTACCAAAGGGGAGAGGTGTGGGAGGGTGGATGGGGAGGGTGGAAGAAGGGGACTGAGGGGTATTTTCTTTAGTACACATGGTGTGGGGGATCACAGGGAAAACAGTGTAGCACAGAGAAGGCAAATTGTGAATCTGTGGCATCTTACTACACTGATGGACAGTGACTGAGTTGGGGTATGAGTGGGTACTTGATAATATGGGTAAATGTAGTAACCACATTGTTTTTTCATGTGAAACATTCATAAGAGTGTATATCAATAATACCTTAGTAAAAAAAAGATCTGAAATGACTGAGGAGTTGATAGCAGATGAGAGGCAATCTTCATTGTAAAACATGGCTGCTAAGAGGAATCCCCTTTTTCCATTTGTGTAGCACTTTCCAGTTTGCTGAGGCCTTTTTTTCAGTGCTCTATTTGACAGCAGTGCTGTGAAGAATGGCATTATCAACACTGGGTGACAAATAGGGAAATACCTTTCAAAGGGCAATGGTCTTATTTGAGGTCCTATCACTGGTGAGATGGAGCTGAGGCCCAAAGTAAAGTCTTAGCTCTGCTAGCCTTTGGCCCCATCATAATGGCAGAAGGACAAGCAGGGTCCTCATGAAGTAATGAAAACTTTGGGAAAGAAGCTACAGAGCTGCCTTGGACAAGTTGAACTCCATTGAAAATTCCTGGGGAGTCTATTTTGTATATAATGACTTTGGAAAGTTTCTTGAAATCCTTCCAGTTAAGACTGAATTCAGAGGAACATCTTATTGATTTACATTCAGGTGACCAGAAAAAGCAGGTCTGAATACAAAGAGTTTGAATTATCTGATCCTCCCTTGTTCTAGCAGCAGAAGAGTAAAGCATTTTTGCTTGATTTAGAAAAAAAAAGTCTGGTTCACCTCTGTTCTCTTTCCCCAAGGAAAAGACTTTCTGTGTTCATTCTCACCTTAGTAATAGTGCTTTGCATTTATTTAAAGTGACTTTGTTTCCACTGGTCATGCTCCCTGGAGTAATGGACCCACTTCAGTGACCTGAGGGGATCCAGTTTCACCACTGAGTTTGTTGTAGCTCAAGACATTTATTCCTGCGCCTTCCCTAATGTCTCGCTGACAGTTGTGTTCTCCCGCTCGCCTCTCCTGATGCCCGCACGCGCACATGTGACCCCGTCTCCGGTCCGTGGCAGCTCGTTTACAGCCTTGGTGTTTCTCTCTTGTTCTTCAATCAAACCATTGGTACCTGGAGTTTTATTGTCTTTCTACATTATTTATGATTTGTTGCTGTGTAACAAATTTCCTCAGATTTGGTAGCTTAAAATAACAAATATTTATTATCTCAATAGTTTCTGTGGATCAGAAATCTAGACACTGGCTCAGTGTGTCTCCTGAGTTTCAATGTGAGCGGCTCACCAGGGCGGCAGCCATCTGAAGGGCTGGCTGCAGGCTGTTGTGAGCCTTTTCACAGGGCTGCCCCCATCATAAGTGATCCAGGAGAAAGGAGGGAGTGAGAGCCCCCCGGAAGGGAACTCCTTCCTGTCTTTTATAACCTCCTGGAACTGACAGCCTATCAGTTCTGCCTTATTCTTTTCAGTAGAGGTGATTAAGTAAGTCCAGTCCACACTCAATCAGAGGGAAATTAAACTACTTTTTAAGGTAAGGGGTATCAAATAATTTATGGACGTATCTTTAAAACCATCACACTAGATAATTATTGATGGTATTATAACTGTACTAAACACTGTGCTTGGCTTTAGGGTTTTAACATGGTCCCTGACCTCATGAAAATTTTAGTCTAGGGTCCAAGTTCGTTTCTTCTTTCTATGTCTTTCCTACTCTCTTTTGTCCGAGAATGCACTACTGAGATCTAATCTCAGAAACTCACGTCTTCTCTGATTCTCTGCTAATGGCAGCTGGCACAATTTTCATTCAATTTGGGACATGGGAGCTGGAGGCAAAGTGAAATGTTGAAAATTTTTTTACACTAAAAATCTGTTTGAAATTCTTAGAAAGACAGAGGTTTTATAGCTGTCCCATGGTTTTTGGATATTCTGTTCTGTGGGGTTTTTCTTTTTTTTTTTTTGTCTTTTTTTCCTCTTTGCTTTTCAGTTTGGGAAGTTTCTATTGACATACTTGCAAACTCAGAAATTGTTTCCTCAGTTGTGTCCAGTCTACTGATGGGCCCACCAGAGGTATTCTTCATATCTCTTACAGTGTTTTTGATCTCTAGTACTTCTCTTTGTTCTTTTCTTTGATTTCCCACCAATTTACTTACGTTACCCATTTGTTCTTGCATATTGTCCACTTTTTTTCCATTAGAGCCCCTAACATATTAACCATAGTTGTTTTAAATTCCTGGTTTGATAAGTCCAATGTATTTGTCATATTTGAGTCTGGTTCTGATGCTTGCTCTGTTTCTTCAAACTGTGTTTTTTGCCTTTTAGTGTGCCTTGTAACTTTTTGTTCAAAGTGGGACATGATGGACTGGGTAAAAGGAACTCTAGTAAACAGGCCCAAGGGTGTGGTGGTAAGGTGTCAGAGAGGCGACATGTTCTTTAGTTCTATATTCCTATGATTAGGCGTCAGTCTTTCAGTGAGCCTGTGCCTCTGGACTGTGAACTTTGCCAGTGCTTCTTAGTGGCCCTCTCACCTTAGGAGGGTCAGGCAGGCTGGAGGCGACTGGGGATGGGTCAGTCAGTATCTGGTGAGATAGTTCACATCACCAGAAAGTGGTGGGATTGTGTTTGGACCCCAGGCCTTCTGGCTCTGCAGGTATTTTTTTTATTAAGGTATCATTGATATATGCTTTTATGAAGGTTTCACATGAAAAACACTGTGGTTACTACAATCACCCATATTATCAAGTCCCCCCCATACCCCATTGCAGTCACTATCCATCAGTGTAGTAAGATGCTACAGAGTCACTACTTGTCTTCTCTGTGCTACCCTGCCTTCCCCATGATCCCCCCACATCATGTGTGCTAATCATAATACCTCTCAATCCCCTTCTCCCTCCCTCCCCCCCACCCTCCCCCCAGCCCTCCCCTTTGGTAACCACTAGTCCCTTCTTGAAGTCTGTGAGTCTGCTGCTGTTTTGTTCCTTCAGTTTTGCTTCGTTGTTATACTCCACTGCAGGTATATTTTTACTGCACTCAACTACTTATATCATTTGATCTCCTAAATGCTCTATGAGGTAGTTGGGATACAGATTATTCTGATTTTTCAGACAAAAAATTTGAAGGTCAGATCTGGTTCTTTTTAAAATCCAGTCTTTGTTTTGTTTTGTCTCCTGTAATGTCCTGCACTCTTAAATCAACCAGAGTCTGTTTTGCTAACTGTATGATTAAAACAGTAATCTCCTGATTTAGGGACATGTAACTTGAGGAGTATCTCTATCCTCTAAGCTATGATTGAAATGGGAAACCTTATCTAGTCAATTGGAGAGTGGCCTTAACTTAGATGTCATTTTAAATGACTGGCTGGCTGTGTGTCAAGTGAATGGTTTTAGTGCTTTGTAATTACAAACTAATAACAAGAACAGCATCTTGCTGCTGAATTTCTGATTGCTGAAGAGCTAATAATTGAGTAAAAAGAGCTGATACTTGGAAGGAAATTCAGATGTTATTGGGCATAATCACACATTTATTTTCTTCAATATTCTGGAAGCAAGGGAGCTATAAGTTAATGAAGAAGTTACAAATTTCAGCAGAAAAGGAGGAAGAAGAAAGTTGGCAAAAAGCTATTCTATCTGGTGGAAAAACTTGAAATGGAACTTCGAAAACTTTTTCGCATTTTGGAAATTACTTCCCCTAAATCTGAGGGATGTAAGAATGCAAACAGGACTGAAATGCTGAAATAGCACAGATGCCTGAAATGTGTGGTCCACACTTGTTTCTCTTTCTTTTTCCTCAGTTCCTCTAAAATCCTCCAAAATCTGATTTCCACCTGGTTGTTTGCATTTGCTTTCAGACTCATTCTCCACCCTTTCCCTATTCTGTCTGAAGCAAACCTGCACTTCTGAGTCGGTTTGGCCAATGGGAGGAGCTGGCAGACAACTACAAATGGCTTTGGACAGTGGTTGAGTCTCCTCTGTCATTTCAGGCCCTTTTCCCGTAGTCCCAGCTCAGGTGAGACGGCCTCCGACCCTGTTCTAGCTCCCACTGGTCATTCTGGCTTCTGGGCTCCTGAGTTCTGTCAGCACTGGGGGTGCAAAAACTTCCTGGTGCTGCTAATCTCTGTGTTGCTTTGTTGTTTATTCAGTTTCTCAGCGCTCCATCACTTGGGTAAATGACTCTCTGTATTAAACTTCCTGTCCTCAATTTTTAATTATTTGTGCCTCTGCTAGCTTTTTTCTTGTCCTCTTCACTTTCTCCCTACTCTTTCTTAACTAAGTGGATTGATCTACTCCCACACCTTCAACTATCACACGTCATATCTCCAGTACCACTTTTCCACCTGCCCAGAGGATGTCTCCCCTGTCCATGTTGCAAGCCATTTGAGACTTGGAGCCCCCAGTTACTTACAGAGATGATGGCAGGGAGCTCCTTGGCTCTGAGATATTTGGAGATTTAACATCAGTGATAGGGAATGGCAATAAGCATAAGGAGTACTGTGGGATACTGACAGGAAATCTACATGGTCTTTCTGCTTTCCACCTGTATGGCTCTAGTCCAGGATCTCAACCTGCAATGCCTACAGAGTTCCAGGCAGATAACATATTTGAGTGAGATGGCTGGGTAAAAGAAAAATGGCCTCTTGATTTGTGTTTTTTTAATCCAGAAAAGCTTTGTGTGCACATATAACACATAGGGTTGTATTTTTCTAGAAAGTTGTCCATTTCTTCTAGGTTATCCAGTTTGTTAGCATATAATTTTTCATAGTATTCTCTAATAATTCTTTGTATTTTTGTGGTGTCTGTAGAGATTTTTCCTTTCTTATTGTTGATTCTGTTTATCTGTGTAGACTCTTTTTTTTTTGATACATCTGGCTAAGGGTTTATATATTTTGTTTATATTCTCAAAGAACCAGCTCCTCCTTTCATTGATTCTTTTTTTCCCACTCTTTATTTTTTATTAAGGTATTATTGATATACACTCTTATGAAGGTTTCACATGAAAACAATGTGGCCACTACATTTACCCATATTATTAAGTCCCCACCCATACCCCATCAGTGTAGTAAGATGCCACAGATTCACAATTTGCCTTCTCTGTGCTACACTGTTTTCCCTGTGATCCCCCACACCATGTGTACTAAAGAAAATACCCCTCAATCCCCTTCTCCTACCCTCGCACCCGCCCTCCCACACCTCTCCCCTTTGGTAACCACTAGTTCCTTCTTGGAGTCTCTGAGTCTGCTGCTATTTTGTTCCTTCAGTTTTGCTTCGTTGTTATACTCCACAAATGAGGGAAATCATTTGGCACCTGTCTTTCTCCACCTGGTTTATTTCACTGAGAAAAATATCCTCCAGCTCCATCCATGTTGTTGCAAATGGTAGGATTTGTTTCTTTCTTATGGCTGAATAGTATTCCATTGTGTACATGTACCCCATCTTCTTTATCCATTCATCTACTGATGGACGCTTAGGTTGCTTCCATATCTTGACTATTGTAAAAAGTGCTGCAATAAACATAGGGGTACATAGGTCTTTTTGAATCTGAGAAGTTGTATTCTTTGGGTAAATTCCAAGGAGTGAGATTCTCAGGTCAAATGGTATTTCTATTTTTAGTTTTTTGAGGAACCTTCATACTGCTTTCCACAGTGGTTGAACTAGCTTACATTCCCACCAGCAGTGTAGGAGGGTTCCCCTTTCTCCACATCCTCACCAGCATTTGTTGTTCTTAGTCTTTTGGATGGTGGCCATCCTCACTGGTGTGAGGTGATATCTCACTGTGGTTTTAATTTGCATTTCCCTGATGATTAGTGATGTGGAGCATCTTTTCATGTGTCTGTTGGCCATCTGAATTTCTTCTTTGGAGAACTGTCTCTTCATATCCTTTGCCCATTTTTTAATCGGGTTATTTGCTTATTGGGTGTAGAGGCATGTAAGTTCTTTATATATTTTGGATGTTAACCCCTTGTCAGATATGTCATTTACAAATATATTCTCCCATACTGTAGGATGCCTTTTTGTTCTGTTGATGGTGTCCTTTGCTGTAAGAAACTTTTTAGTTTGATGTAGTCCCATGAGTTCATTTTTGCTTTTGTTTCCCTTGCTCGGGGAGATGCAATCAGGAAGAAGTTTTCTTTGTTTCAATTTATTTCTAGTTTCATACCTTTGCGGTCTGAGAAGTTCGTTGATACAATTTCCATCTTTTTGAATTTACTGAGGCTCTTTTTGTTGCCTAGTATATGATCTATTCCTGAAAATGTTCCATGTACACTTAAGAAGAATGTGTATCCTGCTGCTTTTCGGTGGAGAGTTATGTAGATGTCTGTTAGGTTCATCTGTTCTAATGTGTTGTTCAATGCCTCTGTCTCCTTACATATTTTCTGTCTGGTTGATCTGTCCTTTGGAGTGAGTGGAGTGTTAAAGTCCCCTAGAATGAATGCATTGCCTTCTATTTCCCCTTTTAATTCTGTTAGTATTTTTCTCACATATGTAGGTGCTCCTATTTTGGGTGCATAGATATTTATAATGGTTATATCCTCTTGTTGGATTGATCCCTTTATGATTATGTAATGTCCTTCTTTGTCTCTTGTGACTTTCTTTGTTTTAAAGTCTATTTTGTCTGATACAAGTACTACAACACTTGCTTTTTTCTCCCTCCCAGTTGCATGAAGTATCTTTTTCCATCCCTTCACTTTTAGTCTGTGTATGTCTTTGGGTTTGAAGTGAGTCCCTTGTAGGCAGCATACAGATGGGTCTTGTTTTTTTATCCATTCGGTGGCTTTATGTCTTTTGATAGGTGCATTCAGACCATTTACATTTAGGGTGATTATTGATAGGTATGTACTTATTGCCATTGCAGGCTTTAGATTCATAATTATCAAAGTTTCAAGATTAACTTCCTTACTATCTAAGAGTTTAACTTAACTCACTTAGTATGTATGCTATTACAAACACAATCTAAAGGTTCTTTTTGTTTTTCCCTTCTTTTCTTCCTCCTCCATGCCTTATATATTAGGTATTATATTCTGTACTCTTTGCTTATCCCTTTTTATTACCTCTGGTGACAGCTATTTAACCTTAGGAACACTTCCATCTACAGCAGTCTCTCCAAAATACACTGTAAAAATGGTTTGTGGAAGATAAATTCTCTCAGCTTTTGCTTATCTGGAAATTGTTTAATCCCTCCTTGAAATTTATTTATTTTCTTTTTTTCTTTTGGTATCGTTAATGTACAATTAAATGAGAAACATTTTGTTTACTAGATTCCCCCCATTATCAAGTCCCCACCACATAACCCATTGCAGTCACTGTCCATCACCGTAGTAAGATGCTATAGAGTCACTACTTGTCTTCTCTGGACTATACTGCCTCCCCTGTGCCCCCCACCCCCCACATTATGTGTGCTCATCATAATGCCCTTCTTTCCCCTTATCCCTCCCTTCCCACCCATTCTCTCCAGTCCCTTTCCCTTTGGTAACTGTTAGTCCATTCTTGGGTTCTGTGACTCTGCTACTGTTTTGTTCCTTCAGCTTTTGCTTTGTTCTTATGCTCCACAGATGAGTGAAATCATTTGATACTTGTCTTTCTCCGCCTGGCTTATTTCATTGAGCATAACACCCTCTAGCTCCATCCATGTTGTTGCAAATGTTAGGGTTTGTTTTCTTCTTATGGCTGAATAATGTTCCATTGTGTATATATACCACATCATCTTTATCCATTCATCTACTGATGGACACTTAGGTTACTTCCATTTCTTGGCTATTTTAAACAGTGTTGCGATAAACATAGGGGTGCATATGTCTTTTTCAAACTGGGCCGCTGCAGTCTTAGGGTAAATTCCTAGGAGTGGAATTCCTGGGTCAAATGGTATTTCTATTTTGAGTTTTTTGAGGAGCCTCCATACTGCTTTCTACAATGGTTGAACTAATTTACATTCCCACCAGCAGTGTAGGAGGGTTCCCCTTTCTCTACATCCTTGCCAACATTTGTTATTGTTTGTCTTTTCAATGGTGGCCACACTAACTGGAGTGAGCTGATATCTCATTGTGGTTTTAATTTGCATTTTTCTGATGATTAGCAATGTGTAGCATCTTTTCATGTGTCTGTTGGCCATCTAAATTTCTTCTTTGGAGAAGTGTCTGTTCAGCTCCTCTGCCCATTTTTTAATTGGCTTATATGCTTTTTGTTTGTTGAGGTGCGTGAGCTCTTTAAATATTTTGGATATCAACCCCTTATTGGATATGTCATTTATGAATATATTCTCCCATACTGTAGGATGTCTTTTTGTTCTACTGATTGTGTCCTTTGCTGTTCAGAAGCTGTATAGTTTGATATAGTCCCACTTGTTCATTTTTGCTTTTATTTCCCTTGCCTGTGGAGATATGTTCATGAAGAAGTTCATGTTTATATTCAGGAGAGTTTTGCCTATGTTTTCTTCTAAGAGTTTTATGGTTTTATGACTTACACTCCAGTCTTTGATCTATTTCGAGTTTACTTTTGTGTATGGAGTTAGACAGTAATCCAGAATCATTCTCTTACATGTAGCTGTCCAGTTTTTCAGACCACCTGTTGAAGAGTCTGTCTTTTCCCCATTGTATATCCATGGCTCCTTTATTGTATATTAATTGACCATATATACTTGGGTTAATATCTGGGCTCTGTCTATTCTGTTCAACTGGTCTATGGGTCTGTTATTGTACCAGTACCAAATTGTCTTAATTACTGTGGCTTTGTAGTAAATCCTGAAGTTGGGAAGCAAGATCCCCCCTGCTTTATTCTTCCTTCTCAGGATTGCTTTGTCTATTTGGGGTCTTTTGTGGTTCCATATGAATTTTAGAACTATTTGTTCCAGTTGGTTGAAGAATGCTGTCAGTATTTTGATAGCGATTGCATTGAATGTGTAGATTGCTTAAGGCAGGATGGCCATTTTGACAATATTAATTATTCCTAGTCAAGAGCATGGGATAAATTTCCATTTATTAGTGTCCTCTTTAATTTCTCTTAAGAGTGTCTTGTAGGTTTCAGGGTATAGGTCTTTTACTTCCTTGGTTAGCTTTATTCCTAGGTATTTTATTCTTTTTGATGTAATAGTGAATGGAATTGTTTTCCCGATTTCTCTTTCTGCTAGTTCATTGTTAGTGTATAGGCATGCAACAGATTGCTGTGTATTAATTTTGTATCCTGCAACTTTGCTGAATTCAGACATTAGTTCTCGTAGTTTTGGAGTGGATTCTTTAGAGTTTTTTATGTATAGTATCATGTCATCTGCTAACAGGGACAGTTTGGCTTCTTCCTTCCCAATCTGGAAGCCTTTTATTTCTTTGAGTTGTCTGATGACTGTGGCTAGGACCTCCAGTACTATGTTGAACAAAAACGGGAGAGTGGGCATCTCTGTCTTTCCCGATCTCATAGGAAAAGTTTTCAGCTTCTCGCTGTTAAGTATGATGTTGGCTGTGGGTTTGTCATATATTGTCTTTATTATCTTTAGGTACTGGCCCTCTATACCCATTTTGTTGACCGTTTTTATCATGAAAGGTTGTTGAATTTTGTCAGATGGTTTTTCACTATCTATGGAGATGATCATGTGGTTTTTGTCCTTCTTTTTGTTGATGTGGTGGATGATGTTGATGGATTTTCAAATTTTGTACCATCTTTGCATCCCTGGGATGAATCCTATTTGATCATGGTGTTTGATATTCTTTTTTTTTTCATTTTCAGGAAAGGCTTCTGCATATTCTTTTTTTAAATAATTTATTTTGGTATCATTATTCTACAATTACATGTGCAATATTATGGTTATTAAAATACCCCCTTCATCAGGTCCCCCCCACCAACCCCATTACAGTCACTGTCCATCAGCGTAGTGAGACGCTATAGAATCACTACTTGTTTTCTCTAAGTTATACAGCCCTCCCTGTGCCCCCCAACATTACATCTGCTAATTGTAATGCCCATTTTTCCCTCTTATCCCTCCCTTCCCACCCATCTTCCCCAGTCCCTTTCCCTTTGGTAACTATTAGTCCGTTCTTGGGTTCTGTGAGTCTGCTGCTGTTTTGTTCCTTCAGTTTTTTCCTTGTTATTATACTCCGCATATGAGTGAAATCATCTGATACTTGTCCTTTTCGGCTTGGCTTATTTCACTGAGCATAATACCCTCTAGCTCCATCCATGTTGTTGCAAGTGGTAAGATTTGTTTTCTTCTTATGGCTGAATAATATTCCATTGTGTACGTGTACTACATCTTCTTTATCCATTCATCTACTGATGGACACTTAGGTTGCTTCCATTTCTTGGCTATTGTAAATAGTGCTGCGATAAACATAGGGGTGCATATGTCTTTTTCAAACTGGGCTGCTGCATTCTTAGGGTAAATTCCTAGGAGTGGAATTCCTGGGTCAAATGGTATTTCTATTTTGAGTATTTTGAGGAACCTCCATACTGCTTTTCACAATGGTTGAACTAATTTGCATTCCCACCAGCAGTGTAGTAGGGTTCCCTTTTCTCCACATCCTCGCCAACATTTGTTGTTGTTTGTGTTTTGGATGTTGGCCATCCTCACTGGTGTGAGGTGATATCTCATTGTGGTTTTAATCTGCATTTCTCTGATGATTAGCGATGTGGAGCATCTTTTCATGTGCCTGTTGGCCATCTGAATTTCTTCTTTAGAGAAGTGTCTATTCATGTCCTCTGCCCATTTCTTAATTGGATTATTTGCTTTCTGTTTGTTAAGGTGTGTGAGTTCTTTATATATTTTGGATGTCAACCCCTTATTGGATACGTCATTTATGAATGTATTCTCCCATACTGTAGGATGTCTTTTTGTTCTACTGATGGTGACCTTTGCTGTACAGAAGATTTTCAGCTTGATATAGTCCCACTTGTTCATTTTTGCTTTTGTTTCCCTTGCCCGGGGAGATATGTTCATGAAGAAGTTGCTCATGTTTATGTCTAAGAGATTTTTGCCTATGTTTTTTTTCTAAGAGTTTTATGGTTTCATGACTTACATTCAGGTCTTTGGTCCACCTTGAGTTTACCTTTGTGTATGGGGTAGACAGTAGTCCAGTTTCATTCTCTTACATGTAGCTGTCCAGTTTTTCCAACACCAGCTGCTGAAGAGGCTGTCATATCCCCATTGTATATCCAAGGTTCCTTTATCAAATATTAATTGACTGTATATGTTTGGGTTAATGTTTGGATTTTCTATTCTGTTCCACTGGTCTGTGGGTCTGTTTTTGTGCCAATACCAAATTGTCTTGATTACTGTGGCTTTGTAGTATAGCTTGAAGTCAGGGAGTGTAATTTCCCCTGTTTTATTCCTCCTTCTCAGGATTGCTTTGTCTATTCGTGGTCTTTTGTGGTTCCATATGAATTTTAGAATTATTTGTTCGAGTTCATTGAAGAAAGCTGTTGGTATTTTGATAAGGATTGCATTGAATCTGTAGATTGCTTTAGGTAGTATAGCCATTTTGACAATATTTATTCTTCCTAGCCAAGAACATGAGATACACTTCCATTTGTTAGTGTCCTCTTTAATTTGTCTTACGAGTGTCTTGTAGTTTTCAGAGTACACGTCTTTCACTTCCTTCGTTAGGTTTATTCCTAGGTATTTTATTCTTTTTGATGCAATTGTGAATGGAATTGTTTTTATGATTTCTCTTTCTGTTACTTCATCGTTAGTGTATAGGAAAGCAACAGATTTCTGTGTGTTAATTTTGTATCCTGCAACTTTGCTGAATTCAGATATTAGTTCTAGTAGTTTTGGAGTGGAGTCTTTAGGGTTTTTAATGTACAGTATCATGTCATCTGTAAATAGTGACAATTTGACTTCTTCTTTAGCAATCTGGATGCCTTGTATTTCTTTGTTTTGTCTGATTGCCATGGCTAGGACCTGCAGTACTATGTTGAATAACAGTGGAGAGAGTGGGCATCCCTGTTTCGTTCCCGATCTTAGATGAAAAGCTTTCAGGTTCTCGCTGTTAAGTATGATGTTAGCTGTGGGTTTGTTATATATGGCCTTTATGATGTTGAGATACTTGCCCTCTATACCAATTTTGTTGAGCGTTTTAATCATGAATGGATGCTGAATTTTGTCAAATGCTTTTTCAACATCTATGGAGATGATCATGTGGTTTTTGTTCTTCTTTTTGTTGATGTGGTGGATGATGTTGATGGATTTTCGAATGTTGTACCACCCTTGCATCTCTGGGATGAATTCCACTTGATCATGGTGTATGATCCTACTGATGTATTTTTGAATTCTGTTTGCTAATATTTTGTTGAGTATTTACATCTACGTTCATCAGGGATATTGGTCTGTAATTTTCTTTTTTAGTGAGGTCTTTGCCCTGTTTTGGTATTAGAGTGATGCTGGCTTCATAGATTGGGTTTGGAGGTAGTCCCTCCTCTTTTATTTTTTGGAAAACTTTAAGGAGAATGGGTAATATGTCTTCTCTAAATGTCTGATATAATTCTGCAGTGAAACCTTCTGGTTCGTGTGTTTTGTTCTTGGGTAGTTTTTTGATTACTGATTCAATTTCATTGCTGGTAATTGGTCTATTTAGTTTTTCTGTTATTCCTGGGTCAGTCTTGGAAGGTTGTATTTTTTTCAAGAGTTGTCAATTTCTTCTAGGTTATCCAGTTTGTTAGCATATAGATTTTCATAGTATTCTCTAATAATTCTTTGTATTTCTGTGGTGTCCGTAGTGATTTTTCCTTTCTCATTTCTGATTCTGTTTGTGTGTGTAGATTCTCTTTTTTTCTTAATAAGTCTGGTTAGGGGTTTATGTATTTTGTTTATTTTCTAAAAGAACCAGCTCTTGGTTTCATTAATTTTTTCTATTGTTTTATTCTTCTCAATTTTTTTTTATTTCTTGTCTTATCTTTATTATGTCTCTCCTTCTGCTGACTTTGGGCCTCATTTGTTCTTCTTTTTCCAGTTTCAATAATTGTGAATTTAGACTATTCATTTGGGATTGTTCTTCCTTCTTTAAATAGGCATGGATTGCTATGTACTTTCCTCTTAGAACTGACTTCGCTGCGTTTCCCAGAAGTTGGGGCATTGTGCTGATGTTTTCATTTTTCCCCATATATTGCTTGATGTCTGGTTTAATTTGTTCATTGATCTATTGATTATTTAGGAGCATGTTGTTGAGCCTCCATGTGTTTGTGAGCCTTTTTGTTTTCTTTGTACAATTTATTTCTAGTTTCATAGCTTTGTGATCTGAGAAGTTGTTTGGTACAATTTCAATCTTTTTGAGTTTACTGAGACTCTTTTCGTGGTCTAGTATGTTGTCTATTCTGGAAAGTGTTCCATGTGCCTTTGAGAATGTGTATGCTGCTGCTTTTGGGTGGAGAGTTATGTAGATGTCTGTTAGGTCCATCTGTTCTAGTGTGTTGTTCAGTGCCTCTGTCTCCTTACTTATTTTTTGACTGTTTTTTTTTAATTGTTCAAAATTTTATTCTGATGCACAGTATGAGAAATGTAATTCAACTGAACTTTATGGAAAATGAAACAGGAAATAAATTAGACCCATGTTGAAATAGAAGGTCAGTTAAATGTCCAAAAGAAGGATACATCAATCACAGATAAACTTCGATTCTAGTCTTAAGAGGTCAAAGTCTTTCAAGCACAACTTTGCTATTAATGGTCCAGAGCTGAAGAGTATGGGGGAATGCTTAACAGGGGTGGTGATCATGAACACGTTTCCTTGGTGCTGTAAAATACACTGTTGAGATGGTTTGTGGGAGGCAAATTCCCTCAACTTTTGCTTATCTTGGAATTGTTTAATCTCTCCTTGAAATTTAAATGATAACCTTTCTGCATAAAGTATTTTTGGTTTGAGGTCATTCTGCTTCATTGCACTGAATATATCATGCCACTCTCTTCTGGCCTGTAATGTTTCTGCTGAGAAGTCTGATGATAGCCTGATGGGCTTTCCTTTGTATGTGATCTTATTTCTCTCTCTGGCTGCTTTTAATAGTCTGTTCTTTTCCTTGATCTTTGCCATTTTAATTATTATATGTCTTGGTGTTGTCCTCCTTTGGTCCCTTACGTTAGGAGTTCTGTGCACCTCCATGGTCTAAGAGACTGTCTCCTTCTGCAGATTGGGGAAATTTTCAGCAATCACCTCCTCAAAGACACTTTCTATCCCTTTTTCTCTCTTCTTCTTCTGGTACCCTTATAATATGAATATTTTTCCATTTGTATTGGTCACACAGTTCTCTCAGTATTCTTTCATTCCTAGGGATCCTTTTTTCTTTTTGTGCCTCTGCTTATTTGTATTCCTCTTCTCTAATTTCTATTTCATTTATTGTCTCCTGCACCATATCTAATATGCTTTTAATACCCTCCATTGTGTTCCTCAATGATTGGATCTCTGTCCTAAATTTGTTTCTGAGTTCTTGAATATTTTTCTGTACTCCAGGAGCATGATTATAATTTTTATTTTGAAATCTCTTTCAGGAAAATTTATTAGTTCAGTCTCACTCAATCCTTTTTCGAGTGTTGTTGAGATTTTGCTTTGAACCAGGTTCCTTTGACGTTTCATATTTGTATGTGGTGCCCTCTAGTGCCCAGAAGCTCTACTCTCTGGAGCTGCTCATCCCCTGGAGGGATGTCGGTGGTCAGAGGGGAGTGGTGCTGGTTCCTGGGGGGGAGGAAACAGCTGTTTACTGCTTCCCGGCTGCTATCCCTGTCTCCGCTGCCAGAACCTGTGGGTGAAACACCCAGGTGTAAGCCTCTATGCTTTGTGTTTGTAGCTGCTGTAGGTGGGGCTTCCCTCTGGCTGGCCTGATGCCAGGGCCGGGTTTGCCGGTTTGTGAGCCAGGTTGGGCTGGCCAGGAGGAAGACTCAGCAGGCTGCATATCATGGTCGGGGGCCTTGGAGCTGTATAGCCAGCGAGGGGTTGGAGTGCCTGAAGACAGTGGAAGTCCCCAACATTGTGGGCAGAGTGCACCTGGACAATTTTGTTTACCTGTCCTTTCTCCTGAGCAGTAAGGTCTGTACAATCCTTGCCCCTTTAGCAGTTTTCTCTCTGTTAGGAAGTCTCTTATACTGCCCACCCAGATCAGCCAGATACGTATGCCTGTTTTCCACAAGCAGCTGGAATCTCAGTCTTTCCAGGTATTCCACCCGTCTTAGCTTTCCAACTCCACTAATCACCAGAGCACCATGCAATGTAGGTGTGTGCTCCCAGAGCATATCTCCATGGCTAGTCGTTCAGCAGTCCCAGGCCTCCACTCCCTCCCTTCTCTGTTTCTCTTCCTCCTGCCCGTGAGCTGGGGTGGGGGAAGGGCTTGGGTCCCGCCAGGTCACAGCTTTGGTAGGTTACCCTGTTCTGTGAGGTCTGTTCTTTCCTCCAGGTGTATGTAGTCTGGCACAGCCTTCTTTCCTGTTGCTCTTTCAGGATTAGTTGTATTAATTATAGTTTTGTATTATATGTGGTTTTAGGAGGAGGTCTCTATCTTACCTCTCAGGCCGCCATCTTTAATCCCCTATATAACATGTAAGGATACTCTTCCTTTCCCTGAGGAAAACATTTTCTTCCATTTTTCAGGAAGTATTCTGCTATCTTAGTCTATCTTTTGTTTTTCCACTTTGGTAGACACATAAATACAGAAAAGTACTTTTCTACTCTGAGAAAACACCCCTGTAAGCCTCATGCTGATTGACAGCTCCAGAGAGAAAACTCACCCTTGACCTCAGCGTTAGATATGTAATGGAAAATGGTAGGGCCTGCGGAAAATCGGAGCAGGCATGCCCTGTCTAAAGGGGCTGAAGTGAGCTACGGCTGTGCTGTCCATGGGAAATAAACCTGGTGTTGATAGATCTTCTGATTTAAAAAGAAAAGCCAGAAATATGTATTTTTATGTGGTATCTCCTGAATTGAAAATACTTGGAAACAAGTTATCTCTGACATGCTGTCTTTGATTTGAAAACATACACGGATGTTCCATGGGACAAACAAAACCTGTCTACATGCTGAATTTCTTTTGGGTTTGGCTTATAGCTTCTGGTCTAGTCCCAGTATGCATGCTAAATCTCACATAGTGCTTTAAACCAGTGCATCGGAGCTAAAGACACATCTTGGGGCATTATCATAGCTCTTCCAAGTCTTTGTTAACTCTGCTGTATATTTAGTTTCCTCCTCTAGATCCACTCTTCATCCTTCTTCCTAATCTCTGTCCTGGGAGGCCGACTGGCATGTTCTGCCTGAATGGCCTTTCTATCTGGCTTCCTACTGGGCTCAACCTATGAGAGGCACAGGTAGCAGATGGATGGAAGGGAGGAGAGTGAGGTCTCAAAGTAGATTACACTCATGGCTGGGCAGTGAAGGTTGCTCCTCTTGGACCATGACTTTGGCTATCACTGAGGAAATTATGAATTGAGTAATGTTTCAACCCTGCTATCCAAAAAAGCTAGATCTATACGTCCACAGCCACAGTCCTTGACCAGTTTTGGTATAGAGAATTTTGGTTGCAACTCATCAAAAGTGGCAGTTCGCCTCTCATTGTTTATTCTCCTCCAGATTATCACATCAGAAGGACCTTCTTTCTCATTGGCTTTTCTGCCTCTAGTTTTTATATAAAAGTTATAGTAACTGGCATATCTTTTGCAGTTAGCCATTTTAGATGAATAGCCGGTTGCTTTTACTTTTCAAAAGTGGTATTTGCAGTGGGTAAACACACTTGGTCTTACCCCCATTCCCTCATTTCCCAAGGTAGGGTACTCACAATCAGACACTTTGGTGAAATCCCGTATTATTTAGACATAAGATCTATCTTTAACACCATCTTGAGTGTAGACTTGAAATTTCACCTCTTTTCTTTGTGGTAATTTCCAGTCTCTGGCTCCCTTATTTTGCTCTCAGTTCTGTCAGCCCCTTCCTGGTTTCATTTCTTTATCATGCCAGGTATAATTCCATGGTGTATATCATCCTTAAGTCTCTCTCTTGCTGGCATTCTTAATTCCTTTGTCCCCATGCCCATCTTCTACACCTGTCCTTTGAGCCTCCAACTCATATCTTCTTCCCATCTGAGGTGTTCCTTCTTCAAAACTTGAAATTCTGGGAGATGCTGGGGGCAGTCATACAACATACGTGTGTTGTAGGTGTATACACCAGTGTAGATGTAGGTATACCATCCAATGTGAATGGAGTATACAACTCTGTTTGGCAACCCTGTAGCATTTCCTTCAACCCTCTCCCACTCTTCCAAGGCTTCCATCTCCACTCCAGCTTCCTCACCTTCTATGGAAAATCTTATTTAATATTTCCTAGGATAAAAACTGATTGCTCCCATATACACATCTGTCTGTGTCAGGTACTCTGTTAAACTTCCCTTCTATTTCCTATATTTTTATCCTCTTCTTCTCCATTGGCTTCTTCCCTGCAGAATAAAAGCACTTTCAAGTCTTTTGCATTAGAAAACAATGGCAATAAAGGAACGTCTAGTGATGACCCAGTTTCTCTGGCAGATATTTGCTCCCCACCCCTAGCTCTGTCCTTGCTGTCCACACTGCCTCACCTTCATTTACTCTTCGACTCTCAGTTTTCTGCATTCTGCCCCCATCTAGAAAAGGTCACCAATGATTTCACAGTTGTTAAGTCCAATAGACACCTTTCAGCTGACATTTTATTTGAACTTTGTGGGACATTTAACCTTTTGGGCCACTGCATTTGTTGAAATTCCTCCCTTAATTTCCTTGGCTCTAGTCTTCTGGTTAATCCAGCTGTCTTGTTCCTTCTCATTATCTTCTATTTAGTCCTTAAATATTGGTTTGCCCCAGGCTCCTCCTCATAGCCTCCAGTGTTTCTTTTTTTGTGTGTATGTGTATAATTTTAATTTTTTTATTGATATATAATTGCCATACAACATTATATTAGTTTCAGATGTACAATATAATCGTTTAATTTGTGTATATATTGCAAAATGATCACCACAGCCATATGAATTAACATATGCATTACTGTAATTACAAAATCCTTATACTTTTTTTATTAAGGTATTATTGATGTACACTCTTATAAAGGTTTCACATGAAAAACACTGTGGTTAGTACATTCACCCATATTATCGAGTCCCCCCCATATCCCATCGCAGTCACTGTCCATCAGTGTAGTAAGGTGCCACAGAGTCACTATTTCCCTTCTCTGTGCTACACTGTCTTCCCTGTGACCCCACACACACCTGTGTGCCAATCATAATATCCCTTAATCCCCTTCTCCCTCGCTCCCCGCCCCCCGTTCCCCACCCCTCCCCTTTGGTAAGCACTAGTCCCTTCTTGGAGTCTGTGAGTCCGCTGCTCCTCCTGTATTTCTTTATATCTTCTTTTTGGGGCTGTCTCACCTATGCTCATGGCTTCAGCCACCACTCATGTGCTGATATTCCCACAGTCTCTGTGTCCAGACTAGACTAGTCTCCTGAACTCTAGGCTTGTATATGCAACATATTTTTGTTGTATGATTCAAACGTATGCAAAACTCAACACTTCCAAAATGGAACTGAACTCATTACCTCTCCTTCCAGAGACACTCCTCTGCACCTCACCTCTCTGGAATTCCCACCATGCCTTATTTCAGTGAAGTGCAGTATTAGAGTCCAAGTTCCCTCCCTGGGTAAGAAATCTGGGCACCATTCTAACTCCTTGTTTTACTTTTCTTCTTACCTTCCAACCCATTAGTCTTGTCTAGTCTCTTTTCTAAAGATGTCTGGTACTTGCCTATTGCCTTCTCTCCACACCCATTGCTTCACCTACCTCTCTGTTTAGACACTTTTGCTTTTTCTTTTAGACAATTTCTGAAGATCTGTGACCTGCCTCGCCGGTAACTTGCCAGACCTGCTCAACCTTCCAGGAGTCTCTGCTGGGCAGCCACACACCTGCCAAAGCCCAGCATTCAAGGCTCCCAAGAAAACAGCCCTGGAAGGCTTCCTACTTGAAGAAAAATTACTTGCTTGATGTATTCAGAGATCACAGAGGCCAACACAACTGCAGACCAGAGGAGAAAATCTGGCTCCATTGCTGTTAAAACCCAATTCGGGGACTCGGGCTCCTTGATATTCCTGCAGGGTGATTTTACAATTTACCTAGAGGTAGATCCATATGGATCCTATCTGGCTGCGCTTGTCTGGATTTTCACATTTTGTTATTTTTCTCTACCTTATCACTGGGGGAAGCAGCTTAGAATTTAGGCTCATGAGTCTAACTTCCTCACTGTTTTTTCCCTTTACTGTCTCAATTTTTTTTTCCTGGTTCCCGTCCTCCCTGTAGTGGTCAGTATGATCTTTCTTATATTTAATGAGACTCCTTTCCTCCCATCTTCCAAGGACAGCACTCGGCCAAGAACAACAGAGGAGATGTGGGCTATGGGGTCTGGGGAAAGTGGAACATGTCATTCTTCCTGTTGAAACTTTAGGGCTGCGTGACATTGGCCCTCCATTCCATGAGGGATCGCTCTAAGCTTTCTTCAAGATTCAGGTCAAGCCCCTGCCCTGATTTCCCTGGGCAGAGTGTGCCTGGCGCCTTGCTCCCCACTGTGCCCTCCAGCAGCCACCACACTGTCACTGTCTTTGTCTGTTTTCCCACTGAAGCGCTGTGAGAGGGGGGCTCTTTCTCTGTTGGTGTTCGCAGGATCAAGCACCTCCTAGCTTGTTGAGTGAACAAATCAAACTCCATATCCCTCCCCACCAGCAATGGAATAAACCTAATCAATGGAACACTGGCACCCTCTTTCATTCGGATGCATCACCTATGCCAGGTGTGATTTGTTGTAAGATTCTACTCCAGAGATTTTAAACCTGATGTGCAGGGGTGCCTCACAGAGCCCTATGGATGGTCTTTAAAGGTTTGTTAACCCTCTGAAATAGTATGCAAATTGTTCAGTCTGTGTAATTTTTTCTGGACAGAAGGTTTTCTTTTCAGCTGACTTTGAAAGAGTCTGTGCTCCTCTCACTGACTGATCTTCTCACCTCCAAACTCTTCTCATCCCATCATAAGAGGGGCTGGGCTAGGCTCCCCTCCTGAAACACCTGTCTCACCATTAAGTTCCAGTTCAGACTTGTCTGACCCATTCAAGGTCCTCCTTGGTCTGACCCCATCCTACTTTCCCAGCCTAACTTTACTTTCCCTTCTTGTCCTGAACCCTTTGCTGTAGGCAGCCTGCTCTCCTATGTTGTAGTCTTCACCGTCCTCCTGCACTTGGCAGGGATTCCGGGTGACTTGTTTTAGGATTCTGAGCCACGGGGAGCAGTGAGCGGGACTGTCTGGGATGCTCATGGAGCACTGCAGAGCCTAGTGCAGGGCATGGAGGAAGATGGGGACATGGTGGTACGTGTACCCAGTGGATCCTGTTGTCTGACCTTGGAGAGCTGGAGTTTTAGGGCAGGGAGTCATGGAACATATATTTTGGAGAAGAGCTCTCAGAGATTTAAGGATCTGGTTTAATTCACTAAGATGACAGAAAAAGGGTAGTGGTATGGTTGATATTTTGAACCTGTCTGCTCATGGAGCATGCAGGAGGGCTCAAGGGTGGGCAGTGAGCAAGCAGCCACTGAGTGCACATAGAGGGGCACTGTTCTGGGTCAGCATCAGGAGAGCAGCTGAAGGGAGCTGTCAGTCAACTAATATTAATTGAATAGCTACTTCATACCTAGCAGAACCCTATCCATAGGTCTGATTTCAAAAGATGGATTTTAGTCACAAGAAGGAGACTAAAGGTGTGGAGTTGGTAGTAGAGGGATTGAACTTCAGGCAAATTATTGTGTCAGGGTACACTTACAGGATATTCTAGGGTAGGAATCTCACTGCTCACAGAATAAAGTAGGGATATAAGCAGAGAATATGACTAGAACAGGACTAGCAGCAAGGCTAGATTCCCTGCCTTAATCCTGAGGAATAAGTCTTTAGTGGTAGAATTTCAGGCACCATGGAAGATAAAAGATAAGAGCTTGTGTTTATTGAGCACTTGCCATGTGCTAGGGACTGTTCAAAGCATTTCTTGTGTATTATTTCATTTAATCCTCACAAACAATCTTGTGTACTCAGAGGTACTGTCATCCTCATTTTTTAGATGAGGAAACTGAGGAGTGGAAAGGTTAAGGAATATCTTGTCTAGTCACACACATTTAGTTAGCGATGGAGCTGGGATTTGAACCCAGGCTGGCCACTTTTGAGGAGACTATCAAATCTACCTCATAGGAGTTGCCAGCTCTGCAAATCTGACTCGAGGGTATCCTGCAGCCTTCAGGGCACAGTGACTATGCAGTGAGTATTTCTGTTTTACTAGGTGTTATTTGTCTCTATCAGCCCACTCCCTCTGTTGCTTCCATGGTCTCTCTACTTCCTACCCTGGGGATGGCCCTGGCTTTAAGTATTGGAAAGGCAGAGACAGAGCGGGGAAGGTTCAGAGAAAAGCAACAAAAATGATTCAGGAAAGAAAGGGATTGACATATGTGGAAAGATAAAAAGAGATAAATTTATCTGATTGGGCTGGGTGATAGCTTAGAAAGGATGTGAACACCCGAGAGGGCAGAGAATGTGCTAGATCTGTCTCTTCTTAGGTATTTTACAGTTCCGGCGTCAATACTTCTTTCTCTGTGGTCTTACGCTGAAATTCAACAAGGATTTATTGAGTGTAGGAGGCTTTGTTTTTTGATGCAATGTGTTTCCAGAGGCTGCGTCTTAAGTGGCTCAGTTGTAAGGTAAAAACCTGAGGGCATCTGTGTTTGTGTCTTCATCTGAACTGATGTATTTTGGCATCCCTGTTGGAAGTCATCAAATGAGTGGGATAAGACAGCAAGATATGATTTTTATACCTGAAAGACACCTTAAAGCTCATCTAATCTTCATTTTATAGGTGTGAAGATGGAAGCGCTAAGCAGTTAAGCAATCTGCCCAAAGTTATATGGTGAAGTTGGTGACAGGGGAGTCAGGGAGGTACCGTGATTAGAAAGAACAGCTTGAATGAAAGCTGAGCAAAAGAACCAGGTCAACCATAATGCGGGTGTATTGAGGAACCCCTTTGTACCACGCCCAGATCTGATATCTGAGATCCAGCAGTAAATCGGATGGGACAGGTCTCTGCTCTCATACTTACTTACTCATAGAATGTACTTACATTCTTATAGAAATTACAGGGTTTGGAAAAATCCATGTTAAACCCAGCTCTCCTCACTCTTGGGTCTGTTCCCAAGCAGCCAAAAGTTAATGGACAAAAACATAGAACTCTTTAATTCATGACTGCCTATCTCAAATGAGCACCCAGGACAGCCCTGCAATTGTGTTCTTTAATATTTTTGTTTTTGCACTTACAGTGGTTTAGAAATATCTCCACAGATTTTTGATATTTCTCCCATTAAGAGAGAGTCTGCACCCCTGTGCTTGAATTTGGGCAGGACACTGTGACTGCTTCCATGACTAGAACACAGCAGAAGGGACACTGTGTGACGTCTGAGGCTAGTTTAGAGAAGGCCATGAAAATCCTGCGAGTCTTTCTTTGGACAGTGAGAACCTTCAGCTGCTATGTGAGAAGTCCAGCTTTCTTGAAGCCACCATGTGGAAAGACCACATGGATAGATTCTCTGTCTATCTGTCTATGTATATATGTGTGTGTGTGTATATATATATATGCATGGATATACACACACACACATGTATATATATAGAGAGAGAGAGAGAAAGAAAGAGAAGAAAAGAGACATCTCTGAGGAGCCTGAACTGTTGCCTTCCCAGTCCAGGAACCAGACTTGTGTGTAAACAAGCCTTCAAGGTGGTCCAGCCCCACCCACAATCTGCAAGTTTTATGAGCAAGAACTGCTAAACTGGGCACACTCAGCCCCCAGAGTAGCGATCAAAATAAATGATGATGATTATTATTATAAATCACTATTTTGGGATGATTTATAACTAATACATATAACTAATGAATAAGTAATACATAAATATGGTTAGAAAAATCTAAACAGTGCCAGTAGGTATGTACTAAAAAGGATCCCTTCTCTTCTAGTACCTATGGGAAAAACCACCTTTACATCATCACACACTGACATGTCACATATTTTAAAATACTATTAAGTAACACAATTTATATGATTCACTCACTCATTCACTTATAATTTGGGCCCAGTTTCTGTTCTAGGGATACAGTGGTGAGCAAAACAGATATAATTCCTATCTTCATGTTGCTTACATTTGGGAGGCATATGGTAGCCTTCACGAGGCCCTTCAAAAGCATCACTTTTCCTTGTCCAAATTCTGATCGAATTGAAGTAGAAAAGAAAAGATAGACATTTAAAGTCATTGATCAAAGATCATTTACTTCTATTGTTGCTAACTCTAAGTTGGAAGATATTGGACAGAAAACCATGGACTTCCTAATACTGACATCCAGAGTTGGGCAGCTGTGTTCCCATTTAGGCAGGGCCAATGGGGAGTAGGCTTCCCCATTTGGAGGCTGTCTGGTAGGACCCTGGAGAGCAGCAAGGAGGATGGTAAAGAGTTGCTGAACAGAGCATGTCCACTTATTTTCCCCAAATTTACTGATGGCATGAGTTACTCTACCTCTCCTGGGTTGAATGCATAAAGGGGCAGAGAATGGTCAGCAGTGTATCACTAATGGGGGCCCTCTCTATATGGAAGGAAACTTTAGAAGGGGGAACAAAGAGAAGGAAGGATATCAAACATGCAAAGGTAAAATTTCCATGACCAACCCCATAAGTGGAGGTCATGGTGATTTATTTAGTTATTTATTGATGGACATTTTGGTTGTTCCCTTATTTTGTTCTTAATGCAGCAGTGACTATCCTGGGACATAGATCTAGTAACATATTTGCTATCTAGCTAGTGATAAGTAAGTTCCCAGGACTAGAGTTGCTGGATCAAAGGAAATATGCATTTCAAATTTTGATAGCTATTACCAAATTGCTCTCGGAGAATGTTTCACCAATCCACATTCCCATCAACAGTGTATGAAAGTAGTTACAGGCTAAAACAATGGGTGCACAAAGTCTGTTTTAAATGATTCAGATAGAATATTCAATTTATATAAAATCATATAAAGTTATAGCAGATAAGTTCAGAGTGTTAGTCACTTTACTCATATAATCTTATTTAATCTTCATACTTAGGAAGAGGGTATTATGATTTCCATTTCAAAAATGATGATATTGAGTTAAGCAAGATTAAGTTGCTCAAGGTCACAGAGTTCTAAATGGTGAAATAGTTCGAATCCAGGCAGGCTGGTTTTTGGAGTTATACTCATAACCTTGGACACCACAGTGCCACATGACATACAACTGTGGGTGACATGGTGGTTCTGCAAAGAAGAAAAGATTGTGCTAGAATGGTGGTGCTGTAAAAAGATGAATTCTTTTAAGAAAAGGTGCTGCTTTCATGCAAGTGTTGCTGATAATAGAGGATGAAAGAATCATTGATAAAGTGTGCTGTATATTAGAAGAGCTGCTAAATAAAATGTTTTTCAAAGATTTGCATGGAACATCAGCTGGATTTTGATGCTTGCTGGTTATTTAAAATGTTTATTCATGTTGAACAATGTTTATTTATTGAAAGTACCATCTATTTAAATCAAATTATCTCCATAACTGAATATTTATATGGATGCTTTATTGAATATTCCTAAACATTTGCCCAAACCACAAACGATTTACTCAGTTATAAATGTTTACTTCTTTAGAGTAAAAAATTGCTTAAAAGGAACTTAAAAGCAAATTGGCATTTTTGCAATTTGCGAACATCTGCAGTGCTTTCTGCAAATTAGCTGCTAAATATTTCTGCCTTAGTAAATGGTTAGATATCCTAATTATTTATGTTCAATAAAATATTAAAAATGTACACAGCGTCTCTTTTATTATTATATAACAGCAGTAGCTCTTGGCTCTGGGACAGGCTGGTTATAGATAGATTTTCATATTTTTTCAAACACATCAGCTTTGTGCCAGCATTTAATTAGCTGAAACCCCATTTATTTGACTGTACACTGTAGCACCATGAACATTAGGCCTTAAATAATCCTGGGCTGAGCAGATGCCAGTACAAGCTGTGAAAAAGCAATAAACAAAGTGATGTAGTGCCTGAAGGTTTTATACACTGTACCAAAGGTTCCAAGGGACTGGATTTGGAAACTTCACTGCTATCTCTAAAGGATCATTGACCCCCTGATTGATGGGCACAACTACAAGCTTATCTGGCTTAGGGGAAATGAGTACTCTGGAAATCTGGAGGCTTTGGTGGGAAGCCTTGAGTCCTCACCTATAAAGTGGGGTTTGGGGTGGGTGCTGGAGCACTAGCTGATGACCTCGAGACCCTTTTTGGCTCTCTCATCCACGACACTAAGACTCTGATGGGTGAGTCCCAAGGCGGAGAGGGACTTCCAATGCTCCCTTCCTTTCTGGGTGTGCCAATTACTTTGTAATTGTCTTAATGAGCACTATTTTATTGTGTTTGAATCAAGCAGGGGCCCCAGTTTTCCAGGGTCACACTCAACACCCTCTCTCCCTAAACACATGCCCCCATTCAATGTCAGCTCTAAAAATGGCTGGCCTTGGTTCCACTGCTGAAGCAATGAACGTGTGGGGAAGACTGAGAGTGAGCCAGTCTGGAGCAAAAAGGCACACAACACACTTGCCAAGAGGGTGGCTTGGCAGGCTGATTCTAGATGTCCTCCTCTTTTCCCCCACTGCATGCTATGAGCCTTACCCCAAGGTAAGGTCTGCTGCAATGGGAAAATAATAGGAAAATAGGAAGAGGCTAACTTCAACTCCATGCATCTCCATACTCTTCTCTCCACTCTCCTTTCCTCAAAGGCTGCTTTCTTTTCTTCAATACTTCTTCTATGTGTAAGAACTCTATGGGAGAAAATGAGGAGAAAAATAAGAAGAATGTGGAATAGACAAAAAAAAAAAGAAGAAATACATTAGGTGACTTGGATTAACCCTATCAAGAATGCAAATGGAGTAGGCAGCTGAGAATACATACAGATGGGGCTGCTCCTGGATGCCGGCGCTCACCTCCTGGTTGAGGGCTAGAGATGGAATGAAGGTGGGAGATGGGTACGGGTTCTACCAGGTTTTTGCATTCTTTTCCAATTTTGGTTTTAAACCACACATTGTGTTTCTCTTCCAGGGGGGACAAATATGGACCACTGTAAAGACAAATAAATAATTATATATCCTTTCATTTTTTGGTGATGGGGGCAGGGTGGCAGGAGTGATGGTGTGTGTGAATAGAAGGCAGGAACTACCATTACTGTTGTAGAAAAAATGAAAATTCCTATGGCCAGGATTCTCACCTGATCGTGGTGCGCTAGCTCACTACACACGTGTGGGCAGTACCTTATTATTGATTCTATAAAAGAGCTCCACCCAGTGCTCTCGGCTGCACAGCTGCAGGAGAGCAGAGGCTGGAGTGGTGGCAGTGCCGAGCACAGAGACGGAGACGGCTGTGGGGACAGAGAGGCCCAGAGGCAGAGACCTGCTTGCTGCAGGCACCTACCTCTGAGGTGGACAGCGTTCTAGTGCTTGACTTGACACCATGGGAATGATACCTTTCCCACCTAGGAAGGAATCTTCAATGCTGATTTAGTGTTTGACAAAGAAAATTCATCAAGAAGTTCTTATTTATTTCCAGGTTGGAACTCTTTATTTCTTTTTAAGCAATTTAAGCCCATTTATCCTGTAGGTTGGGTGCTTTACCTTATAACATACAATTAAATGAAGGTATATACTACTTCAACCATATTTTAAGACTAGGAAAAATTTTTATTTGAGAGAGAGAGCATTTTTGTTTTTTCTTCATTGTACTCCATGGCAGATACAGCTAAAACTCCCCCTCCCTAGTATTCTCCTCCATGTTCTTTACTACCAACATTGGTTTTTGGGGAAGGGCAATAATGGAATGGTGTACAACTAGATTTCCCAGGCTTTCTTATAGGTAAAGTGACAGAGTTCTGGCCAGTGAGATATTAGTTTAGGAAAGCAATTCTTTTCTTAACAAAAGGGACAGATTCAGTAGGCACACATCTTTTATCTTTAGCCTTTTATCCTTCCTCCTTCCTTTCTATTACTGCGTGGATGAAAGGCTCAATGACTGGAGGTTAAGCAGTTATCTTGTGACCGTGAGGACAATAGCCACATACTAAAGATGGAGGAGCAGGAAGTGAGAAGAAGCCTGGGTCCTTGGTAATTTCCTGTAGCAGTTGCTCCAGCCATGGCTTGTCTGCCTCTGGATTTCCGCTTCCATGAGAAAAATAAACCCTGATTAGTGAAGACGCTGTAGTCAGGTTCTTATTGCATGCAGCCGCACAGTCCTGTTATACCTTAATTGCCAAACAAACATAATTCAGTCCAAGTGAGTAAGTTATCTAAAGAATTCTTATCTCTGACTCTCAAAATTGTGTGTTCTTTTTCAAAGACTAAGGTTTTGTTTTCTAGCAAAGTATTCTTATTTATTGCTTATTTTATACTTATTAGTCTTTAATGTAATGAATGTTCTTTGAGCCATTAAGCAAAAAACCAAAAGTATCTTGAGGATCATGACAAAAATTTGTGCTTACTTAATAGAGCTTTTGTTGTTGTTCTTCGTCTCTGGCACTGGCTGTTTTATGAGAAACTGAATTTAAATCTTCTAATATGAGGGCACCTGTTTCTGAGAAGCCCAGGAGGAAGACTGTCATATTGCACGTTGTTGTCAGGTTTTTGTCTTTAGAGCATTATAGAGCTGACTATCTCCTCCTAGAGCCAGGTGGAAGGGGGGCTGTCAAACAGCAATAATGTAATGTTGTTTAAAAATTTCATCAAAGTAAAAGCATGTGAGAGAAACATCTTTTTCACTTGGTTGACAGGTTGAGTTTGCTTTCATTAAAAAAAAAAACAAACGATTGCCAAGTTCTTGAGAGTGTGTGTTACAGGGACTCACTTGCTGGAGCCATTACCTTCCTAGGTTATTGGGATGGGTGTGTGAGTGTGTCTGAGTGGGACGGGAATTGCTGGAGGATGGTGTGGGAATTAAAGTGAATATGTCTGAAAAAGATACACAGGGTATTTGGAAAAGCAGGGTGTATTAGTGTCCTAGGGCTGCTGTAGCAACAGCCTGGGTGGCTTGAAATAACATTTATTGCCTCCCAGTTCTGGAGGCTAGAAGTCTGCAATCAAGGTGTCTGTGGGGTTATGCTCCCTCTGAAACTGTGGGCGAATCCTTCCTTGCCTCTTCCTAGTTTCTAGTAGCTCACGGGCAATCTTTGCTCATTGGCTTGTCGATGTGTCACTCCAACTCCTTCATTCTCACATAAAGTCCCCCTTGTGGATCTTCACATTGTCTCCCTCTGTGCATGTCAGTCTCTGTGTCCAAGTCCCCTTTTGTGAGGACACCAGTTATATTCGATTAGAGCCTACCAGTGATGATTTTATTTTGACTTGATTATCTCTGTAAAGACTCTATTTCCAGAAAAAGTCACATGCTGAAGTGTTTGTGGGTGAGGACTTTAACATATATCTTTTGGGGGGATACAATTCAACCTATAACAAAAGATTTTCCAAATCTACTGTGAAGTAAGCAGGAAGGAGTTTCTTACGCATTTTCTCCATTATTAGAATTTTGGAGCAGGGAAGCAAAATAGTCAGTTTGATGCCCTTTGTTGTAAAAACTTTACCTCTTTTTTGAGGGTTCCCCTTCTAGCTGTTATGTTCCATTTTGCTGCCCAGTAGGACCATTGCCTGGTCCTAATTAAGGCCTTGCCTTCTACTGGTGCTGCTATGTTCTTGGTCTTTCCTGACTCCCTCCTCCCCATTAAGAGTGCTAGGTTCAAGAAGCCCTTCCTCACTGCCCCCTCTCTCACTTGGGCTGGAGCAGGGCAAGTCCATCATGGTTGCCACTGCGATGTTCACTGGCCGTTCTCACAGTGAGGTCTTCCCATCTCTGGGGATTACTCTTAAGCAAAGTGGTTAAGAGTAAAAGAGTAACTTCTTGTTTGTTCCCCATTTCCTAGGGTAATAACCTCTTTCCTTATCTACTGATTTCTTTCCACTCTAGGAAAATGGTTACCCTCTCCCAACTCAATTTCTTTCAGAGTAGGGCTACTGGATTATCAGGGAGCTCTAGACTTTCCTTCTGGCTAGGCCTAGGTGCTGGGACCACAGAAGGGCACATCCACTTTTCTTGTGTTTCAGCTTTTAGAAAGGCTGTAAACCATAGAAGGGAAGAGAAGTGCGTGCAATCCATTCTTGGAGAAGTTTTCCCCCTAGAATGGGTCAAATGGCTTCTTCTAAATGCAGCAAAGATGAAGACAAAGTGAGGTTTCATGTTAAAAACAGGCTGGACATTTGCTTCCTGTTATAGGTGGGTTCCTTGGGCCAGGGTTGTTTGAGCAGACCCATATATAAACTTCGTGGGGTACGTGGGGTTGGGGAGGCGAGAGGGTTTGCCATGGAGGTAGTCTCAGTTCTTTCCCTTTTGAATACACGTAGTAGTTACTCATTAACAAGTGTACTTTTCCAAGAATGAAATAACCTTTATTTAAGTTTTATGTGAGAAAACTCCTGTTAAATAACTAGGGCACTTATTATATAGTGCCAAACAAATTACCATAAATTTGGCATCTTAAAACACGAGAAACTTCTTTTCTCTCAGTTCTGGAGCCCAGAAGTCTGAAATCAGTATCACATGGCAGGAATCTGGATGCTGGCAGGGCGGCGCTCCCTTCAGAGGTTCCCTTGCAGCGGCTGGTGACTGCCAGCACTCCCATCTCTGCCTGTGCTCACATTATCTTCTCCTCTTCTGTCTGTGTCAAATCTTCCTCTGTGTGTATCGTTAAGGGTACCTGTGACTGAGTTGAGGGCCCACCCAGCTAATCCAGCATAATCTTCTCATCTCAGGATTCTGAATTTAATCATGTTTGCAAAGTCTTTGCTGTGTAAAGTGACACTTATAGGCTCCAGGGATTAGGACCTGATGTCTTTGGGTGTCAATATTTAGTCCACTACAAGTATTATGTGTGACAGAAATGCACCTACATTCAGGCACCAGGGACCTTTCTACACAGGGCTTCCTGCCTTTTGGGTAGGTCTTTGTCCCAGCTGATGGATCTTCCCTTTGTTACAATGAAGGCCTCCAGCACTTGCCCTGGCCACTGGTGTGTCGGCAGGGAGAACTGTGGAGATCTGTTTTCATGCTGTCTGAGATCTCTCCCCACAGCCTCAGGAATAAAGGGCAGAACAGACTTGGTTAACTGCCTTTGCCCACAGAGATACAGTGAGTGGTGTGTGTTCACTGGGCTCCTGCTAACAACGCATTCTCCCCTTGACTTTGGGACTTGGCTTTTGCTCTGGATTCAGGGACAGCAGAACACTAGCTATTTATTTGCAAAGAGGCTCTGTGGGTAAAATTGCAATATTTGCAGAATCTCTCACCTGACTTTAGTGCATCTCCATATAACAGGTGTTTCCAAGGGGTGGAGAGTAGTAGTCCATCTCCATATCAATAGGTAATTACAAGGGCAAGCAAGCAAGGGCTAATCTAGACCAGAGAGGTTGGGTGGGGTCTCTTCTGGTTGAGAGAGACAGAGAGACATGGGACAACTGCTTGTAAGAAATAAATGGATTTCTCCTACTTTATTTCTCCCTTTGACTGATTTTGGTTTCAAAGGTATTTTGCCCCAGGATTTCCCCCCTGCCTGGAATTACAGGCTCACAGTAACCTCATTCTATCTGTTAAGTCCTTCCTACCTGTCAGCAATGGAGTAAAACATCTCTTCCTCAGGGTTCTGATACCACAGGAACCCCAAGGTACTGTAGGTCACAGGGGGGTGTAGGAGGGAGCCACAGATGGGGCTCAGGATTCTTGCCTTCAGTAGAGTAACTGGCACTTCAGTGCTGGTCTGTGCAAGGCCTTGAGGAAGGTTTTGAAGTCTTCTTGGAGGCTTGTTATATCTTGTTGAAAGCCCCAGGGTGTGTGTTTTTCCCATCTTGATCCCTGGGATCTGGCTACGCTGTTTGCTATTGATAAGGTTTTGGGAAAATGGTGTAATTTAACAAGGGTTATTGGCTTTATTTTCCTGTTGCTTTTTTTAATTAGGCTGCCAACCCCAAGCAAGGCAAGGTTTTGACATTCAAAACAAGGGTTAAAGTTGTAGTTTGATTCAAATTTGGAGTCACTAAGGACCTACCTACAAGGTAAGTTTTCTCTACTCAATTAGCATTTAAATTTGACTTAATCAGCATGGCTCTTTGTATGCAGAATTTTCCCTTCATTTACCTTTTCCAAATAGGAACCACTGGCATGGAGGGTTATCAGTATATTAACAACAAAAAAAATAGTTAGTAATAAACTACATTCCCCTTCTTGTGTTGTGTTACTTCTTAATTCCCATATATATTTTTCTGAGCCAAGGGATTGCCCATCTCTTCTCAGACCCAGAAAAGTCACTTAATCCTTGCTCTAGGTTATGTTTATGGTGTAGTTAATACTCCTTGAGTCATGATGCAGAGGACAGATATACTGTCTTCTGAGGAGGACTCTATCTACTCAGGCGTATTCCTTTTGGGTTAATTATGGTCATTGCTGCCTTCTGGATGTGGTTTCCATTTGGGAAAGTAAACCAGTGAAGATGTTGGGAGTGGTACGTGAAAAATCAGCTGCTCTTAGCCTGTGCCACTGGGGAACGCTGGCACTTTGCCTCTGACAAAAGGCGAGGGCTGAAATACGTAAGTGAATGGGAGGAATTATCTCTGTTTTACATTCTTCCCCAAATTGTTCTTAAATCATTGGCATATACTTTTACAGGCAAATGCAAGTACAGGGCAAATGACTGACTGAGGAGCAGGTGAATGCTAATGGGGAGACTCTGAAACCTCTAATCTGGCTTAAACTGAGTTATTGGTCCTGTGGACCCCAGGGACCCATAGTTGTAATGTTGCTAAATCACATGCACCTGCTCTAATACAACGACCATTTCTTTCTGTTAATACAAATGTTCCTAAGCTGTGCGATTGAATAAATATGGTTCATGGCATCAAAGAAAAGGATTTAGGTGACACAAAAAGGTTTTATTCAGATGTCAGGGAGGTCCTGCAGACCAGGTGATTCCTGTATTGAGCAAGGTCAGTACTTTGATGGGGAAGGGAAAACTGAGTCCAAGCTACATGGTGTCAGCACTTGTGGTTTTGGTATTAATTGGAACTTAAAGTTGCAGGCCGTTCTTCTGTTAGGGTCCAGATAGCCATTACAACAGAATTTTCTGAGTACTATTTTTGTAAATACGTATTTGTCTTGTCAATGGGTTTCAGCCCTGGACCATTTCACTGTGGATTCAGTGAGGCTGAAAAAAATGATAGTGGATTGTTCTTGGGGTGAAAGAGTTTATACCCAACTTTATTCCCATGGTGGCAGGTCAATCACTAGAATCCCGTCTGCTTGGAGTGAGTCTGCATGCAGCAAGCTGGTCTCTGTCTCTGTGCCTCTCTACCTCTGCAGCCACCTCAGTTTCTGTCTTCAGCGTAGCTGCCACTTCAACCTCTGCTCCCCTGCAGCTGTGCAGCCCAGAGCACTGGGTGGAACTCTTTATATGGAGTAAGGGGAAGTTGGGGCTCCCATGGCCAGGATCCTCACTGAACTTAAACCACCTGATGATGTAACTGGCCTGTTGCTAGGCTACCACTTCCACACCTTTAGGCAATAAGCTATTACTGTGCTATATAGAGAGCTCGGCCCAGTGCTCTGGGCAGAAGCAGAGACACTAGTGCTCGACCTACCGCCAGGAGAACAGGCCGGGTAATAAACCCTTTCACCCCAAAGAAATGTTCTACTGTCATTTCTTTGGTCACACTGAATCCATAGCGAACTTTCTGGGTACTGAAACCAATTGGCAAGACAACTGGTGAAGTTGGCAGAGTTCATTGTTGACTAAGGAAAAAGACAGGCCGCCCTTAAGGGAGGGGTGCTTCAGCGGGCTGCCCCTGTGAATGAGGAGACAGTGGATCGTCCCCCAATGGGTATGTGGTCTGAGGTGGCTTGTCTCCTAGAGGACTGGGCCCCACCCCAGGACTGGAGGCAAGTAGAGGTGACACCTGAGGCAGTACGGATAGCCATTGGTATAGTAAGTAGGCCTTTTGAGAGACAGAGTGCCCGTGAGGCAGCAGGGACTGGGGGTTGGCTGCTTCTCACAGTATTAAAAACGTCTACAGAAGAGAAGGACATGCTCCTGAAAAAGACCCAAGAAATGGCGGCATGAGAATATGAGCTGCAAACTTCTGTGGATTCCCTGAAGAAGGAAATGGCATTGATGCAACAGGAGGCAGCATGAGAACACTGGCAACAAGGTGCCATTGAAGAGGTAAAAAATTCCTTACAGAATGAGACGGCAGTGCTGCCAGGTGCTCTGAAGGAGGAAAAGGACATCAAGAAAAAAGATGAACTCCTGAGGGAAGCACAGGCAGAGGTGGCACAAGAACGCCAGCTGCAAAGCATTGAGGTGAAGATAAGGAAGCTTCTGAAGACTGAGGTAGCATTGGTGTGAGGCACAGTAGAAAAGGTAAAGGTTGTAGCAGAGGAGGCACTCGGGGGAGGGGAGAGAAAGGTGCCATCAGCCCCAGAAATGGAGGGGCTGGAGAAGGATGAAGGGGTGGTACCGGAGGCACTGGCGCCTCCTGTATTGAAAGCACGCCCAGTGGTTGTAAAAGAAAATAAAGACCCAGCAGTTGAAATTTCCCCTAAGGAGGAGAGCAGCCCCCTCCCCAGGTCATGGAGCGCTCTATGCTCTTCCCCTACACTCAGGCTGAGTTGTTGGATTTGGGCTCCCGGTTTAGGCAGAAGCCCTCCGAGTCAATATCAGCTTGGCTCCTGCATCTGTGGGACTTAGGGGTGGATGGAGTTATTCTGTCGGGGTCAGAGATGGGAAAGCTGTCTTCCTTGACAGTGCAGCCCACCTTGAGTCAGCACTTACAAAATGCACATCAGACCCCAGGGAGTCACTGTCTCCTCAATTGGCTTATGGCTGCCCTTCGTACTGTGTGGCCCAATCAGGGTGATGTATCATCTTTTCCTGTTAGATGGCAGATGTATGCTGAGCTCCAACAGGTGTTATGAGAGCTAGGCATAAGAAATGCCATCTGTAGTCCAGAGAATCATGGCACAGATGAAGAGATTTTCACTACTGGGATGAGAAATATTATGCTTCAAATGGCTCCCACATCGCTCTTTGGTCTCTAGTGGCCATTCTTTCCCCTCACTTAGGGCAGCCCATAAGCGAAGTGATATGTACAGTAGCAGACTTAGGAGAGGCTGAAGCAGTGAGAACCCAGAAAGAAATAAGATTTGCTACTCACAAGAAGAATCTACAGGGCCCCATGAAGGTTACAAGGACCCAGATGTGGGTTGATTTAATACGGGCAGGAGCAGATGGAAGGAAATTAGATGGGAAGTCAAATAGGATCTTACTAGAGCTATGGCAACAACTGAAACCAGAGCAGCAATTCCAGCCATTAAGACCAAAGAGGCAGAGGTCAGAGACAGAGCCAGGAAAACAGTTTGACTGAGGGGAAGGTCAAGGTATCTGCCCTGAGGGACCAGGGGGTGGACCGGAGGCCACATGTTGAAATAGCTATCCATTGGTCCCCAGTGAACATACAACGTGTCCTGGCTCTGGTGGACACTGGGGCTGAATGTTCACTGATTCATGGTAACCCTGAGTGGTTCCCCAGGACCCCCACTATCATAGATGGATATGGGGGGAACGCTATCAGAGTGAAAAAAGTCCAAATCCCTTTGGGAATAGGGCATCTACCCCCAAAAGAGTATACCATGTATATATCTCCTATCCCTGAGTATATTTTGGGGGTTGATATCCTGCAGGGTCTATGGTTGCGGACCACTGCAGGTGAGTTCAGATTGAGAGTACGTGTGGTGAAGGCAGTTCTGAGGGGACATGCTGGGCACCCACCCATAGCTTTGCCTGTACCTCGGCAGGTGACTAATACCAAACAATACAAACTTCCTGGAGGGCATAAAGAAATTGGAGAAACTCTCCAGGAGCTGGAAAAGGTGGGTATTATAAAGCACACCCACAGTCCTTTCAATTCCCCAGTATGGCCAGTAAAAATGCCAGATGGCTCCTGGCATATGACTGTGGATTACAGAGAACTGAATAAAGTCATACCCCCTATGCATACTGCTGTCCCCTCTATTGCAGGCTTGATGGATACCCTCAGCCATGAACTAGGAATGTATCATTATGTGGTAGATCTTGCTAATGCCTTCTTTTCCATTGACATTGAGCAGGAAAGTCAGGAAAGCAGATAAAGTCCTGACCTTTCCTACCCCTTCAGCTGTAGCATTGCTACAGGAGTTTCTGGGTCTTCTAGGCTACTGGAGAGTGTTTATCCCACAGTTGGCACAAATTCTGAAGCCCTTATACTGGTTGGTACAAAAGGGCATCAGGTGGGACTGGGATGAGACATGTGCATCTGCCTTTACTACAGCAAAATGGGCAGTCAAGGTCGTGCATGCCTTGAGTGTGATAGACCCATCAAGGCCCTGTGAGCTGGATGTTCATGTCACTGAAGACGGTTATGGCTGGGGTCTCTGGCAGCGGCTTGAATGAACTTGCCAACCTGTTGGATTCTGGTCACAACTCTGGAAAGGGGCAGAGGTACGATACACTTTGATAGAAAAACAACTGGCTGTCATGTATTATGCCTTGCTGGCTACAGAACCCATCACTGGAATGGCCCTGATAAAGGTAATAACCACCTATTCCATCTTGGAGTGGGTACGAGACTGGACCTAAAAGCCAAGGAGTGGTGTGGCACAAATGCCCACACTAGCCAAGTGGGGTGCTTACCTACAGCAGTGCAGTGCCCTCTCTAGTAGCCCCTTGAGTGAAGAACTCCAACGCTTATTGGGGCTGGTGACATATACTAGTGAAAAGCAGGAAAAACTTGCTTTTGAACCATTAGTAACAGAGAGTCCATATCGAGAGGTAAGAGTTCCTATACCTGAAGATGCATGGTACACAGATGGCTCCAGCCGTGGGCAGCCCCTAAAATGGAGGGCCATAGCTTTCCATCCTAAGACTGAGACAATATGGATGGAAGATGGTGAGGGGAAGAGCAGCCAATGGGCTGAGTTGCAGGCCGTGTGGCTTGTGATCAGCCAGAGGCCCTCCCCTATAGTTGTCTGCACTGACAGCTGGGCTGTCTATTGGGGCTTGACCCTGTGGCTACCAACCTGGTACCATGCCAACTGGCTGGTTGGTCATCGACCCCTTTGGGGGCAAGAATTGTGGCAAGACGTATGGGCCTGTGGTCTGAGTAAAATAATTACAGTGTACCATGTGACAGGTCATTTGCCACTGGCATCCCCAGGAAATGATGAAGCAGATAAACTGGCTCAGATACGTTGCTTAGAAGGAAAGCCTGCCTCTGATGTAGTCCAATGGTTACATCAGCATTTGTTGCACGTGGGGCAAAAGACAATGTGGGCTGTAGCCTGTTGATGGGGCTTGCCTTTGACCTTTGAAGAAGTTAGTAGAGCCCAGCAGGAGTGGGTCGTGTGCTCCAAAAGGAACTTCCACAGCAACATGGGACAATAACTAAGGGGCCTATACCCCTTGTCAGGTGGCAGATAGACTATATTGGGCCTCTACCTGTGTCAAAAGGATATTGGTATGTTGTGACTTGTGCGGGCACAGCTACTGGACTTATGGTTGCTTTTCCTACCCATTGTGCAGACCAGCAGATGACCAAAAGAGGCCTGGAGCATCTCTTTGCTGCCTATGGCCGACCACAGGTAATTATGAATGATCAGGGCACCCGTTTTACTGGACATACACTGCAAGAATGGGTGCGACAGCTGGGAATCAAATGGAAGTTTCATGTGCCATACAATCCTACCGCAGCAGGCATGATAGAAAGGAACAATGGCTTGTTAAAAATCGGAGTAAAGGCAGATACCAATAGTCCGTGGTGTGGTCAGCCGCTTATGGACCGTGCTATGGTGTTTGAATGAGAGACCTCAAAAGGGAGCCCTGAGCCCCGTAGACATGTTAACACATATGGCTGCCTCCCCTATACAACTGCAAGTACAAACCAAGGAAGAATCACCGAAGCTGAGGTTCAGCCACCAGAATAATATCTTGTTGCCAGCACCAACTGCACTGAACCCCAGAGACTCCATTGAGTGGACCTGGGACCTTTCTACACATGGACCAATGATGGTTGGCTCTCCTGGCACCATGGGGACAATGCCTGGAAGCTGTCCTCCTGCGTATTCCTGGAATAACAGCAGAGTGGCCACCAAAGGTCACTGTAGTATATCCTGAACAGTCAGAAGGTAGGAGCATCTTACCAGGGAGTTTTGTTTTATCATTATGGCCAGTGCATGCACCTCCTGTAGCACTATATATAGACCCTTCAGTAACCCCCACAGGGAAAGGAGTAAAAGTATGGTATACTAGACCTGAAAGGGACCCCCTTCCTGCTACAGTCCAATCACAGGACCACTCTCTTGCATGCATCCTATCTGATGGACAAGATTTGCCTATGTTGGTGGCATTAAAACGTGTCTTATCGCCCCTAACGTCTTTGTGGATTGGGAACTTCCTCTGGCTTGAGGATTATTATGATTTTTGTTACCTGTATCAAAATCTTGTTGTGTCTTAATTTTTGTTATTATCTCTAAGTTGTTGTTATCCTCTGTCACTATTGTGAAATCTGGTTACAGTGCTCCAGCTGTCTTGCACAGGGACCATTGCGAAAGATTGAAAGCATGTAGATTGTAAGGCAAGAATCCTGGAGGGGTGGAGTGTGGGGAAGCTGGGGTTCCTATGGCCAGGATCCTTACTGAACTTAAACCACCTGATGCTGTAACTGGCCTGTTGCTAGGTTACCACTTCCACACCTGTAGGCAATAAGGTATTATTTCACTATATAGAGAGCTCGGCCCAGTGCTCTGTGTGGAGACAGAGACGCTAGTGCTCGACCTACCGCCAGCAGAACAAGCCAGGAAATAAGCCCTTTCACCCCAAAGAACGTTTTGCTGTCAATTTCTTTAGTCACATTGAATCCATAGCGAACTTGCCCGGGGCTGAAACCCATTAGCAAGACATATGAAAGCATAATGGATAAATCAGACATGAAGTGTGGAGGCCAGGAAGCAGGTACAGTGCACAGAATGACTGTCTTTAGTCAAAGTAAACTCTGGTTTTGGGGAGGAGGACACAGAGGAAGAAAGTAGGGCAGGAAAACATAGCTACTCTTAGGATTACAAATATCTAGGTATAGCTATGGCAGTTTGCCACCATATCTTCAAATTTGCACATAGGTTAGTGTCCCTGTTTGAATTTAATAAATTTGGCTGAAGATCCTGAACGAAAGTGAATATTTTGCCCCACAGCAAAACTGATTGGAGGGAGCACTTTTATAAATGCTATTTGTTTTTATTTCCTGATATCTAAAATAACTGCATCTTAGGCATGAAATACAGATTGAACAAATAAACCTTCTCAGGATAGGACACTTCTTGGAAACTTCCTGGCTCTTCGATGTGTGGTCAGTCAAGAATGCTGAGTACTTGGGGTAGCATGAAGTCTTTGAACCTGAGAGGACAAAGTTCACATTTAGGAAATGTTTCTTATGAATGAAACACAAGCATTTCTTTTTCCACTATCTTCAGAGACTATCAAAAAATTGTTCAACAAAATCACAGACTTTTTTTTAAGTCGAAGTTTTTACTGAAATAATTGTAGATTCACATGTAGATACAAGAAATAATTGAGATCCTACTGTGCACTTTGTTCAGTTTCTCCCATTAGTGACCTTTTGGAAAACCAGAGTACAGTATCACAACCAAGATACTAATGTTGATACAAGCCATGGTCTTATTCAGATTTTTCCTAGCTTTGCTTTCACTCATTTGTATCTGTGTGTGTATTCAGTTCTAGCCTCTTTATAGATATTTTTTCACTATTGTAACCTTTTTAAAGTGTACACTTCCATGGTTTTTAGTGTATTTACAATACTGTACAACCACCACCATCTAATTCTAGTTCTATACAAGTTTAGCACACCACCATTGCAATAGAAATTGAACTGATCCTTTCAACCTTGTTCAGTTCAGATGAAAACATGCCCCTTTATAACTGCATCCATCACCCTCCCTCTCCCTTCCATTCTTAACCATTGGCCTCCATTAACCACTGCAGCATTTTTGTAGTTATTGTTATTGTTTTAATTCCTAGGATATGAAATCTGAATGACTAGTGTTTAGAAAAACCATTTAAGCTCTGGCTTTGAGACTCTTACCCGGTCATCCAGCTGAGAACTCTGAGCAGGGGTCTTGTTTATCATTGGGTCTAGTGATTCAACCATTCAGGCCTCTTTCCATTCATTGTTGTCTAACTGCCTCCTGCTGAGTACTACTGAAGCTGTAAATCATCCTTGCATGCTGCAGAGAGGAGTGGAGAAAGGGTTATGTCCCAGACAGGCCCAAAAGCCAGGGCATGGGAAGACAGATGGGGAGCCAGGTTTGCAGCCCTCTGAGGTGTTTGCGTAGCACTGTGAACAATTCCCAGATGCAATTGACTTTTGACTTGTCTGTTATGTCCCATTAGACTGTAAGCTCCAGGAGGTCAGAGACTCTATCTTGACACTTAGCATAGTCCCTAGAACGTGATATCAATAGTAATAACAACATTATGCCACATTATTGAATCTTTATTATGTACTATGAGGCATGGGGCTAAGAATATTGTAATCATTGATTCTCCCTGAAATTCTTTGAAGTAGGTATGGTTTTATTGATTTTGTAGGTAAGAAAGCTAGGGCTCAGGAATTAAGTCACTTGCCCAAGGTAACTTAGAAAATCAGGAAATGAACTAGATTGTTCTAAAATCTAAGGCAAAGTTAACCATTGTACTGTGCTTTCCTGACTTGAATCGATTCCTCATATTATTGCCCTGTGATAAGAGAAAGTTTTCAGATCAGTGTTTGGAATGAATTGAGATTCTTTCTGAGGCCTAGTCTATGGTTGATCTTGGCCTGCCTGGATAGAAGGGTGGAGTGAGGGAGGACAGTAGAGGGAAATGGGTAATAGTGGTGGCCAGACCCAGTTATGTAATGCTTCAAAGGCTAGTAGAGGAGAGCAGATTGGATGTAGGATTTCATGAGGATTTACAGAAAGTTCTTAGGCAGGGGTGAGCAGTAAAGCAAGCTGTCAGGGGGATACAGTGTGGACTGGACAGAGCCAAGCAAGTCTGGGTGAGGTAGGAAGAATAATGGGCCCCCAAGGAGGTCCATGTCCTAATCCCCAGAACCTGTTATTTTACATGGCAAAAAGGAATTAAGGTGGCTGACGGAATTAAGATTGCTAATCAGCTGACCTAGAAGTAGGGAGATTATCCTTGATTATCAAAATGGGCCCAAGGTAATCACAAGAGTCCTTTAATGTGGACAGGGGAAGCAGAGGAGCCAGTACCAGAGAGAGATAATGTGAGAAAGACTTGGCAGTCCATTGCTGGACTGATGGAACAAGGCCATGAAACAAGGGGTGCACGCAGCCTCTAGAAACTGGAAAAGGGAAGAAAAGGAATTCTTCTTTAGATAGATACTCCAGAATAACACAGCCCTGTGAACACCACACAACTCTGAGAACACCTTGATTTTGGGCCTGGGAGATCCACTTTGGACTTCTGATTTTGGAACTATAAGATAATAAATGTGTGTTGTTTCAAGCCACCAAGTTTGCAGTAATTTGTTACAGCAATAATAGGAAACTAATATACCAGGAGACAAGGAAAACAGCCAAGTGGCTGTTGCTATTCAACATGAGGTGATAAAACTTAAGGCCCATATGATGCTGTGAAGAAGATGGTCAAATTGATCAGTCTAGTGACTATGCCCAATAGCTTCTGTAAGAGAAAACTAGGATTTATTAGAAGAGCTGTCAGAGGTATTTTATAAGTGTAGGTAAAATTGTGATATTTCCAGAATCTCTTGCCTGGCTTTAGTGTATCTGCCTATCAATAGATGTTTCCAAGGGGTGGAGAGAAGTAGTCCATCTACGTATCAGTAGGTAATTACAAGGGTGTGCGAGGGTTTATCTGGACCAGAGAGGCTGGGTGGGGAGCTCTGCTGCTGCAGCCTGGTCAAGAGAGAGACAGGGCGGACTGCTTGTAAGAAATAAATGTTTTTTTAAAACTTTATTTCTCCCTTTGACTGATTTCAGATTCAGAGGTTTTTGGTCTGGGGATTTTCCCCCCAGAGTTACATCTGGCAGTACTAGGCAGGACCTCTGAACCCAACATCTGTCTAAATGGGTGTGACCCTTGGGCGGGCTGCCTCTAGGGATGATGGGAAGGCCCCAATGGCTGCAGCGGCAGAGGGTGCAGCCTCACTCGGGAATCCCTTGTATGTGGGGCTTCTAATCGGGGAGCCCTTAGTGGGGAATTGGTATAGGGTAAAGAACATCCTAGAGGGATGGGGCTTTCCCCAGAATTGGGGAAGAGTGGAGACACCGGAAGCTGCAGAATTAGCCCTCCTTCAGATAGAAGACTGATTAGAGGCCCTGAGTGGCTGTGTAGCAGCTGGCATTGTAGGGTCTCTTTTTGTCCAGATAGTGGAAAGTCTTACTAAGGAGAGAGAGGATTTTCAAGGAGAGAGAGATGGTTATTGAAGAGAGAGAGAGAGACTTTGGCAGGTGAGAGATACACTTCAGCATTGCTTGGAGGAGCAGGGTGATGACCTATGAGATGCCCTTAAGGAAGAGAGACAGTTACTGAGAGGAAGGGTCATGCGCCTGGAAAATTCCTTAGCAGCACCAAGCGGGAGGCAGCAGGAGAGTCTGCACTGCAGACGGTCGTAGGGGAGGGGGAGGAAAGAGCGGTGCCTTCATCTCTGGAGGTGTCCGGAGAGTACGAGGGGATGGGGCCGAGGGCCGGTCTGTTGCCAAGGCCATTGCTTGAGGCTGGTACCTCTCCTGTATTAAAGGCCCACCCGGTTGCAATTAAGAAAGTAAAAACACAATAACTATGGGCTCCTGATGGGGAGGAGCCACCCCTCCCCAGGTTGTGGACCATTCCATGCTCCGCCCCTATGCCCAGGAAGAGCTGGCGGACATGAGCGTCCAGTATTGGCAGAAGCCACTGGAAAACCTCTGCCTACATGGCTTTTGCATCTCTGGAATATGGGGGGTGGAAAACATTGTTATGTCAGGTTCTGAAATGAGTAGACTGGCTTCACTGATGACTCACCCTTCTCTCCAGCAGCGGTTGCAAAGTGCCCGTCACACCTCAGGGAATCGGGTGCTTCTGGATTGACTGACAGCAGCCATCAGAGCAGTTTAGCCTAATCAGGGTGATTACCATACTGACCCACTAGCTGGAAGACATATGCAGAGCTCCAAGAGGTGTTGTGGGAATTGGGCATGAAAAAATCATCTATAATATGGACCCCCAGGGCCCCGATGAGTTGTTCACTGAAGGAATGAGAAATCTGGTGCTCCATACAGCTCCCCCATCTCTCTTTGGGTACCTAGTGACTATTCTTGCCTCCCACATAGGACAACCCATAAATGAGCTACCTGTACTTTAGCAGATCTGGGAGAGGTTGAAACAATAGCCCAGAAGGAAGTACGGGCTATGACTGAAAGGAGAGGTGCAAAGGGCTCTGTGAATGTCCCAGATGTGGGTTAATTTGATAAAAGCTGGGTCGTGAAAGAAAAACTTGATGGGCAGCTCAATAGGATCTTGTTAGAATTGTGGCACCAATTAAAGCCAGAGCAGCAGTTCCAGCCGCTGAGGTCCAGGGCATGGAAACTGGAGGCAGAGCCCCATGATTGGCCTGTGTCCCTGCAAGACTTCTTGGGGGACAAAACTCAGGCTCCGTCTGGGCCCTCTCACCTACAGGAGGATGACTGGGCATTGTGGTTAGAGTGTCAAGGAGGGTCAAGGCCCCTACCTTGTGGGATGTAGTGGGGACCAGAGGCTGCATGTAGAATGATATTCATTGGTCCCCATGAATGTAGAATGTGTCCTGGCCCTGGTGGACACAGGAGCTGAATGTTCCATGATTTATTGTGACCCAGAGGGTTTTCCAGAGACTGTTTGTAGGGTGCAGTTGAGTGGAACAAGCCCAAATCCCCTTGGGAATAGGGCATCTAATACTGTGTGTGATGTTACGCTCATGTCTGATAACCTTACAGATAAATGTGGCATTTTTGCAAGAGATTTTGAGTCTTATAGGCTACTGGAGAGTGTTTATTCTGCACTTGGCATAAATTCTGAAGCCCTTATGCCATTTGCTATGAAGGGCATCAGGTGGGGCTGGCTTGAAATGTGTGCATTTATCTCTGCTGTTGCAAAATGGACATTCAAGGCCGTGAAGGTCTTGAGTGAGACAGACCCATCAGGGCCCTGTGAGCTGGATGTCCATGTGACTGAAGACGGCTGTGGCTGGAGCCTCTGCAGCATCTTGTAGCCCAGGTGCATTGGCTAGCAGCACAGCCTGCCTTGGACAGAGACAATGTAGGCTATAGCCTGTCAGTGGGGCCTGCCTTTGACCTTTGAAGAGGTCAGCAGAGCCCTGTCAGAAGTGCACTGTGTGACTGAGTCCCACAGCAACCTGGAGACTACGTGGCTTTGGACATTTTGACATATGGACCAACAATGGCTGGACCTTCTGGCACCTTGGTGACAAGGCCTGGAAGCTGGCCTCCTGTGTGTTCCCGGAGTAACAGCAGAGTGGCCCTCAAAGATGACAGTAGTGTAACCAAAAAGGTCAGAAAATAAGAGCATCTTACTGGGGAGTTTTGTCTTACCATTGTGGCCAGTGCATGTGCCTCCCATGGCCCTACATATAGGCCCATCAGTAACCCCCATAGAGAGAAGGGTGAAATTCTGGTGTACTAGACCGGGATGAGATCCCATTCCTGCCACTGTCTTATCACAGAACCACTCTCTTGCGTGTATCCTACCTGATGGACAAGATTTGCCTATGCTGGTGTCATTAAAACATGTATAAGGTTATTTTCTTCTACAGCCCTTGTGGCGTGGATGTGCCCCCTGGCTGCAGCTGCCGCGTGATGACTGCTCTGAACTCCCTACCTGTGCAGCTGCTGACTGCCTGTGGAATGGGTGAGCTATGACTCAATCTGCATAGGACTTTGAACCTAGCTGAAGCCTCCAGCTGGATGATTATCATGATTTTATTGCTGTTGCTATTTTATGTTATTAGCCTGGTTACAATGCTCCAGGTTTCTTGCATAGGGACCATTGTGGAAGAGGGGGAACATATAGATTGTGAGGTGAGATTTCTGGACGGGTGTGCTGTGGGTAATATGTAATATTTCCAGAATCTCTCTCCTGGTTTTAGTCCATGTGAATATCAATAGGTATTTCAAGGGGTGGAGAGAAGTGGCCCATCTACATATCAACAGGTAATTACAAGGGCATGCAAGCATTTATCTGGACTGGAGAGGCTGGGTGGAGAGCTCTGCTGCTGCAGCCTGGTCAAGAGAGAGACAGGCACTGCTTATAAGAAATGAATGGGTTTCTTAAACTTTATTTATCCCTTTGACTGATTTCAGTTTCAGAGGTATTTGGCCCAGGGATTTTCCCCCTGGAGTTACAAGAAGGAACAGAGAATGCCTTGATGTTTCACTTGCTATATGCTCCAAGCCCAGTGACAGGGGACCTCTAAGAGAATGCCTTGGAAAGGCCAAGGTTGCAGATAAGCATCTCATGTAGGAATGGCTGCTTGTTGAGCTGCTGAACCAAGGACTCAAGGCTGAAAGGAAGCAAGAATGTGGGGAGAAAGTTCTTGGGAGAGTTTGACTATGTCTCCCTGGAGTTTCAGAGGCCTAGAAGCTATGCCTTACTCTTTCCTGATGAGGCTGAAGGTTGGAGGCTGTCTGGAGGCAGGAGTGAGTCAGCAGTGTTAACAGGTCTCAGAAAAAAAAAATCAGTCTTGCCAACATCTGGATCTCAGACTTCTAGCCTCCAGAACTGTGAGAAAATAAATTTCTGTTGGTCAGTCCACCCAGTCTGTGGCACTTTGTTACAGCAGCCTTGAAGACTACTACAGGGATTGTATATAGAGAAGAGGTGTCCTGGAAGGGTGATATGGCAGGACACACAGTCTCTGGAGTCTGCTGTACCCAGGCTGAATCCCAGATACACCACTTACAAGTATATAGTCCTGGCAAGGTACTTAACTTTTCTAAACCTGGGTTTCTTACATGTAAAATATGTATAATAATACCTTCTTTCTAGAATAATTTGGGCTATTTAATATAACTTACATATCATTTACTATGTCAGGTGCTGCTATAAACACTTTGTAAATATTGAGGTTGAATGGGAATAATGTAGGAAATGTGTTTAGCATACTGTCAAACATAGTAAGTGTGCAACGAATATGTTATTGTTATTCCTATATGCTCTATAAGAAATACCTTTTCTAGAAAAATCCACAAATATTTCTCTAGGGAATTGAGACTGTTCTTTAGTAAACACTACTGTCTCTTATAGTTAAAGAAAAGTATGTTAATTACTGAAAATTCTGTATTTTGTTGGAAACTATTTTTCTATTAAATATATAATTAAAAAATTTTGTTATAAAGTGTGATCTTTATGTCTCAAAGACCATCTCAATGTGAACACGGATTTGAAACTCATAAATCAATGGAGATATCATTTTACTTGCGGAAAAATGTTGACAAACATGCTTTAGCATGGCATAAGGCAAGGCTCTTCTGTATAAGTAATATATGTCCTTCCTGTAGTGAAGAAAAATTTGGTGCAGTTACACAGACAGACACTAGACGGCACTCTTGTAAGGCAAATTCAGGCTTCCCTACTAAAAATAAGTCGGTTTTGCTGGTAAAGTATCATCACTCTAAGATAATTCTCTCATTTAGTAGTAAGATATTCAACATGAAAAATATGAGATATAGGGAATAAATGACTTATACAGATATTATAAAAGAGACATTACAAGGAGCAATCTTGTAAAAATCCTGTGAATGTAGGATTTAATGGGGCACCATATTTTGTAGAGTGGGAGCAGAACACATATCACTAAGCACTTGGGTGGAAATGGGTGGTGCTCAGTCCTACTTTGAACATTTTAAACACAGCACTTAGAGACAGACATGTCTTTAAAGTAATTTCTCTTGTTTCCAGTTTGTGTTTCCCCACTGAACAGCTCCTGTTTGGATGGACTAGGTGAAGACACGGTGGAGAGAGAGTACACAGAAATGCAGTCCGCGAAGCTACAGTTTCACCTACACGTCATTCAGCAACAATCCTTCTTTCCAGAATAACTTAGGGCTGTGTTTTGAGGAGTATGTGTATGTTCAGGAGACCTGGTCCTTGTCCCAGCTCCCCCGCTGAGTGATGCTGTGTCTTAGGGATCTTAAGTCTGTGCAGAAGAGATAGGAGTTCATTTCCACTTGGTTCTCTTTTTCTGCAAAAAGTTTTATAGTTTCCATTTGGCTCACGGCCTGGCAGAAGGCTCTAGGGTGGTTTTAAACTCTGCCTAGAGGTTGCAGAGAAACACTCAGCCCGAAGCCCTGACACCAGGGCAATGCGAGAGGGACCCAGAGGCTCCTAGTCCAGCTTGAGGGGCACCCTTTCCTAGAGATCCTTGCCCAGCCCAGCCTGGGGGTCGGCCAGCCCGCGGAGGTCATCCGGGCGGTCGCGGTTCTCCTGCACAGCAGAGGTGGGACCTGTGCGGGCCGGTCCCTGGATGCGCAGATCCCACAGGCCCGGCTTCAGGTCCTCCCGGGACGCTGGCGGCTTGCGTGGCGTGCAGACCTCACCCCGTGCACGTCGGGCCGGTCCTGGAGCCTCCTGGCAGCGCGCCGACCGGCCGTAGCGGGGGGACAGCCGCCAGGGAGGGAGTGCAGGAGGCCAGGCTGCCGGCCGACAGCGGCCTCCTCCCCAGCGGACTAGTGCTGAGGGCTCCGGGGGCTCCGGCTGGTCGGCAGTAAGGAGCTAAGCTTAGAAAACGGCCCTGGCTGGTCCCGGAGGCAGAGGGTGGCTGAGGAGATGTTCCGAAGGTTGCGACGGGAACCGAGGTTGGAGGTGGTGGGCAGCTGGGAGTCGGGGAGATCCTGGGTCAGTTCGGTCTGAACACTGTTGAAGCCAGACCCAGATCCGTGGGAATGCCGGGAGCGCTCCAGGAATGGACTTATTGTTTTTAACGAATGGCCATAGAAAAATTGTTACATACTCTAAAGTTGTGTGAAAAGCAGGGAATCATAGAAGGAATCAAATTAGTTCTCTGTCTTTTAACCACGTTGTTAAGGCAGGCTCTTGGCAAGGGAGGGACTTGAGAGGATCCTTTAGTTATTGGTAATTTCGGTATTAAGACAAAATTTGTCTTGGTGGAGGGACATATTCTACTGTCTCATGCTGTTGTCGTGTCTTATCTGCTGCAGTCTGCTGAGGATGCTGGCTCTATTTTTATCCTCACTGTTTGTTTTCTGACCATCCATCCATTCACCCATCTACCGCCTCCCCCACCTCCTTTCTCTCAGTTGGTAAACATGCCTCAGTGTACCTTATACAAGCATAGCTCCAGGTGAGATCTTTCTGAATCAAAGATGGGTTTTCTGACTTTACCATTTTCGCTTTACATTTTAGTGTCTAAGTATTATAAGAAATGTCCCTTCCTCATCGGTTAACCACCAAGAGACACAGAACACTGACCTTCCCAGAAAGAAAAGAAAAGAACCACAGCTGAGTATATATTGTAAAGAGTAGCTTCAGAATTCATAAAATTAGCATTAGAACCCATTGTCCAAATTTCTGCTCTGTTCCAGTTGGAGAGGGTTGAAGTGGTCATGAGTACCTTGCCCTGCATCCCCTCTCCTGTAATCCTGGGCTAGATTTGAGTCTGTGGGGACTTTCCATGTTTCCAAGTAGAAGTGTGACCGGGAAGAGATGACTTCAATTGGAGCAAATGGCGTCACTTCATTGCTTCTGGTCGTTGCTTCTGAACTGTACTACTCCACCCCACCTCTAGCTCGTGAAGCTTTAATTGTAAGATTTCATGACGTTTTGCTGTTAGCCGCTAAGGGGAGATGGGGCTGAGGAGTGTCAGGTGACAGAGAGATGTGAGTCAGCTTCATGCCTAGCCTGTGGGTCACTGTGCCAGTTCTCTCTCCTCTTAGTCTGAATAAGCATTTGCAGTTCTGAGCATTTGAGTTTTTGGTTCAGGCATTGATTCTGGAAGACCCTGTTAAAATGCTGTGGGGAAAATGGAAGCTCCTATGGCCAGGATCCTCACCTGGCCCTAACTGCTTGATGATGTAATTGGCCTACTGTTAGGCTAATACTTCACACCTGTAGGCAAGGAGCTATTATTGACTAAGTCACTCTGCCCAGTGCTCTGGATAGAGTCAGAGATGAGGTGGATTATGGACCTGTAGACTGCTGGATGCAGATGTGATTTGAGTATTTGACCTACCACCACGAGAATAAAGCTGGGTATAAACCCTTTCGTTTGTCATTTCTTGGTCTCACTGAGTCTATAGTGAACTTGCCTGGGGCTGAAACCCTCAGGCAAGGCATATGCCAACCTCTAACATGAGGAAGTTGTTCCCTTAACACCTGTTCACAGAGGTTCATTGATCAGAAAAACTTGCTGCCATAGAACAATATCCTGGGAAAAATACAACTTCAGAGACTATGTTCTGACTGAGAAGTGGAGAATCTTCAGAGCTTGGGGTTTTGCTTAGGAAGAAGACAGGCTTAGAAGAAAACTGCACAAAGTCACTGAGGGCTGGGGGCGGGGGGGTAAGGTAAATGCTTACAGGGAGAGAGACTGGGGCCAAAAACAAATTGTATCTTCCCCACTGGCTGCTTGTTCGGTCCCAGGGATGCTTGGCCAGGTTCCACAGTCTGCTCTGGATTCCCTTCCTGGTTCTTGTTCCCTGTAAACCTCACTCATTTAGGTTTCTCCCTTAAATTCCAGCAGTAAGGGTGCCCATAAGTACTTTTGAATGCTTTGTGTGTACCGCTTCATAATTTGGACACTGACAAAGCTGAAGCCATGTGAGGCAGTCCCTGGGACTGCAGGGCTGCCTGTGGTGCTTTCGCCTCTCACTGGGGACACGCCCAGCCTCATATCAGGCCTCTCCAACTGGAGGCACTTCACATGTGATTTCCTCCAAGGAGCCACAGCTCCCCTTAATATGGTTATTTTTCTCCTGCAGTTCTGTCTCTCACAGCCATGTAACTCATTTGGTCCTGGGGCTCTTGGCTGGTCAGGACTTCTCCGGGAGGTAAAGGAGAGTTTATTTATTTATTTATTTATTTTTAATATAATTTTATTATCATTAATTTACAATTACATGTGCAATATTACGATTATTAAACTACCCCTTCATCAGGTCCCCCCCACCAACCCCATTACAGTCACGGTCCATCAGCGTAGTGAGATGCTATAGAATCACTACTTGTCTTCTCTGAGTTGTACTGCCCTCCCCGTGCCCCCCCAACATTACATCTGCTAATCGTAATGCCCCTTTTTCCCTCTTATCCCTCCCTTCCCGCCCATTTTCCCCAGTCCCTTTCCCTTTGGTAACTATTAGTCCGTTCTTGGGTTCTGTGAGTCTGCTGCTGTTTTGTTCCTTCAGTATTTTTTCTTTGTTCTTATACTCCACATATGAGTGAAATCATTTGATACTTGTCTTTTTCGGCTTGGCTTATTTCACTGAGCATAATACCCTCTAGCTCCATCCATGTTGTTGCAAATGGTAGGATTTGTTTTCTTCTTATGGCTGAATAATATTCCATTGTGTATATGTACCACATCTTCTTTATCCATTCATCTACTGATGGACACTTAGGTTGCTTCCATTTCTTGGCTATTGTAAATAGTGCTGCGATAAACATAGGGGTGCATCTGTCTTTTTCAAATTGGGCTGCTGCATTCTTAGGGTAAATTCCTAGGAGTGGAATTCCTGGGTCAAATGGTATTTCTATTTTGAGTTTTTTGAGGAACCTCCATACTGCTTTCCACAATGGTTGAACTAATTTGCATTCCCACCAGCAGTGTAGGAGGGTTCCCTTTTCTCCACATCCTCGCCAACATTTGTTGTTGTTTGTGTTTTGGATGTTGGCCATCCTCACTGGTGTGAGGTGATATCTCATTGTGGTTTTAATCTGCATTTCTCTGATGATTAGCGATGTGGAGCATCTTTTCATGTGCCTGTTGGCCATCTGAATTTCTTCTTTAGAGAAGTGTCTATTCATGTCCTCTGCCCATTTCTTAATTGGATTATTTGCTTTCTGTTTGTTAAGGTGCATGAGTTCTTTATATATTTTGGATGTCAACCCTTTATCAGATACGTTTTTTATGAATATATTCTCCCATACTGTAGGATGTCTTTTTGTTCTACTGATGGTGTCCTTTGCTGTACAGAAGCTTTTCAGCTTGATATAGTCCCACTTGTTCATTTTTGCTTTTGTTTCCCTTGCCCGGGGAGATATGTTCATGAAGAAGTTGCTCATGTTTATGTCCAAGAGATTTTTGCCTATGTTTTTTTCTAAGAGTTTTATGGTTTCATGACTTACATTCAAGTCTTTGATCCACCTTGAGTTTACCTTTGTGTATGGGGCTAGACAGTAGTCCAGTTTCATTCTCTTACATGTAGCTGTCCAGTTTTTCCAACACCAGCTGCTGAAGAGGCTGTCATCTCCCCATTGTATATCCAAGGCACTTTTATCAAATATTAATTGACTGTATATGTTTGGGTTAATGTTTGGATTTTCTATTCTGTTCCACTGGTCTGTGGGTCTGTTTTTGTGCCAATACCAAATTGTCTTGATTACTGTGGCTTTGTAGTAGAGCTTGAAGTCAGGGAGTGTAATTCCCCCTGTTTTATTCCTCCTTCTCAGGATTGCTTTGGCTATTCGGGGTCTTTTGTGGTTCCATATGAATTTTAGAATTATTTGTTCCAGTTCATTGAAGAAAGCTGTTGGTAGTTTGATAGGGATTGCATTGAATCTGTAGATTGCTTTAGGTAGTATAGCCATTTTGACAATATTTATTCTTCCTAGCCAAGAGCATGGGATGCATTTCCATTTGTTAGTGTCCTCTTTAATTTCTCTTAGGAGTGTCTTGTAGTTTTCAGAGTACAGGTCTTTCACTTCCTTCGTTAGGTTTATTCCTAGGTATTTTATTCTTTTTGATGCAATTGTGAATGGAATTGTTTTTCTGATTTCTCTTTCTGTTAGTTCATCATTAGTGTATAGGAAAGCAACAGATTTCTGTGTGTTAATTTTGTATCCTGCAACTTTGCTGAATTCAGATATTAGTTCTAGTAGTTTTGGAATGGAATCTTTAGGGTTTTTTATGTACAGTATCATGTCATCTGCAAATAGTGACAATTTGACTTCTTCTTTACCAATCTGGATGCCTTGTATGTCTTTGTTTTGTCTGATTGCTGTGGCTAGGACCTCCAGTACTATGTTGAATAACAGTGGAGAGAGTGGGCATCCTTGTCTTGTTCCCGATCTTAGATGAAAAGCTTTCAGCGTCTCGCCGTTAAGTATGATGTTAGCTGTGGGTTTGTCATATATAGCCTTTATGATGTTGAGGTACTTGCCCTCTATACCCATTTTGTTGAGAGTTTTAATCAGGAATGGATGCTGAATTTTGTCAAATGCTTTTTCAGCATCTATGGAGATGATCATGTGGTTTTTGTTCTTCTTTTTGTTGATGTGGTGGATGATGTTGATGGATTTTCGAATGTTGTACCATCCTTGCATCCCTGGGATGAATCCCACTTGATCATGGTGTATGATCCTCTTGATGTATTTTTGAATTCGGTTTGCTAATATTTTGTTGAGTATTTTTGCATCTACGTTCATCAGGTATATTGGTCTGTAATTTTCTTTTTTGTTGAGGTCTTTGCCCGGTTTTGGTATTAGAGTGATGCTGGCTTCATAGAATGAGTTTGGAAGTATTCCCTCCTCTTCTATTTTTTGGAAAACTTTAAGGAGAATCGGTGTTATTTCTTCTCTATATGTCTGGTAGAATTCAGAGGTGAATCCATCAGGCCCAGGGGTTTTATTCTTGGGTAGTTTTTTGATTACCAATTCGATTTCGTCACTGGTGATTGGTCTGTTTAGTTTTTCTGTTTCTTGCTTGGTCAGTCTTGGAAGGTTGTATTTTTCTAAGAAGTTGTCCATTTCTTCTATGTTTTCCAGCTTGTTAGCATATAGATTCTCATAATATTCTCTTATGATTCTTTGTATTTCTGTGGGGTCCGTCGTGATTTTTCCTTTCTCATTTCTGATTGTGTTTATGTGTGTAGATTCTCTTTTTCTCTTAATGAGTCTGGCTAGGGGTTTATCTATTTTGTTTATTTTTTCAAAGAACCAGCTCTTGGTTTTATTGATTTTTTTCTATTGTTTTATTCTTCTCAATTTTATTTATTTCTTCTCTAATCTTTATTATGTCCCTCCTTCTGGTGACTTTGGGCCTCATTTGTTCTTCTTTTTCCAATTTCAGTAATTGTGTCTTTAGACTATTCATTTGGGAATGTTCTCCTCTTCTTTAAATAGGCCTGGATTGCAATATACTTTCCTCTTAGAACTGCCTTTGCTGCGTCCCACAGAAGTTGTGGCTTTGTGTTGTTGTTGTCATTAGTCTCCATATATTCTTTGATTTCTGTTTTGATTTGGTCGTTAACCCATTGATTAATTAGGAGAGTGTTGTTAAGTCTCCATGTATTTGTGAGCCTTTTTGATTTCTTTCTAAAATTTATTTCTAGTTTTATACCTTGGTGATCTGAGAAGTTGGTTGGTAGGATTTCAATATTTTTGAAATTACTGAGGTTCTTTTTGTGGCCTAGTATGTGGTCTATTCTGGAAAATGTTCCATGTGCACTTGAGAAGAATGTGTATCCTGTTGCTTTGGGTGTAGAGTTCTGTAGATGTCTGTTAGGTCCATCTGTTCTAGTGTGTTGTTCAGTGCCTCTGTGTCTTTACTTATTTTCTGTCTGGTTGATCTGTCCTCTGGAGTGAGTGGTGTGTTGAAGTCTCCTAAGATGAATGCATTGCTGTCTATTTCCTCCTTTAATTCTGTTAGTATTTGTCTCACATATGCTGGCGCTCCTGTGTTGGGTGCATATATATTTATAATGGTTATATCTTCTTGTTGGACTGACCCCTTTATCATTATGTAATGTCCTTCTTTATCTTTTGCTACTTTCTTCGTTTTGAAGTCTATTTTGTCTGATACAAGTACTGCAACACCTGCTTTTTTCTCTTTGTTGTTTGCATGAAATATCTTTTTCCATCCCTTCACTTTTAGTCTGTGTATATCTTTGGATTTGAGGTGAGTTTCTTGTAGGCAGCATATAGATGGGTCTTGCTTTTTTATCCATTCTGTTACTCTGTGTCTTTTGATTGGTGCATTCAGTCCATTTACATTTAGGGTGATTATTGATAGGTATGTACTTATTGCCATTGCTGGCTTTAGATTCATGGTTACCAAGGGTTCAAGGGTTGCTTCTTTACTATCTAACAATCTAACTTAACTTTCTTGTTAAGTTATTGTAAACACAGTCTGATGTTTCTTTCTCTCCCTTCTTATTCCTCCTCCTCCATTCTTTCTATAATAGGTGTTTTATTCTTTGCCTTTAGTTAGTATTTGGATGGTCTGCTTTCTTGCTATGATTTTTTTTTCTCTGGTGACATCTTTTTAGCCTTAGGTGTGCTTCCCTCTAGAGCAGTCCATTTAAGATATCCTGTAGTGGTGGTTTATGAGAGGCAAACTCTCTTAACTTTCGTTTATCTGGAAATTGTTTAATCCCTCCATCATATTTAAATGATAATCGTGCTGGATACAATATTCTTGGTTCGAGGCCCTTCTGTTTCATAACGTTAAATATATCATGCCATTCTCTTCTGGCCTGTAAGTTTTCTGTTGAGAAGTCTGATGATAGTCTGATGGGTTTTCCTTTGTAGGTGATCTTTTTTCTCAGTCAGCTGCCTTTAATACCCTGTCTTTATCTCTGATCTTTGCCATCTTAATTATTATGTGTCTTGGTGTTGTCTTCCTTGGGTCCCTTGTGTTGGGAGATCTATGAGCTTCGGTGGACTGCGAGACTACTTCCTTCCCCAGCGAGGGAAAGTTTTCAGCAATTATCTCTTCAAAGACACTTTCTATCCCTTTTTCTCTCTCTTCTTCCTCTGGTACTCCTATAATGCGAATATTGTTCCGTTTGGATTGGTCACACAGTTCTCTTAATATTCTTCATTCCTAGAAATCCTTTTATCTCTCTCTGCCTCAGCTGCTCTGTACTCCTGTTCTCTGTTTTCTATTCCATTAACAGTGTCTTGCATCTCATCCATTCTGCTGTTAAGCCCGTCGATCGCTTGTCTGATTTCTGCTTTGTCTTTCCTCAGTTCCCTCACTTCCTCCCTCAGCTCTTGCACATTTCTCTGTAGGTCCATCAGCATGGTTATGACTTTTATTCTGAATTCTTTTTCATGGAGGCTGTGCATTTCCATCCCTTCAGACTCCCTCTCTGGGGTTGTCTGGTTGATTTTGGTCTGAACCATATTCCTCTGTCTTTTCATGGCTGTATAATTGGTTACTGATAGTTGCCACGTATGTCAGCTGGGCTCTTTAAGGCTTTAAAAAGAGAAGAAAACAAAAAGGGAAAAAAAATTAAAAAAAGAAAAAGAAAATACAAATCAAAACAAAAAACAAAACAAAACAAAAAAAAACAAAATGCCCACCGGACGTAGATTCTGTGGGAATGCTGTAGGTGGCGCTGTTGCCCCACTATTCCACAGCTGTGACTGTGCCGCTCCGCAGGGCCCTTTATCCCTCCTGTAGGGGTGGGAACGAATAGGAGGCTGTTGATCTCAGTGAGAAGTGTTAAGTATGGCTATGCTTCCTCAGTCGCTGGCGTCTGAAACTCCCCAGGACTCCCAGCCTGCTGGGCTGAGTGTGCTGGGGCGATCCGGCTCCTCCGCTGGGCTCCTGTCTCTTTAAGACCGCTGAAGAAAGCGCGCTTTTTTTTTTTTCCTTCCCGGGAGCCAGCTGCAAGCACCCTGGCGCGTTCCCCGCTCAGATCCTGCCCCTCTGTCTCTCCAATCTCCGCTGCACTGCGCAATGTGGGTCAGCGCTCCCTGAGCAGATCACCAGGGCTGGCTACTTCGCGGGGTGTACTTCCACTCCCTCCCGGCTCTTAATCCTCTCCTCCCGCCGGTGCGCTGGGGTGGGGGAGTGCTCGGGTCCCACCGGGTCACGGCTCCGTATCTTACCTGCCTCTTGGGGTGCGGAGTCCTCTCGGGTGTAGGTGCATGCTGTGAGCTTTCCTGTGTATTCTCGTCTCTCTTTTAGGAATAGATGTATTTTCTGTGTTTTCTTAGATAAATATAGTGTTGGGAGGAGATTTCTGCCGCCCTGCTCACACTGCCATCTTCCCGGAAGTCCTGCACCGTCATTTTTGAAATAAATTATCACTGGGTGTATACACAGTTCTAGATTAACAGTTTTTTCTTTCAGAATGCTGAATGTATTATTCTATTGTCTTCTGGCTCTTTGTGCACATTTCTGAAACTCATTCTCTATAACTTTCCCATCTCCTGTTACTGCCTTGCGGATTCTGGCTCACTCAGCTTCCAGAACTGAAGGGTCTCCCCAGCTTTCTGAGGCTCTGTGCTCTGCCGGAGTCCCCTTCCTGTGCCACGGTCCTACGTTGCTTCCAGCCAGACGAGCTGATATGGCTCGCCTTTTGTGTCTTTCTCAAGGATTAGAGCCCTGCATTGTCCAGTGTCTCAAGATCTGAAAAAAAGTAGTTTCATGGATTTTGTCCATTTCTCTTTTTGTTTACCATGGAAGGGCATTTTCCATGGTTACTCATTCATGGCTGAAGTGGATTTCCCTAGGTTAATGCTGTTTGATGGCAAGTAGTTCATATGCTCTATTTCTAAATTTCCTGGAAAGCGGTGTGGTAAAATTGTACTTGTTTTAATAACTAGTTTAGCTACTGAATTTGCTGTCTAGAAGATCTGAGGTAATTTCTGTTTTGACAGAAGGAAATTTTATTATGGCAAAATTTTCATTTTGGGTATTATTTAACTGGCTCAAGATACTTGGTTTATTCTGCATTATATTTAATGTAAAATAGCATTTCTTTCCTGGTTTACCAAATACTGTGCTCTTTGTCATGAACGTAACTGTCAGTCCTGACTCCTTCAAGCAAAAGTTTGTTTTTTCAGTCACTTGCCCATCCTGTCAGTGATGTTCTAGTATATACAGAGGTAAGTCCAGGTGGGCCTAGTGATGAGTAAATGTGAGGAGAAGGTGACATAGGAGGATTTAGTGGCACATAGTACACAGTTGAGCTCTGGGGTGACCCAGGCCCTGTGCTCTGTACTGTTGATGTTCATTTATTCCCTCTGATTTTTCAGATGATGGTTGGAGATTTGGAATTGCAGGGTCTTCTAGTTTTTCATGTAAATTTTAGTAACTCACTCTCTCCCCTTGTTAGTTTATGAAATTGAGATTATCATTAATAGTTAGTGCTAGAACAGTACATGTATTAACCAATATAGTTTTTCATTATGTAAACCTTTTATGAAATGATACAGCATAAAATGAATAAATGTGTACACACCATATAGTTTTTATCTACTAGTGTCAGCTGCTTTGAAATAAAAAGCCCAGTAGAATAATGGCATTGGGGTATATGTATGACATTTGCTCATAATCCCTGTGTGACATAGGTTAGGACATACTCTAGAATAAGGAACTGAATGTGACTTGTAGGTTACATGGCTAGATTATTACTTAAGACTTAACTGAGAAGGATCTGGGCATCCTAAAATGACAGTTTTGTTCTGGACCTGTCGTGTTGATGAAGGGTATGTGTTGCATTTATGTGAAAGCTCTCCATCCTAAATTTGCCACCTTTTGTGGAATGAGAGCAGATGAGACTTGGACAAACTTAGAGCTGAACTTCCAGTGTACAGATCTGAACTTTATAGCACAGATGTTAATAATAGTGATATATGTGGGAAAACTTTGATCACTCATGTGTGTTTAATTTTGTCATAAATTCTATTTTAAATTTCTTGAATGAAAAATTTTGAATTAGTCAATATGTAAAAGATTTTTAAATTAATTATTGGTTTCTTGAGTGACTTACACTTTAGAGTAAATCTTTAGATTTAAAGGTTAGGATATACTTCTGTTTATTAGCCAATGAAGGTAATTTTGTCTTATAGTATATGTATCTGGAAGATTGTCCAAACAGTTGAAGAAAATGTCTCCTCCTTGGTGTTTCTCCAGCCCCCACCTTTTTCCCCACCCTACTTTTATTCAAGTAAGAATATGGGAAAGGGAAGTGTGAATAAAATGAAAGTCCCTGTGGTCAGGATTCTCACCCGGCCCTGGTTGGCTAGCTCACTACACATGTGTGGCCAATACGTTGCTATTGACTCTATGTAAAGAGCTCCGCCCAGTGCTCTGGGTGACGTGGTGGCACAGCTGCAAAGCCGCAGGAGAGCAGAGCAGAAGCTGGAGTAGTGGCAGCGCTGAGGACAGAGGCCCAGAGGACAGCTGTGCGGGCAGGGAGGCCCTGAGGACGGCTGTGCCGGTAGACAGGCCCAGAGGCAGAGACCAGCTTGCTGCTGAGTGAACGGGATTTTAGTGACTGACCTGCCACCTTGCAGACTTGCTCTGAGTGAACGGGATTTTAGTGACTGACCTGCCACCTTGGAAATAAAGTTGGGTATAACCCTTTCACCCCAAGAACGTTCTACTCTCACTCTCATTTCTTTGGTCACACTGAATCCATAGCGAACTTGCCTGGGACTGAAACCATTTGGTAATACAGGGAAGAAGGCAGTGTGTAGCTTTTCATGCAAAAATGCTCTGATTATAGAAATGGAGTTAGATTATAAGTGTATTTTATCAAAAAGAGGAGGCTAAAAAGCATGGTCAGATTTTTTTGCATGGCATTTGCACAGTTGTCGTGATAGCTGTTGTTAGGACATACGTAACTGCTGCCAGGGATTTTCCCAATGGTAGTACAGATGGACAGTGGACCCAGTGACCATGCCTGCCGTTCACAGTGCCAGCCTATGGAAGGAGAGACAAAGAAACACATTAATTGTGGATTGTGATAGATGCACACAGAAGGAGAGTGTATCATCTTTTGTAGATACCTGTTAGTTTGAGGTAGAGATCAGCTAAGTTTGAAGATATGAAAAATGAGATTGTACTGAGTATACTTTTCAACAGGAGAAATAATTTCAGTCAGGTACTATAGGGAAAGATTATATTATAGTAAGTATGAACTGTACTTTTGAGGTCACATATAAACAACTGTAAATGGACTTGATATATTTTGGGACTAGGAATATGTAGTTACATTTTACATTAAACCCTGCAGATGGGAGTGCTGTTATTTTATGTTCTTTTACTCTTTTTAGATTAATTGGCATTTCTGTGGTTTACTTAAAGATAGTTTGTGATTTCCATAACAAGCCTGGGAAAGACATATTAGGAAATACCTATACTCCAAGCCGGTTCTTAGGTGGTAATTCAAGGATGTCATGAAAGGCACATGCTTTAAGCCACCTGAAACGATATCCAGACTTTATATGTATTTATAGCAAAAAGTAAACATACATTCTCTCATAAAGAATTTAAATGTATTTTATATAGACAGATTCATACCATAGCTATTTTCAGCACAATCAGGTGTGGAAATATTTAAAAGCCACAGCTGAAGTAAATTACAGTTCCCCCAGGAAATGAGCATAAAAGTATGCAGTAATGAGCATAAAAAGAAATTTAAATACTTTAAAGTATTTTTTCAGTTTTTTTTTTTGGCCCTTTTTCCAGTCACTTAATAAGAAGTAAAATGGATTTTTTAAAGTGTGCAAATCAGGTATATATATATATATATATGTTTTAAGTACCTCCTGTACTACAGAAGATCCAAGTTCTTGTATTTTATAATTAGGTCTTTTTTTCCCCCTAGGATCAGAATTTGAATGTTTTCAGTTGTTGCTATTTATCCGTTCATCTGTTTTTGATGGTTAGTTTTCCTGTTTTTGCATGCACAATTTTATTAGCTGTAAGATGCATGGAAAGGCCACATCCCCAAAGAGCAATTGTCAATATAATAGCTCTATTTACAATTTACTGAAAAACTTTTTTTTCCTAAAGGTTATCTTTGTAGGAAGTTAAAAACTACGTCGTTCTATGGAATATCTTGTATCTTAATGGATTGAAGAGCTGTAGGTAAAGGTAAATTTTTTAGTTTTAAAACTTTTTTGGGACTTGTTGAAAATTTTATGTGGTGTTGTGACTTACAACTTTGCCTCCTTTTAAAATACAACATGCTGAAGGCCCACATGGACAGGGGCTGATGAGGCCCAAGTGGTGCTTTACCTTGGCTCCAGGAGGGGTGCAGAGGCTGATGAGTTTCAGTTCGAGAATTAGTTACAGACTGTCCTTGAGGTTGATCAAGATCTGATATTTTTCTCAGGCCAACCAAAGGTCCCTGGAGTGTGACAGCAGGAGGCAAGAAGGTCCCCACAGTTAGCATCCTAGGTGAGGTGGACCCCGACCAGTTGTCCCTTTTTCTTTGGTTCAGATTTTTTCTTTGGAACAGTGGTGTTCCCTGCCCAGTCTTACCTTTTCTCCATTTGTAGACTTTGTGACTGTTCAGTGTATTTTAAGAATTGAGGATGGTGTTAGTTACTTAGATATGTAAAAATTAAAATGTTTGTTGCTCCTCCTGCTTTGCCCACATTTGATGCTATTAGTTAAAAAAAGATCTGAATTCAGGAAAACCATAAGGTTTTGACCTGCTCTTAAAAAATAAGGACATGCTGAGAAGATTACGTCTGTGATTAACACATTTTAAAAAAGTCTTCACTTTTATGGGTTTCAAATAATAGAGTGAAACTCAGATACAGGGTTTTGGAAGCCGTTGTAGAACTGGACCTTGGCTTTGAGTCCCTCCCTGTCTCCAGTATAGAATCACCCTGTTTATAAGCAGGTCAGGTAGTTTTCTTTTGGGAAGACCTGACCACTGTCAGTGGTTCCTGTGGCCATAGAGCCACAAACACATCTCAGCCTAGGTATTATTTATGCTAAGAATCTATCAGGATAAGTTATGATGAGACATACATGCTTATGTTTAGACTAGGGAGTATACTTTTGGGGAATTGTAGTCCCAATTCTAGATCCTTTCTCGAGTGGTTAATGTGAACATTTTTTTCCATAGTAGCCTCTGCTAAACTGTGTGCTGGAACAATCTCCCAGACATGTGGGGTGGCTGACCCGGACGTGTCACAGGTAGGGAGTGGCTGACCCAGATGTGTCACAGGTGGGGACTGGATCTCCTGGATGTCACAGGTGGGGAGTGTTGGCTTTTCTTTCCATTTTGGTTGTATGATTTATGGGTGGCTTGCCTTTTCAGGTATACAGTAAACATTTACTTTAACTTACTTTAAAGTAAGTGTTAATTTTACTTAATTTTAAGTATACCATAAAAGTTGTCCCAACCTCCCCTTTTCTTTAAAACCCTCCCAGTTCTGATTGGCTATGCATGTTTAGTAACCATGATTGTGACTTACTTCTGATTGATCACAGCCTGTGATGACATCTCCTTTTAGAACGTGGTTGCAGTGCTGCAGCATCCTTACTTAGGTTGGCTCTCAGAAAAATGAATTTGTGTGGCAGATTTTCTTTCTGTTCTCATTAAAATTTTTTTATTGTGGAAAATTTGAAGTATACATGAAAGTAGAGAGAATCAGATAATGGATAATGAACCCTGATTCCAACCATCTGCTCTTGTTTATGTTTCCTTGGTCCCAGACTTTTCTTTCTGCTGGAGTATTTTAAAGCTCATCCCAGATATCATGTAATCATAAAATTTCACCCATAGAAGTTCAGATAAGAAATATTATACCTTTTCCATACCTTGCATAATTACAGTAATTAAAAATTTTTTCTCTAAAAAAACTAGGTAACTTTTCATTTTTTTTCAATTCCTTTAAAAAAAAGGCCTTTTACCTGCTGGTTGGCATATCTCTAGTCTCTCAGTCTTTAACATTTCCTACTCTCTGCTTTATACCCTTTCATTTTCATTTTTAAACAACCGTTTTTGTTGGTGTTCTTAAAGAAACCATCATTTGTCCTGTAGAATTTACACATTCTGAGTTTGTCTTTTAATTCATAAGTTCCTTGAAGCTGGTTGCCGGAGGCTTCGTTAGCTTTGGGGGCCAGCGTACCTGCTCTTGGCTTCACCCCCCAGCAGCAGGGACATTAATTATTTGTTCAAACGGTGGTGTGATTCTTGCAGCTGGTGGCGCTGCACTTACTGGTGGTGGTTGCCTCCGTTGTATTGGAGTTGCAAAAATGGTGATGATCTGAGTATATTCTGCCTTTTGCACTTAATTGCTGGGGTTTTGTTTTAAGAAAGCTATTTGGATATCTTGAAATATAACCCATGCAAAGAAGGCAGGATAAATGCATAATTCCTTTATTTGCCAGTTTTCAGAATGAGTTTCTAGGTGCGTTAGTAGTATCTATCCAGTGGTGACTGATAAGTGAGAATTGTTTTTTAATATCATAGACTCAGATTTTAAGATGATCTGTATCTTAATTTACTGCAGTCCTTATTTCTTTTGATGGTTAAATTGCCCTTCGTAGATGGTTTCTATATTCTTTGGAAATGACTCTAAGTTTGTGCAGTTTTCTTAAAGTTTATAGCTACTACAAGATGTTACTGGCCCAGTTTGTACATTTCTTGCCAGACCTGAAATCAGCCATTTCTCTAGGGAGCCTGATTCCTTTTAGTGGAAAATGGTATTTAGAGACTATAATCAGGATATCATGGTAGTTAATACTAGGATGTTACTGCTTCCTGGTGTTTTTAGGATAGAGTTATGAAACATGAATTTTTAAGAAAGAGATAGATAAATTATGAGCTTATCCTGATACTCCCAGTTTAAATTTAAGATTTTTTTTACTTCTTTGATTTTATATTTGTATCTCATTTCTCTTATTCTTAAAATCTTGGTTCTTAACATTAGCCTATATTTCCTCATTCATATATATGAAACTTGTATGTGGTTTCAGAATAGCAGTGCCACTGCTAGTCAAGACCTCTGAATGCATTTGAAAATGGCTTCTTTGCTTCATCTCGGTTTGATTTATATTATTAAAAACAGTTTAAGATGTCAGTACTGCTCTTTTTTCCCATAGGGTATATCACATCTGGGATGTGCAGATTACTGTGTTTTAAGTCACTTCAAAATCCTCTCTGTGGTTATACCACCACTTAAAAGATAGGTTTGTTTCACTTTTGCTTTTGATGGAGCAGTGGCAATTTCAAACACAATTGATGGGAGTGTAAATTTTGTGCATTCACTTCGTGTAGTAGTTTGACAGTACTTAACTGAAGTCAGCCATACCTGCTGACCTAGTGGTTCCATTCCTAGGTACACACAACAGCAGTGTGTGCACATGTGCACCGAGAGAATGTGTACAAGATTGGGTGTGACAGAGTAATTTGCAATAGTCCCAGACTGGAAACAGCCCACTGCTCATCTTGAGTAATTGTGGTACACCCATGTAGTGGAGTGCTACCTTGCAATGAGTGTGAAGCTCCTTGCCACAGCATGTGGATGCTTGTCACAACCTGGTTTTTGAGAAAGTCTGAGCCCCAGAGAGTACATACTATGTGGTTCTCTTATACATTTCAAAAATGGGTGGTTTTGAACTTCATATTCAAATATATATATGCATATATTAGTGTGGCTCATCTTGATCACCTTATTTAATGATGGAACCTGCACTCCACTGTGTGCATACTCCCTATACCTCCTACCAAGCTGAACTTAGTAATTTTACAATATACTGTGTAATTTAATTAGTTATGACTTTATTGTTGTAGGTCTTCCCCAGTAGAGTGTTAACTCCATAAGGGTGGAAAAATGGAGGGGGAGAGGGGAGTGAATGTGTGTGTGTGTGTGTGTGTGTATGTATGTGTGTTACACAGGGCTAGTGAAAGTTAGTTGATACCATATTAGGAGCCTGAAACCCATTATGGTGGGTATATTTATACCACAGAAATGAATAAATGCCACAAGTTGGGGCTTCTATCCCACATTCCCCACAGACCCAGTTGTTAAATATTAACCAGCATATCCCTATCTTTGTACACACACTGAGGTGTTAAGCATCTAGAACAATGTGGCCTGTGTAATTCTTAGATGAATGAATGATAGAATAACTCTGACTTCATGCCCACCTCATAGGCTCTAAAAGTAAAAAAAAAAAGTTTAATTTAAATTGGAATATATTTAACAAATATAAGCCACCAGTTGGTATCTGGAAATAAATCTCTAGAAAATCAAACAAGAAAATGAAGTACAAATAAATACTAAAATTCATAAAGGAACTATAACTGTTATGGAAAATAAGTGATACATCTAATAATTCCTTGTTTAAAATGACAAGAAATTAAAAATAAACTTGTATTCTCCCAAGCTCCATATCCATTAGTCCCAGTCCTCCTTACCCAAGCCCTAGTCAGACAGAAAGGTCTTACTATGGATTTGCCTTTTCTGGACATTTTCTACATTCAGTAGGTGGCCTTTTGTGCCTGGCTCCTTTCAGTTAGCGTAATGTTTCAGGGTTCATTTGTGGTGTGTCCTGTGCCAGCACGGCTGGTTTTTACTGTTGAGAGTGGCGTTGGGCAGTCTGTTCACTACATGTGCTCTTAGGACTTAGACTGCCAAACCCTGCCTGTTGTTCAGTCCTTGGCAGTAGTTTTCTATGGATGCAGAGCCCCATTCTCAGCCTCCTCGTTCCCAGCACAGACAGATACACAGGTAAAAGTAGCTGCTGAAGATGAGCACAGTTCTGCCGGTGTTTGGCCTCTCGTTCCCATTGCCCCGAAAGCACTCTGACAATGGTATTTTATGCACCCATCACGTTTTTCTAGGAAATGCTATTCCACCAGCTGTTGCATGTGTCTTACATTCAGAAATTCCAGCTGTTTTTTATTTTCATTACAATTATTAGAGATACATTTCCTGGTTTAAAGTAAAAGGAAGGTGGGATCTTGCAATAAGTCAGCTGTTTGCAAACTCTTCTGTATGTGTCCTGTCAGTGTGGCTTGTGGGCTTGAGTTGTGTCTGCTGTTATTCAGGACCTTTGGACAGGAATAAGAAGGAACGAACATAGGGCTTCCTGTTTATCATGGGGGGCCAATATCCATAATCAAGCATTGATTTTGCTAATCAGTTTTTAGGGCTTCCTTCCTTTACTTAAGTTCATATATTTATGAGTTCAGAAGTTGCTGGTCTAGTGTAAAAGTGCTGTGTAACTGTACAAATGAAATAGATAAAGCTTTGACAGTTTAGTTACTGTGGATCTGGTCCTTGAAAAATGAAGCTTTAAAACGTTTATTGTTCTCAGAAGGAAAGTTAAAATTAAGTGATTGTATTTAATGTGCTTTGGGTAGAACTGTTTCTAGTTTCACAAATTCCCTAGTGGATAACCCTGGGTATGAGTTTCCTTGGGGTTGAGGCGGATAAGGCCACTGGAATAGAGTAAAATGTGAGAATAGGTGCGTGTGGGCAGGGTTGGGGCTCTGGTGAGGCATTTGTTGGGCTGCCAAAAAACTCAGTAATCAAGATAAGTAATAGTATAATGCAGTATTTTTAAAAATAAAACTAATGTGCAAAGTCCATGATGAAAAAGATGCCAGCATGTGAGCTGCAGCTGGGCAGGTTGTGCCCCTTCTTCTGCCTCTTGTGTGGCTGGGCAGTGCCCCTTAGTCAGGCTGTACTTCCCTTACTTTGCATTGAATTTGCTTGTGTATTTCTTAAGGAAAGACATAGACAGCTGATGCTTTTACCTTTAAATATAATCACTTCAGGTTATAGATTTCCTTCTAAGTACTCTTAGCCTCATCCTTATGATTTTGATGTTCTGTTTCTATTGTTACACTGTTATAAACATTTTCTACTTTCTTTTTTGATTTGTTATTTGACCACAGTGTTACTTAGAAACGGCTGTTTACTTGCTGCTAAATACTGGGGACTATACTAGGTACTGTTTCTTTAAAATAATTACTTTTTATGTTCATTTTTTATTTTGAACAGAAATACACAAGGTAAAATTCAGATGGTGGGTAGGGAATCATAAGTCTCTCCCTCTTTCTCTGGAAGAATAACTCTTCATAACTGACCTTCTAGAGGTGTTCTGTGCATATTCAAGGAAGTGCAAATGTACATATATTTTCTTTTGCTTTACACCAAAATATCACATTTGAATATTCTTTGTATCTTTTCTCGTTACTTAAAATACAAATCCTGAAAAAACTTTGCATTTTAGGATTGGGAGTTGCCTCCTTGTATGATGTGTTGCTTTTTTCATTAGTATTTTCCACTGTCAAAAATTTTCAGCAAACACCATTTTCCAAATTTTATTTACTCATTTCCCTTCTACTGAACATGTAGGCTGTTCTAGTTTGTCAGGATTACAAATATATCCATGAAGCCTTTAAGCCTCACACTGTGTTATACCTTAAAGGAGGTTATTGGAGGTTTCTCAGACCCACATGCCAGATGCTGGGACTGGGGGTGTGGTGACACTCTCGCTTTTCTTCTCAGGGGCTCCGGACTCTTCAGGGGCTCGGACTCTGTCCCAGTTTGGGGATCCCTAGTGCTTAATTTGTTGCACCAGAACAGAAGATGCAGGGCAATGCTCTAATGATGACGCACTCTCCAAGCCCTTTATGTTTTTCAGACTTAATTCTCATAACTGTGAAAGGCAGATGCTGTTTTTAACTTAATTCAAACTGATGAGAAAACCAAGTTATAGAGAGAGGTTTTTAAAAAGTACCCATGGTCACATATGTAGTATGTGGCCAGGCTGGGATTCAGGCAGTACTTGCAGTAAACTGGGTAGACAACACTAGGCTTCCAGGTTAAGGGGAAGATGAAATCATCTGGGTATTGTTGCCATGCGTGGCTTTGACTTACAGAGCCTGATTTTATCCCAAGGCTTTCCTACTTCCGTGAAAGTGGTGTTTGGGTAATTATCTCAGAGTTTCTTAGGGAATTAATTTATTTTTTAAAGCCACATAAAGCCCCCCCATGTAGTGCTGGATGAGGAGGAAGCCCTCGGGCAAGGACTGGTTGGTCATCTTCCTCTTTCCCTGCCTCTCTGGCTTCGGGAACATTCCTGACATCTCAAGGCTCTTCTCCTCATCTACAGAAGTAGACAGAATTATATCATATTGTCTGTTTTTGTAAAATATAAGTGAGATTCATTCTTTTAAGATAGTTTTAATGTTCTTTAAAATAAGTTGTATTGTTATTAAAATACATAACAGAATTTACTGTCTTTACCATTTTTAAGTGTACAGTTCAGTAGTGTTAAGTATATTCACATTGTTGTGAAATAGATCTCCAGACCTTTTTATTTTGCAAATCTGAAACTCTGTTTCCATTAAACAATTCCACTCTCTCCCTTCCTCCAGCCTTGGCACCCACCTTCTTCTTTCTGTCTGGGGATGACTGCTCTCAGAACCTCATGTAGGTGGAGTTCATACAGGATTTGTGCTTATTCCACTTAACAGAGTGTCCTCAAGGTTCATCCAGGTTGTGGCATGTGACAGGGTTTCCTTCCTCTCAAAGGCTGAGTAATAGTCTGTATATACACACCACATTTTATTCACCCATTCAGCCGTCATACGTACTTGGTTTTCCTTCACCTCTTGACAGTTGTGAATAATGCTGCTGTGACCACGGGTGTGTAAATACCTCTTCCAAGTCCCCGCTTTCTGTTCTTTGGAATGTACCTTGAAGTGGAAGTGCTGGATGACATGGTAGTTCTATTTTTTATTTTTTGAGGAGCCGCTGTCCTGTTTTCCATAGTGGATGTATCATCGCTTCCCACATTTTACATTCCCACCAGTGGTGCACAAGGTTTCCGGTTCTCCACACCCTGGCCTATGCTTGTTATTTCAGTAGTAATGATCTCAATAGGTGTGAGGTTGGTTTTAACATTTTTCTTAGTGCTAAAAAATTTTAGGAAGAATTGGAAAAGTGACTCCATACATTTCTTGCTAATTTGAAATAGTATCTGTTGATACCAGTGTATTAAAACCCAAAGCCCAAGGGAGAAAAGTTGATAGAAAACCAACTTCTATGTAGCTGTGTTTGGGAAGAAGAGAAGCTGTCTTTGTCATGTTTCTACTCCGAATATAACCAGAGTAAGGGGTGGATCCATACTAGGTGCTACTGATATTGAAAATGGAGTACAGAATCAAATTGTAGCACTGTTTCCTCTTTCGGGCCATAATGAGGGATAATTTAAAACGTAAGTTCTTTATCTTTCACTCATGTGAGGAAGGTAGGTCGTGGAAGAGCCTCACACTCACCCCTAGGGGTCATCCTGACACAGTGGACTTCTCCTGTGGCCATGCATGACAGGGACTGCTCAGCCTTTCCAGCAGGCAACCCAGGGCTTTCTCTACTCAGTTATCTCACCTGGCAAGGCTGTGCTTTGATACTACTGCAGTTTGCTAAATGAGATGAGCGATCAAACTATGGGTAAATTGGATTTATAGGGTAAAAAAATTTTGATGATGAAATGATGAAGTATGTTGGATGTGTATATCCATGGTCAGTAAAATGAAAGTTTCAAAATTGATTTGAACAGTGCTTACATTAAAATAAATAAATACTTGATTGTCTTTTGATATTTGTTGTTTTGGTCAACATAAGAAAAAGCCCTGTTTTTTATAACATACATAGCTAGGTCACACTGTGGTGTGTTCTTATACTGCCCGGAGTTATCATGCCTCTGCCAGTATATTGGAGAAACTGAAGTGGCACCTTCTTACAGATTTCAGGAGCCTTTGTCTTTCCTTTTAAACTTGATGGTGAGTTACCTCCCAACAGTAGTCTACACCCGGATTTTAGCTTTGATCTCCTGTATGGCCAAACAAATCAGAAATGGCCATTAATTAGTGTCTGTGCAAATATTCTAGTTCAATATTGTTTTAAGTTGTTCAGAATTTTCTGCCTTTTTAGAGTTGCAGTTTCCCTTCTATTTCATAGATTTCAGTGTTGCTTAATTCAATGGTAACATTTATTTCCTGGTGATTTTGATGTGTTACTCGGGTACCAGGTGTATGTACAGTGTGTACTGTAATGGTGTTGGTAAAACTGTAACATTTCCAGAATATCTCACCTGGCTTTAGTACATCTGCATATCAACAGGCTTTCAGAGGTGGAAAGAAGTATGGCTTTAGTGCATTTGCATCTTTCCTCAAGGGTGGAGAAGTTTATCTCCATATCAGTGGGTTAATAACCCTGGCAACCAGGGCTTATCTGTACCTGAGAGGTGAGGGGGAGGGCCGGTTTTGCTGCTGCTTGAGCAGGAGAGAGAGATGGGCCGGACCGCAGTTTTGTAAGCAATAAACGAATTTTAAACTTTGTTTCTCCCTGTGACTGATTTCGGTTTTTAGAGGTATTTTGCCCCGGGATTTCCTCTCCCTGGACTTACAGATGGGTTTTATCTGAGTTTGTACTGGGGCAGGATTGCCGACACTAGAGGACTTGGTGAGCTGCAGGATTTGGTGAATTAGAGGATTAGGCAATGACTTCAGTGCAGTCTGGCTGGTGTCCAAGCATTGGTGCCTATCCCAGTTCTGCCCCTGACCATTTAGCTGTGATATTAGGTATGTTACTTAATTTTTGCTCCTCAGTTTGTTCAGGGATCACATGTGGATTGTAACATCATCTACCTCAATTATTAATTGAGAAGACAGGTGTAAACTAGTGTTGCAGATTGGTGAGGAACACGGACTGTGGGGCCTGATGGCCTGAGTCTGATTTCCAGCTTTGCTCCTTAGAAACTTTGTGACCTTGAACAAGTTACTTAGCTTTCTGTGCTTCATTGCTTCATCTGTGAAATGGAGTAAGAGAATGTATCTCATGGGGTTGCTCGTTGATAACTAAGTGAGTCAGTACTGTAGAAGTTCTTAGAATAGAGCCTTGTGCATAGAAAGCATTAACTCAGTATCACCATTATGTCATCATTATTGTATTGCCATTATTTTTAGTGTTGCTGTTATGCTGATTTGTGACTGGCACATAGTCACTACTCAATAATGGCAGGTTTTGTCATCCTGGCTTTACAGATGGACAGACTGAAGTGCAGAATGCTGAAATGGGGCTTTCCCTATCTCACAGATAGCACTGCGGCTCCTTTGCATCTTCCAGGTGCAAATTCAGTGCCTTTCTCAGCTTTTCCAGAGTTCTTCCAGAGTAACAGAAGGGAGGAATAATAATTACAAAACTTTGCTAGGAAAGCAAATAATACCAATACCATCACCTTTTGGACCATGATGTGTTTCGAGACCTATTGTCTGTGTTTTCAGAAAGTGATCATATGTTTGCTTATGACTAAATTTCTTTAGTCCTTATCAAGTCTTAATTTTTGTTGCTAGATTAAAACTTTCAGAAAAACTGTTCCTGTTTTTGGGTGGAAACTGAATACAGTGACATAGAAGTAATCATTCTATGGAAGTTAGTTTAGGGTAGCATACCTGACTTCCCAAAGTTAGTGTACATTGTAATGACCAGTTGCTAATGGAGGTACTGTATTGTAAATGCGTTGATCCTCTTTAAATCTGTAACTCTAGTTAATGCAGACATAAAAAGGGAAGAGAATTTGGATTTTGAATCATAGATATATATGAGTTTTCTTTCATGGCCTTTCTGTTCATGGACATAAACTCATTTACCAGGGCTTTACTCTTCCAGGAAGTACTGCCCTGCAGTTTGGTGTTACTACTTAAGGCAAAGATAAGCAAATAAAGCCATGAAAACTGCACGAGGAATGTGAAAGTCAGATTCGCGTGTTTGTGATCTGCTGTTGCTGGCATTTATAAGCAGTTTGTTTCTGAATAGTTCTTTCCTAGTAACTTTCTCAGTTTCTGTAGGGAAGCCAGATTGGATGACATTGTACAGTGTATGAACGGTGTTGGAATTCCCCTTTTTGCTTGCTCATAGCGTTGTTTGCTAGTCTTCTAATGATTTTTCTCTAATCTCACGCAGTTTAAATTTTTGTCCCACCAAAATTGTCAGCGGAAGTTCTGAGAGGAGTGTCATCATTCTGCAGTTACATGATTTATTTTTTATGTGGGATGGGGAGAGGCAGTCCATGGTTTTCCTGGATTTTACGTCAATTTTTCTTTTTCCATTCTTACATTCTTGAAAAAGCAAGGTTGTCATACTGTTTAATTCACTTACCCAGCAGCTACTTAGCAAGCCCCTGAGCAGTACTGGGTCTTGGAAGTGAAGTAGTTCTCAAGACCAAGGCAGTCAGTGCCATCACTGAGCTGTGTCAGGTCCTGCATCGAGAGCATCTTAGGATACCTTCTCTGTGGCCGTGGCCTCTAAATAGGATAGAGAGTCCCTCTGCCATCTCCTCATTACCTGTAGGTGATAGAGGGAGGTATGGAATATGGCCTGCCATCTTAACTATCTTAGCAATAAGGCCCTGGGGACAGTATGTGCAGAGCAGAAAAATTCCTTCCTGCCATGGAGAGATTGTATTGTAGTGGGGGCAGCTGGACAGCAAGAAGACAAATTGTGAGGTCCTGTAGAAAGCGTAAGTGCTGGGGGGAGAGTGAAGCAGGGCAAGGGCATGGGCTGTATGAGTTTAGATGAGGCGGTTGGGATAGGCCTTGTGGATAGGTGACATCTGAGCAAAGATGGACAGAGGAAAGCAAGTAACCCTTGTGGATATCTGGGGCAAGGTGTCCTGCCTAGAGGGACAGGCTGCGCCAGGGCGCAGAGTTGGGCACATGCTTGGCATGGGCAGAGAATGGCAGGGAGGTCAGTGTGGCTGGAGTTGAGAAAACCGGGGGAAGGAGTGGGAGGTGAGCAGATGATGACGTGTAGGATGTAGGCCTGAGGGGAGCCACCTGGTACAGGACCAGGCAGACCATGCAAAGTGTCTAAGCACCTGGCCTGGGAGAATTGGGGTGCTGGTGAGTTTTATCAGAGGAGAGCAGTGGTGTGATTGGTGTTTTGACAGGGTCAGTGCAGCTGCTGGTTAGTATAGGGCAGGAGAGAAGCAGAGAAACCAGGAGGCGGCATTTGGCTGTAGCCTGAGTGGCACAGCCTGGGCCAGTGTGGGGCAGTGGGTGTGGAGACAAGTACACTGTTGGGATATATTTTGAAGGTAGCACGATGGATTTTGCTGCTGATGGATCTCCTTGAGGTAAGAGACAGGAAGGAGTCAAGGATGACTAAGGTTTGGGGTCTGAGCAATAGTATTTTGTAAATTTTAATTAAAAGTTTACTTATTAAGTAGGACTTAGCAGAGTTGGCTTTTAAGTATACTGATACTCTAAAGAGTGTTTTAAAAATTCCAGAGCTTTTTAATTAATGATGGCTTTTACAGCAGTATACAGAAAACGTAAAGGTAGTTTTCACTTTTGTTGCCCTTACCCGTAGGACATTGCTGTGCTTTTCAAGGTGTCGCAGGATTGGGAGTGTAAAAGAATAATTTGTTTTAAATATTTAGCAAGAAGAAAATAGCGGTAACAATATCACCAAATTAGCTAATACTCATGTAATTTCTTAGCTCTTTGGACTGAGGCAAACTGCTCCCCCTTTCCATCCTGTAAACACAGGGAAGGAGCCGAGTGGTTGCATGGCGTTAAGGATGAGACCCCCGTGGCCGGGCGGGTGGCAGCTCTGTGTAGCTGTTGCTCTTCCGTCCGGGCCTTGCTTGTGACCTGGAGGGATTTATGTATCTTTGTTTCTTGTGTTTTATATCCTGGCAACTTTGCCTACCAGGAGGTGATATTTGATATTGAAATAAAATATAGATTAGCTTAACTGGATGGGAGAGAAAGCTGTCATCTTCTGGTTACTTCAAAGTCAGAAACTTGGCTTCCCTCCCTCACTCTCCGTGCTCACTTTCTATGTCCTAAAAAGCTCCCAAGTCCATTCCTCGATGGCTGGGCATTAGCTTCAGCCTCTATCACCACTGCTTGCACCAGCCCCTCTCTTTTCTGGGCAGGTGGTGCTGTGGCATCTATGAAGTCTGGCTTGAAAACCTTTTCTGGGGTATGTGTATGTGAAGACCAGTGGCTTCCTGGGTGGATGACAGGTGGGCTCAGGGATGGTGTGCCTCTTCCTAGGTGTATGACCCTGTCTCTACTTATCTTCAGATGTGTTAGCACTGATTTTGCTCAAAAAATGTGAAAATTTCATATAACCAGTGTTTAGTATGTAGAAAGAACATCATACCTAGTAAAGGTAGCTTTATTTTTTAACTTTTTTGAGTTTCAAGTTCCAAGAGAGATTCAGCAGTTTGCTTGGGTTGTTTGTAGTTAGCTGTTAGTTAGCTGACGGTTCACATTAAACCCCAAGCCATTCTCCGGGATCTGAGTATCTGACTCGCTCGTGGTGCTTAGATCCTTCTTCCCACGACAGCGGGAGGCATTCTGTCCAGGCTCTCGTTCGTCAGTGGGAGCCAAGGGTACTTCTCATGTATCGTGATTGGTGTGTCTGCTTGTTCCTCTTCTAGCTGGCTTGCCTGCGTTTTTCTGGAGTCCTTTTCTTCCTAGTGTTGCCTGGGGTCAGAGTTCACTCTGGTGAATGATGTGTTTTCACTGGGCATAGAAGAGGTCATGTGAGCTCTGGCTGCTGTTAGGAGCCTGAATGCTACGCACAGAAACAAAGCCATCGCCAACAGCAGTGTGTTAGAAATGAAACGCACTGTCCTGGGATGTCACTGGACAGACAGGCCTCTTGTTCTCTTCAGCCTTTTTCAGCTCTTGTTTTCAGTAGTTAGTGAATTCAGAAAGCCTCAGTCATGTTCACAGTGAAATAAAGTACTTGATTTTTTATTAGTTTATGGAATTTACTAACAAAATTACCCATATATCAGGAGAGCTATAATATACAGGGCTTGAATGTGTATTAAATATGCTCAGACAACAAGGCTCCAGGAGCCTCTTATTATCTTATTGCTAGAATGGAATGTGTTCAAAGAGCTAAATTTTTAAGATGACCTTGACTATCTCTCAGTTTGAATGGAAAACTAAGTAGCTTTGCATTAAAAAAAAGTTACTAGTACAGAGTATTTTTCTGTCCTACTTCAGTATGAGTTTGTTACTCACTTATACTTTGAAGCTAAGAAATCATGCATATTGGATCCCTTAGTATTCCCTAAGCTAATTTAAAAAGAATCTAGCAACTCAAATTCTTTTTGTATGTTTAACATGTTTTCTAGATAGTTTTATACGTTTGCAAACTTACTACGAACGTATCCATCTGGAAAAATATTTTACCTCAGAAATATCTGGGTTCTTAGAGACTTTTTTTTACAGACTTGTTTTTAATGTTTTTAAGGATTTTTTTCCCCCCAAATTATTCATATTTCATCAAGGTAATTATTTTAACACTAAGGTCGGAGTTAGATTGGTAAGATGCCAAAGGCATGACTTTGAAAACAAAAATAGTTGGAGGAGCCGTCTACAGACATCTGGGTCAGACCTGATTTGCAGTTTACTCAATTTTAGAGTCGCCTGTCAGTTTTGTAAGCACAAGTCTGCCAGATGAATTGAACAGAAGGGTGGGATTAGCATGTTAAAAAGGTACTGGCTACTGGCCTCCTTTTTCTCCACCCTCTGTCCCCTCATCTCCTCCCTCTCTCTCCTTCCCTGAATGAATCTAGGAACACAGACCCGTGGGGTCACATTACTAGCTGGTTTCATTCTGTTCCGTAGCTTAATCTGGCCAGGATGGTCTGTGTTTCAGATTGCGGAAACATGAGAAGATTCTGTAACTGAGAGGCATTCTTCAAGCTGCTGGAAAATATTGCAGAAGGAACACCTTCCAAATTTTGCTTCAAGCTCTGGAAAAAAGGAGCACACAGGGGAGCCTGGTCCTGCTTGTGGATGGAAGCAAACCTGGTGGGAGCGATGAACTGGGACTTGGCGTGCGGATGCCTGGCCTGATCTTTATAGGACTGAGTCTATGTTGTTGGAACTGGCAGGCCGAGAGGCCCTGAAGCCAGCAGGTGCCGTCTGTATGGAGAAGAGCGGCTGTAGTCCGTTTCCAATGTGTTGGGCTCAAGGTATAAATTACTTAAGAATACATTCAGTTTAAATTTTATTTGGATTCATGCCTTTGCATTAAAAAAGGTGGATAAGTTTTTCAGAATTTATTTCAAATAGAATTATAATTACATTTACAGAAAAATGGAAATTGATGTGGTTTGCAACTATTGGCATACAACCTAGATAGATTTTCAAATAGTAAATAAAGTACTTTTATGAAAGTACATTTTAAGTGAGTAAACTCTTTATGCTCTGTCCTGTGTCTCTTAAATTTCTATGCTTTATTTTGTTTTAATCAAGATGTCCATATCCATTCTGTGATGTAGAAGTTTTTAAAGAATGAAGATACTAACTTTAACTTACATTATACTGTGCTAAAAAAGAGTAATATGGATTTTCTTATTTAATAAATTGGTTTCCTTTACCCACTACAAAGGTGCTATATTAATTTGAAACTCCATATTATAAGGTGGGCTTATCACTAAGGGTCAGCAATAATCTGAATAAATAATTTTCTAGTTTAATATTAGGATTTTTATTTATATAAAAGTATAAATACCAGATACATTTTCACTGTAACGTTCAAGACAGTATTTGGGAAACAAGGCTTGAAGTTAAAAATTCCATGTAATTCATGTGTGAATAAAACCAAAACATTTAGCTGCTTTCCTTATGTACTAATGAATATTAAACTTGGGAGATAGAATCCTCAATGAAGAATTTAATAAAAATATTTTGTTATTTAAAATATATAAATTTAAATATGTTAACCCACTTAGGAAAGATTTTTAAAAGGAGTAACTGGTACTGGGTGAAGACCTACAATTTGTAAGTAGTGTTTTAGACTGATTCAGTTTAGTGTTCGGGTTACACATTTAGTGGCACCAGGATACAGTGCATCAGTACAAACGGCGGTTTCCCTGTCAAACCGGCTTTCACTTAGGAAGTTGTCAGCATCTCTTAATTCTTGTCTAGGCTTTCAGACATTTTCGACATGTGATATTGGAGCTCTTGGTATGATGCTCTCTAAACAAAGCACCTGCCACTTATTAACAAAATTAGATATTTAGAGTAAATATTTTGTGAGTTAAATTCAAACTTAAATTTTAAACAATATTAGAGTATGGGAACTTTTAAAAATCGCAGTTTCTCATCTCAGGACTGAATGAATGGTATAACTGAGCATAATCAGTAATGAGTGGTCAGAAGCAGAGTTCCATACTTGCTGAAAATTTTGATCTTTTCCTAGACTTGCTGGGATTCATTTATTTATATCAGCGCACCCTCTATTGTACGATAGATAGCTCTCTGTTAGCACTGATACTTAACAATAAGGCTTTGACTTCACTCACAAAGTCTAGGCTAGATTCAAGATCTGTAAATCAAGTAGCAGTGGGATATTAAATAGCTACTGGATTTTTTTTAAAATTCAAAGTGATTTTAGAAATATGAACTTTGGAAGAAGAGCAAGGCTGTAGTGTTTTTGCTCATCCTGAAGCAATTGATTGAAGCAACTTATTTTCCATTGTGTTTGCCGACAGGAAGAGCAAATGAGTGGAGGCCTTTTTAATTCAAATACCATCTTAATAGAGGTCAGGGTTGGGCAAGAGAGCAGAGCCCACACGTATGGGAGAGAGGAAAATGTAGGGAAAGCGTCAAGCTCAGAATCAGTCTCTGCAGGGCTGGAGCAGGCTGTCCCCTCAGATGAATGGTTTTGCTCTTAGATTGTTTAAGAAGAGGTTTTGGCAACACTAAGGAGCATGTCACCCTGTCCCCTTCTCAGGGCTGAGCACAGTGCTTCTGAAATGAGCATGGTGTGCCGGCGGCTTGGTGCACTTCCTCTCTGCCTTCTTGGCTTGCTTGCTTGCACCAAGACAGGAAGATTTTTGTTCTGATTAATTTTTTCTGTGTGATAAAGACAAAGATATTGGTGTATAGGAATCGGCTGAATTGGTTATTTTCGAGTATAAAAGTTACTACTTTTAGATAGACAAAGTAAAAATCACAAATCCAAAGAATATACAAATCACCATTTGCAGTTAGACATTCTAAACATCAGATTTGATGTTATTAGTCATGTTAACCTCAAAACCCAGCAGTGTCCCAATTTAAGATGACATAAAATACTTACTAGAACAGGCTAAAAATAATACAACAGACCTATATTTGTATACTTTGAACTGAAACTTTTCAGGTATCCTTAAAATACTGGGGTCTTTTCTATATAATAAACTTTATTGTACTGTTGAATTTGGTATAAAGAATCCACTATCGGTCCCACCCACAGAAGACTACATCTTAAAATATATAAAAAATAAGGTACATATGTGTGTTGTTACATCATGTGATCGGCTCTACCATGATTTTCTAGGCTTGAAGGCAGTTTTGATTCAGAATACTGAAGTAAATGTAAGTGTTCACAGCGCCATCTTTGGTTGCCAGGCTATTGAGTGCTGAGGCTTGATTGTATCATATGTGCATTATTTGTTTCATCTTTTTGAAAGACTGGGAAGGATGAAAGAGATGTCAGAGATTTGGTTTTTAGGAACAAGTGTGTTTGTTAATTTTTTTCTATATCTTTCAGTAGTAGACCGAGATTGAATGTACTATTAATAGTTCATTTGTAGGATTTGGGTCCTGTGGTTCAAGTCATGCTTTTTCTGTATTAGTATTTTAAGCTGTGTCCACCCACAACCCCCCCACCTCCATCCACCCACCTAGACAGCTCTGTGTGTAGCCTGTCTTCCCTTCTGTGTCTCAGACTCCAGTGGTAGGTCAGCTGGCTCTTGACACCTACATTTGTATTTTTCATAAGCATCTTATGCTTACCTGCCAGAAATGAGCCTCTGAATTGTTGCCCATGGAATCTTTTCTCCCCAAATCCTCTCTGTTTAATAAATATATTGGACCCCCTCCCCGCCCTGCCCCACATCCCATCACTTATTCATGCTGCAGACCTGGGATGCCTCTGTGACACCTCCTTCCATGTGTAATGAATCCATCTTTTCTTGCTGATGATACTATCTCCCAAATATATCTTGAATTCCTCACCTTCTCCTCCTGTCTGACGCATCCTCTCTGACCCAAGCAACCCTCATCTTTCTCTGGGCCATGGGAGTTGTTTCCGGTCTGATCTTCCTGTTTTCCTCGTATGTTCATCCTTCACACAGCTGCCAGAGTGAATTTTTAAAAACATAAATCCGATGTTATTCTCCTTAAAACTCCCCAGTAGCTTCTCATTAAATTGGGTAAAATTGCAGATCCTTAATGTGGCCTCCAAGGCCTCACCTGACCAGACTTCCCACTGTCTCCAGCCTCAGACCATTGGCCTCTTACTCAGCTGTGTGGCAGTTATTTTGACTTTTCAGTGCCTTAGACACCCAAAGCTCCTTGCTCTCGGGACTTCTGCACCTGTGGCTGCCTCTTCTGGAACTGTCTTCTCTTCTGTTTCTGCCCAGCCAACTCCTGCTTCTCTGTCAAGCTCAGGTTGCATGATGTCTTCTCTCTCTCAGCCTACACCAGTTTCTCTGATGTTTTTCCCTCCCTTCTGGTGCATAGTATTGACTGTGCACTGGTCATTATACGTTGTGCTTGCTTAGTTTCTGTCATCTTTGCTAGTGGGTAAACTTAACATAGGGATTATGTCAGGCTTTTTTTTGCTTCACAAGTAATTGGCACAAATGACTATTGCCTTAATGGATAAATACATTCTGTATAGGGTTAGCTAATCCACATGCCTTAAAATCAGCTCAGTGAGAGGAGTGACCTGGTCTTTGAGTTTCCTCTTACAGCAACACATGTACTATATTCCAGGGTCTGTCTGAGAGTTCCTGGGGAAATACTTCGCTGGTCCCCTGCCACTCTTGGGATCATGGCCATCCAGTCTGATCATTTGAGGGGTTAATTGACTTGTGGGGGAGACAGATCAAAAATTTATTTATAAGTATATACATTTATCTTGTAATTATATAAGTGCCTAGATATCTATAAATTCATAGCAGAAGGTACTAAATGCTTTCCAGAGGAGTGACCAGGTCTTTTGAGTGCACAGTCCAGGGAACAACTCAGACCTTGGTAAGAATGGCTGCTGAGTGGAGCTCCAGTCCATTGTTTTCCTACTCTGAAACTAGAGTGATGTGGTATGTGACTGCCCCCCCCACCCCCATCAGCTTTCATCTCTGTCCCTTCCCACCACTGGTAGGTGCCAGCCCACAGCAATCCGTGCAGTTTTCTGAAAGGAGCCTGCCTGGGTTATGCCTCTTCTGCCCCTTTTCTCCTTCAGTCTTATTACGCAGTTGAGTCAGTTCCTGTTCTTGTAGCTTCTTATAGCTCTCAAATCTTTTTTTTTAATATAATTTATTTTATGATCATTAATTTACAATTACATGTGCACTATTACGATTATTAAACTACCCCTTCATCAGGTCCCCCCCACCAACCCCATTACAGTCACTGTCCATCAGCGTAGTGAGATGCTATAGAATCACTACTTGTCTTCTCTGAGTTGTACTGCCCTCCCCGTGCCCCCCCCAACATTACATCTGCTAATCGTAATGCCCCTTTTTCCCTCTTATCCCTCCCTTCCCGCCCATTTTCCCCAGTCCCTTTCCCTTTGGTAACTATTAGTCCGTTCTTGGGTTCTGTGAGTCTGCTGCTGTTTTGTTCCTTCAGTATTTTTCTTTGTTCTTATACTCCACATATGAGTGAAATCATTTGATACTTGTCTTTTTCGGCTTGGCTTATTTCACTGAGCATAATACCCTCTAGCTCCATCCATGTTGTTGCAAATGGTAGGATTTGTTTTCTTCTTATGGCTGAATAATATTCCATTGTGTATATGTACCACATCTTCTTTATCCATTCATCTACTGATGGACACTTAGGTTGCTTCCATTTCTTGGCTATTGTAAATAGTGCTGCAATAAACATAGGGGTGCATCTGTCCTTTTCAAATTGGGCTGCTGCATTCTTAGGGTAAATTCCTAGGAGTGGAATTCCTGGGTCAAATGGTATTTCTATTTTGAGTTTTTTGAGGAACCTCCATACTGCTTTCCACAATGGTTGAACTAATTTGCAGTCCCACCAGCAGTGTAGGAGGGTTCCCTTTTCTCCACATCCTCGCCAACATTTGTTGTTGTTTGTGTTTTGGATGTTGGCCATCCTCACTGGTGTGAGGTGATATCTCATTGTGGTTTTAATCTGCATTTCTCTGATGATTAGCGATGTGGAGCATCTTTTCATGTGCCTGTTGGCCATCTGAATTTCTTCTTTGGAGAAGTGTCTATTCATGTCCTCTGCCCATTTCTTAATTGGATTATTTGCTTTCTGTTTGTTAAGGTGCATGAGTTCTTTATATATTTTGGATGTCAACCCTTTATCAGATACGTTTTTTATGAATATATTCTCCCATACTGTAGGATGTCTTTTTGTTCTACTGATGGTGTCCTTTGCTGTACAGAAGCTTTTCAGCTTGATATAGTCCCACTTGTTCATTTTTGCTTTTGTTTCCCTTGCCCGGGGAGATATGTTCATGAAGAAGTTGCTCATGTTTATGTCCAAGAGATTTTTGCCTATGTTTTTTTCTAAGAGTTTTATGGTTTCATGACTTACATTCAAGTCTTTGATCCACCTAGAGTTTACCTTTGTGTATGGGGCTAGACAGTAGTCCAGTTTCATTCTCTTACATGTAGCTGTCCAGTTTTTCCAACACCAGCTGCTGAAGAGGCTGTCATCTCCCCATTGTATATCCAAGGCTCCTTTATCAAATATTAATTGACTGTATATGTTTGGGTTAATGTTTGGATTTTCTATTCTGTTCCACTGGTCTGTGGGTCTGTTTTTGTGCCAATACCAAATTGTCTTGATTACTGTGGCTTTGTAGTAGAGCTTGAAGTCAGGGAGTGTAATTCCCCTGTTTTATTCCTCCTTCTCAGGATTGCTTTGGCTATTCGGGGTCTTTTGTGGTTCCATATGAATTTTAGAATTATTTGTTCCAGTTCATTGAAGAAAGCTGTTGGTAGTTTGATAGGGATTGCATTGAATCTGTAGATTGCTTTAGGTAGTATAGCCATTTTGACAATATTTATTCTTCCTAGCCAAGAGCATGGGATGCATTTCCATTTGTTAGTGTCCTCTTTAATTTCTCTTAGGAGTGTCTTGTAGTTTTCAGAGTACAGGTCTTTCACTTCCTTCGTTAGGTTTATTCCTAGGTATTTTATTCTTTTTGATGCAATTGTGAATGGAATTGTTTTTCTGATTTCTCTTTCTGTTAGTTCATCATTAGTGTATAGGAAAGCAGCAGATTTCTGTGTGTTAATTTTGTATCCTGCAGCTTTGCTGTATTCAGATATTAGTTGTAGTAGTTTTGGAATGGAATCTTTAGGGTTTTTTATGTAGATTATCATGTCATCTGCAAATAGTGACAATTTGACTTCTTCTTTACCAATCTGGATGCCTTGTATGTCTTTGTTTTGTCTGATTGCCGTGGCGAGGACCTCCAGTACTATGTTGAATAACAGTGGAGAGAGTGGGCATCCCTGTCTTGTTCCCGATCTTAGATGAAAAGCTTTCAGCGTCTCGCCGTTAAGTATGATGTTAGCTGTGGGTTTGTCATATATAGCCTTTATGATGTTGAGGTACTTGCCGTCTATACCCATTTTGTTGAGAGTTTTAATCAGGAATGGATGCTGAATTTTGTCAAATGCTTTTTTGGCATCTATGGAGATGATCATGTGGTTTTTGTTCTTCTTTTTATTGATGTGGTGGATGATGTTGATGGATTTTCGAATGTTGTACCATTCTTGCATCCCTGGGATGAATCCCACTTGATCATGGTGTATTATCCTCTTGATGTATTTTTGAATTCGGTTTGCTAATATTTTGTTGAGTATTTTTGCGTCTACGTTCATCAGGTATATTGGTCTGTAATTTTCTTTTTTGGTGAGGTCTTTGCCCGGTTTTGGTATTAGAGTGATGCTGGCTTCATAGAATGAGTTTGGAAGTATTGCCTCCTCTTCTATTTTTTGGAAAACTTTAAGGAGAATCGGTGTTATTTCTTCTCTATATGTCTGGTAGAATTCAGAGGTGAATCCATCAGGCCCAGGGGTTTTGTTCTTGGGTAGTTGTTTGATTACCAGTTCGATTTCATCGCTGGTGATTGGTCTGTTTAGTTTTTCTGTTTCTTGCTTGGTCAGTCTTGGAAGGTTGTATATTTCTAAGAAGTTGTCCATTTCTTCTATGTTTTCCAGCTTGTTAGCATATAGATTCTCATAATATTCTCTTATGATTCTTTGTATTTCTGTGGGGTCCGTCGTGATTTTTCCTTTCTCATTTCTGATTGTGTTTATGTGTGTAGATTCTCTTTTTCTCTTAATGAGTCTGGCTAGGGGTTTATCTATTTTGTTTATTTTTTCAAAGAACCAGCTCTTGGTTTTATTGATTTTTCTATTGTTTTATTCTTCTCAATTTTATTTATTTCTTCTCTAATCTTTATTATGTCCCTCCTTCTGGTGACTTTGGGCTTCATTTGTTCTTCTTTTTCCAATTGCAGTAATTGTGTCTTTAGACTACTCATTTGGGAATGTTCTTCTTTCTTTAAATAGGTCCGGATTGCAATATACTTTCTCTTATAACTGCCTTTGCTGCGTCCCACAGAAGTTGTGGCTTTGTGTTGTTGTTGTCATTAGTCTCCATATATTCTTTGATTTCTGTTTTGATTTGGTCGTTAACCCATTGATTAATTAGGAGAGTGTTGTTAAGTCTCCATGTATTTGTGAGCCTTTTTGATTTCTTTCTAAAATTTATTTCTAGTTTTATACCTTGGTGATCTGAGAAGTTGGTTGGTAGGATTTCAATATTTTTGAAATTAGTGAGGTTCTTTTTGTGGCCTAGTATGTGGTGTATTCTGGAAAATGTTCCATGTGCACTTGAGAAGAATGTTTATCCTGTTGCTTTTGGGTGTAGAGTTCTGTAGATGTCTGTTAGGTTCATCTGTTCTAGTGTGTTGTTCAGTGCCTCTGTTTCTTTACTTATTTTCTGTCTGGTTGATCTGTCCTCTGGAGTGAGTGGTGTGTTGAAGTCTCCTAAGATGAATGCATTGCTGTCTATTTCCTCCTTTAATTCTGTTAGTATTTCTCTCACATATGCTGATGCTCCTGTGTTGGGTGCATATATATTTATAATGGTTATGTCTTCTTGTTGGACTGACCCCTTTATCATTATGTAATGTCCTTCTTTATCTCTTGCTACTTTCTTTGTTTTGAAGTCTATTTTGTCTGATACAAGTACTGCAATCCCTGCTTTTTTCTCTTTGTTGTTTGCATGAAATATCTTTTTCCATCCCTTCACTTTTAGTCTGTGTATATCTTTGGATTTGACCTAAGTTTCTTGTAGGCAGCATATAGATGGGTGTTGCTTTTTTATCCATTCTGTTACTCTGTGTCTTTTGATTGGTGCATTCAGTCCATTTACATTTAGGGTGATTATTGATAGGTATATACTTATTGCCATTGCTGGCTTTAAATTTGTGGTTACCAAGGGTTCAAGGGTTGCTTCTTTGCTATCTAACAATCTAAGTTAACTTTCTTGTTAAGTTATTGTAAACACAGTCTGATGTTTCTTTATTTCTCTCGCTTCTTATTCCTCTTCCTCCATTCTTTCTATAATAGGTGTTTTATTCTTTGCCTTTAGTTAGTATTTGGATGGTCTGCTTTCTTTGCTGTGATTTTATTTTCTCTGGTGACATCTTTTTAGCCTTAGGTGTGCCTCCGTCTAGAGCAGTCCATTTAAGATATCCTGTAGTGGTGGTTTATGAGAGGCAAACTCTCTTAACTTTTGTTTATCTGGAAATTGTTTAATCCCTCCATCATATTTAAATGATAATCGTGCTGGATACAATATTCTTGGTTCGAGGCCCTTCTGTTTCATAACGTTAAATATATCATGCCATTCTCTTCTGGCCTGTAAGGTTTCTGTTGAGAAGTCTGATGATAGTCTGATGGGTTTTCCTTTGTAGGTGATCTTTTTTCTCTCTCTAGCTGCCTTTAATACCCTGTCTTTATCTTTGATCTTTGCTATCTTAATTATTATGTGTCTTGGTGTTGTCTTCCTTGGGTCCCTTGTGTTGGGAGATCTATGAGCTTCGGTGGACTGCGAGACTACTTCCTTCCCCAGCGAGGGAAAGTTTTCAGCAATTATTTCTTCAAAGACACTTTCTATCCCTTTTTCTCTCTCTTCTTCCTCTGGTACTCCTATAATGCGAATATTGTTCCGTTTGGATTGGTCACACAGTTCTCTTAATATTCTTTCATTCCTAGAAATCCTTTTATCTCTCTCTGCCTCAGCTGCTCTGTACTCCTGTTCTCTGTTTTCTATTCCATTAACCGTCTCTTGCATCTCATCCATTCTGCTGTTAAGCCCGTCGATCGCTTGTCTGATTTCTGCATTGTCTTTCCTCACTTCCCTCACTTCCTCCCTCAGCTCTTGCACATTTCTCTGTAGGCTCATCAGCATGGTTATAACTTTTATTCTGAATTCTTTTTCAGGAAGACTGTGCATTTCCATCCCTTCAGACTCCCTCTCTGGGGTTGTCTGGTTGATTTTGGTCTGAACCATATTCCTCAGTCTTTTCATGGTTATAGAATTGGTCACTGATAGTTGCCACGTATGTTAGCTGGGCTCTTTAAGGCTTTAAAAAGAGAAGGAAAAAGAAAAGAGAAAAAAAAGAAGAGAGAAAGAAAGAAAGAAAAAAAGAAGAAAAGAAAGAAAAGAAAAAACAAAAACAAAACAAAAAGCAAAACAAAACAAAAAAAACAAAAAAAATGCCCACCGGGCGTAGATTCTGTGGGAATGCTTTAGGTGGCGCTATTGCCCCACTATTCCACAGCTGTGACTGCGCTGCTCCGCAGGGCCCTTTATCTCCCTAGCAGGGGTGGGTACGAATAGGAGGCTGTTGATCTCAGTGAGAAGTGTAAGTATGGCTACGCTTCCTCAGTCGCCATCTAAGGCGCCTGAAACTCCCCCGGTCTCCCAGCCTGCTGGGCTGAGTGTGCTGGGGCGATCCGCTCCTCCGCTGGGCTCCTGTCTCTTTACGAGCGCTGAAGAAAGCGCGCGCTTTTTTTTTTCCTTCCCGGGAGCCGCTGCAAGCACCCTGGTGCATTCCCCGCTCAGATCCTGCCCCTCTGTCTCTCCAATGTCCGCTGCACTGTGCAATGTGGGTCAGCGCTCCCCGCGCGGATAACCGGGGCTGGCTACTTCGCGGGGTGTAGTTCCACTCCCTCCCGGCTCTGAATCCTCTCCTCCCGCCAGTGCGCTGGGGTGGGGGAGTTCTCGGGTCGCGTCTCCGTATCCTACCCGCCTCTTGGGGTGCCGAGTGCTCTCGGGTGTAGCTGCACGCCGTGCGCTTTCCTGTCTATTCTCGTCTCTCTTTTAGGAATAGGTGTATTTGTTGTGTTTTTGTAGATAAATATAGTGTTGGGAGGAGATTTCTGCCACCCTGCTCACACCGCCATCTTCCCGGAAGTCTGATCTTTGCCATTTTAATTACTATATGTCTTGGTGTTGTCTTCCTTGGGTCCCTTGTGTTGGGAGATCTGTGCATCTCCATGGTCTGATAGACTGTCTCCTCCCTCAAACTGGAGAAGTTTTCAGCATTTACCTCCTCAAAGACACTTTCTATCCCTTTTTGTCTCTCTTCTTCTGGTACCCCTAGAATGCGAATATTGTTCCGTTTGGATTGTGTACACAGTTCTCTCAATATTCTTTTATTCTTAGAGATCCTTTTTCTCTGTACCTCACCTTCTTTGTATTCCTCTTCTCTATTTTCTATTTCATTTATCATCTTCACCATATCCAATCTGCTTTTAATATCCTCCATCGTGCTCTTCAGTGATTGGGTGTCTGACCTGAATTCACTCCTGAGTTCTTGAATATTTTTCCGTACCTCCATGAGCATGTTATTGATTTTTATTTTGAACTACCTTTCAGGAAGAGTCATAAGGTCAATGTCATTTAAATCTTTCTCAGGAGTTGTATTAATAATTTTACTCTGAACCAGGTTCCTTTAGCGTTTCATAATTGTATATGGTGCCCTCTAGTGCCCAGAAGCTCAACTCCCTGGAGCTGCTCAGCCCCTGAAGCAATATAGGGTGTCACAGGGGAGTGGTTTTGGTGCCTGTGGGGAGGAAAGAGCTGTTTCCTGCTTCCTGGCTTCTAAGCGTGTCTCCACTGCCTGAACGAGTGGGCTGAGCACAGAGGTATAAGCCTTATGCTTTGCGTTTGTAGTTGTTGTAGACAGATCTTCACTCTGGCTGACCTAACGCCAGGGTAGGGTTTGCCGGTCTGTGAGCCACATGGGGCTGGTCGGGAGAAAGGCGCAGTAGGCTGCGTATCACGGAGGTGGTCCTTGGAGCTTTGTAGTCAGCCAGGGAGCTGGAGCACCTGAAGATCGTCTAAGGAGGAAGATTTCTTTTTCCTCCTTAAATATGAGAGTCTATACGGCAAAACTCCCAACCTGCTTGGCAGAGTGCACCCGGACAATTTTGTCTACCTGTCCTCTCTCTTGAGCAGTAAGCTCTGTGCAATCCTTGCCCCTTTAGCAGCCCTCTTGCTAAGGGCTCCCTTGTTGGGAAGTCTCTCAGACTGTCTGCCTTTCTTTTGTCCCAGAGCAGCTGGATATGGATCCCTGCTTTTCACAAGCGGCTGGAATTTCAGTCTCTCCAGGAATTCTGCCCATCTTAGCTTTCCAACCCCGTAATCACGAGAATATCATGCAAGCACCATGAAATGTAGGTTTGTGCTCCCGGAGCAGATCTCTGGAGTTAGGTATTCAGCAGTCCCAGGCCTCCACTCCCTCCCTGTTCGGTTTCTCTTCCTCCAGCTTGTGAGCTGGGGTGGGGGAAGGGCTTGGGTACTGCCGTGCCACAGCTTTGGTACGTTACCCTGTTCTGTGAGGTCTGCTCTTTTCTCCAGGTGTATGCAGTCTGGCCCAGTTCCCTTTCCTGTTACTCTTTCAGGAGTAGTTGTATTAGTTATATTTTTGTATTATATACAGTTTTAGGAGGAAGCCTCTGTCTCACCTCTCATGCCACCATCTTTAATCCCAATTTAGCTGGTGCTGTTTTTTAAGAACACAGGTGAGGTGTGTTACTAGTGTTTTCTTTAAAAAAATCTGATTCAAAAAACCACACTCAGCATATGTCTAGATTAATGACATACTATATTGTGTAAAATGCCTCCCAGGTCAAGAAATAGGACTGTGCTCGCCGTCTTTGAGCCCCTCTAGAATAAATCTCCTTCTTCCCTCCGGAATTAACCAGTGCCCTAGACTTTGAAAGCAGTCATTTCCTTATGTTCTTTTACATTACAATTTTATCTCCCAAGTGTGGATCTCTGGACACTGTAGTTTAGTTTTGCCAATGGTATGTCTCTTAAAGTCTGTTATAATCTATAGATATCCCAGCTTCACCCCTTGTTTTCTTAACACTTCACTTATTGAAGACCAAGCCACTGACCTGGGTTTCTCCCAAAGTCTGGATGTTATTGATCACATAGTACAGGTAGAGGTGTGCCTCTGTCTTGTGTATTTCCTACATTATATTTCCTACATTACTACTACATTATTTGTACATTAGTAGCTGGATCCAGAGGTTTCCTCAGACTTGAGTCTGATCCATTTGGGCAGGATTACAGATGATACAGTATATAGGAGGCACATTATGTCTGTTTTTTAAATTATCTGTACATATTAATTCATTGGCAGTTGCAAAATTATGAGATTCTAATTCTATCATTTCATTTTCATTTATTATCTAGGGTAATTTTATGTGGCATTGCTTCCTGTCATCCACTGTTTGGTTAAGCAAGTGTGCAGTTTATATAGGAGAGGCAGGATAAATGCTTGATTCTTTTTCTTTATTTACCCAATTTTCAAATAATGCATTGGGTACCCTTAAACATATTTGATGGGTTTCAAATAGTTGGACTTGTGAATCTTTATTGAAGCCCAGGTTGCTCCATCGTTGGCTAGTGGGAGCCTTTTCAGGTTGGCTTCTGAGTCCTTTTGATACGACCCTAGTGGTCTGATAGTGTCCTTGCCATCTGAGTGTGTTTAGATAAGACAGTGCATCTTGTACATTTCCCACAGCAGACCTGGATCAGCATTTAATCTAGAATTCCTGGTTTCTTTCAGTGATAAAGTACATTTTAAGAACCTAGTCTGGGCTGATTTGTTCTCATTGTTACAGGGTTGGCTGTTACTTCTGTCATTTTGTATATTAATTATGTGAAGTTAGAATTATTTTGTATATTATGTGAAAATTTCTGTAATTTCTGTCAACAGAGCTGGGAAATATTCTGTTTTTCCTTATACCTCATTCTGATTTCTAATTCAAATTCAGTATTGTTGGTTTTTATCTAACTTCATCTATATTCCAACCAAATATTCATTCTTTCTTCCACACAGAGATTCCTAGTTCTCAGGGACACAGAAGTGACAGAATTAAAATATACCATAATAATTATTTTTATCTCATTTACCCATACAATAGTGTCAGTAACAGTGCTAATAATGTCACCACCAGTTATGATTACTGAAGAGTAAAAGAAGTTTTGTTTGTGCTATCCCAGTTGTCCTATGTTTTAAATGATAGTGCTGTATCTACATTTTCAGATTGCTTAGCTTTTAATACTGTAGTCTCTCCTATTTAACCCTCACTTAGTCTTAGTCCCTCAAGTAATCATATATTTAATCATCACCACTACTCCTTATATAGATGTGTTTCTAGTCGTTTTAGTTGTCCAAAGTTTTTCTAGGAGATTCCTTTAAAAGGCTAATAGGAACGATTTTCCCTGACTTTTTGAATGTTTATAACAGGTTGTTTGTGCTCCTATACTTGCAGGTCAGATTTCCTGGCTCATGTTTTCTTTTCTTTTTTTAAAAATTGAGTTGCTGACATATACCATTTCTTAGTTTCAGGTATAGCATGATGATTCGATGTCTGTACATACAGTTGACTCTTGAACAATGTAGGGGTTAGGATCACGAACCCCCTGTACAGTTGAAAATCTGCATGTAACTTTTGACTCCTCCAGAACTTGACTACTATTGACTGGAAGTCTTTACTGATAATATAAACCATTGATTAATACATATTTTTTATGTTATGTGTATTATATACTGTATTCTTACAGTAAAGTAAGTAGAGAAACGGTTTCTTCAAACTGTTGCAAATGTTCAAAAAATTTCCAACATACTTATCGAAAAAATCCTATGTATAAGTGTGCTCATGCAGTTCAAACTCATGCTGTCGAAGGCGCAATTGTATTGAGCAGGAATTGTAAGTCCGGTTAACATCTGCCACCACACAGTTACAGAATTTTTTTTCTTATGACAATAACTTTTAAGATGTCTCTTAGCAACTTTCAGATATGCTGTACAGTGTTGTTAATTATAGTTGCTGTGTTATGTTTTCTTGAGTGCCTTAAATACACGACTACATTGTTTCCAGGCATAAGGCATTGTTGTCAAAGTCTGTTGATCATTTAATTATCATTTCTAGTATTTGACGTATTCTTTTTGCTTCGATGTCTGAAGACTTTATTTTTCTTTCAAGTCCAGTAATTTTTTGTAAAATATGTCTTAATTGGTCTTCTGGATCATTATGCTTAAGTGTTCAATGTACTCTTGAAGTGGGAAGTTTCAAATCTTTCTATTTTAGGAAAATTTCCTTGAATTACAGTTTTTAGCATATCCTTAGATTTGGCTTTCTTACTCAGGAGCTCATATTATCTGTATGTTAGTTGCCCCTTGCTTATTTTCAGTTTGTCACCTCCTGAATCCTTTTCATGTTTTTTATTCTTTTTTTGACCTTTCTTTTCTTTTCACCCTACCTTTTTCATAAGGTGGTGTTAGCTATGTTTATTCACTCTCGTCGTCCTTTTGGTTCAGTCTTCATTTCTAAGATGATTTGTCTGACATTTCATTTCTGAGTTTGCCTGAGCCTGATTCATGTTGCTGCCTAGTGTCTTGTGTCTTTTATTTAGTGATATTTTTAGCTCGTTTTGAAAGAGCACATTGGAGTTGGGTCGTTCAGGAGTGTGCACAGGCACTTGTCTATGTGGATGTCACTCTGCTCCTTATTCTTTTTTTCTACTAGTAACAGTGCATGAGGCTTAACCTCAGTATTTTTCTTTTGCTCATTTTTATATGAATTTTATTTTCATGAACTTTGAGGAGGTGTTTCTGTTAGCCTAACAGAGACCTCCTCTTTTGTTGTCATGTCGTGTTAAAAATATGTTGGTTTATATTCTGTGATTTCCTGACTGATAACTCTCCTTCACTTTCTTTTGGATCTTCTTTTTTTCTTTACTCTGTTGTTCCTTTTCTGCTCAATTTATGCTCCATTCCCTACAGTTTCTCTTGTGTTGTGGGGCCTTGTCCTGGAAAGGAGCTGTGGTGAGTTTTTAGCATTCACAAGTGTTAGACTATTTAACGGAATCTGGCCTCTGTGCTAAACTGCTGTGGGCTGGAACAGAAGCCCCACAGCCTCCAGCTGCTGTTACTGCGCTGCCCACTTCTGCCTGTTAACTACTTTGAGATCCTCCTGATCTTATGTCAGACACGCCATTCCTTCTGTTTTTTCTGCTACAGATACTGATAACCACAGGTCTTATGGCTATTATTGGTTTATACTCTCCCACCTACTCATATTTCCAGGTTTGTGAAGATAACTTTATTTCCTTATTTTGTTGTGTTTTCTGTGGGAGTTTGGTGTGACTCACTAGTTGATCTGTTTTATGTGGGTATTTAGGAAAATCCATAAACTATGCTGTCATTGCTGCTATCATCCCAGAGTTCCTGGTATGTGAGTTTTTATTGAAATTATTGCCTAGTAAGCCTCAGGACAACAAACACATGAATTCTTAAATCTTGACCTGCTGTTTGTCATGGCTGCCACCATTCTTGTATATCCCTAAGGGAGGGGTGAGTGCAGGAGGCAAGACCAGAAAAAGGAACGTCCATTTCTCACAGCTAGGTTTTGTCCCCTAACCCTCTCAAGTGTCCCCATGTGTTGGTCCAACCTGTACCAGAGGCACAGGAATGTGCTTTTCTTCTAAAAAGTTTTTCTAGACCAGGTTCAGGCATACAAGAGATACAAGAGGCTTCTCTGGTACTAACTTCCTAAATAGATACCCAGATTGGCTTGTGAAATCTCACCTCTGATGGTGAGAATATGCTGTTCTCCCTTCACTGCTAGTCCCTCCTCCCCCAGGGTGTATGTTTTGGAGTTTTGAGCTTGTTGATGTATTCCTTACAAGGCAATTTAAAACATGTCAACTTTTCAGAAAAAACTTTACTTTGAGCCAAAGGAGCTGGCTGGATTGGTGAGTGGGGTTGGAGATTAAAGGAAATATTTTGTTTTGTGTGATTATTTCTGATATACAATTACCTGATGTAATATATCAGCAAGCAGTTACAGCTAAAGTTTTACATGTTTCATGGCTGGATCAACTAAAAATATACATAACTCCATTTGTAACACTTGGGAACTGGGGGGTGGGGACTAGAGGACAGTCCTGGTATTTTCTGCTTATAATGAGACAGTGGTTATTATTTCTTTGCCTCTATTATGTAATATAGGCACAGCAGCTCAGTCTAGTTTGTGGTATTATAGACTGAGAAATTTATCCATAGTGCATAGGGTAACCTAAAAATACCTTCGTTTAGAAACTGATTTGTTTGAAGTTACTGGTTTATTTAAAACTTTGTTGGAGCCAGCACGTGTTTAATGAACTGCTTAGGGGTAATCTACCCTTAGCTTAGAGGGTTTTGAACTCATATTGCTAGACTAACACCTGGAAACTTTCTCCCTATTCGTATGTTGTAACAAATGGGTGGATGGGCAAGGAGCCAGCTTTAGTTAATTCACAGGAGCATCATATTATTCACTGAGTCAGGGCCAGGTGAATGTTTCCAAAGTTTGTATTGTATGTTATCTCTTTATGGCAGCTTAATGTTTTGTTGCTTAGGGTGTTATATTTTTGTGGGGTTTTTTTATTGCCATTCATTCAGTCACTCATTCATTCCTGCTGGTTGAATGTCTACTATGGGTAAGGCACTGTTGAAGCTCCTGGGAATAACTAGGTACAAAACTGATGATGTTGCTGCCTTTGTGGATCTTAGGCTCTCTTGGGGTGCTGGGAAGGGATATAGACAGCATGGTAACAAATACTAAGTGTGGTGCTTGTGGTGGTTTTTAACACTGGGGGTCCCTGAATGCAGACTTTTTATGCAACAGCTTGCATGACATGCATATATTCTTGAGAGAGGAGGTCTTAGCATGGGTTAAGAACCATTGTTCTAGAGCCTGATTTTGAGGTGTAGTTACCAGGTATTGATTTCTATATAAATGGAAAGAGGCAGTAGCTCTATAAATTCTCTAAGCATTTGATTTCACTATCTCTTCTTCTGTGTGATCAGATTAAATTTTCTTGGGCATTGTTTCATTTTATGTCTTGGTAATTATTTACTGCCAATTAGAATTCTGACAATTAGTTTGTCTTCTTGGCCTGTCTGATGTAACATTGGTAGAGCTAGAAAATGATTTCCTACAACTCACTCTGTAGTGATTTCCTCCCTCAAATTATAGAATATGACAATATTTTTAATAGATAATAGTGACTGTGTTGTGTGTGAATTGCCAAGGACAGTAAAAGGTTTTCTGAATTTAGAGGATTAGGGAAGTTACCTTCATCCTTGTTCTTGATCACCAAGATCATTTTTGGTGATAGGTGGAGAACTTGAGTCAGTATTCCTACAAAACCGAGGAATTTAGCCTGCCCTAATCCTGGTGATTATAAATGTATAACAGATAGCAACACAGAAGAGCATAACACCGTGCTTGGTGGCTGGTCTAGCTTTGGGGCTCCAAGCAAGGACTTCAGGAAAGGTTTCTTTGTTCTTAAAAACTGGGAAATTAATAGATCTTCTGGCCAGGAGGCTCCCTCATTTCTGTGAGACACTGGCCAAAAACAAGGAATTTTTAGATATTAATACAACTTTGCTTCTTTGTTAGCAGCTTTGATAAAAGCTCTCTTTTTATGTATATTTATTTTTCATATAAAGGATCTTTTGCTATTTTGTATTTTAACACAAGGGGCAGATGTCTCCAGCTCTGAGCTGTGGCCTGCCTTTTGAATGTTCCTTTCAACTTGGATAGCTCTCTCTGTTAAAAGGCCAAACCCCTTAGTGAGATGTTCTGGGAAAGAGGACCCCTTGATATTTGAAAGGTGAGAAATCCATTTAAGCCATGTGATGACTTCCGACAGCCTCACTGCTAGGTTATGCTTGTTTTAATGTAAGTGATAGATGCTCTAGCTGGTTGTGTTCAGTAATTGGATGTGAACTATATAATACAAGTGACATTTCATGGCAAATGTGAGAGCAGTGTGGATGACACTTGGTTTCAGTGTTGCTGCTTTAGGTTTAAAGGTAGAAACCATAATGGAATTTAATTATCAGAGCATATATTCAAATATTAGTTCAGTGCATTTGTAATACCCTTAGTTGTTAGGTAACTGGGTGGTTATTGTGCATGCCACTGAGTGTGTGTGATTTATGCTGCCAGCGTGTACAGTGCAGCAGTAGGAATGCTAATAAGACTGTGTGTAAGGCAAATTGCCATCACTTTGTCAGCTGCTTGCTGCCAAATAGTCTTCTTGGAAAGACATAATCTGTAATCAAAGAGGGGTTTGTGGAAATAGCAAACATAGACAAAAAAAGTGTTATGATAAAAAATAGTTCTTGTTGCTTTTTTTCAGGGGAGGTTTCAATTACATCTTGTTAATGACATCCTTCTTCCATTTTTAAGTGTGTATACAGCCTGGATTGTCTATCACAGGATGCATAGGAGTTGATCACAATTTTTATTTCAGGGCTAGTTTTGTAAGGTAGTATCGAGTGGATCATCTTGTGTTCATCTAGAGACTCTTTAGATTTCATATTTAAAGGCTCTGTGCCTCTTTAAATTCAGCAACACAGAGCATTTCTGAGGTGAGATGGTTATATAAGGATGTTCTGGCATGTATGGAGAGCAAAGGAAAAGGTGGCTGCGTTCTACAGGCAGCTGAGAACACGTATGACTGCTTTTACTTGCTCTGGGGCTCTTAGAAGCTCATGTGTGACAGGCCTGGTGCCTGACCATTGGCATGGCAGCTGTGATCCAATAGGCTCACGCCTGTGCTTGGTTTCTAGTTTCTAAGTCCGGTGGGTGTCTGTTCCAACTCTGTTAGTCAGATACTCTCTATCATTGGGAAGGGAGCAATGTAAAAAAAGAAAACTGCAGAGACAGTGGGAAGAAGTTTGTAAAGAAGGGGTGTAGGAGTGGGGAGAGAGAAAAGGCCTGTGATGTAAACAAAATAATCTGTGACTTAAAAAAATTATTTGAATAAGGTGATAAGTTTACATGAATCAAAAATCAAAATGTAGTAAAAGGTGTACTGAAAAGTCTCTCCTCCCTCCTTGGGCTTTTATTTGCCCAACTTCTTTTCCTTCACACCTCACCCCACTCAGATAATCATTGTACTTAAATTCCACATGTATTCTTCCAAGGTGTCTCTATGCATGTATAAGTGTATAATATAACAGCTGTCCAGTTATGCACACTCTTCTATAGCTCTTAAGAATATATATTGGATATATATTGGAGATCTTTTCAAATGAATGCATAGAAAATTATCTCCCTCCCTGCCCTCTTAAAATTGGATACCTGCATGGTATTTCCTTGTATGGAGGCTTTGTAATTTACTTAATTATTTCCCTGTTAATGGATTTGTTCATGCTAGATAACTTGTTCATGTGAGTTTGTGTATGTTTAGAATAAATTGCAATCAGTGGTACTGCAGGGGAAAAAGGTGAATGTATTGATAATTTATATATATATATTGCCAGCTGCCCTCCTCCCTAAGCATTGTATCAGTTTATGTTTGTGTGAAAGGCACATGAGAATCTGTTATCACACAGCCTGGCCAGCAGAGTGTTATCAACTTGGATATGTGCCAAAATGAACAATATATTCTTGGCATAACTTGTATTTGTATTTTTCTCATTATAGTTTTATTTTTTCACATTTTGATGTCTTTAAAAAAAATTATTTTGGTGTGCAGTATAAGGTATGAATGCAACTTATTTTTTTCCCAGATGACATCCAAGTAACCTCAACAGAATTATTTAATAGTTCATCTTTCCCCAGTTTTCCCCACTATCCATCTTTATCATAGGCTAAATTCCTGAAAGTAACTCTTAACTGACAATAACATGCACTTCTCTTTTACAGTTATCTGTCACTTTATACTTTCTTACCATACCTGGCTTTAATAATTTGTCAGAATGGTTTTTAGTGAGCAATGCCAATGATTATGTACTTTTAAATTGAAACTAAAATTTATTTCCCCAGTCTTTTACCCAACCAACTCTAATTATATAGAAAAATTGTATGTACAGTAGTACAGAGGACTTTTCCCTGAGTCACTTGAGAATAAGTTGCCAAATGATATTCCATGAATCCTTAGTACTTGAAGGTGTAATTCTTACTTAGAAATGTGTATTTCTTACAAAAGATACTTACATAGCCACAATTTATAAATCAAATGTCAGAGTCAGCATTGATACATTATTACTCAAACTCCATAAATGTTTAGCCCATTGTTCATATTGTATTACACTTAATTACCATGTTTTTCAGTCTTTCCTTGACTTTTCATGACTTTGGCACTTTGAAGATTTACAGGGCCAGTCATTTTGTGGAATGTTCCTCATTTTGCATTTGTATGGTGTTCCCTCATTATTAGATTCAGGTTAGGGATTTTACCGCATCTCACTGCAGGTATATCTTGATTTCTGTTTGTTCTGTTACTGTGTTCACTTTGATCACTTGATTAAAATTGGGTCTACCAGGCTCTTAACTGAAAAGTTACTTTTTTTCCTTTGTAATTAATTACTGAGTAATTTGTGGAAAGGTGCTTTGTGGTTATAAAAATATCCAGTTCCTCAGTAACTATTCAGTTTATTCATTTATCTATGGATGAACAGTGTCCTATTTCATTTGGTACGTTATAATCCATTATTAATCATTACATATTTTGATTTTCATATTGTTTGAGATTTGGTCAGTGGGAGGCCTTTCAGGCTGGTTTCTGTATGTGTTTCACATGTCCTTATCATTCTTTGAGCTCTTTCTTACTTTCTGGCATAACAGATTGTTCCAGATGTCTTCTTAGAAACAACCATTGTTACTTTTCCCAAGATATGTGATACATATACGTTTATGTGGTGTGTGTGTGTGTGTGTGTGTGTGTGTGTGTGTGTGTGTGTGTGTGTAAGTTTTAAAGTTTTACTTCTTGTGAATTAGACTTTCATTTTTAAAGTTTTAAAATTTTATTGAAGTCTAACATACAAACATAAAAGAAAAATTAAGTGTACAGCTCACTGGATTTTCATATAAATATATATAGTAGTATCTATATGCACATACACAGTAGAATGTATGTGTATCATATATGTATAGTTCTATGCAATTTCTATTCATATCAAGAAATAAAGCATTCCAGAAACCACCTTAATGCCCTCTCCCAGACACTAACCCTTTGATAACCATTGCTGTGAGCTCTAACATCATAGATTAGTCCTACCTGCCTTTACACTTTATGTGTAAAGGGTATTAAGTGATACATATTTACCTGTGTCTGGTTTCATGTTTTTGTGTGTTATAGTAATTTATTTTCATTGCTACATAATACTGCATAGTATGACTTATACTGCAGTTGATCCTAAACTGCTTATAATATTTGGACAATTAGGAAGATTTTAACACATCTCCTTCAGTAATTGAGCAAACAAGTAGATTACAAAAAACTTAAGGATATAGAATATTGAACAACACAGTTAAAAAATCTGAGCTGTCATATAAAGAAAACTATGCCTACCAACTGAAGAATACACATTCTTTTCAGGTGCATTTGAGATATTTATCAGAAATGACTATGTTAGATCTTAAAGCAAGTGTCTTAATATATTTCAGAGGGTTAAAATCATACAGAACATGTTCTCTGGCCACAGTAGAATTAAGTTAGGAATCAAAAACAAAATGATTACCTTCAAATAAATGATATCAAAGTGATATATTTCTAAATAGTATTTGGGTCAAATAAGAAATCACAGTGGAAATTAGTGAGTGATAAGTGAAATTACAGCATAAATAGGACATAATTTAAGCTCTGCTCAGAAGTGCACTTGTCGCCTCAGATATATATAGGACAGTAAGGCTGAATAAAATTAATAGTTTAAGTATCTATATTAAGAAAAATTTAAAAAGAACAAATAGTAAAATCTAAGGAAAAGAATAATGAAGATAGCTGAAATTGATGAATAAGGAAATTTACATTGAATATAATCAACAATATCAAAAGTAGCTCCTTTGAAATGACTAATAAAACTGTTAAATTCCTATAAAGATGATAAAAGAAAGAAGGAAAAAAGTCAGGAATTTAACAATACAAAGAATAAGATTGGGACATTACACTACAGATCCTACAGGCATTAACAAGGTTATCAGGAGGACATTATGAGCAATGCTATACTAATAAGTGAACATTAGTTTGTAGTACCAAATATTCAAAGTAATTTAGATAATTTGCACAGAGAAGTTTTATGTGTCTTAGACAAACTTGTACAACCATGAGTAGGAATGCTTATAGCAGCCCTGGTTATGAAAAACTGGACATGACCCAAATGTCTATCAGCAGGAAGACTTAAGAACAAATTGTGGTGTATTGTACATAGGAGTAAATATGTGTCATTTAAAATGATGAACTAGGGTATGGATGAATCATGCAAACATAATGTTGAAAAAGAAAAGTAGATTGCAGTAGAACTCAGAGTATAATGTCATTTATATAAAGTGTAAAAACTGTAAAGCAATACTTTGATATCTTTAATTAATGTACATATGAAGTAAAAGCATAAAGGACCGTGTTGGAGTGAGCAACAGTAAATTCAAAATAGTGGTTACCCCTGGGGGAGTAAGAGAGACCTGTCTACGAGACATGTACAGACAACCTTTTCAGATTTGGTAAGGATTTCTTAAAATATGTTTGGTACATAGTTACTTTTATTACTTTCTGCCTGTGAAGTGTTTCGTAATAAGGTCTTTCAAAGAAAAATAATAAACATAAAAAAGAAATAGAAGGACTATAGGAATTTTCATGAACAAAGGTCAGCCTTAACTGAGACAGAGACATGCACACTTACTTGGGTTTCTGCACTGTTCCTGTCAATGGAGAGCTGGGTGTGTGGGCATATCAAGGTTATTTAGACCTGTCTGTGTGTGTTGGAAGCAGTCAAGTCACAGTGCACTTTTTCCTGCCATCCTCAGGTGTTTTTGAGAAGACTGCTAACTGGAAAATATACCAAAGAGATTAAATACAGTATAAAAAAATGTTACTTGCTTAGGGTTGTATGGTTACCAAGTGGCAGTTTTCATTCATTGCTCACAGCTTTGTTTTAAGCACTTAACTATTCTCTGACCTTTTTATGTGGGGTGGAGGGATTGGCAGAGAGTCTGGGACTTTTTTTCCTCTCCTGAATTTTCAGTGTCTGTCTCCAGAACAATACCTTTCAGAAGCCTATTAAATATTGGTTACATGATTTGAGGAAAGTGTACCATAAAACTAATTTGAAATTACTTTTTTCTTTTATCTTTGTAACTATTATGACTGTAACTGTTACCTATATTTTTGGAATTTTAGGAGAGCACATTAAGTTTCAGCCCAGAGGTTGTATCTAGCAAATTACTTGATTTTAAAGATCATGGAATTGTTGTCTGTAGTAGTCATGAGAAAGCAGTAGTCTTTAATAGCTGGGAGAAGTATCATAGCTAACTTGGAGCTGTTTTTCTCTACATTCACTTCCTCTGTGTGTTAAAATGGAGGAAGGAATTCAGATTAGGATGGTTTTTCTAGCTTTCACTGGTACAAAAGCTTTTTCAGCTTAGCTGTTGCTTCAATTCTAAAAGAACGTAGTCTTTTTGTAGTAATGGAAATGTTCTCTATCTTGATTGTGGTGGTGGCGGTTACACAACCCATTTGTCGAATATAACATTTGTCAAACTAATTGAAACTGTAAATAGGTTAATTTTATTGTATATAAATTATGCCTCAATAAAACTGATTTAGAAAAAAAGCTGGACCAAAACCAAAGTCCAAAAGGTTAAAACTTATTTCTGATAAAGAATAGAGGATGAAGGATTTTAAAGAAAATGGTCTTCACTTAAAAAGAATTAACATTTATATATATCGTATTAGTGCTTGAATGTGATGGGGAATCTTTTTGACAAAAATTGACCTATTTTTAAACAAACTGTGGCTCTGGTCATATACTGTTTGATTTTCCTTTTTTCAAGCAGCATTTCCCTAGCTCAGCTCACACTTGACTGAATACACTGATCGATTATCTGGGGATTAACTAAGCCTTCTTATTTCCTGCTTTCTGTTGCTCTTCTCCAGCAGACCAGTGGGCCTTTGTTGTCTGGCATGTGGGCTGATAAGCTATCAGGGCATGTTTGTATTAGAAAAATGATTGCAGATGGAACAGTTATAAATAGACTAACAGGTATTAAAGGTTACAGTCTTTGTTTCAGTTTTAAATCAAAAGGAAAGAAGAATAAGTAAGATAAATTTGACACAAGACAGACTAGTTTACATAAAATAAATAGGAAAATATAAATTTCAGGGTTCCTACTGGTTTTCTCCTTTTTTGCTAAACTGTTTGCATTTGTTTATTGTCAAATTGGAAATGTTTGCTAGCTGTAATTGTTATTATTATGCAGGCTGATTATATTTAAATCAATAATTTCTAAACTTATATTGGTGCTCCTTAAATGTGCAAATAACTTAATTCATTCTAAAAATCTTTGTACTGCTCAAGGTATTTTATTTTACTGTCACTAGCTTTACAGTTTTGCAGTTTCATTCAGAAAGCAATGGTACAAAAAGGTTTTTATCTTAGCGAGAGGAATACTGCTAGAGTTACATAAAACAGATATCTTTATCTTTATAAAAGATGGTGATTGAATATAGTATTGTAAGCTAAAAGTCCCCTCCCACCCCCCCTCCTTAAAAGGTGGTGTTTTATGTTGCCAATTTGTTGGCAGGAAGCAGTACCATTTTTGAAATGGCCATAAAGTTGTATGGAATTGCAGATTGCTAACTAAAGTTAACCAGGTTACTATTTTCTGCATGCATGCCGTCAGCTTAATAGTAGGCTCACCATTGTTTTAAAGTGTATCTTTTTAGTGTAGACCTATTTATATTGTTGTTTGAATAAGCAAACAATTAATATTTTTTAAAGTAATTAAATATTACTCTATCATGAACTCAAATTTTTAGAAAGAAAAGTACTTTAAATTGAATGGAGAGTCTCCTTACCTAGACTTACTTTAACAAGAATTTCACTTCCTTCTCTCTACTGGAATGTCTGATTGCATACATAAAAATAAAGCCTCCTATTTTTTATTGGTATCTTATTTCTAAGTGAATGTGTGCTTTAAAATCTCCAGGCATGTTTCTGTTGGGGGAGTGTGCTTATATTGTTTAACCAGCAGAGTCTGAGAGGAAGGGCCTCTCGCCTGCTGGTGCCGCACACCCCTTCCTCCCGTGGAGCAGCTGTTCTCCAGTGGGGGCCGTGGGGCTGCAGGTTCAAACTGTTCTTTAATTATTGCTTGCTGTTTTTCACTCTCATCTCTCACAGTATACAGTGGAGTTTTACAAAAGCTAGATGATACGTGATATATACCAATAGATTGAGTGCAAAATCAGATATAAGAATCTGTTTTCTTAAGACATATTAAATAAAAGAGATGTGAAAATATATTAAGTATTACCCATTTCCTAAGTTTTGTTTTAAAAGTTATAGCTATTTGTTAAAATTATTCATATTAACATGTAGTGGAGTTAATACTGTTAAATGAATTAATTAAAAAAGTCTTTGATATTGTTTAATTTTTATTTTCCAATGTAGTAAATATCGATGTGCTATGACTCACATAAACAAAAGTTCCTTGAACCCCTCAGTAATTTTGAAGAGTCAGGAATCCTGAGTCTATCAAGTCTGAGAACCAATTCTATATATAGCATATGGTAACTCCATGAAATCTTTTCAAGATACTTCAGCATCAGTTTTTTTTTGGACTTAAATTATCTTATCCTATTATCTAAACACTTGAAGCCCTCAGACCATATACAACAACAAAAAAACAAAATTTACCAGTTAAATGTAAGTAACACACAAATTTCAAATGAACATTAATCTGATAAGAATGACATTATTTTGCAGAAACAACATGGCCACTTTCAACAGGACGATAATGGCTATGAATTAGGCATACCTAAATTACCCTGTGCTCCATGACTTAATTTACCTATAATACTGTCTACACTATTATGAAATGTTCATTCAGTGAAGGTCATTTGGCTCTCGGTACTACTTGTTGTACCATTAAATTCATTGCTATTATTTTCTTATTTGTCCACAACCATTAAAGCGTACAGCTTGTTGCCAATGCAATCATAAACACAAATACAAATGTAGGCACTGAAATCTTGTGGCAGTACTTCTTTACAAGGAGACCATATACATGATTCAGAAACAATTTTGTCAATTTGTTTAGATTGTCATAAAAATGAGAACACAGTCTTAAATTTCTGTAAGACACAGAGAATATCTCCATGGATTCCACTGTCTGAAATGCAAACTGAACTAAGACGTTTCTAAGAGTAGTCATTGAAAAAATATGAAGATAAAAATGACAGATAAAGAATAACATAAAAAAATACCTTGTGTTCACCTCTGCAGTACACGTACTAAAATTTGTAACCATACAGAGATTAGTGTGGTCCCTATGCAAGGATGATATGCAAATTCATGAAGTGTTCCATATGTTTCAATTTTGCAAGATGAAACTAATGTTCTGGAAATCTGTTTCACAATGTGAATATACTTAACACTACTGAACTGTACAGTTAAAAATGCTTAACATGGTAAGGTTTGTATTTTTTGTATTTTTTATCACACACAAAATAAGTGAATACAATATCTTCATAGGTGACAATTGGGTGCATGTAAAAGTTCATTGAGGTGTACACTTAGGATTTATACATCTTGCTGAATGTATATTATAACTTAAATATTTAGGGTGGATTTAATGAAAAAAATATATAACACTGGAAACAAAGTCACCTATACTAGGAAGGGTTCACTGATTAATGCTGCCTGGCTTGGCCCTTCTATCATTACCATAATCATTAAATAACATCTTTTGTGTTAAAAAAATGTATATATAAAGATACCTCATAGAGACAAGCAGTGACTCTGTGGCATCCCACTACACTGATGGACAGTGACTGCAAGGGGGTATGGGGGGGACCTGATAATATTGGTGAATATAGTAAGCACATTGTTTTTCTTGTGAAACCTTTATAAAAGTGTATACCAATGATACCTTAATAAAAAAAAAGATATCTCATATTACAGATAAGATGCATTCACTAGAACATTTTTTAAAATTTATTTTGGTATCATTAATCTACAATTACATGTGCAATATTATGGTTATTAAACTACCCACTTCATCAGGTCCCCCCCACCAACCCCACTACACTCACTGTCCACAAGTGCAGCGAGATCAGCATCAGTTTTTAATAGCAAAATTTATGGTGTATCTTAAACCATAAGTTGGTAATTTTTATTTTTAAAACAATGTGATGGTTTAATTTGTGAAGCTTCTAGAGAATTTCAAAGGCCTATAGCCCATGTTTTCCCCCTTCCTTTAGCTTCTTTTTCATTACTGCAACATCTGACCCCATCATTGATTTGTGATAGAGCTCTATGACTTCTCTGAGCATGCTACATGTGAGATGTCATTAACTCCCCTGAATGAGTGAAATCACTACTGTCACCACCATCACCAAATAAAAATCAAAGTATTGCAAATATGTCAAACTTTATAGTGTTTGGGGTTGATTTTTTTTAAAAGAAATTGAATGGAATTTGTAATTCCTTTTAGGAAGGATTTATGAACAGCTATTTTCTTTGCCATTATGGGGGAAATCTTTTGGGCCTAATAGAAAATTTGTGGCTATGGATTTATCTGATAGAACCATGGCAACTGGAAAGAATTCTCACTTTTAGGAAGGGATTTATTTTGGGTTTGGGCAGTAGATTTTAGGTATCTAAGTATAGGGTCTTAATTTATCTGTGAAATTTCAATTTCTTAACTTGACCCTTCAACCTGAACTTTGGGACCTTTTAAATCCTGAATCTGACATTTAGCATTTTGTCAGGATCATGTACATCAATGGGATATATGTGGGAAATTATAGGAATGCTCTTTAGTCTGTCCCCATGAACCAAGTCCCCCTTGTAAGTGTAGCTTATCTATGTGTGTGTGACAGACTTAGTCAGGAGGACAAGTACAGCAGAGCTTGCCTACTGACCCTGCCTCATGTCTTACAAGGTAGGCAGAGAAACAGGAGTTTTCCCAGAGTTACACCTATACTCAGTTCTGGCCTCTCCTCTGCAAACACAGAAGCCAGTTGTCTGAAAAATTCATCACTCATACACAGTACAGTCCTAGATGGAATTTGCTGTAATAAGTTTTGATTTCCATAGTTAACAGTTGAGAGATGATTTCATTTTCATGCGGTTTTTTGGCCCTACCAAAAGATAGATTTTTGTCCAGATTAAACTGTAAAAAATAGCCAAAGGCAGAAGTTTAATAAACAAGATACCATCAAGAGACAGTGACTTTGAAAATTATTTCTGATCATCAGAGCTTGTGTTTCAGCACATTGTTAGTTGCATCATCTTCCTGGGGATTTATATCTAACCAGTTACGTGCATGTCTTGGTTGTATGTGCTGTAAAAATCATCTGCCCTCACAGAGTTCCACTTTCTTGCTTCACCATCTGATAAAGGGGCAATTTAAATCCTCTTACATGGACCCAGACACTGATGCAGTCTCTTGAAAACAGTTTTTTGAGTGCCATAGATTTGGAAAATGAGCATGTTACCTTCATTCCTGTACCTAAAGACAGTAAGCAGCTTCGTCAAATGGATATGGTTTGTTCCTACGTTTCTTTCATCTATTTATTTATCTTAAAGTTTATGGAAAGAATCATTATCCTAGTTCTGAAGACCCCTGTGTAGTTCCTGGCTATGTCCATTTGGAAATGCCAATAAATGATAAATAGCCATTTCTATTAGGGTTCTCCAGAGAAATAGAACCGATAGAAGATACATAATGACTATAATAGTAGTTACCTCATGAGGTTATGGAGGCCAAGAAGTCCCATAATTTGCTGTCTACAAGCTGGAGAATCAGGAAAGCAGGTGGTATTATAGTTCAGTTAAGTCCAAAGGTCTGAGAACCAAGGGGAGCTGATGGTGTAACTCCCAGTCCTAGGCTACAAGGCCTGAGAACCAGGGTCCCCTGGTATAAGTCCTGGAGTTGAAAGGCCCAAGAACCAGGAGCTTCAATGTCTGATGAGAGGAAAAGATGCCCACCCAAGTTCAAGGAAAGAGAATTTCTCCTTCCTTCTTTGTGTTCTGTCCAGGCCCTCAACAGATGGGATGGTGCTGCCCACACTGGTAGGGGCAGATCTCTGTACTCAGTCTGTGGAATCAAATTCCAGTTTCTTCCAGTAACACCTTCATGGATACACCCAGAAATAATGTTTTACTGTTGTGCCCAAGTCGCAAGTCCCCAAGAGACCACCAAGGAGCCGATTCCGATGCAAACACAAAAGGGTCATTTATTTCAAGCTCGAGCTTGGACTCAGACTCTTCACCAACACAGCGAGCGGGTCAGGAATGTGAGCCCTGAGCTCAGGGTAGGCAAGGTTTTTATGCATTATAGGTTCAGGAAGAGGGGATTCTAACTTAGCATAAGCTGATTGGGGATTTTGGAAGTTAAACAATTGTTATTGGTTAAGTTCGGCTGGCCTGACCATGATGATGTAGCAGGAGCGTTGCTAGGGGAACTATCTGGGGTAGGGGTTTACAGGCCCCGGTGGCCGTTTGTCCATGTTCTCAAGACATGTACATCTCATACTCCTGGGAGCATCGGGCACAGATGGCTGGCCTTGAGATAAGACCTTCTTCTAATATCAGTTCCTGTGGTTAGGAAACTTTTCAAGGTTTCTTCCAGAGCCAGGCCCGGCTCAGGCCTCAGATGGAGATTAGGCACAAAAAACAGAGTCAGTCCTGTTCTGTCCTTCATTTAGGTTCACACAGTCAGATTTGTTAAAATGGCTTCCCTTATGCTAATTCTAGGGTCTCACATTACTAGGCATCTCTTAGCACAGTCAAATTGACACAAAATTAAGCATCATGCCACTAAATGGGACTCTATTAAAAACTCAAGTGGCATAGCCACCAGAAGGGGGGGTGTGGGGGCTGGGGGGGGGGTGCCACAATCACATCTGCCGGAGTCCAGCTCCAGCTGGGGTGAGGTATCGAAGGGGAGTGAGACGGCGTCGGCGAATGAGAAGACACCCACACTGACTAAGGTGCAAGCATCTCCTAGCATAAGGCTAGTAGTCGTTTATTTTATACAAGTTAACAATCAATAGAATTCTGAGTGGGGAACTTAACAGACAACCATTAACTAATTCTAAACTCAATTTCCAGAGGTCTCCAGTGTCCTGGGGTGCGGCGTCTTACGTGGTATTGAAACAATAGCAAGGGCAGTTAGGTCCTAAAGGCTGTCTTGGTCTTGTTTGTTCTGTCCTTGATTACTTATCAACTCCCCCTAACCATTTCTACTCCAGTAAGCCTTCTACTGATTAACACACCTTTCCTTTTGTTTCTCACTTAACAAACACCAGCTGGGCCTATTTCTTTTAATTCTTTTCTATATATATAAAAAAACTTGAATTGCACTAACCATTGTTCTATTAATCAAAAACTACCTATTCATGTATAGATCATGAACCCTAGTATATGAAATAGGACTGGGAAACAGCGTCCATCAATTAATTTTTCCCATGCTACGTTTACTTTTAGAAAAGTACCATTTTCTACTCAAAATCTCTACAGCTAATTAGGGGGTCCTTCTATAGTGGGAAAAGGAAGCTTATTACTAATTCTTTTCTGGGCAATTGGTGAGTCAGGAGGGGGTCCTCCCCGCAGTCCTGGTTCCCGTATCTCTTTAGGCTGTAATTTCTTATAAAACTCTTCTGCTGTAATATTAGGGCAGAAAAGGGGCAGCCTTGTATAGGTTCCAAAGAGGGAGTTTCTTCTGAGTAAGCAGGAAAGGTAGGGTGATCTTTCCTTGAGCTTTGGCTACCTGCCTTAAGTATTTGGAGTAAAACTGAAAATAAAAGGGGGGTAAATTCTTGTTATATTTCTGAGAATTATGGTGTACTTTTTGTTAGAGCTCTAAGTAATGAAGCACGTGGGAAAGTTAATAATATAGCGGGAAATAACAAGGGCCAGCTGGGAGGCTTCCAGATCTTCTGAAGGCATCCTCGAGCCTGGACTTTGTCAAGCAGCACGAGTAGCTTGGCCCCCGACACACATCTTTTCACAGGCTAGTGCACTCACCTGGGCTGCAGATACAGAGCGTAGCTCATGCAGGTTTGGATCCTTTTACGCCCACGTGTACTCTTAAGTATACCTGAAAAGGTTGGAAGAAGGACATTTTAAGACAAAACAAGAGTGGGTACTTCCTTTACTTAGAGGCAATAAGAAATTTTCTTGCCCTTCACCCTTGCCATTAAAAAAGGAAACCAAGTGTTTAGTTAATGTCTCAGTACATTAGAGAGATTGATATGTAATTATTTGTAGGAGATACTGAAAACCCCTTTCTTCTCCTTTGAGAACTAGACTCAAGTTGTTAGTGTTAATTGGCTTTCTCTCCAGCTTCCTGATGCCCATGTCAGAGCAGAGCTCTGAGATGGCTGGACCTTGATGGCCCAAGCCCTGCTGGTACTTATGTTTTCCTGTAATTTTTCATGGCATTTTTTTGAGCTGTAGTGGCTATAAAGCCATAATATAAATGTTATATTCCTATATATTCCTAGTGTCTTACTAGGAGTAAAGTAGTGGCTTGAAATATTACAAGATATTTCTTACTTGATTTCATTCTGATTGATCTCAGTCAGTCCCAATGTTTATTTACAGAGTTGAATAATGATCTTCTGACTGATATTGAAAGTTTATGTTTAGATTGGATTCCCTGTGCACATGCCTGGAGTAAGCTTTGGCCTTAGAAGAATAGTAGTGTTTGACCCCATTGTTTGTCCCTCCCCACCTCCCCTAAAGTCAGGAGTGATTGAAGCCACTAAGACTGTGAGCCCAGTGTCTTTGTAAGAGTGATCTTCGCAGTGGGCGCTAGCAGACTCAGCAGGGTCGAAACGCCACCTTACACTCACTGTGCAGAACATTGGAACAGAGGCTGTTGGGTCTCTGATAGACCGTTTACCCCCACTCTGCAGACTTAGTGTCTTAACTACCAATTCAAACTTCGTATACACATCTCTGAATTATATCGGAAACCTCTAATAGTCATATAACTCTTAGCCTTATTATGACTATGTTGTGGAAGTGCATGAGAAGTTTCTTCAAAAGGTATCTTCTTATAAACTCAAGTGACGTGGCATACAATATACAAAAGTTAGCCACTTCTATCTTTCAAATTTCTGGAAAAAACTGGTTGGCTATTTTGTCTTTATAAAACAAGAATTTTGATCTGATTTCACTTGACTCTGAATCTAGACCTTCCGTTATTTGAAATGTGAGCTTCCAAGAGCTAATCAATTAAAAATTTGAAATTTCCCTTTTCCCTTTAGCAGATTATTTTGACTTTGCAAAACTGCTCATTTGATGATGTCCATCTTTATATCCAGGTTACATAGACCTGGTCTTTGGCTTGATCCCTCAGTCACATTTGATAACAGTGGAGGGACTAGAATGTCTTGTTGGAGGGCTTTGGGAGCTCTGTTGGTATCTGCCAAGAGCTGGTAGGTGATTGGTGGGGCAAAGAAGGTCTTTCTTCTGTAATACAGATGAATTTAAAATTGTTGTTCCCATTCTGGTTTGGCGGTCTCCCCCATATTGTGTAAAGGAATCTCCACACAAGATCCTATTGGTCATTTAGGAACTCATACTCTTCCTTCCCCCACAACTTCCTTTATTTTGTTATATTGTGTTGAAATATTTTCCCAGAGGATGATAATTAAGACTGGACCTAGGAAGGACTCAGATGGCTATTTAAATCAATGAAAATACTATGTTAATAATCCTGAAGGATGTCTAGGAAGGGAAATTTGCTTCTTGGACTTGGATCTTGTATCTGGGATGGTTGAGTCGTGTGCTGTTGATAAAATGAACCAGTATCCCTTCAGAGGCACACTGCTGTTTACTTTCCCATCTCTATTGCCTACCTTTTCCTGTAGTCTGCCAGTTATCTCATTCTGAATGTTTAATTTCAGTTCTGACTTTAATTCATTCATTCCTGACTTACTATCTGCCTTTCAAAGCTCTAGAACCCCTCCTCATCCTGCTTCCAAACACCCAAATTAGGCCATTTGTCTTTTTCTAAACCCAGGTAGGGGTCAGCTTTGTCCTCTATTAAACTCTTCTCTTTATTTCCTTTAATTTACACACCATCTCTCATTTCAAAGAAATCCAGGGCAGGGATCTGGAAATATTCATAATTTAACCCAGAACCAGCCCCTTTCCTTTTTTGCTCAGAGCCACACCTGTGAAACCTTACTGTAAGCAGATTGGACAGGCTCCTGTTTGGTGGTTTCTCTTAATGCTGGTGTACCCTACTACCTGTAATCTATCACCACCCACCTCCTTTACAGATAAAATGGTGGGAAATTATTTATTTCCCAGTGGGCTCTTTATGTAGAAATATGCCCCAGGGTGCCTCTACATGGAGCTTCTCACTCCTCCCTCTTCATTCAGCCTTTTCTGTTAAAGAAGTGTCATTTATAACCACTTTGACCTTTATGCAGTCATACAATTATATCACTAGTCAGTAATGAGGCATATTTGTTAGAAACACTTGATATGCTTCTTGAGTTGTGCAAAAGTGAAGATACTTCCACCCTCATTTGCTACATGATTTATTTTTGTATTGCTATTACTAGCATAATTTTGAATCAGAAAAGCAAAATTTATAAGCAGCCTCTTAATAGCTTGACACCTCTTCATCTGTAAAACAGTGATAGTAATATCCAACATTTATCGAGAGCCAATCCACTATACTTCTATTCATTTATTTAATCCTAACAATCTAATGAGGTTAGAGATTATTATCTTTTTCCTCATTTTATATATGAGGGAATTGAGGCTCGGAGGAGTCATTTGCCTGAAGTCACACAGCTTAATATAAAGTTGTAAAGCCATGATTCAAACCCAGGTAGTTTTGGGTTGAATCAAATGGTCTCTAAGTTCACTTCTGCCTTTAATTTTCTATGATCCTGAGCAGAAGTCTTTGACCAGTGAACAGTGGGAACAGATGATTTCCCAAGGTTAATGTCTGAGCAGCACTTGTCTGAGGTGGCTTTGGGAGTGTTTATTGGGCCAGGGGGTGCTCTCTGCCACCTTTTGCTATTTCTTAGTTCACAGCAGTTTGGAGGAAGGTGACATTTTAACTTGTAAAACTTCTTCAGGGTGGTAATGTTAGCTAATGCCATTCTATTGGTAAAGAGAAAGCATAAGGGGTTCTCCCCTACCCTATTTTATCTACTTGGTTTTTCTGTCTGGGGGTGAAATACAGACATAAGCGTTTAGGTGGAAGGAGACCTTAGAAACTATGTTCTATCTCTACTTGTCAGATGGCTAGGTGATTCCACTAAGGTCACTCCCGGCTAATTAGTGATCGCAGACAGGCTTCCACAGGGAACATTCTGTAATGTTTGGAGACATTTTGGGTTGTCACAATGAAGGAAGGGTACCACTGGCATTTAGTAGTTTCCTAGATTACCTAATTTTAGCCTAGTACCCTTTGAAAGCACACAATACCTCCCATTATAGATGTTTAATCTCTTAAGACCCTGTCCTGTTTAGGAGGATTCTGTCTTATTACAGCTTCTTCAGTTCAAGCCTTGTTTGAGTCCGAGGATTTAAGATTCTGGAGGCTTTTTTTGATGCAATGCTGCCACTCCCTGATTATTGGGTAGTACTGCATCAGGAAATCTAACAGGCTTCAGCTGCCTTTGTATAGTATTGGTAGTTGTAAATCTAGGTTCAAATAAACCAGAGCAGTAATTTTGTGTGTGTGTGTAATCATTAAGTGCCCCTGGGTCAGAAGATAACATAGATGCTATGCCTCAGAGGACACCAGAATTACTGGCTGAGAAACAGACATTGATGACTGCCAGTATGGTTCCTTTAAAAGGTTATTTTTGTTGTCCTTCAGGTTTTCAGACTTCTCAGATGGGTTACAGAAATACATAGAAGGATAAATTCTAGAACATCATTGCTAGTACTGTGAGTAGATCTGAATTCATTTGTGTCCTCTCAAGTAATTCATGACTGAACATTGAAGCATCTGTTGGCTAGTAGCTCGACTAGAGATCACTGTCATCTCTTGAAAGAAACCATATTCTGAAGAAATAAATCCCATAATTCTCAGCAAAGTTCTTGAAATTTTTCTATGAGGCACTGGTACAGTCACCCTAACTGAGAAAAGCACTCAAATCTGCATAGTCAATTCCCAGTACTTCTCCATCTTGTTAGTTCTTTTCAGTGGTTCTTTTAGGCAGGTTTCAGGACCCCCATTGTCACACTTGGGAACACTCAGAGAATCTTAGCAATATGCCCGGAGTCATGTAGCTGGCAGGTGGTGGAATTAGGGATTGAACCAGGACAGACTTTCCTGTATTCTTACCTGTATTCCATGTTCCTCATCTGGTAGTGCTTGAGCCAGGTTTTATTCTTACCATTCTGGGTTAGCTTTTCTTAAACAGAAACTGGTAGACCATTAGTTTTTATCAGGGAGTCATTTTGTTCTCACAGAGAATATTTGGCCGTGTTTGGAGACATTTTGGGTTGTCATAATAAGGGAAGGGTGCCACTGGCATTTAGTAGTTGGAGGCCAGGGGTGCTCAGCATCTAACAGTGCACAGGATGGGCCCCCACAGCAGACTTTGTGGACAAATGTCAGTAGTGCTGAGGTTGAGAAACACTGTTAGGCAACATATTTACTTAAGTGAGTTCATCCCAGGCTCTGCCCCTTCCCCTGGTTTGTCTCTTCCTTTCTGTGACGAGTGCTCTGGCATCGTGGTCCTGTTCTTTACCACCCTTCCAGGGAACTGCAGCTTTCTAGCTACTCTCCCATGACCTGGTATTATGTACCTCACTGCCTGTGTATTTGATCAGCAATGGAGACAGAAGACACCATTTGTCCCAGAGAGTTAGAAGGCCACTAAAAGCCAAACTACAGCCAGGATTCAGGTTCTTGTCAATAGCAAGCTGAATGTTTTCTTGTGCTGCACACAAAGGGATCACATGCATCTCGATAGCTTTTATACTGTCTCTGTCTCTTTCTCAGACCTCCTCATTTGGCTAGAAAGAATCCATTGAAATCTTCCCCATTTCTTCCCAGGTCAGATACTACGTCTTCCATAATCCTCTGATGGAAGCAATTGCTCATATCTATAAATTCCTGTATAAAACATAAATACTTTTTATGTAACAGTGATTTATCCTCATTTTCTCACCTGCAGTAAAAAACAGCATAGCATATAAAGTACAAAATGTATAAAAAGTAAAAAGTACTCATTATATAGGGCTATTTTTTGTGTATAATCTGTATTCAAACCAGTACTGATGGCCTATTTTTGTAGGCCTATTTGACATGGTTAATTATAAAGTAAAAATTTTGGTGTTTATGATATTTACCTTGTAATACCATTTCACATTTGAGCTCAGTCAGGACTTCTGGCAGTAGTTTTCTTTTCTTTCTGGTTATTTTAAGTGGCTTAAATATTTTATATATTTTTGAGCCTTCCTGGCCTTTTAGTGAAGACTATATATATTTATGTATGCCTCTCATTTAAGCAGAAAGCATCCTCATTAAAGAAGGCTCCTTTATGATTTAGTCATCTCCTTTATAATCATGAGGCCTTTCTTGAATTGTAGCTTGCATTGATTTCTGACCTGCTGACTTGTGATGAGAAGGTAGAAGCTGCTAAGAGGAATTATACTGTATCCACTTTCGGGGTCTCTTGAATTCCTAACCTGGGAAAGTATTTTATGAGCTATGGGAAGCCTTAGTGCATGTCCGTTTTGAGATGTTTCACGACTAGGGATACAGGGGACATCTGCCTCAAGCTGTAGTCCCATCAGAGCCTTCGAATGGGATGACAGCATGTGATCTTTTACTCTTTCAGTGAACTAGGAACAAAGGTAACTTTTAGGGGTAACATGGTTAAGTGTCTCACAAACATTTTGGGACCCTGATCATCATAGAAACTCTTCATTTCACAAATATTTATGTACAAGGTGTTCTGTTCTCTGGAAATTCAAATATAAATAAGACTGGGTCCCTGCTGTATGGACCCATAGTACCTTCATCATTGCCCATAGTTGGCTCTGTTCGTTTGCCGTGTATCAATAAATGCAAATAAAACGGCAGTGAAGTGGAGGGAGAATGTAATTCAGTCTGGCTGATAGGCCAACCTTGGAGAAATGACTTTGTGCCAGGCTTTGCTGGGTAAGTTCTTTCTAACTTACTGCCCTTACTGGCCTTGACAGTAGGCCAACACAGTTTATAAATGTTTACCAAAATGATGGATGATGAAGATAGGAGATGTGTTCATATTATACTGTGTAGATAATGCTAAATAAAAAACATAGAATGAATTAGTTAATCAAAGTGGAGAGATAGATATATTCAAGTTTAGTCTCCTTCTTTTCCTGGAATAAGCAACTTTAAGGGATAGGATCAGAGGGGTGCTATGGCTAGGATTAAAAAAAAAATTTGACTCATGATTGACCTCTAATTTTGTGGTCCTGGTGGCAATTGGATGTCCCCGTGTCTGCCTGTCCACCTGTTTCCAGGGGCTTTTGATCATGGGTATGGTATACACCTGTGAGCACCTGAAATATTGTTCCTAATGCTGTTAGATTTTCCTTTTCAGAGTAAGAGGGACCATCTACTCATGAACGTCAAATGGTACTACCGTCAATCTGAAGTTCCAGATTCTGTGTATCAGCATTTGGTTCAGGATCGACATAATGAAAATGGTAAATATGTCCTTTCTGGTTTGGTTCTTACATTTCCTTAGCTTTGGGCAAAGTTCTTCCTAGAAACATTCTTTAAATGGACATAGCCACTATGAAAAATTTTCCCTAAAAAGCTTTTTATAAATAAGGACATTACTGGAATGTTCTCCCCCCCCCTTTTTTTTTTGCTGGGTTCTTTCATTTTTACCTTAAAAAAAAACACCAGAGCACATTCTGATAGGGACTTCTTCTTAAACTTGGAATCAGATAGGTCGTCTTTGGACATTTTAAAAGTCCTTTTTCTCACCTAATGATGAACTAATACTTAAAGTCCTACAGGATTATATTTTGTTTCTTTTTTCCTTTTTAATAATCTGTGTTATTGAACATCTCAACATTCAGGGTTGTAAACTTCAGGTTTTAAAGCAAAGCTTTCCTGAATGTTTTGGAATTCAGCTTGGGTGTGACTTTCAGAATAGTAGAAAGGAAGGCAGTTCAGACCATCTTCTATTTTTTTTTCTCCCTCTGTGGCATTGTAGTTTCAATAATTTTATTGGCACGTGAGATATGTACATAAAATGTATATTACATTAGTTCAGATGTATAATGGTTCGCTTTTATTGATCTTTGAGAAGTGGTAGGCCTCATGCTAGCTGATGCACATTTGTTACCCATTAATCATGTAAGTCAGGGTTTGTTACTTCCCACTCCCAGACAAGGAAATTATGACGTAGCGGTGCTGAAGGAGTTGCCAAGGCTGCATGTCTTCCCAGTGTGGTGGGTGGGGATCCAGCTCTCTCTGGCCCGGATGCCTGTGCTCTTCTCGCTCATTTGCACTGCTGTGGTGATCGGTTCTGAGTCAACAAGCCACCGTCAAAAGCATTTTTGAAGAATGATACTCTTCTGTCTAACTAGTTTTTTTCTCCTTTGAAACTATAAAAATTTCAGTTAAAGTAAATTATGGTTCTTTATTAAAAAAGAAAACTTGGTTATTCATTTCAACAGAAAGTGTGATTTCACTCCATCCTGGAATATTTAGCAATCAAGATGGACAGTATATCTAAATAGTTTGGTAGTTTACAAGTTGCCAAAATGGGATAGCTATTTCTTCTCTTTCTCCTTTTTTTTCTCCATCATTTCGTGCTTAATGCATTTCAGTAAACTGTGGGGACCTTAATAAAGAGTATAAAACATGTCTGACAGGATACTTCGTTCTGTTAATCCTGCTGTACGTCACTGCTCTTCTTTATTGTGCTGATCAGGCCTGGTTATTTGTTGTGCTTTCTTTAGTGGGAGGTGAACCTGAAAGAAAACATTTGCAAAATTTTCCTAATTGTTTTGGGAAGCTCAATTTTAATATCCTCTCAATTAATTAATTTTTTTGGACAGACTCTGGAAGAGAACTTGTCATTACAGACCCTGTTATCAAGAACCGAGAGCTCTTCATTTCCGATTACGTGGATACATACCACGCTGCTGCGCTTAGGTAAGTGCCAGAGCCATGATCCCTCCTGTGAAGAAGCCATCAGGTGTGGGAAGTGGGGAGTCGAAGCTGCTGTGATCTCTTAATAATCATGATATTAATAGATGATTCTTGTGATCTTGGTAACCTAACACTCCAGCATTGTAGATTATTGGGATTTCAGCAGTTGCCTGTATCTTCACTAGTCTATATGGAAAAAAAAGAAAAACAAAGCTCTCTCCATCCCCCATTTTCTTTTTACACCCTTTCTATATAGTTTTGCATCTTTATTTCCTTGAAAACTGTTATCCTGGTATTGGGTGTGAAAGTATTTAGGGTGAAGTGTTTGGATAGTCCGCAGATTATTTCCTAAAGATTCAGTCAGTCATTGCCACTAGAAAAGATCAAATGGATGAGATAAATATGGCAGCATGTAATTGCGAATCTAAGTAAAGTTTATAGGAATTTTCATTGACCTATTCTTTCAATGTACTATGTATATGAAAAATTACCTACTAAAAACTTGGGGGTAGGGAAAATATATTAAAGATACTATTCTGAGCCAGAAGATAACATTGTAGCTAGGGTTAATGTTTTAGGTAATTATGCTGAAAAGTGATGGTGAGCCCCTGCGTTTGTACCCTTGTGTTTTTTGTCTCTTTCAAGAAAAGGATACCCATATATTCTTGAATATTTTGTACATAAGTGGGAGACTTTGGGCTTCTTCATGGTAGAGGAAGTAAGATAAGTAATATTCTTATAAATTTTCCCACTGGAAATAATAGAGTGGTGAAAGAATGTGGTTTAAAAAAAGTCATAGGAACTTGCTAGTTTTTTAGCTGAACTACAATGAAATACAATAATTTCTCCATTGCTCAGATGGTAGAAACATCTGGTGTCTCTTTGTACAGAGTTACATAGCTAAAGCCAGTTATTTCAAGGCAAATTAGTAGCAACTCTGAATGTAGGGCAGATTTTGGTAAACTTTTGGAGCCCAATAATCTTTTGTATGGTTCTTGTAGCTACTCAGTTCAGCCATCAGAGCACAAAAGCCATAGGTGACATGTAAATAGGTGGGCTGGCTGTCCACCAATAAACTTTGTTTATGGACACTAAAGTTTGAATTTCATTTAATTTCCACATGTCAGGAGATTTTACTCTTCCTTTGATTTCTTTTTTAGCCATTTAAGAATGTAAAATCGGTTCTTAGTTCTCAGGCTGTATAAAAACAGGCAGTGGGCCAGAATTGGCTTGCCAGCTGTAACTTGCCAACCCCTCACTGTAGGGGCAGGAGAGAATGTGGTTAGATTTCGCTTCTTACAGTATTATAGGTAACTTTAGAGAATTCCTGTGGTGATTCATAAAATTCTTCCAGAATTCCCGACACTTTTTACATCTTTGTGGTGGTGGCTTTCCGATATTAACCTGGATGCTGAACAAAGCAGGTTAAATGGAAGGTCAGATAGATTGACGATGGAACCATTAAATTGTTTCCTGCTGGCACAAGTGGCTTGATCCTGGGATTATTTCTTATCCTGCTTTGCATGCTTTTCCCCCTCCACTTTCCATCTTGCTTCATTGGTTGAGGCAAATGATTTTAAGCAATTTAGAGTTGAAGTTAAGTATGTGAGATAGGTAGCTCTGGTTATTCAACATGTTTTGATATGTTTGCTTAAAATGAATATATTTGAATATTTATCAGAGGCTATTCAGGTTTGTAGAATCCTTTTATACTATTTTAGCATTTTTAGAAGGACTGGATGTCCCAAATAATTGTAGTTGGATCCAGGTGAATTTAACTAGGTTTACAATGAGATATTTTCTGGAGATACGTAACTTGTATAGGCCATTTATGCCTTCACTGGCCACTAAAGGGCTGGAGTAGTAAAGTGGTAATTTCTTTATCTTCTTTTTACTATGTCTGTAACTAGAACCCTTACTGATTAGTTTTTCTCCTGTGGTATTTTCTTTAAAGTGTCCATAGAGTGATTTTATAAAACCATCATCTTAAATTTGGTTTTGTTAGCTTGAAATAGAGCATCTCTTGTGTTACCTGACAGTTGTCTTTTTTTTGTCCCAAAGACTTCAGGTGCTAGTGGTCATATGGTTACTGAATGCTCTGGCCTAGTAGGTACTCAATAAATATTTGTGGATATATTGAAATTTGCCAGCATCTGAAGCTCATCTGTATGGTTCTTAATGTTGCTTAGTAATCTCACATGGCTCTTTCTCAGTGGCAGGGTCCCCACTGTGAGGTGATCTCTGATAAAAACAGAATCAAATGGCAGTGCCCCCAAGAATTTCTTTTTATTCTTCTGTTCACCAAAGCTAGATTACTTTAATTTTAAAATATGGGGGGTAGGAGATTAAGCTTTACCTTTTTCTTCCAATTTTGCCTTCACCTTTTATCAACAGAAAGAATTTTCTCTTTCTCTGTAGGTATAAATCAGCACTGCCAAAAATAAATTCTGTTTGAGAGACAAAAAATATAGTCTGTAGGCCATGAAGGAGGATCACATGAATGCAATGGAAAACCTGGAGGACAAAAATGAAAAAAGAAAAAAAAACAGACTGTCAAAGTGTTAGCGCTTAGTGCCGTCCTTTCCAGAGACCCAAGTGCTCAGCTGTGTGGTTTCTCTGGGCTCCAAGTAACTCGGAGAGGCTCTTGCCGTTCTGTTCACTCAGGAGGAAACTGATGTATAACTTCCTTTTTCAAGCTGCTGCGGCTGGGTTATACGAGGAGAGAGAGCTTTATCCTTTAGCCATCAGGAATCAAAAGGAAAAAAATTCCTCTGCAGCCTCTTCTGCATAAATTGAAATTACAGCATTTCCCTACCCAAACCAAATTTATTCCCAGAAGAGACTGTGGGATCCTCACAGTTGTAGAAATCTGTGTTGTGGTTCAGCATTACCGCTTTGCTGCTGATTTGAATTCTTGCCTTGGCTTTCCCTCATCCCTCCCTTTCAAGCTAAGTTTCTATAACTGTTTATTTTCTTCATTACATTTGTCGATAACCATATATAAAGTCAATATCTTGAGTAGAGTATTTTTGAGTTCTTCTTATTCCCAGGTAAGTACAGAAAAAGCACCAGACTGAGATTGGGAGACTTCAGGTTGAATTCTGGCTCTGCCACATAGTTCTGGGACCAAGGTCAAGGTTGTTAACTTTTGAACCATCCTTTTGACAAATTCAGGGTCACATGATTAAAGTGACAAAACCCTGAACCAAACATACATCTTCTGTTTCTGCATCTATTAAGACAAGGTGTGTGAAGAAGTCTCTTGCACAGTATCTGACCGTCAGAAGCATGAGTAGTGCTTATGCTCATTGAAGTTGAATTGGGTTCTTAGTAGTGTAAAAGGAAGAAAAGAAGAAGTGAAATTAAATGTAATTCTGTACTGACTTACTGGCAGTACAGTTGCTTGACACCCATTTATTTTACTTTCCTGTGGCCTGTTGCCTGGGTTGATTGGATACTCAGATTACTTCAGGTATGGGGAGAAGAGTTTAGTTCTAGGAGTTCATCCCTACATGATCTAAGAATGAATAGATATATTTTATTAAGCTAACTGAGACTTGTAGCTTGGAATTTGCTGTTTTCCTCTTTTCACCCTAAGGATGATGTTGTATTGATCATCAGAGGATCTGGGGAGATTGCTTTGTGCTTTGTGAACATGTGGCCTGGCAACACTGTCAGGTTTACTGTGCACTTGTAGCAAAGAATTCTCATGTATTGGGTGGAACACCGCACAGGAGGTCATAACAGTCCCATTGGCTTAAGGGCTGTTTTCCAACTTTTTGATTATCTTCTTCCTACTTCAAGTAATCACTTGGAAAAAAAATTATCCTTAAAGCAGGTCAGGTTACAAGCTATCATTTTACCCAGGAATTTTATTATAGGAGTATGTTTTAGAGTGAATTTTCTGGAAGCCCAGGGCCAGGAAACCCTCTTTATTCTACTCTCCTCCTTTTCATCCTGAATTCCTTACCTTGTTACAGGCAGTAGGATCACCTATGTGTAGTGATCGAAACAGATGAATTACATCTCTGTACGGTCCCCCAGCCCTCTTTAGCTCCTGCAGGTTCCCTAAGGGGCTTCATGATATCTCAGAGCTCTCAGGTGTGCAGTTTAAAATTCATTTCCTGACTGTAATCTACAGTTGTTTTTACACGTGAAATAACTTCAACCTACAGCATTTTTATTGTTCTGGTCTATACATACGTCTTCAGTGTGGGGACAGCCAGCTGAGCAGCATGTTCTGTCTACCCTTGAAGAGTGTTTTAAAGTTCTATTATTTGGAGCTACATTTAGACATACAGAAAAGTTGTAAGTCTGAGTTTCCCTCCTCCAGTCTTCCTCAGTGTCAACACCTTACATAGCTGTGGTATTGTTACCAGAACCCAGGAATTACCATTAGTACAATAATACCACTGAACTAAAGACTCTATTTGAATTTCACTACTGTCTTACTCTGGACTGCTATGATGAAATACCACAGATTGGTGGCTTGTGAACAGCAGAAATTCATTTCTCACAGTTCTGGAGCCTGGAAGTCCAAGATCAGAGTGCCCATGTGTTTGGGTTTTTAGAGGCCCCTCTTCTGGTTTTAGGACCATGGACTTCCTGCTTTCTCATGTTGCTGAGAACAGAGAGGGGAAGCAAGCATCCAGTCCAGAAAACAGCCTAACTGTTTTCCAAAGTTGCTCAGGTCGGCTCTATTCTTTCCTACCTCTGTAGTGTGGTGTCTCACTCATCTATAATCAAGTTAGGTTCATTTGTTAGACTGCATTCCTCCTGGTTGATTTGGGCTGTTTGTTTCTTGGTTATGTAATGGTTGGTGGACTGTTGCTGTGGTTTTGAGAATCAGTAAAAACATATGGTCTTCAGCACTGCTACCATGTTCCCATTCCCTCTTCAGTCCCTCTCTTTCCCACCCACGTGCTACCGATAACTGATCACCTTACTTCTGAGTTTATCCTTCTTGGTTTTTCCTTTCACAAATAAAGAGAAACATGTTTATATTCTTATCACCTCTTCTTTCTTACATGAAGGGTACATACTGTAAATATTCTTTTGTATTTTGCTTCTTTTCACTTAACAATATATTCAAGAAATTACTCCATGTCAGTTCACAGAGCTATTCCTCATTCTCTTTTACAGCTGAATGGTACTCCCACTGTGTGGATGCTCCATTGCTTATTCAACTGCTCTCTCACGTGTGGGCGTTTTGGTTGTTTCCGGGATGTTACATTTATAAATAACACTGCGGTGACTATCCTTATGCATATGTATTTCCTTATTGCTGGAGGTATATCTTTAGGGCGGATTTATAGGAGAGGGATTGCTGGGTTGAGGGTTTGTGCATATGTGGCTTTCCTCCAGAAAGCATATACCAATTTGCATTCCTTCCAGCAACGTATGAGACTTCCCATTTCCCCAACACAATGTGTTGAGTTATTTTTAAAGATTTTACCAGTCTGATACGTGAGAAATAGAATCTCAGTGTTGTTTTACTTTATTTTGCTAACAGTGGTGAGTTTGAGCATTTTTTGATATGTTGGAAGAGTTTTTAAATTTTTTTTGTAAATTGTTCATGTCTTTTCTACTGGGTTCTAGTCTTTCATTTTTTTCTTCATTTTTTAAATAATTTATTTTGGTATGATTAATCTACAATTACATGTGCAATATTATGGTGATTAAACTACCCCCTTCATCAGGTCCCCCCCACCAACCCCATTACAGTCACTGTCCATCAGCATAGTGAGATGCTATAGAGTCACTACTTGTTTTCTCTGAGTTGTACAGCCCTTCCCGTGCCCCCCCCCAACATTACATCTGCTAATCGTAATACCCCCTTTTCCCCCTTGTCCCTCCCTTCCCACCGATTTTCCCCAGTCCCTTTCTCTTTGGTAACTATTAGTCCATTCTTGGGTTCTGTGAGTCTGCTGCTGTTTTGTTCCTTCAGTTTTTTTCTTTGTTCTTATACTCCACATATGAATGAAATCATTTGATACTTGTCTTTTTCGGCTTGGCTTATTTCACTGAGCATAATACCCTCTAGCTCCATCCGTGTTGTTGCAAATGGTAGGATTTGTTTTCTTCTTATGGCTGAATAATATTCCATTGTGTATATGTACCACACCTTCTTTATCCACATCTACTGATGGACACTTAGGTTGCTTCCATTTCTTGGCTATTGTAAATAGTGCTGCGATAAACATAGGGGTGCATCTGTCTTCTTCAAACTGGGCTCCTGCATTCTTAGGGTAAATTCCTAGGAGTGGAATTTCTGAATCAAATGGTATTTCTATTTTGAGTTTTCTGAGGAACATCCATACTGCTTTCCACAATGGTTGAACTAATTTGCAGTCCCACCAGCAGTGTAGGAGGGTTCCCTTTTCTCCACATCCTCGCCAGTACTTGTTGTTTGTCTTCTGGATGTTGGCCATCCTCACTGGTGTGAGGTCATATCTCATTGTGGTTTTAATCTGCATTTCTCTGATGATTAGCGATGTGGAGCATCTTTTCATGTGCCTGTTGGCCACCTGAATTTCTTCTTTGGAGAAGTGTCTATTCATGTCCTCTGCCCATTTCTTAATTGGATTATTTACTTTATGTTTGTTGAGGTGCGTGAGTTCTTTATATATTTTGGATGTTGAGTTCTTTATATATTTTGGATGTAAACCCCTTATCGGATATGTCATTTATGAATATATTCTCCCACACTGTAGGACATCTTTTTGTTCTACTGATGATGTCCTTTGCTGTACAGAAGGTTTTCAGCTTGATATAGTCCCACTTGTTCATTTTTGCTTTTGTTTCCCTTGCTCGGGGAGATGTGTTCATAAAGAAGTCACTCATGTTTATATCCAAGAAATTTTTGCCTATGTTTTTTTCTAAGAGTTTTATGGTTTCATGACTTACATTCAGGTCTTTGATCCATTTTGAGTTGACTTTTGTTTATGGGATTAGACAGTAGTCCAGTTTCATTCTCTTATGTGTAGCTGTCCAGTTGTGCCAACACCAGCTGCTGAATAGGCTTTTATCGCCCCATTGTATATCCAATGCTCCTTTATCAAATATTAATTGACTGTTTATGTTTGGGTTAATGTTTGGATTTTCTATTCTGTTCCACTGGTCTGTGGGTCTGTTTTTGTGCCAATACCCCATTGTCTTGATTACTGTGGCTTTGTAGTAGAGCTTGGAAGTCAGGGAGTATAATTCCCCCTGTTTTATTCTTCCTTCTCAGGATTGTTTTGGCTATTCGGGGTCTTTTGTGGTTCCATATGAATTTTAGAGTTATTTATTCCAGTTCATTGAAGAAAGCTGTTGGTAGTTTGATAGGGATTGCATTGAATCTGTAGATTGCTTTAGGTAGTATAGCCATTTTGACAATATTTATTCTTCCTAGCCAAGAGCATGGGATGCATTTCCATTTGTTAGTGTCCTCTTTAATTTCTCTTAGGAGTGTCTTGTAGTTTTCAGAGTACAGGTCTTTCACTTCCTTCGTTAGGTTTATTCCTAGGTATTTTATTCTTTTTGATGCAATTGTGAATGGAATTGTTTTTCTGATTTCTCTTTCTGTTAGTTCATCGTTAGTGTATAGGACAGCAACAGATTTCTGTCTGTTAATTTTGTATCCTGCAACTTTGCTGAATTCATATATTAGTTCTAGTAGTTTTGGAGTGGAGTCTTTAGGGTTTTTTATGTACAATATCATGTCATCTGCAAATAGTGACAATTTGACTTCTTCTCTACCAATCTGGATGCCTTGTATGCCTTTGTTTTGTCTGATTGCTGTGGCTAGGACCCCCAGTACTATGTTGAATAGCAGTGGAGAGAGTGGGCATCCCTGTCTTGTTCCCGATCTTAGATGAAACGCTTTTAGCTTCTCACTGTTAAGTATGATGTTAGCTGTGGGTTTGTCATCTATGGCCTTTATGATGTTGAGGTACTTGCCCTATATACCCATTTTGTTGAGAGTTTTAATCATGAATGGATGCTGAATTTTGTCAAATGCTTTTTCAGCATCTATATAGATGACCATGTGGTTTTTGTTCTTCTTTTTATTGATGTGGTGGATGATGTTGATGGATTTTCAAATGTTGTACCATCCTTGCATCCCTGGGATGAATCCCATTTGATCATGGTGTATGATCCTCTTGATGTATTTTTGAATTTGGTTTGCTAATATTTTGTTGAGTATTTTTGCATCTACGTTCATCAGGGATATTGGTCTGTAATTTTCTTTTTTGGTGAGGTCTTTGCCCGGTTTTGGTATTAGAGTGATGCTGGCTTCATAGAATGAGTTTGGAAGTATTCCCTCCTCTTCTATATTTTGGAAAACTTTAAGAAGAATGGGTGTTATTTCTTCTCTATATGTCTGGTAGAATTCAGAGGTGAATCCATCTGGTCCGGGGGTTTTGTTCTTGGGTAGTTTTTTGATTACCGCTTCAATTTCGTTGCTGGTGATTGGTCTGTTTAGTTTTTCTGTTTCTTGTTTCATCAGTTTTGGAAGGTTGTATTTTTCTAAGAAGTTGTCCATTTCTTCTAGGTTTTCCAGCTTGCTAGCATAGAGAGTCTCATAATATTCTCTTACAATTCTTTGTATTTCTGTGGGGTCCGTCGTGATTTTTCCTTTCTCATTTCTGATTGTATTGATGTGTGTAGATTCTCTTTTTCTCTTAATGAGTCTGGCTAGGGGTTTATCTATTTTGTTTGTTTTTTCAAAGAACCAGCTCTTGGATTCATTGATTTTTTTTCTATTGTTTTATTCTTCTCAATTTTATTTATTTCTTCTCTGATCTTTATTATGTCCCTCCTTCAGGTGACTTTGGGTCTCATTTGTTCTTGTTTTTCCAATTTCAGTAGTTGTGTCTTTAGACTATTCATTTCGGAATATTCTTCCTTCTTTAAATTGGCCTGGATTGCAATATACTTTCCTCTTAGAACTGCCTTTGCTGCGTTCCACAGAAGTTGTGGCTTTGTGTTGTTGTTGTCATTAGTCTCCATATATTCTTTGATTTCTGTTTTGATTTGGTCGTTAACCCATTGATTGATAAGGAGAATGTTGTTAAGTCTCCATGTATTTGTGAGCCTTTTTGTTTTCTTTCTAAAATTCATATCTAGTTTTATACCTTTGTGATCTGAGAAGTTGGTTGGTACAATTTCAGTATTTTTGACTTTACTGAGGTTCTTTTTGTGGCCTAGTATGTGGTCTATTCTGGAAAATGTTCCATGTGCAGTTGAGAAGAATGTGTATCCTGTTGCTTTTGGGTGTAGAGTTCTGTAGATGTCTGTTAGGTCCATCTGTTCTAGTATGTTGTTCAGTGCCTCTGTGTCTTTACTTATTTTTTGTCTGGTGGTTGGTCTGTCCTTTGGAGTGAGTGGTGTGTTGAAGTCTCCTAAAATGAATGCATTGCTGTCTATTTCCTCCTTTAATTCTGTTAATATTTGTCTCACATATGCTGGCGCTCCTGTGTTGGGTGCATATATATTTATAATGGTTATATCTTCTTGTTGGACTGATCCCTTTATCATTATGTAATGTCCTTCTTTATCTCTTGCTACTTTCTTCGTTTTGAAGTCTATTTTGTCTGATACAAGTACTGCAACACCTGCTTTTTTTCTCCATGTTGTTTGCATGAAATATCTTTTTCCATCCCTTCACTTTTAGTCTGTGTATATCTTTGCGTTTAAGGTGAGTTTCTTGTGGGCAGCATATAGATGGGTCTTGCTTTTTTATCCATTCTGTTACTCTGTGTCTTTTGATTGGTGCATTCAGTCCATTTACATTTAGGGTGAATATCGATAGATAAGTGCTTATTGCCATTGCTGGCTTTAGATTTGTGGTTACCATAAGGTCAAGGGTTGCTTCTTTACTATCTAACAATCTAACTTAACTTTCTTGTTAAGTTATTGTAAACACAGTCTGATGTTTCTTTATTTCTCTCCCTTCTTATTCTTCCTCCTCCATTCTTTATATACTAGGTGTTTTATTCTTTGCCTTTAGTTAGTATTTTGATGGTCTGCTTTCTTTGCTATGATTTTATTTTCTCTGGTGACATCTTTTAGCCTTAGGAGTGCTTCCCTCTAGAGCCGTTCCTTTAAGATGTCCTGTAGAGGTGGTTTATGGGAGGCAAACTGTCTTAACTTTCGTTTGTCTGGAAATTGTTTATTCCTTCCATCATATTTAAATGATAATTGTGCTGGATACAGTAATCTTGGTTCGACGCACTTCTGTTTCATTACATTAAATATATCATGCCATTCTCTTCTAGCCTGTAAGGTTTCTATTGAGAAGTCTGATGATAGTCTGATGGGTTTTCCTTTGTACATGATCTTTTTTCTCTCTCTCGCTGCCCTCAGTACTCTTTCCTTATCTTTGATCTTTGCCATTTTAATTATTATGTGTCTTGGTGTTGTCTTCCTTGGGTCTCTTGTGTTGGGAGATCTGTGGGCTTCTGTGCACCGCGAGACTATTTCCTTCCCCAGCATGGGGAAGTTTTCAGCAGTTATTTCTTCAAAGACACTTTCTATCCCTTTTTCTCTCTCTTCTTCCTCTGGTACTCATGTAATGCGAATATTGTTCTGTTTGGATTGGTCACACAGTTCTCTTAATATTCTTTTATTCCTAGAGATCCTTTTGTCTCTCTCTGCCTCAGCTTCTCTGTATTTCTGTTCTCTGATTTCTATTGCATTAACGGTCTCTTGCATCTCGTCCAGCCTGCTGCTAAGCCCGTCGATGGCTTGTCTCATTTCTGCATTATCTTTCCTGACTTCCCTCACTTCCTCCCTCAGCTCTTGCATATTTCTCTGTAATCCATCAGCATGGTTATGACTTTTATTCTGAATTATTTTTCAGGAAGATTTTGCATTTCCATCCCTTCAGGCTCCCTCTGTGGTGTTGTCTGGGTGAGCGTTGTCTTTACCATATTCCTCTGTCTTTTCATGGCGATAGATGTTGTCGCTGGCAGATATTACGTATGTCAGCTGGGCTCTTTAAGACTAAAAAAAAAAGAAAGAAGGAAGAGAAAGAAAAGAGAAAAAAAGAAGGAAAAGCAAGAAAAGAGAAAAAAGAAAGAAAAGAAAAGAAAGGGGGAAAAAAAAGCCCACCGGGAGTAGTTTCTGTAAGGATGCTGTAGGTGGCGCTGTTGTTCCACTATTCTGCGGCCACGGACACGCCGCTCCTCTGTGCCTTTTGCAGCTCTGGCCGGGGCAGGAATGAATGGGAGGCTTTTGTTCTCTATGTGAATTTTCAGCGCTGCTAGTTTTTCCCAGTCGCCAGCCAAGCGGTCCGAAATTCCTCAGGACTCCCAGTCTGCTGGGCTGAGTTGCTGGAGGATCGTAAGACCGCTGAAAAAAGCGTGAGCTTTTCTTTTGTCCTGGGAGCTGAGTGCAAGGTCCTGGGCGCGTTCCCAGCTCAAAACCCGCACCTCCTACCTCTCCAATATCCGCTACACCGCGCGATGTGTGTCAGCGCTCCCGGCGCAGATCACCAGGGCTGGTTATTTCGCAGGCCTGTATTTCCTCTCCTTCCCGGCTCTGAATCCTCTCCTCACGGCCATGCGCTGGGGTAGGGGAGTGTTTGCGTCCTGCCGGGTCGCGGCTCTGTATCTTACCTGCCTCGCGGGGTGCCGAGTCCTCTCAGGTGCAGATGCATCTGGTCTCTCTTTTAGGAATAGTTGTATTTGCTGTATTTTCATAGATGTATATATATATAGTTTTGGGAGGAGATTTCCGCCGCCCTGCTCACACCGCCATCTTCCCGGAACTCTCTCGTATCTTCGGTCCCAGTTTCCTCAGAGAATTTTGCTGTCAATCCGATCCCATGAACTTTCAATCTTCTTCAAAATTTCTGGTCCTCTGATGGTATCTCCCGGGTTAGGCCCGGAAAGAAAGAGCTCGTCTTTCATTTTTAAGAAGTTCTTTATACATTATTATATATTTTACGTATATTTTCTCCCACTCTGTCAGTTTTCTTTTGTGTATGTTTGTGGGTTTTGTTAATTAATTTTTTTGGTTACACAAAGCTTATTTTTATCTACTCACATTTTATCTGTCTTTTCTTTTTTTCCCTCAGGACTTTGAGTCATAGTTAGAAAACCTTTTCCTATACAATATATAAAGAGGAATTCTATGCACTTGTCCCAGCACAATTTACTAAAAAGTCTGTCTTTACCGCAGTGGTTTGAGATGTCACCTTTGTCATTTGTTATTTTCTGTACATATTCTGGACTTGCTGTTCTACTTTTCATAGTCTGTTTATGTGCCATCACCACACTCTTTTATCAATAGAGGCTTTACAGCATGTTTTCATGTCTGATAGGGCTAGTTTCTACTGTCCAGATATTTGTTTTTCCATGTGAATCTTGGTATTAATGTGTTGCCTTCCATAAAATAGCTAGTTGGTATTTGTATTGAGATTAAAGACCAAGCTATGGAGAAATTCCATGTAGAATTTCCTTATCCAAGAACAGGGGATGTTTTCCCCTTTGTTTACTTGTGTGTCTTTCAGGAGTGTTTAAGAATTTTCCTCATAGAGATTTCCCCTTTCATAGTACATGCATTCCTGTGCATTTAATCTTACACAAATATATTGAACTCTATACCCTAATTTTACATTCTTCCTGTGTACCGTGGCATATTCTCAAAAATTGACCATGTATTTATCAGATCACAAAGAAAACTATTTGATTAAAATGCAATAAAACTATATACAAACAAAAACCTGAACAGAAAGGCCCTTTCACCTGGAAACTTAAAACTTCCCATTAAACAACTCTTGAGTAGAACAGGAAATACAAACTGAAATTAAAGAAATTCTTAAAAATGACAGTGAAGATACTATATACCAGAATCTATGGCATACATTTAAAGCAACGATCAGAGAAAAACTAGTTACACTAAACACAGCAGTTTAAATGAAAAAATAAATGAATTAAATTCTCAGCTTATATAATGAAATGAGCAACAAGGTAAATCAAAGGAATGAAAGAGAGATGGAAAGATGTGCTCAGCATATATAGAAGAAATACTTTTTTAAAAAGTGGAGAAGAAAAGGGACATAAGTGGAAGTAGTGTTGTATGTTTTATATTTATAGCACCCACTGAGAAAACTATGTAGGGTGATATAGCCAAAACACTTTAAATCAATCAAGATAGAATCCTAAAAAATGTTGAAATAACACACTGAAAAGCAAGCGAAACAGAAGAATCAGAAACAGGAAAGTTAAAAAAAAATTCTATGCCAATAATCAAATGGCTTAAAGATAGACAAGATGCTGACTATCTCAAAATATTTTTCCCTTCTTTTTTGAGTAAGAATCATAACAATAGCTTTAAACAAACATGCTACTGTAAGCATTCTGTACATGCTCATATGCTACCTCTTCACAAATTCTCTGAGGTTTGCATGTGCTTGCAGATATGCAAAGACTACCAGTTATGGATAGTTTTAAGGGAATGAATTTCTAGACCACAGTTTCCATGGTATTCTCTTCTTGCATAAAGAAGGTTTCTTGCATAGGGAGGTTCTCTTCTGTCTCCTTCATTCACTTCAAAATAACCTCTCCCACTTAGCCAGAGGACTCAGATGGTTCAGTGCCCAAGACATGCCTCCATGGGTCACCACTCCAAAGGGCTGCCGAAATGAGTCTTTTCCAGGAAGCCTTTGTTACTGGTGAATGCAAGAACCCTGAGTCAGGGCTTCCCTGCCTTTAGTAATACTTGTTACCAGTGAAGCATCATATTAACAGTGCAGTGTGCAGGACCTTAAGAGGCTCTGAAACCAGGCATTTCAGCAGGGTGGGAATGATGGCAGTTTCTTCTTAACAATTTTCTCCTTTATTCCACAAATACTGTCAAATAATGTGCCACTTTTGAGAGGGAGCATGATAGAAACAGGGTTCTGGAGAAAAAATATTGAAGACTTAAAGTGATATACACACACACTTTTAAAAATGTAAGCACTACCCTTGAGCAAAAGGTGATTGAAAAATATTTTGGATTAGGGCCAACCAGTCAAAGTCAACCATCATGGACTTAGCTGCTCATGTCAACCCTGTCTTCAGCTTTGATCAGTGCTCAGGCTAAATTAAATACAGGAGGGCTCATTAACTGGCAAAAACAGCAACTTTAAAAAGCTATGGCTACATGCTAATGGCTCTCATTTTTTTTCCCTTAATACTTTTTTCTTATATACAGTAAAATGCGGATTTTAAGTTTACATTTTCATAAATTTTGATAAACTTGTTTGATCCTAAAGCATGGAATATTCCCATCATCCCAGAAAGTTCCCTTCAGCTACTCTCCTCTCCCAAATTCCCACCGCGAAGCAGCCATTATTCTGATTTCTCTCACCATCAGTTCATTTTGCCTGCTCTAGAACTTTATGTATATGGAATCACAGTGTGTGCTGTTTTTGTATCTGGCTTCTTTTACTCAACGTCTGATCTTTGAGATTTTTTTGTGATGTGCTATTAGTAGCTCTTCCTTTGTATTATGTAGGATTTCATTTTACAATACTACATTATACCATGATTTGTTTGCCCATTTTCTTGTTGATGGACATTTGGGTTGTTTCTAGGCTAGTGTGAATAAAGTTGTTATGAACAATAACAAAAACAACAAAGCACAAAGGAAATAATAAAGATAAATGAAATTGAGAAAAACATTAGCTCTAATCAAATCCTTTTAAGAAAGTCCTAGTATCTCATTAAAAAATGCATCATGACTGATTAGGATTTATTCTAGGAGTGCAAGGTAGGGTTGCTGTTAAGAGACACTGTTAATGTCATTACCAATTAATAAATCTAAGGAATAAAATTGTATCTCCAAGCTGTTATGATGATATGATTATTTCTAAAGCTAGTATATTTAAGGAACATCTGAGACACATTTCCACTGAGATCAGGTACACAGGGATGCCCACTATTTCCACTACTTTCCACATCGTATTAGAGGCACAACACAGTTACAGGCTTAAGAAAGGTTGAAGAAAAAGTAGAACTTTATTTGCAAATAACAACATATCTGGAAAACCTCAGAATCAAAGAGAATCAGTAATTTAACTATATCAAACACTGAAGAATTCAGTCAAGTAGCAGGATATAAAATGAACATACAAAAATCAGTATTCCATATAAACAAAAGGAAGTAAGTAGAGGACATAATGGTAGATAAAAATCCCATTTATTATAGTTTCATAGCCATTTATCAGATGATATGCTTCTGTTCCCACTGCTTTTGGCTTTCCCTAGACCAGTTGTGTTGTCCTCCCCAGGGAACATGTGGCAATGTCTTTAGATCTTTTTGGTTATCACAGTGGTGTGTGCATGTGTGTGTATGCGTGTGCACGTGCTGTGCAATAGAGGCCCGTGGTGCTGCTAAGTACAGGACAGCCCCTGGCAACAAAGAATTACTCAGTCTAAAATGTCAGGAGTGCTGAGGTTGAGAAAGTCTGTCCTAAACAAATCTGATTTCCATTGCCAACTGTGGGTTGATAGGGTTTCTATACCGTTAATTAATACATGAATTAATACTCAAGTTAAAGGGTAAACCTAAATTTGAGTGATAATAATGAAAGAGGAATCACTTCCCTTTAGTAATCGTGATGGAAATAAACCTATTTTACATGGCACTGAATAGTGTACAGAGTTTCATAGCCTCTTATTTTATCTTAATGTTTTTATGAGATAGGTACAGTAAGTATTCTTATCCCTATTTAACTATAAAGGAGCTTGTCTGTATCTTCCAGGCTTTAGGAACTAAGTCCCTTCAGATAGATGTGTAGTTAGTTGCAGAGTATGTGCTTCGTTCATCTGTAAAAATGATCTTGCTTTTTCTTTTCCGGAAACTTATTTTAATTACAGTTAAATACTAGAGGGATAGGTCCTGGGCCTGGAAATTTGATACCAACTCATATTTTCCTTTAATTGTATCTTGTTAACCTACAAATTAGTACTTCAATAGAACTTTCTGCAATGATGGAAATGTTACATAAATCATTGCTGTTCAACATGGTAACCACAAGCCACATGCAGCTATGTATGTGTACATTAATTAAGATTAAATAAAATTTAAAATTCAGTTCTCATCAGTTGTACTAGCCAGCCCCATTTTAAGCACTTAATAGTCCTGTGTTATCTTCTAATCAGTAGTTCCCAAAGGAACTTTAATAAATCAATAACATTTTTGTTTAATTTTACAAATGGAGATCGTCTGAATCCATCTTCGCTTCTGCCCATTACTGAGGCATTGCTCACAGTTACTTAAGCCCTGTGGGAAAGGAGGACATTGCTGTTTAATTTCTTGGTAGGAAGTGAGTGAACGTCCATCTCCATGTAGATAGCCGTCAGCAGTTTCTTTCACCAACATTAGCTAGTATGTCATAGACATGCCCACTCATGAGACCTGTGGGAGTGGAATGCCTTACCAAGCAGTGGGAGTCACATCCCTGCAAGCAGCCTGCTTATGCTTTTGAGCCTCCAAGTCCATCTACTCTGATTGCAGCCTTTGGTTTCCACTTGATGTTAAAGTTACCTTCTGTGACTGCTGAGGGAGTTGGAGAAAACCTTCCAGTCCCCTTGTGAGTCCTGGAAATTCTTCCAGTGTGTGAGTGCGTGCGTGTGTGAGTGCTTGCATGCATGTGTGTAAACAGGAAGGTGGTCCCTACTGCATGGTATGTTTCTGATACTTATTTTTGGTGCATGGAAACATTGATGAAGGAGTTCTGTAGTGGAGTTTTCAGCTATGTTGTGTCTTAACATTTGTTGGTACATGAACCTGGAAACCTTATTGCTCTTTATTGCAGTATTTCCATGGGAAAGTATTTCCCAGCTTAACAGTCACTTACTTAATGTTACCTGAAAATTTGCGAAGTGTTTGTGTATTAGAGCCTATCCACATATTTAAAAAGTTAAAATAACCCTAGGTTTTAGTTTCCAAGTTTATTTCTTGCATGTTAAAAGAGAAGAAAAATTTGAACAGTTACACATTCTGCCTTTTATAGGAGCAGGAAGAAAAGGCCCATTTTGCTTTCATGATTTAGAAAGGCTTCAGCTGGATTTTTTTGTAAAGTAATTTAACTGTGGTTTAAAATTTCCAGCCCCCTTGAGAACCCATCATTTCTAGTTTACTATCCTTTCACCACAGTCCTGCCTTTAATTTATCTTCGTGGTTTAATTAATTTTACTCTGTGACTAAAATGCTGAGATAAAAGCAGGTAAGCTGTTAAGTTGTGGGTTGAAGTAGCTGTGAAACAAAAGATACATACTGGACATTTTCTTACTTCTTTGGGAGCTACCAACTTCTGAACTGGTAACTGTGGAGTTGCAGCCCTATTCTGCATGTTCTTACAGTATTGCAGATTTAGTTACATCTTCCCCCACCTGTATGCCTCCAATAGTATTTTGGTTTCCAAAGTAATAATGGTATTACTAATATATTTTTGTTTGTTTATTTTCAGAGGGAAGTGTAACATCTCCCATTTTTCTGACATATTTGCTGCTAGAGAGTTTAAAGCCCGAGTGGATTCATTTTTCTACATATTAGGCTACAATCCTGAGACAAGGTAAGTAAGTGCACTTGGGCCCACAGAATAAGAACTGTGACTTTCTCACAAGTGTGTGTGCACACACGTATCTGGGCATATTACAACCAAGATTAAAAATTCAAAATCCTGGAGTAAACCTCTTTGGAAGGAGTTATAATTAATGTCTTTGATGTCTAAAGCAGCTTTACTGTTTGCTCTTATCACTGAGGAAAGGAAAAGTGGGAAAATTTGGATTTAGAGAGGGCAAGATAATGACATGATTAATTGATAAGTGTTTTAAACTTTCTATTACGCACATTCTATCAAGCCTTCCATGATACCATATTGAAAACATTAGGACATAATGGAAAGTCTTTTCCATTTAATGAAACCCCAGGAACACTGAAATGTCTTCAGTAAGACTGCTGGTATGAGATGGGTACATCTAATTCTCAACCATCTTTGTAAGATCTGTGTAAGAGGTAAAATTACTATTTCTTAAATTAAAAGCAATAGAGTCAAAATAATTTAGTAGAATTCTTTGTTTATATCTATAATAGACCATAGGTTAACTTGGCATATGGAAGAACTTCTGTAAGAGTATATGCATTCATATTTTTATCCTGCTGCATTCATGCAACTACATATTTTATTCAGGATTTAAAAAATATATATATTAGTGGGTGATTGTTATATGCTTGGGACATCTGAGACATAATCTACAAATTATAAGGATTTAGAAAGAAAATATGCTTGGCTTAAGGAAATTAGTGGAAGAACTACATTAAGTGTACTTGGAAGATGGGTATTATTTTAGTGAAAATATTTTCCTAGAAGATGCCAAGAAATTATATGTAAAATTTAGAATGGTACAATGTAGGCGGTTAACCTAGGGTCGATAAAAGGCAACGTATTCTTTGTGTTGGTTCTAAGAGGCTCTACCGGGGCATATATTTTGGTGTCTCTCTTTATATGTACTACATAACAACTCTAGTGGTAGGTGTGTAATGGTCATCTTTTTTTGCTTACCTTTGTTTTTCTTTAGAAAACAGCACATTTGAGCTTTTATTTTCTTTTTGAAAAGTATGCCCTGCTTCAGTGACAGTGAAGCTAATCAGTGGTAATATTTCAAAAGCATCTTATGTTTTGAAATGTTTCTTATGCGTATGCCTTTGTTGACTGCCTAGTCATATCTTCCTGTTACCAAGGTGAAGTATGGATCACTTGAATTTGATGTCTTTCTGGATACAGGGAGTCTGTTATTTCAGTGATGCCATGTTTATTTAACTATGTGATAAATAGTTGTCATATTATACAAGTTAAATTGTATTAGTGAATTGACTGAGTAACTTTTGTGTTTTAATTGTTTAGCTTTTGAATTCCTAACAACCAACCAAATTTATTTTTTTACTAGTTTTGGCTATGCATCTGATTTTGCTGAATGCTTTTTAAAAGCGATACATAACTTACCTGGTTGGGTAAGCTAGAGACTCACATAAGTTCCTGTCTCATTTTTCACTGTGTGTTGGTGGCAGTCATTCAGAGTGATACTTCCCATCATCAGTTTGTCTTAAAGTATGGGCTAATTATGCAATAGGAAGATACTGTTTGTCACCTGAGAAAGCAGCACAGAGACATGCCTAGGGACAGGATCTGTGTACTGAATCACTTCTTTTAGTGCTTTGAGCTTCCTAGCGACCATCTGTTTATTTCTGGGCTGTGTTCCCAATATCTAACTTATGCTTGATATGCTGGAAGTTCCTGAGGTGTGTTGGATGAATCGAAGTGAGCAAACATCTGAAAGTCTACTTAGAAGCAAAGCTGTGGCTGACCTCCCACTTCTCACCAAGTGAGTGTGAGCATTTGCTGCAGCAGAGCCAGTGTGCCTTCTGTCCTAGCTCACTCTTTTCACCCTGGATGCCACTCATGCCTCAAGTTTGGGGTCAGGTGTACACTTCTCACAGCTACTTATTCAAGAGAGTGTATGTGATTTGAGGGTATGGAAAAAATCTTTTGTATTTCTTCTACCTGGCTTTATGGACAACCCCATCCTTAGAATGCTTGAGGTGCATACCTTTGCAGAATGGACCTCTGTTTCTGTCTTTGTTTCATGTCTGTGAAGGGTGGGGCTGTGGATGAGCTGGTTTCTTGTATAATTCTCATTTCTGGTATAATTCTCCCATTTGAATGAGTGGGACAAGCATGTGATCGTGGCTGCATGGTGATGTGTGCTTACTCCTAGTGCTGTGAATCATTTGGAGAGGAAATACCACTGTTAACAGTTCTTCAGTGGGACCACTGGAAGTGAAAGAATGGCAACTTTGTGACTGTATGAACTTTGATGAGTATGCCCCTTAAATAATGCATTGACTTTACTCTGAGTAGTTGAAACCGAAGCTTAAGATGGCAGTGTTTATTTCTCATAGCAGATTTTGTGATTTTAAAAGTTAAAAGTTGACTTATATAATTTTCCAAAGTTTATTGGGTTTATTAGCCAGCACTCAAAGTTTGGATTATTTTTTTCATCTCTATCACACATGTCCTTTTTAACCCCCAGTGTCTGGCTACCTTTTTATTTCTCCCCTAAACTGATTAGTATATTTCTGAATATTTTGTTTTGTCAGGAACCTGAATGTCCACATTTTTAGTTCTGGTGGTTTTACTTTTTGAACACATGTATGATCATGGAAAATAGACTTTTCTATATTCTTTGGGTCATTGCCTTTAAAATTTGGGGAGTGTGGATTTCTTGGTAATTGGCATAGAATCACTTGGTATTATTAGGTACTGTATTTCATTAATTTTTTTCTCCAGAGTATGGCTCATTAATACTAATAAAGTATCCACAATAATATGGATTGATAACCTCTTATCTTCAATTCTGAAATCTCAAAGCTCAGAAAATAAAAAATACCTATGCTAAGTTTGGTGCTAAAACTCATTTGATGGTCAAACTTGACCTTAACTTATGTGAGTTAATTTAATTTAGTTAATTAAATTAATATAGTTCATCATGTGAATTTGCACAACTTTTACAGTGGAAGTACCAGTAGGATAGAATAGGGGTTTTGGTTACACACTATATGGGGTATTCTCTATGACTGCCTTTCTAAATCCCCCAAAGCTCTGAATTCTGAAAATCCTCTGACTCTAAGGATCTTAGATAAGGGATTGTGACACTGTTCTTCCTAGCCATAACATTAATGGAGGAAAACCTGATTGGGTGAAAAATTTGGGGTCAGATGTTTCTAGAGTAAAGTAGGATATAGGCTGCAAGGAGCTGACAAATGAGAGATGCTTGAATCTACTGCTGGCCCAAACTTTGAACCATTAGACTATTGGGCTTTCCTTTTGGAGTTTGCTTAACATTTCTGCACTCAGGGAGTATTCACTCTTGCTATATGAATAAGATTCATGCCAAATTGACTTCTGAGTTAGCATGCTCTGCAACATAATATTATAATGCTCTAATTTTGTTTGATGGGTCTGATCCAAAATCTGGTTAGAAACTTAATAAAGTCAATAAATTTGAGCTCATGGTTTTTATTTTTATTTTTATTTATTTATTTATTTTAATATAATTTATTTTATTATCATTAATCTACAATTACATGTGCAATATTATGGTTATTAAACTACCCCTTCATCAGGTCCCCCCCATAAACCCCATTACAGTCACTGTCCATCAGCGTAGTGAGATGCTATAGAATCATTACTTGTCTTCTCTGAGTTGTACAGCCCTCCCCGTGCCCCCCCAACATTACATCTGCTAATCATAATGCCCCTTCTTCCCTCTTATCCCTCCCTTCGCACCCATTTTCCCCAGTCCCTTTCCCTTTGGTAAGTATTAGTCCGTTCTTGGGTTCTGTGAGTCTGCTGCTGTTTTGTTCCTTCAGTTTTTTTTCTTTGTTCTTATACTCCACATATGGGTGAAATCATTTGATACTTGTCTTTTTCGGCTTGGCTTATTTCACTGAGCATAATACCCTCTAGCTCCATCCATGTTGTTGCAAATGGTAGGATTTGTTTTCTTCTTATGGCTGAATAATATTCCATTGTGTATATGTACCACTCTTCTTTATCCATTCATCTACTGATGGACACTTAGGTTGCTTCCATTTCTTGGCTATTGTAAATAGTGCTGCAATAAACATAGGGGTGCATCTGTCTTTTTCAAATTGGGCTGCTGCATTCTTAGGGTAAATTCCTAGGAGTGGAATTCCTGGGTGAAATGGTATTTCTATTTTGAGTTTTTTGAGGAACCTCCATACTGCTTTCCACAATGGTTGAACTAATTTGCAGTCCCACCAGCAGTGTAGGAGGGTTCCCTTTTCTCCACATCCTCGCCAACATTTGTTGTTGTTTGTGCTTTGGATGTTGGCCATCCTCACTGGTGTGAGGTGATATCTCATTGTGGTTTTAATCTGCATTTCTCTGATGATTAGCGATGTGGAGCATCTTTTCATGTGCCTGTTGGTCATCTGAATTTCTTCTTTAGAGTAGTGTCTATTCATGTCCTCTGCCCATTTCTTAATTGGATTATTTGCTTTCTGTTTGTTAAGGTGCATGAGTTCTATATATATTTTGGATGTCAACCCTTTATCAGATACGTTTTTTATTAATATATTCTCCCATACTGTAGGATGTCTTTTTGTTCTACTGATGGTGTCCTTTGCTGTACAGAAGCTTTTCAGCTTGATATAGTCCCACTTGTTCATTTTTGCTTTTGTTTCCCTTGCCCGGGGAGATATGTTCATGAAGAAGTTGCTCATGTTTATGTCCAAGAGATTTTTGCCTATGTTTTTTTCCAAGAGTTTTATGGTTTCATGACTTACATTCAGGTCTTTGATCCACCTTGAGTTTACCTTTGTGTATGGGGCTAGACAGTAGTCCAGTTTGATTCTCTTACATGTAGCTGTCCAGTTTTTCCTACACCAGCTGCTGAAGAGGCTGTCATCTCCCCATTGTATATCCAAGGCACTTTTATCAAATATTAATTGACTGTATATGTTTGGGTTAATGTTTGGATTATCTATTCTGTTCCACTGGTCTGTGGGTCTGTTTTTGTGCCAATACCAAATTGTCTTGATTACTGTGGCTTTGTAGTAGAGCTTGAAGTCAGGGAGTGTAATTCCCTGTTTTATTCCTCCTTCTCAGGATTGCTTTGGCTATTCGGGGTCTTTTGTGGTTCCATATGAATTTTAGAATTATTTGTTCGAGTTCATTGAAGAAAGCTGTTGGTAGTTTGATAGGGATTGCATTGAATCTGTAGATTGCTTTAGGTAGTATAGCCATTTTGACAATATTTATTCTTCCTAGCCAAGAGCATGGGATGCATTTCCATTTGTTAGTGTCCTCTTTAATTTCTCTTAGGAGTGTCTTGTAGTTTTCAGAGTACAGGTCTTTCACTTCCTTCGTTAGGTTTATTCCTAGGTATTTTATTCTTTTTGATGCAATTGTGAATGGAATTGTTCTTCTGATTTCTCTTTCTGTTAGTTCATCATTAGTGTATAGGAAAGCAACAGATTTCTGTGTGTTAATTTTGTATCCTGCAACTTTGCTGAATTCAGATATTAGTTCTAGTAGTTTTGGAATGGAGTCTTTAGGGTTTTTTATGTACAGTATCATGTCATCTACAAATAGTGACAATTTGACTTCTTCTCTACCAATCTGGATGCCTTGTATGTCTTTGTTTTGTCTGATTGCTGTGGCTAGGACCTCCAGTACTATGTTGAATAACAGTGGAGAGAGTGGGCATCCCTGTCTTGTTCCTGATCTTAGATGAAAAGCTTTCAGCGTCTCGCCGTTAAGTATGATGTTAGCTGTGGGTTTGTCATATATAGCCTTTATGATGTTGAGGTGCTTGCCGTCTATACCCATTTTGTTGAGAGTTTTAATCATGAATGGATGCTGAATTTTGTCAAATGCTTTTTCAGCATCTATGGAGATGATCATATGGTTTTTGTTCTTCTTTTTGTTGATGTGGTGGATGATGTTGATGGATTTTCGAATGTTGTACCATCCTTGCATCCCTGGGATGAATCCCACTTGATCATGGTGTATGATCCTCTTGATGTATTTTTGAATTCGGTTTGCTAATATTTTGTTGAGTATTTTTGCATCTACGTTCATCAGGGATATTGGTCTGTAATTTTCTTTTTTGGTGAGGTCTTTGCCCGGTTTTGATATTAGAGTGATGCTGGCTTCATAGAATGAGTTTGGAAGTATTCCCTCCTCTTCTATTTTTTGGAAAACTTTAAGAATGGGTGTTATTTCTTCTCTATATGTCTGGTAGAATTCAGAGGTGAATCCATCAGGCCCGGGGGTTTTGTTCTTGGGTAGATTTTTGATTACCAATTCGATTTCGTCGCTGGTGATTGGTCCGTTTAGTTTTTCTGTTTCTTGCTTGGTCAGTCTTGGAAGGTTGTATTTTTCTAAGAAGTTGTCCATTTCTTCTATGTTTTCCAGCTTGTTAGCATATAGATTCTCATAATATTCTCTTATGATTCTTTGTATTTCTGTGGGGTCCGTCGTGATTTTTCCTTTCTCATTTCTGATTGTATTGATGTGTGTAGATTCTCTTTCTCTTAATGAGTCTGGCTAGGGGTTTATGTATTTTGTTTATTTTTTCAAAGAACCAGCTCTTGGTGTCATTGATTTTTTCTATTGTTTTATTCTTCTCAGTTTTATTTATTCTCTGATCTTTATTATGTCCCTCCTTCTGGTGACTTTGGGCCTCATTTGTTCTTCTTTTTCCAATTTCAGTAGTTGTGTCTTTAGACTATCCATTTGGGAATGTTCTTCCTTCTTTAAATAGGCCTTGATTGCAATATACTTTCCTCTTAGAATTGCCTTTGCTGCATCCCACAGAAGTTGTGGCTTTGTGTTGTTGTTGTCATTAGTCTCCATATATTCTTTGATTTCTGTTTTGATTTGGTCGTTAACCCATTGATTAATTAGGAGAGTGTTGTTAAGTCTCCATGTATTTGTGAGCCTTTTTGATTTCTTTCTAAAATTTATTTCTAGTTTTATACCTTTGTGATCTGAGAAGTTGGTTGGTAGGATTTCAATATTTTTGAAATTAGTGAGGTTCTTTTTGTGGCCTAGTATGTGTTCTATTCTGGAAAATGTTCCATGTGCACTTGAGAAGAATGTGTATCTTGTTGCTTTTGGGTGTAGAGTTCTGTAGATGTCTGTTAGGTCCATCTGTTCTAGTGTGTTGTTCAGTGCCTCTGTGTCTTTACTTATTTTCTGTCTGGTTGATCTGTCCTCTGGAGTGAGTGGTGTGTTGAAGTCTCCTAAGATGAATGCATTGCTGTCTATTTCCTCCTTTAATTCTGTTAATATTTGTCTCACATATGCTGGCGCTCCTGTGTTGGGTGCATATATATTTATAATGGTTATATCTTCTTGTTGGACTGACCCCTTTATCATTATGTAATGTCCTTCTTTATCTCTTGCTACTTTCTTCGTTTTGAAGTCTATTTTGTCTGATACAAGTACTGCAACACCTGCTTTTTTCTCTTTGTTGTTTGCATGAAATATCTTTTTCCATCCCTTCACTTTTAATCTGTGTATATCTTTGGATTTGAGGTGAGTCTCTTGTAAGCAGCATATAGATGGGTCTTGCTTTTTTATCCATTCTGTTACTCGGTGTCTTTTGATTGGTGCATTCAGTCCATTTTCATTTAGGGTGATTATCGATAGATATGTACTTATTGCCATTGCTGGCTTTAGATTCGTGGTTACCAAAGGTTCAAGGGTTGCTTCTTTACTATCTAACAATCTAACTTAACTTTCTTGTTAAGTTATTGTAAACACAGTCTGATGTTTCTTTATTTCTCTCCCTTCTTATTCTTCCTCCTCCATTCTTTATATACTCGGTGTTTTATTCTTTGCCTTTAGTTAGTATTTTGATGGTCTGCTTTCTTTGCTATGATTTTATTTCTCTGGTGACCTCTTTTTAGCCTTAGGGGTGCTTCCCTCTAGAGCAGTCCGTTTAAGATATCCTGTAGTGGTGGTTTATGAGAGGCAAACTCTCTCAACCTTCATTTGTCTGGAAATTTTTTAATCCCTCCATCATATTTAAATGATAATCGTGCTGGATACAATATTCTTGGTTCGAGGCCCTTCTGTTTCATAACGTTAAATATATCATGCCATTCTCTTCTGGCCTGTAAGGTTTCTGTTGAGAAGTCTGATGATAGTCTGATGGGTTTTCCTTTGTAGGTGATCTTTTTCTCTCTCTAGCTGCCTTTAATACCCTGTCTTTATCTTTGATCTTTGCCATCTTAATTATTATGTGTCTTGGTGTTGTCTTCCTTGGGTCCCTTGTGTTGGGAGATCTGTGAGCTTCGGTGGACTGCGAGACTACTTCCTTCCCCAGCGAGGGAAAGTTTTCAGCAATTATTTCTTCAAAGACACTTTCTATCCCTTTTTCTCTCTCTTCTTCCTCTGGTACTCCTATAATGCGAATATTGTTCCGTTTGGATTGGTCACACAGTTCTCTTAATATTCTTTCATTCCTAGAAATCCTTTTATCTCTCTCTGTCTCAGCTGCTCTGTACTCCTGTTCTCTGTTTTCTATTCCATTAACAGTCTCTTGCATCTCATCCAGTCTGCTGTTAGGCCCGTCGATCGCTTGTCTGATTTCTGCATTGTCTTTCCTCACTTCCCTCACTTCCTCCCTCAGCTCTTTCACATTTCTCTGTAGGTCCATCAGCATGGTTATGACTTTTATTCTGAATTCTTTTTCAGGAAGACTGTGCATTTCCATCCCTTCAGGCTCCCTCTCTGGGGTTGTCTGGTTGATTTTGGTCTGAACCATATTCCTCTGTCATGGCTATAGAATTGGTCACTGCTAGTTGCCTTGTATGTCAGCTGGGCTCTTTAAGACTTTAAAAAGAGAAAAAAAAAGAGAAAAAAAAGAAGAAAGAAAGAAAGAAACAAAGAAGAAAAAGAAGAAAGAAAAGAAAAAAGAAAAAACAAAACAACAAAACAAAAAAAAACTCCCACCGGGAGTAGATTCTGTGGGAATGGTCTAGGTGGCGCTATTGCCCCACTGTTCCGCAGCCATGGCTGCGCCGCTCCGCAGGGCCCTTTATCCATCTGGCAGCGGTGAGAACGAATAGGAGGCTGTTGATCTCAGTGAGAAGTGTAAGTATGGCTACACTTCCCCAGTCGCCAGCTAAGGCGTCTGAAACTCCCCAGGACTCCCAGCCTGCTGGGCTGAGTGTGCTGGGGCGATCCGGCTCCTCCGCTGGGCTCCTGTCTCTTTAAGACCGCTGAGGAAAGCGCGCACTTTTTTTTTTCCTTCCCGGAGCCGGCTGCAAGCACCCTGGTGCGTTCCCCGCTCAGATCCTGCCCCTCTGTCTCTCCAATCTCCGCTGCACTGCGCAATGTGGGTCAGTGCTCCCTGTGCAGATCACCGGGGCTGGGTACTTCGCGGGGTGTGCTTCCACTCCCTCCCAGCTCTGAATCCTCTCCTCCCGCCAGTGCGCTGGGGTGGGGGAGTGCTCGGGTCCCACCGGGTCGCGGCTCCGTATCTTACCCGCCTCTTGGGGTGCCGAGTCCTCTCGGGTGTCGCTGCACGCTGTGCGCTTTCCTGTGTATTCTGGTCTCTCTTTTAGGAATAGATGTATTTGCTGTGTTTTCGTAGATAAATATAGTGTTGGGAGGAGATGTCTGCCGCCCTGCCCACTCCGCCATCTTCCCGGAAGTCCGAGCTCAGAGTTTTTAAAACATACAGCTAGTTAGACATTATGTACCTTTGACCAAAACACCAGTGTTCTTGGTTGAACTAAAGTAGGTTGATCTTAGCTTTAAAAGGAGACGAGCATAGGGACACAGTTACATTCATTCTTTTGCTGTCCTTAGTTACTTTTTTTATTTGTGCAGTACCTCATAGCCATTTAATAAGAGAGGTAAAGCCTTTTGTTAAGGCTCATGACCTGGCAAGATCTCCTCTCTTGGACCCAGGCAGCCTGGGTTCTGATCCTGTATTGCTGCTTCATCTTTGTATCCATGCGTGAGGCTTATACTTCCTGGACTCTGTTTCCTCTTCAATAAAATGGGGATGGCAGAAGCTACTCTGTAGGTAGGTTTTGTAAACTGTCAGGTTTTCTGTTGCTTCTTGGGAACTGCAAAAATAATTACAAATTTTACTTTGAAGAAAAGTTTGAAAAATATCAAAGTAGTTTTTTTTAGCCCCATAGAATGTTAAGTCCAAAACAAAACATAAAGTGCTACCCAAGAGTCTTAATTCCACCAGGTAGACCATTAACCATCTGGTTCATTGTGCAGACTATGGAAATCTGAGCACTGGGGTAAAAATGACTCTGCCAGAAATATTGATTATAAAATTCTTTAAAAATATGCAGTTGCTAAAAATGTAAGATAAATTTCTTTGTTGACTCTAATGAAACTGCCTCAGCAATTATAAACCAAGATATAATGTGAGGTGCACTCTTTACTCGGTGTCGCTGCTGCCAGGCCTTGGGCGTGAACAGAGCTCTAGGGGGTGTGTTCTGGGGGAAGGTAATGCACACTTTTACATCTGTATTTATGTCTCCTGTATGTGATCCATGAATTCATATGAAATTCTCTGATTCTAAACCTATTCCACAGATTTCCTGTTAGTTTTTCCCTTTTATTTGTAATATGCATCTTTTAACAGTGAGAAACCTTATTTCATTATCCTTAAAACTTTAATTCCAGTTTCTTACCACTGAATCTGTTCTCTCCCACACACAGGTGGGTTTTGACATCTTGAGCTGTATTTTTACTAGGTTTAGCATTTGATATTTCTTAGTGTGAACTCAAGAAATCAAATTTGTAACATTATCTACTCATGGTTCATAGGATGCCAGTCAGTACTACCATGTAATGGGTGCTTTTCCTGTGCCAGGTCATCTAATTTATTTAATTCCCTTAAAAGCTCAATGAGGTTGGTATTATCTTTATTTTATAAATGAGGAAATTAATATTACATGTCTGCCTAAGGCATACAATTAGTGAATAGTGCCCAAGCCTATTTGACTCCAAAGCTTGTGCTTTTAACTTCTCTGTAAGTTCATCACAGGTTGGTCCATACATAACCTAATTTTCTTTTGCGCTGGTTGGAAAATAGTTTTTCTAACGGAAAAAAAGACGAGTTGCTCACTAGAGAGTAACTTGACAAATAGAACAGTTAAAGAAGCAAACTGAAACAGTATATAATTCTATAACCCATATTTGTGCTTTCTCTTCCTATACATGTGTGCATATGTATAGGTATTTATGTATTTATTAAGATTATAATTATAAAGAAGCAAACTGAAACAGTATGTAATTCTATAACCCATATTTGTACTTCTCCCTATACATCTGTGTGCATATATATAGGTGTTTATGCATTTATTAAGATTATAATGAAAATATTTTTCATACTTAATACACATGTAATTATACATTCCTTTATTTAGTTAATCTTCTGTTATGAACATAGTACCATGTCATTAAATGTTTTACAAAAACGTTTGTAATGAGCCCCTTATGTGCCATTATTTCAGCTTCCCATAATTTATCTGTTCTCATAGTGTTGAACATTTACAGTTTTTTCAATATTTGGTCATTCTAAATAACACTGTGACCATCTTTTTTCAGTACAAATCTTTCTATTTCAGCTGAAAAGTGACAATCTAGATCTCTTATTTAAACTAATATGGATTTGAGACATTTCAAAATTTACTTCTGCTCTAGTGAAGTCACCTTTTTTACTCATCACAGCTCATTGTCTTTGTGTACCTTCTGAGGACAAGAAGTTTGAGCTGGATAGAAATATTTTCTTGCTTGCTTTTCCTCTGCTATCACCTTTGAATTCACAAAATGTTTACCTGAGGTGACAAATATTGGAGATATAGTTAAGAGTATGTGTATATTTGGAAACACAGGCTATTGAACATATAAGAACTTTAATAAAAATAGAACAAAAAGTCAGATTTGATAATTTCAAAAACCTTTTGCCAGTAAACATCTACAGGTCTTGAATAAAATGTAAGAAAACTTAAATGCAGAGCTGAACTTGCAAGCATTAAAAGAAGCTGAAAAGTTAAAGTGGTAGGCTGATTCTTCAGCAGCCCAGGTGAGAGGGTGTCTGGGCATTTGCTCATTTTCTTAACAAAGGATCTTTGGCTTTAATACCTACTAGGTGTAGGAGATGAGGCCTTGATCTTAAGGGGTTACGGAATTGTAACTAAGAGCCATGTACAAAGCTAGGACCACCAAAGGTCTATGCTTTGGTGAAAGGGTGAAGTAGGTATCTTGTCTATTACTAGAGGAAAGTGACAGGGAAACCTTTTTGGGATTGGGAACCTAGAACAAAAAAAGAAGAGGAGGAATAGAGGGAGAATTCCCCTTATAATTCATAACTTTGGCCTTCCCTCTATGGCAATTGGGACTTGAACTGGGAGAACTCCAGGGTGAGAAGATAATATAAAAAGTCGTCTTTTGCCAAAGAGCCACCGAGGACACCTGACATAGTAGCATATGTAAAAGTTTTTTGGAGGGACACACCCTCATTCAGTAATCTGTAGGATATCCATAGATAAAATGTCTTTGAATATGGAGCTCATTGTCAAAATTGCAAAATGTTAAAAGAAACTATATGCCATCAACTTGAGTCAGATAAAACAAATGATAAGATTCATACATAAGAACTTCATTACTAGGATCATCAGAAAAATACTATATAACAGACTTGAACAACATAGAACTTTTTATTTCCCTGTCATGTAAGGAAAGTTTGAAAAGAACCAATCCCAGGCTGGTATGGGGCTCCACAGCCACCAGGGACCTACCCTCTGCTATCCTTAACTTCATCTGTTACCTAATGCTCAAAGTGGCAATGGAATGGTAGCCAGGACATCCAGATTTCAGGCTGGAAAAAAGAGAAAGTAGGTGAAAAAAACATGCCTGCCTTCTTCTTTTAAAGGCAGTTTTAATAATTTTTAAGGAACACTTCCATTTTCTTCTTAATAGACCAAAAAGAAAAAAATGAGACTAATGTTTACAGGTAAATTCTACCAGTGTTCAGAGAACAGAGAGGAATGGTGTAGGCTCCTCAAGTCAGTTTATGAAGCTAGTGAAACCTTTATACCAAAACCAAATAAAAAACAATTTATAGGTCAGTCTTATTTATGAACATGCACATCAAATGTTTAAATAAAATATTAGAAAATGGAATTTTGCAAGGCATTAAACATTCACTTGTCCAAGTTGGGTTTATAAACTATAAGAATGATTAAATATTAATTTATCTGTTAATATATTTTACCACTTTAGCATATTGAAGAAAAAAATATACAACCATCTTGATGTCAAAAAAGCACTTGAAAGTCAATACCCATTCAGTATTAGGTGTGGAAACTCTTAGTAAATTACCTATAAAATGAAACTTCCTTATTCGGACAGAATACTTAACAAGAATCTATAGCAATCACCATAGTTATAGGCAGAGTATTGGAAATTCTCTCTAAAGTCAGCAACAACATAAGGATTCACAGGTCCATTAAGACATGAAAAAGAAAATAATGTGAGAATTGGGAATGAAGAAATGACCCTTTATTACAGTGTAATCACTTTTACTACAGGAAATCTGAAAAGACATGCACAGATTGTTAGAATTGATAAGAAAAATCGCTATGCTTACTGGATATAAGATCAATATAAGAAGACTCCGCTCCATTTCCACACACTAGGGACAATTGGAAAATAAAATTTCCTGTTTCTGAAAGCTTCCCTTCTCTTGATATGAAATTAGTACTAATTAAAAGCCAAATTGAATGTCTTTTTTCCAACAAGTGTTTTCTCCAGAATTCCCTGAATGTTGTTTTCATTTCTATTTTGGCTTTATAATCAAACATTTTAGACATTTTTCTATTTCTGGTAAGTAGGAATGCTCTTTAAAATAAGACCTAGGAAACTTCCATGTTACAGCTCTTACTTTACTTTTGATAATCATAAATTGCTCTCTAAAAATTAGGTATAGTGGACAGAGTGGTTTTTCAGTTAGTTTTTTATATATTAAACTTTCTCAAGTTTAGAATCTATTAGTATAGTATATTCATTTCACCTGCAGAGCTCCCCCTTGATCTATTCGGAAGTGTTAATCTTCACCTGTGTTTCCTGGGGATTAACTGGAGGACAGAGGGATGTCTGTGATCTAGAGGCAATGTAGATGTGCCCGGGGCCACAGAACTTCCTGGAAGACCTGGCAGGAGCCACAGAAGGAAGCACTAAGGCAACCTGTGTGCATGCTGGGTGTGCCTATCCCTGCAGGCAGCCAGGTGACAGGTGAGGAAAATGCGGTGGCAGGAATGAGCTGTAGGTAGAGAAGATCTAGGTAGGTGTCAGCAGTTGCAAGCAGACATCTAGTTCAAGACAACCAGTGGAGAAAACAAGACTCAGGGCTTGGGGCCCCGTAAGTACTGAATGGAGTTCCAAGGTCTCCTCAGTGTAAGACCAGGCTTAAAGCTTGGTAGGCAGAAACAGCTCATTTCTAAAACTGGAATTTATGGTTAAAAGTGGCACATTGGCTTATGTAATTACCAGTCACTAGATTTATAGGGCTTCTTGATTTTCTCTGATGAGCAGGAGGACTAGTCCCATATTTTGAGCCTGGATTGAACTTGGAGCTGCATGTTAAGTGGCTTCAGTTTGGGAATTAGAGCACTGTGGAGCAGGTAGCCAGGCAGGTCATGCATTACCATTAATGTGTCCAGTCTCCAAATTCCATGATGACTGATGATTGAAGGCTAGGATACAAGTATTTTTTGTTTCATGTATTTTTAAGTTTTGGAATTTCATAAACATAACAAGAGTTACGTGGTTAGTACGTAGGTCTGTCAGTTCACCAACTGTTAACATTTTACAATATTTGCTTTATCATTTATTTGTATTGCTTTTATTTTATGTATTATTTAATTATCTTTTAAGTTTTTATTACAGATTTACTTTATCATCTCTGTTTTTGCCGTATTATTCTCTGTATTTGCCATCTGTGCCCCATTGTTTTCTCCATAGTATTTTCCTCTCCTGAACTGATCAGGAGTGAATTGCAGACCTAACCAACCTTCTTCCTTCCTGCATATTTCAATGTGTATATTTCCCAAGAACAAGGACTTCTCTTATATAACCATGCGATGGTTATCAAAATCAGGAAAGGTAATATTAATATAGTGCAAAGTGGTCTATTATAGCCCGTATTCAAATTTTGCCAGTTTTTCCATTACTGATCTTCATAGTGATTTCCCCCATGCACTTAATTGTTGAATCTCCTGAATGTCTTTTGTCTGTCTGCCTTCATAACCTGTTTGTTAGCCTTTTTTGAGTTGTCATGGCATTGACATTTTTTGAGAGTAGAGCCAGTTCTGAGAAATGTTCTTCAGTTAGGGTTTGTTTGATGTTTCCTCATGATTAGATTTAGATTATGTAATTTTTGCCAAGGAATATTATATAAGTGATGTTATGACCTTCTCAGTGCATCAGATGTATTTTCTCTTGAGATAACAAAATAAGAGAGTTGGGTGATTCCAATAAAGATTTTGATACTGTTCTTACCTCCAAAGAGCTTAACATCTCTTGAGAGAGGTAAGGCACCCCAGAAAAAACTAAGAATTAAGGTGCAGCAAGAGAGAACAGAGTTCTTTGAGGTTTCCCAGCTGCTCTGAGTAACAGGTATTTCTGGAAAGGAGTTGGTTGGAATTATGGTAGAGTGTGAAAGAGAAGAGATCTCAAGAGTGAGCCCTGGGTGTGCTGCCCTGAGGGGTGATGGGACAAGTGGTTGTAGAGGACAGCCGTGACTTGACAGTGTCATGAAAGACAATAAGGAGGATGTTGAAATAGGATGGGACCACGGCTGGGATCTAGTACTACAGAGAAAAGGCCATAGGATGTTGGTAACTTGCCCTTAGTGTCACTCAGGGCATTTTATTGGACCATTTATAGTCCCCTTTCTTTGACTTGCTATCACAGTAGCCATTTTACGCTGTATTTCATGGAACAATTCCTATGGTTTTTCAGAGTAATGATGAATTTATTCAATTACTATTTTATGTTGACTTCTCCAAGAGAACATTTTACATGTGAAAGTGTTTAAGAGGCTTTTTTATTTGTTTCTATGTACTTTTGAAGGAAATGCTTTGGTGGTTATCATGCCTTTTGGCTGCAAGGTTCTAATTCAATTGCTCTTATTTTCAGAAAGTGTCTTTCTCTAGACCATTTCTAGTCACACACTTCTGGGGACTTACTGTCTTTCATACCAGTAGGGAAAACAGTCTTCCAACCGGTAGATACTTGATTCATGTGTTGGGTCAAAAGTAAACCTTATTTAAGTGTATTTGGCATTTTTTTTGTGTTGTTAATTTACATGTTCAGCATGATTAGAGTTTATTTCTTTAATCATAGTCTCAGAATATAGTTATTTGATAACATAAACAGGAGTACTAAGTAAATGGAATGGATTCTGCATTGACTTTAGGGGTCTTAAGGACACCGAGTACTCTTTTAAGCAGGTTTTAATTTCTTCTCACTCCATTACAGGTGTGAGAAACAAAATTGGCTCTGCTGTTTGCACCCTGTCTTTTCCTTTGTAAGTTTTTGGGAGTTCATTGTCTTCCTTTTCTTTTTTAATTATCACTAAGTAACAATATATAGAATCATCTGTTGGTTTGCAAATGGAAACTGAGCCGACGTACACATTCAGAAGCAAGGTTTCTTATAGGGCTAATAGCCCTGTTTGCCTTTTGTTGGAGGCGGACGTTGGGGAAGAGAGGATAAAATGTGTTTTTAGGGATTTTTAATAGAAATATCTTGGCTGGTACTGTGGGCAGTATGAGTACCTTACAGGGTGTACTGTGACTAGGGTGATGTGGCCTTATGTGGCTTTGGAATCTTTTCTGATTAAATTTTAAATGAATTTGCTGCATGGGCAGTGCTATAAAGAATTGCCTAGAGTTTTGAATCAGGAGACCTCAACTGAGACGTTTAGATTCTGGGGTATTGGTGGCAGGATGCTCTTTGACCTCTTGATTTGAACATTCTGCTCTTTTTATTATTAGAAACATTCTTCAAGCTAGACATACCTGATTCAGTTAGCATCACTTTAGGCAGTGTTTTCATTATTTAGGTGATTTTGTAGTTTTATCTAAGGGAGATTAGGGTCTTAGCATAAAATACCCTATTCTTTAAATACTCTGTTGGCTATACTATCCACACAGCATTTCTAGCTGTGACAGTACCCAGCACTCCATAGCTTTGCTATAGCATTGTTCGTGTGGCCTTTTCCCAAATGTTTAAAGTTTTCAAAAGAATTTATGGGGTTGCTTCCTTAAGGAGCTGCTACTGTGTGTTTAAGTGTGGTGTAGTATTTCTATTAATTAATTTTGTATATGGTCATTCGTTATCTGTCCTTTGATTCAGTTCTTCTTGAAGATCTTGCTGTTTATAAACTATAACTTATTAAAAAAAAAGACCTAAAAAACCTTGCTGTTGTCTTGACAGAGCAGGGTATTTATCCGAAGCCTCTAGATGGCTCAGCGTGCTGAGTTCCCTGGTGTTGGCTGTCTCGGATCCCCTTTCTGAGGCCCCACTTCCCTGCACACTAGCTTGGTATGCAGGGAGAAGCTGCAGTCTGTTGGCTGGGCTTTATTTACGGAAACAGCAGGGTTGAGATTGATTGCGTTGAGAGACGGTGTATGGATGAGGGAGGGTCACAGCACATGCTCAGTCCTGTCAGTGTGAGGGGGAAGTTTCTGCGTTCTGCGTGAAGGCTTAGGTCATAGCACAAGCTCAGTGAAAGCTCTGTGAGGGCTCTCAGACTGCATGGGCCTCCATTTTGAGTTGTTGGAGTAGAAAAGGGCAGAGTTTTAACACTAAGTAGAGGTTCAGGGCTACTGCTAGACTCACCAGAGCCTCTCTTAGTCATGGATGATCCATTCAGCCCCTGCAGGTAGGCTATCTTCCTCTGGCCTCACCGAAACAGTGATGGTTTTTGCTGCTCTTTCTTACTTCTGAAGATGTTTATGAGTCATTTCATCATTCATAGTGCATGTTCCTGAGAGCCTTTAATTCAACCCTGACTGGTCATGTAGGTGGTGTTGCGAAGCGTGGAATCAGAGCTAAGAATGGGTGTACCCGGAGGGGCATCAAGCCAACGGAGAATGTTGTGGGTCCCTCTGTCCCTGTCCTCTTCCCCTTCCTCTGAGCTCTTCCTCTCTAGGTGTAGTTTTAACCTTAGTCTTGCTGGGTGCCAAGCAAGTCAAGCTTGCCTGGTGCTGAGCTTGTTTGCCTTCAAGCACCTGAAGAGCAAACCTGCCGGCTGCTTGGCTGCCGTGTGGCTGGTGGGGAATGCCTGGGCCCGAAAGCTGCTCTGTTTGGATGTTTTAGGAGGGGTGGTAGGTGGGCAGCTATTGGTTGCTTTGAAGGTGGGTGGAACTTGTTTTGATTGAGAGCCTGTTTGTCAGAGCAAATTATAATTCTTGTGATCTTTTCCTGAAGTCTGAAAATGAAAGAGTGCATATATTTTGACGTACCCAGAGAACAGTTGTGAGTTATGGTTGCAACAATACTACCTTGAAATGGATTTTTTAAGAAATGAAAGGTTATGCCACATCATTTTTTATTGCTTCAGAAGAAAACAACCCATTCTTCCTTTTTGGATCTTAGGGAAAATTTCTTGGCAATTAAAAAGAAAATTATGTGGTGACATTTGTGCTAGAAATTGAGGTTCCAGGTATTTATTTATTTTGTTCATTTTAGGAGAAGATGGCATTTGTTGCATATTTTGTTGAGTGACTTGCAAATTCTGTAGGAGAGGCATAAAAAGGGGATTTGATGCCTGAGAAGGTGGAGGCATTGGCAAGGCTGGGTCTTACGCTACTTGAGGGAGGTGACACTAGCCTTTCCTATGAGGGGAAGTTATGTGTTTTGTGTGTCCTGTTTGCAGACAGGGCTCAGACAGATGGCTGTCACTGTGGTCGACTTAGGGAGCCAGACTTAATCAGCAGATGCAGGACAAGTTGAATTTTTACCAAGTAGATATTAAATGAAGTTTCTGAATTAGTTTTTCTTTGTTTCCTGATAAAAGTTGGAAAAAATTTTGAAGTGGCTTTTAAGTTTTGTGCCTTTGGATGTCAGTGTGGGGGGAAGTTTCAGTGTCAGGATGAAAAGGAAGTGTACAGTATAGAGAATGTGCAACTGAAAACCTCCTAGGATATGGAAGAGATTTACTTTGGGTTGATGCTGCAGGGAGAAACCCTTCATGTAAGCTCTTCATTGTGTGATGTGAACATGGAGTCGTGCACGGTCAACTCTGGTTAGAGCAGGTCCCTGATTTTGGTGGGAAGTTTTTAGGAAGGCTAGTGGTGAAGTCTAACCACTGAAAATAGTACTGAAGTACCATCTGGTTTCTAGCAGGTTCAGTTTTGGGGTTGTGATTAAAAAGAGGAATTACACAGGGATAACTTAGGGTTAGTCCATTTGTTAACTGTTTTTAATCTCTTTTTCCATTCATGTGAGGGCTGTCTTCCCATTACAATCATTTATTTGAACATTGCATTTGGAAGTTTTGGGCAGATACCCACCTTTTTCCATACTGTATACTGTTGGTTCTAGAACTTGTCTTACTTCCCTCCATTTAGAAGCACATGTACTCTTCCTTTCTTTTTCTCTCTTTTCAGTCTAAAACAACCCTTTTTCCAGACTTGAGGAACTGGACCTGAAGCTCTTGGCTGTTTGTTCCCTGGAAGCTCCTTATAGGAATGAAATTTCAGATTCACTTCAGAAAACACATTGTCTGAGTCTGGAGAATACTTGTTAGGAAAACAGTTATGAAATTGCCTTTCTGTTCTAGGATCTTTAATTATTCTTAAACTTTTTTTTCAAATTTAGCAAATAAAGTATGAATAAGAAACTGTCCTTACAGCTGAATCAGTTCTGGTCTGGTTCCTCCCACTTGCCTTTCTGGCCCGTCCTAATGCAGACGTGTGCTTGTGGAGCTTGTGTGGGGCCACCTGTTCAGATGCAGAGAGCTTGTAGCTAACTACTGTGGTCCGTGGGAACCCGTTGTTGCTGAGTCCAGTTTATGTGTTTCAGATCCAGTAAAGTAAGTCGCTAGAGCTATTCCTTGTGTGGCATATATTTATTCTGTATTTCCTGTCTTGGGAAAAGACTTTTGGAATGTTGCTTGCTGACCAGTCACTTGCTGCATTAGGGCCTCTGTGCATATCTGGTTGGTGGCAGAGGGGAACACACAGCACATGTGAAGTCACTCTCTTTGTTGGTGAGGCTCTCTAGGGGCTGTGCAAGGTGGACATGGAAAAAAGCTGGTTAGTTTCATTTTGGCTTATTGCTCCCCTCCTGTTATATATACCTCAGAGTATCAGGAATGTTGGTGAATATAGGCAGTATATATTTCCAAAATTACATAAAAGTAAAAGCTCACCAAATATTATCCTGTTGTTAGTTTTTATATTAGAATCTTAATCAGAATCTGAGGTTGAGCTTTTTAAAAAGTTAAAGAGGTTCCTCTGTCAACATAAATTTTGTGGAGTCTGTGAATTTGCTCATAACATAGCTCTGCTTTTGACCACTTCCTAGATTCTGTCTGGTGTGTTAGCTTACGAATTGGAAGGCTCTGCTGATATTCCTAAGACTGGATGTTTATTATGCCTGTGATTCTCCAGTTAATCACTGGTCCTGATCCTTTTTCCTTCTGAATTCATTTTTCCCTCTTTGCTTTCTTTTTGGTCATTATTGAACTGAGTTGTCTCTCCACCAGAGAGGAATTCATTGTAAAGCTGTAAAACAAATGTCTTATGGAAAGAGAGAAGGAAAATGGACCAAAGGAAGAATTGAAATGATAAAAGTTAGGCATTTGTGTGCACTCATGAGTCTCTGGTCCCAAAGTGAGATTCATCTGTTTTGAGAGTTTTTGATATGGAAGGATACAGGTTCTTCAAAATATCTTTAAAGCCAATCTGAAAGAAAACGAATTCATCTCATATACTCTATGATACTTTGGGTCTAAGGTAGAACAGTTAATTTCAATTCAACTGGAATAATTAGACACTATTTCTGTTGAAGTTCTTTGAACTATCTATTTTTTTGTAACTGATTATCTTCCCTTTTGGCCTGTAAGCTTCTTGGGCATGGACCATATCTGTTTTTGTAGCTAAGTTTCCAGTACAGTGCCTGTCAGATGGGTCAGGCATAAATATGTTAAATGAAAGAGTGGCATCCATGGTAAGAGGCAAAGACTAGATTTGGAGCTAGGTGGTGTGGTTCAAATTCCACCTAATAAGAGACATTGAACAAGCTGTGACATTACATAAGTTCCTTCCCTCCTCTGAACCTCAGTTTTCTCATGGGTCATATGAAGATAAATAATATTTAAAGATTATTATAAAGATGGAGTGAAAACAGTATGGAAGTACTTGACACATAGTTGCTCGGTGTATTATTTTTATTCCAAGGCCAAGTCTACAATCTCATATAGGTATGGTTATCTCAACAACATCTGTATTTTTGGTCAACTGTTCAGCTAACACAATGTTAGGAATTATGTTGGGAATTATGTTAATTAAATTAGTGGCTAGTATGTTTGGCCATTTGCTGATCTCCTTTCTTCTTATGCTCTTTGGGTGTTTTATATTTTTCTTTACACATCTTGACTTTTTAAAAAAGAAGCTTTATTTCCATATTCTGTAACATTTAGTGTGTTCAGCATTAAACATTGTTTATTTCTCACCACTTTCTCTAATACAGTGGGAGGGGTGTGTGTGTAATATGTGTGTTGCCACCAAGGCTGCTGCTGCCTCCCCCTCCTCTCTGTCCTTCCCACCCCTCTGCAACCACTCCTCCTTCCCCTCCGTGTTCACACTGCTACAATGAAGATGAATAAGGTGATGGTCATATTTTTATAGCATTTCCAGCCATTTCCCAGTGGGAACAAAGAAACATTTAGATGTGCATTGTAGATACACTTATTTTGTCCAAAGTCCCTCTCTTTCTGGGGACATTCCATCCCATTTTATTGTAAAGTTTGGTTTCATTGCACAGAAAGCCAGTAGCATGTTTGGCTAGCAGGTCAGCTTAATTTTCAAGTAATGCTGCTTTATAAATCATTTTAGTGGGATTTAAAAATTAAGTTGTTTTTCTAAAGCATCATATATGTGTGCCTGCAGTTTTGTGTTGGGCTGTGGTCCTTCCAACCATTTCCTTCTTTGCAGCAGGTCATGACAGTAAATCCCATTGGGGACCTGAGGTGGGATAGAGGCAGTTGTCCTGGGCATATACACCACATGTCACTACATAATGGGGGAGAGGTCAGGCAAAGAAGAAACACAGACAGTGGAGCAAGGTCATTGCAGCGCTTTGAAATGAAATCCTTTCACATGTTGCTTAAACATTTTTTTACCAGTGTTTTTCTGTTACATGTTACTTTGTAGAGACCATATTTATTTACTGCATCTTATTGTCATCATGGAAATTACTCTTCTTCCTCAGACAATTCCTGAATTTCTTAGTTCTGGACTCTTGAGTATATTGAGGGGGACTCTCTAGGAGAGCTGTTTGTGTGGCCTGCAGTCTTCTAATTAACTCACTGTGACCCCTCAAAAGGGTACCTTTATGTCCTTAGGCCTTGGTTTCTCTCTTAAGCTTGAAGATTGGGTCTATGGAGAAGATTGGCCTCTAAAGAATCTTCCATCAGAAAAAATTTAGAAAATTATGATCTTGGATTTTGATGAGTTCTGCCTTGACCTTTGTTTATTTGTGTTTGAATTGAGAACATTAAAGCTTTAAACTGTTGACTGATTCTTTTTTCCTTTTGATTATGTTTCATGAATATGGAATTTTTTTCTCTGCTGGGCAGTTTTTTAAGCCTGTTTCAGATTAATTTTGCTTATAGGGCTAGCCTGTCATACGTCAACTGCCTTAATTTTGCAACAAGGCTGACAGAGCACAGTGATCTGATAGGCTGGACAGAGCACAGTGATCTACCCAGGTTTAGGGACTTTTTTTCCTCTCAAATTGAATGGGAATAGAATACAAAATTGAAATGAATTTTAAGATCCTATGTCAGACTTTAAGGAAATTTCAGATTTGTTAAAGACTTCTTTAGAAATCTGTGCTCATCCTGGAGAAGTCTGAGAAACCCAGCATGCTGTTCTAGTTTTCCTTCTTATCAGCCTCATTTTCACTCCTGCCCACAACCCTTCAAAAAGAAGTGACTGATAAATTGCCTTTTATTTTTCCTTAAATTTGGTGTTTTGTTCTGGATCCACAGTCTATTTTTTGTGGTCAATTTCTGAATGAGTGGGGTAAGTAGAGTTTCTAGATTCTTCTCTGATTTCATGCCAGCCTTCTGTTCAACCTAACACCTTAGAGAAAAGTTAAGAATTATCTACTGTCTGAGCCTTGTAATCTGAAGGACAGGTAAGGAAAGATTGTGCTGGGATTTCATTCACACATGATGCCAGTCCCGGAGCAGGGGTCTGATTTGACAGTCATCAGTCCTAGCCTTTTGGGAATGGGCCACAGGCCACACTGCTGTTGCATTCTGGGCTCAGGGTGGGTACTAGGTCTAGTTAACAGTGGGAAGTCAGGCCAGCTCCCTGTAAAAGGCTTCTGTTCTTCAAGCTGGTGTCTTCTCTCCTGTACTCCATGTTGTTATTCCTCCTCTTCCCCAGTAGACTCAAGTCTCGTCTTAAGCAATTATCATAGTCACATCGAGATATTTGAGTGTCTTGAGTAGTTGTTTACAGACCCTTTCCTCCTACACCATTCTCTCTTTGGGGTAAAGAAGTGATCTCAGTTTTGTCTGGGCAGGCTCCTGTTTCCAGCTGGCAGGCTCTTTGCAAGGAGCCTTGTCTGGCCAGCCGGCCTTCTCATCTCATCTCCTTTGCATGGATGCTTCTCCCTTTTTGATATTCAGTTGCAGGCTTCCTGCTCCTTTCTGTCCATTCCCTGTTTACTTCTTAGACTAAAACGTTTCCATGGTAACAGTTACTTTTCAAAGGGAACATCTTGTCATTTTATTTAATCCACTGCAGCTGAAGAGGACCGAAATATTAAGTTGTAGTTGCCATGGATACTCCTTTGTCACATCGGTTTCTTTTGTATCAGATTTCATACACAATGAATTTCTTTCTTTCTTTTTTTAATACTCAAGGAATAAACACAATGACTTACAATTACTATTGTAATTTGGCTTTTGGGACTATTTTTTCATATTCCAAAGCTAAGATTTGTAAAATAATAGGGACTGAGCCTCTGCTGTTTTGAAAAACATGTATTATTTACATTAGCCACACAGAGAAATTCCTTCTTGCTGGTGAGGATGGTGATTTTTTTTTGTGGTAATGTATGATTCATCATTAAGGATGTCTCATAAAGGATGACCACATACCAGAGATCCTTGTAAACACAGGAGGAAAAGAAATATGTGACTTGAGTTAATTCTTTGAATCTTATTTCTCATTAACTGTAGTTTTACTTCAGTTAACTTGTTCAGCTGTGTACAGTATATTTGGAGGGAGTGTTTGTCCTTTAATTAGCTTTTCTCATGTCTGGCTTTCTTATCCCCAGTCTGTCTGTAATACATCATTTAGCTAACCTTTTGGCTTCTCTAAAATTTTAATTTTTTAGACTCATTCACTTTGCCAGTATGTGCATCACGCAAGACTCCAGTACAACATAAAGATCCAGGACATAAACATTAACACAATGTGTGTATATTTCTGTGCCATTTTATCACAAGTATAGCTTTGTGTAACCACCACCATAATCAGGATCTATCATCACAGAGATCTCCCCCCCACCCCCATCCCCTTCCTAACACCTGGCAGCCACCAGTCTGTCCTCTGTCTCTCTAATTTTGTCATTTTGACAATTTTATATAAATTGGCTTTAGCTTTGATAGGTTTTCTCTTTTAACATGATTTTCAAACTTAAAAAAAACATTTTGATTATTTTGTCTTGCTTTGGTACTTGAACAAAGAATTGAATTGGAGAAGAGGATACATCATCTCATAGTGGTTCTATTTGTAATTTGTTGTCTAATTTTGGTTCAGTAATTTAATCACTATACCATACGATAGTGTGGTTGGGAACTCTGACTTTGCAGTCAACTAAACTTGAGTTTGAATCCTGGTTTTTCCACTTGTTAGCTTGTAGTCTTGGGCAATTACATAACCTCTCTTAGCTTCAGTTTCCATATCTGGACAGGTAATAATAACATCTACCTTACAGGATCATCCTTAAGATTAGATAAGAAAATACACGGAATTTGCTTAGCTTGATATATCTAGCACATGGTAAGAATTCAATGTTATGTTAGTTTATTAATGTTACAGTTACACTGTTATTATCTCTAAAGCAGACATACTGCCTCATGGGGTTATAATGGGAATAATGTATACCTGGCAGAGACAGCACTTGATAAGTGATAAGTTTTGCTTGTGTTTTTCATACAATGAGATACTTGAATTTAAGATAATGTAGGTGAAAATCCTGAGGTGCACATAGATGTGTACTGCGTTATCCTGCTATCCTGGGATATAACTTCTGTCTTTGGTTTCTTATTTCATACATAGTATCCTTTATCTGACCTTGATGGGATTTACAGCAGTTGGGATTTTCCTTCCTTAATTCATGGCTACCCTGGTTTTGCCCAGACCTGCTCTTAATAAGCAGTGCTGTACAACAAGCAGAAAACTCTTTTGTAGCTATGCTATTTTAAAAACAAACTAGAATGAGATCTGAATTTCTGTGAATGCCCCTACTAATGCTTTTTTTCATTAAATCGATATCAATATGAGTTAAATGAATTACTGTATAGAAATGAAACAATGATGTAGAGCACCTAAAAGAGAAAGAAAGTACTCAAATGTTAGGTTTTGTTACTGATTAAAGGATAAACCTGGCATCTTTGAGATTAGGGGCCTTCTGAATCTTAGCCTCCATATATTTTCTAAAGTTCAAAATGTATTATAATGGTGCTTCTCAAAACATGGTTTGTGGCTCCCATTATTAATTTTATCAAATCCCAACCTGTGAGTTCATGTCTTTGTAATATTCTTTGTGATGAATATTCTTTATGTGAAGTGACACACAAGACTGCTGTTGCATGCCGAAAGACACAGACAGTTTGAGTTGAAGTGTAAGCAGCATGTTTCTTGTGGGACATTTTTGTTTGAAAGAATAGCAAACTGGTTGTTCAGACTTGGGTAATGGACAGCCATTTTTCTGAAAAACAACTGATAGTATCTGCCAGTGCAATTTGAACTTTCAAGAAAAAATGAGAATTTTGAAAAACTGGTACCAACCACTCTGAGCTTGACAGCTTCTGTATACCTATAGGCTTTCTTATAATATGGGTGGTGACATGAACGAATGTGACTTAAGAAAAATATTGTATAATGAACTGATAATACTTGGAAGATCTGTAAAACCTAGTGAAATAATACTTCTATATAACCAATGTATAATATCACAAAATCATGTCTGAGTAGAAGATCCATTCAAAGGCCAAGACAGACAGTGGATTTTAATATAAAAGAGTGCAAAAGATCATTGGTAAGGTTTTAGTTTCACATTGTGCCAAAACCTTTGAGGAACAATCATTTGTTGAGTTTTGGTGTAGCATCAAAAAGAATCCATGTAATTATCAAAACAGCTATGAAGTTATTTTCCCCTTTACTAAGTTACATGTATTCAGTGTGAGGCTGCATTTTCTTCATATACTTTACCCAAAACAATGTATTGCAACAGATTGGATGTAGAAGCAGATATAAGAATCCACTTATCTTCTATTTAAGTCAGGTATCAAAGGGATTTGCAGAACTGGAAAACAGTGCCTCTGTTTTCACTAAGTTTTTTGTTTAAATAATTTTTCATAAAAATATGTTATACATGTTAACATGTAATGAGCTTTTATTACTCTTTATAAACAAACAAATATTTTGAAATTTCTCAAAAACACAACTTCCTTGGAATGCTCAGTAATTTTAAAAGGGTAAAGGGATTCTGAGACTAAAATGTTTGAGGATTGCTGTGTTAAGTAAGTGGGCTTGCAATTATTAAGAGTGTTTTCTATAAGCTTGTTGATATGGCATTTAAATAATAATTTCTGGTGGTTTTACCACGTTTTACATTTTAGTTGTCTAGAAACATTCATATAACCAAAGAACCTTTAATTTTCTTAAGTGCATGATAATGCCAGGTAGGTAGTGTATTAGATTTTGGGGGACACAAGAAAATGAATTAAATCTCAGTTCTTGTCCTCTAGAAGCTTACAGTCCCAGAGTGGGTAAAGGTGGGAAATGGTCAAATTAGTCACAGGAGTGTCACCCTTGAGTAAGTGCAGAATGAACCACACAGGAGCATCGAGGAGGAAGGAAGCAGTGAGGCAGCAGGGGAGGAATATTTAATTAAATTTACTGAGTAAGTGTTTGTTGAATGAGTGAATGACCTAGTGTTGAATGAGTGAATGAACCATAAGTTACCTTGCTTATATTTTAATAAGGTTTATGGTAAGACACCCTGAAATGTTTTGGAAAGAATAATCACTTATTGTATTGGGATTGTTCTGCAGGAAGGTACATCTCTCCAAGGCATGGAAGAAGAATGGTAGAAGTGCTCATGATAGGAAGCTGCAGGAATTGGGTTTTTAGAAGAAAAAGGTGTTAGAGATGTGTGTGGAGAATGGGGAGGTATACATGTACAGGGCAACATTAGAAGCAGTGGGCACGTTGATTCTTCCTGAGTCATCCCTCATTTATTTCAAGCGAATTGTTTTCCTTGAAAAATACGTGTATGTTTATGTCAAAACTATATTGTGCTAACCTATTGCTCTTTTCGTGACAGGCGGCTGAACAGTACCCAGGGGGAAATTCGTGTTGGTCCTAGTCATCAGGTAAAGCAAATTTTAGTAGCTTATTTACTAGGTTTTCATTTCTTCTTTTTCTGCTGGCCCTTTATTCTGTTGAGCAGCAATTTAGAACTGTTGTTACACTATAGGGAATTTTATAGAAATGCAGAAATTTTATTTTAGATCACTACATACTTATAAAAAATTGTGGTGAAATATACATAATGTAAAAATTAACCATTATTAAGTGTATAGTTCAGTGGCATTAAGTACACTCACGTTGCTGTGTGGCCATCACCAGAACTTTTTCATCTTCCCAAACTGAAACTCTGCTCCCGTTAAACCAGCACTCCTCATTCTCCTCTCCCCGGTTCCCTGGCAGTCACCATACTACTTTCTGTCTCCGTGAATTTGGCTCCTCGGGATTACCCCAGATAAGTGGAATCACGTGGTATTTGTCCTTTTGCTTCTGGAATATCTTACTTAGCATAATGTCTTCAAGGTGCACCATGTTCAGCATACATCAGAATTTAACTTCTTTTTAAGGCTGAATAATTCAATGTATGTATATATGCCACATTTTGTTTATCTATTCATCTGTTGATGAACCTTTGGTCACCACGTACTTCAACTTAAAAAAAAACCCTTTTCCTTCAGAAGCGTTGAGATGGTTAGGATATTTGTCAGTTGGTAGCCCGTTGAGTTATGACCTGTGCCCTCTCATGTTTTATTGTGTTTACTAAGACTCTGGTGTCACGTTTGTCATCTCTTTATCAGTTAGGATGGTGTAACAAGCAGCACCAGAAAACTGAATGTGGCTGTTTATGGTCTCACATATCATCACATCCTGGTCAGACAGGACTCAGGCTCTGCTCTGTTTCTGTGTGGTTTCCTTGGTGCTTAGCTGCCCCCCACAACCTGCCTTCTTCCTTAGGCCAGTAGCTGAAGTTCACTGATTCTAAGATCAGTGAAGTACTCTTTTCCTTCACATTTTACTATCTCTGATGTTGTACATTCTATGGTATGATCATAGTTTAACTGGCAGTATTTCTCCTTTCTGAAAGCATATAAAATAACAGATCTTACAGTGAATGAAATACAGCAAATGTTGAGAGGAGGAAAGGGATCATTCCTCACTTCTCCTTAGAAACAAGGAAAATTTTTCCAGAATTTTCCAGAAAGTCACAGTTGGTCCCCACATCTCATTGTCATGGATTGGGTTGTGTGTCCATTTTTAAACCATAAGAAAAATGGGTTTATACATGATTGGAATCGACTGTCATTTGAGTTGGAATAGATGTTGGGGGGAGTGAGTCATATGGCTATCACATCCTAGGGATCTGAGCTACAGGCAGCTCCTTATAAAGATGAGAAGGTTTTAGTAGTCTGTGTAGTTATTCATTATTCTGTCTAGATTTTGAACATTTCTTGTATGTCATTCATATTTTTAAGAACCTATTTTAACTCTAATGAGAAAGAAATTAAGAAGGGCAGGGATATTAAAATCAAAACACAGAAACCATCAGGGATATCTCATTTCTAGAAGATACTTATCATCCCAGAAATCAGGATTAGAACTGAGACAGGCAGAAAGAAGCTGCAGAAGGACATTCCCCTTAATGCTGGCCTTGTTCAAGTGCATCCGTTTTGTGGTATGGCCTGTGAGATGGGTCTGACTACCACCTCTTGATTGTAGTTTCTGTACCTTCAGGCTTAGGAGTTAATTTTAATCAAGGAATAATCTAGTACTTGCTTGGTTCCACTTGATTACATCTCCCTCTCTCTACTCTCTTTTGCCCACTGTATTTTCCCCCCAATGTTTTCTTTTTCTGTGTGTTTCCACTGTCTTGAGATCTTTGTATTGGAGTTTTATTTTACAGATTTTTCTCCTTACCATGACAGAAAAAGTGGTTCTTAAGTAAAAGATGCTTAAGTTCTTAGACAGAAACAGATTTACTATGCTTGGGGTTTTACTTTCATTTAAAATAATCATATTTTATATCATATTTTTAATATATTATGCTTTATTTTTGAAAGGAACTGTTGTGGAGCATCAGCTGTAACAGGATTTTCTTTTTTAATGAATTGTTAACATCTACCTAATTAAAATTTTTAACTTTTTTATTAGGTAAAATATTAACATACATAAAAGTAGGGTAAGAATAGAACAATAATCCCCTTATCTTCATTACTCAGCCTCCACATATGTTATGGTCAAACCCTTTTCATTTATTTTCCCTCATTACCTCTCCAATCATTATTTTGAAATCAATCACAGATACATCATTTTACTTGTAAATATCCCAAAGATAAGAGCTTTTTCAAAAATCACAATCACAGTACAGTTGACCCTTGAATAATACAGGTTTGAACTATTCAGGTCCACTTATATGCAGATATTTGTCAACAAAAACACTGGAAAATATTTAAGATTTGTGACCATTTAAAAAATAATTTTCTTTTCCCTAACTTATTTTATTGTAAAAATACAGTATATAATACATATAATATACAATGTACGTGTTGGTTGGCTTTATGTCATCAGTAAGACTTCTGGTCAACAGTAAGCTACTAGTAGTTAGATTTTTGGGGAGTCAGAGTTATACATGGATTTTTGACTGCCCCCCCCATGTTGTTCAAGGGTCAACTGTATATCACACCTATTAGAAATTGGCAACTTAAGTGTCCACTATGTCCAGATTTCCCTAGTTGTCTCTCTCTCTTTTTTTTACAGTTCAAATTGGAATCTAAATAAAAGCCATCCATTGCAATTGGTTGATATACCTCTTAAGTCTCTCTTAATTCATATGTTTCTCTTATTGTTTTCCTCTCCTCAAATACGTGATGAAGAAGCTGAGTGTTCTGTCCAATTGGGTGTCCCACAGTCTGGATTTGGTTAATTGCATCATATGTGTCATTAGATTTATATTCCTTGTCCTTGGCATATCTTGAAAATTAGTAGTTAAATCTACAGGTTTAATCATTCTAGCTGGGTACCCTTCCCCTGGGTACCGTCATGGGTGGTGCTGTGTGCGTCAACCAGGGACCACATGTGTCTCTCTTTTAATGATGATTTGCAGCCATCGCTTTTTACTTAGATCCACTATTTAAAATGTCAATATTCTAATCCTATCATTATCTGAATAAATGAAGTTTCCCCTTATCAACTGTCTGATTCCCTGAATCACATAAGAAAGACAAGATTAAGTACTTGATTCTTTCCTTCTATTTACTAGTCTTCAAAGGGTTGAGTTGCTTCCCCAACGTCTTCCAGCAGTCACCAATGGATTTAAAACTGTCTGCTAACCAATTGTATTTACTCTTATTGATGATTAAATTGTTCATTTTGGGCTAGTAGGAGCCTCTTCCTGCTGTCTTCTTGTCCCTTTTACTCGAGCCCATTGGTCTTTGGTAGGGTCCTTTTATGTGACGTGACACGACTTTAATGTGTTGCCTTTTGTATTCCCTATCCTCAATCTGGAATTAAACTTTTCTCGTAGGAGCCCTCATTGTTTTAGTGGCAAGTAGCATTTTTTTTTTTTGACTCTGCTTGGGTGTGCATTGTTGCTGGGTTACTGTTCCCAGGCCTTTTCAGGGAACAGATAAGGAAATGCATTTTCCCCCCCCCTTTCCTTTTTTTAAAAGATAAAATATGTCATGGATTCTTTCCGATACTTATAATTCCAATTCGAATTTTTATCTAGGCCATATACTTAATCCTGTTTTTATTTTGTCTGTATCTGTATCTTTTTTCCAGGTATCAAGTTCCATTTTTAAGTGACACCAACATAATTATTAATTTGCTTTCAATTCCATAATACATATATTGGAATAAACTCAGAATAATAATACTCATACTGCTGTAAACAACATGATGATTGTAAACAGCTTATTGTTATATATGTTTTTTGGCTTTGGAATGTATCTTATTAGGACTATGTAGGCAAGTTAATATGTTTTAAGCACAGCTAGTTGTGGCACCCAATTGAATGTTGTAAAAAGCCAGTACCAAATTAAAGAAAAGCGTGCTTGTTTGGAGAAACACAGTTACAGGCTCCGAAGGCAGCCTGTGAAGCAGAGTTTGCAGACCAGTAGCCCAAGAGCCACACAGCCTACTGATGTGTTTTGCCACATATTTGTTTTAAATGAAAACTTGAATATCCAACATTTAAAACCATGAGCCTTCACATACAAGTCAAGATTTCTGGACTTTGGATAAAACTGGAGAATGTACAAACACTGGTTTTCATTCAGGCATATTCTTGATGGGGCAGCGCTCTCCCCATTTCATTCTGGTTCCTGGTACCTAATACCTGAGCATGCTCTGAGCACTTGAAATGCGGCCATTCCAGATTGGTATATAGTGTTTTGTTTAATGTGGATGCTAGCATATTTAAAATGAAGTATGTGGCTCCAATTTATATTGGACAGGACTGCCTTATACTCAGACTGCTTCATTCATTTAAATTTTCTGCTTGGGTTCTGTGGACATTGGAACTTTTAAACTTAAAGCTCTTACTTTAAAATATTAGACTGATGTGTCCATGTTTATCATTTGAGAAAATAAGAACTTACGTGTTTTGCAGATGGTTGACTTTTCTTAGGTCTCTGAAAGTTACGATAGTCATAGTACCTGCTTACTCCTTGCTCTGCCGTAGCAGAGCGATGATAAGAAAGTACTAGAGCTGTTTGAATCTCTAACCCAGAGGTGACCTAGACTTAGACTTGGTTGTTGAGCTCTACTGTTGAAATATTTTAAAAAAATTTTTTTATTGAGGTATACTTTACCTACAGTGAACTGTTCATGTCTTTTCCATACTGCTGAGTCTGCTGTGACAGTTCATATCAAGATACAGAACATTTCTGTCATCTTAGAAAGTTCCTTCCTGTCCCTCCACTAGTAGTCTTCTCCTGAAGCCACTACCTGTCTAATTTCTGTCACCAATATGTAGTTCAAATACATTTTTAATGTTAACCCCAATTCTTTTTTTTTAGGTTTACAATGGCTCATACTGTTACTGACTCTTGAGAATAACATCAATTTAATAGATCATTTATTTTTTTCACAGATATCCTTAGGTGAGGCTTCATTATTTGTAAATTTGTTATATTGGAAATGTGTGTGTTTTCCCTTCTTCATAAGGAGCTGTTATCTCCTGAAACATTTTTTATTTCTTTTATTCATACGTGTCCATTTATATTTCACTCGTTGGATCATACTGGCCCAGGTTTGGCACTGTTTGCTGCTCCTTAAGTAGAGATTAAGAGTCCATTGTGAAATCTTCTATGGGGAGGTGATCCTGAAATGTGCTACAGGCTGGTTTTAATGACTCATGATTTTTCTGTTATTTTGGTACTGTCTGAAGAAAGAGGTTCAGGAAGCTGCTGCATTGAAGGCCTGCCTGATGGGGCAGCTTTTTAAATGTGCATTGATTGTGACTTCTTCATCCCTGTCTTACAGGCTAAACTTCCCGACTTGCAACCGTTCCCTTCTCCAGATGGTGACACTGTGACCCAACATGAGGAACTGGTCTGGATGCCTGGAGTTAATGACTGTGACCTCCTTATGTACTTGAGGGCAGCAAGGTAATAGGAATCCACCCCATCCTGCTGTCTGAATTGAGCTCTCAGAATTGATTAGTAGGCAATAAACTTTCTCCTTTCCGCTGAACTTTTATTTAAATATTGTGCCTTCTCTGTGTTTAAGTTTTGTCATACCCTCTGAAATCAGAGTCCTGATCCTTCTTACCCGAGAAAAATAGTTTACTGTGGGAAAGTCACTTTTTTCTTCTGGATGTTTGCCCCACATCAGATTTAGGACTGTTCAGCAGGAGAACACGTTAAGCCATGAATGCAGTTATCAGCACTTCTCAGTACAGTGGAATGTTGGGTTTTTCAGCCTGTCTTAAAATTCTCTAGCAGATTTCTCTACTTTATGGCTCTTCACTGGTGCCTGACCTAAACTGGACATATCTGTGGCTTACCTTCATGAGAACTCGCTAACCTACAAATGCCTAAGCTTCAAAAGAGATGTTTAAATCCATCCCTGACACATTGCAGAGAGCTTCCTTTCTCTGACTTCTGGGACATTCACAGCAACAGCAGCACATGTGCAACTAGAGCAAGGCCAGGTGATGGAAGCTCAGCTCCGGCTGCTTGGTGGGCACAGTGCTGTGCTTGGAGGGTGCGGGAGCTTCAGTGGGGTGATGCCTACTGAGAGTACTCTTCACCTCTCTTTTCCATTTTTAGTTCACCTAAAGGTAGGTGAGATGCAGCAAGGAAAGAGTCAGGTTTCAGGATTTAATTTCATATGCTTTCTAGAGACTTCTTTCAAAAGATTGTAATCAAGCCAACTGTTGTGGCAGATAGTTTTAGAATATTCAGGCCCCCAAAACTATCATCCGAGTTCTGATAAAGCTTTGGAAGAAATAACACAAATGGACCTGAGTAAAATCAACATTTCCCTTTTGAGTGAGTGAAGGGTGAACTGTAGAGGTACTTAAAAATATATGTTTAGATCATATATATGTGATACATACATGCTTATGTATATGTATCATATATATATATATATAAACTGTACTTTAAACAAAAATGGAAACAGGACTGAGAACACTGGCTTATCATGCATGTAGCAATGGAATTTGGTCTGGGCTTTACTTTTCAGAATGTACATTTCAGAACGTACTCTGAAAATTGAGGGTTAAAATTTCTGTACTGACGTCTCCCCTTCCTGTCTTCCAAGGAGCATGGCGGCGTTTGCAGGGATGTGTGATGGTGGCTCCACAGAAGATGGCTGTGTCGCTGCATCTCGAGATGACACCACGCTCAATGCACTGAACACAGTGAGTCTTGTGAAGTTTCCCGGGGTGGGAGGAAGATTCTCTTTTCCCTGTGCTGGCTGTAGGAAATACGCAATGAGCATGGAACACGAAGGAGCCTGGAGCCTAGGAGTGAGTACTGTCATGTGGTACTGCACTGAAAGATGACTCATGAGTCATGGTCTTGGCCACAGGGCTTTATAACCCTGAGCCACTGATGCGGCACCTCCAGGTTTGTTTCCTAATCTGTGTCTGAACTCCAGGATGGTGGAGAGCCTAATGCTAGTGGTTTATCTTCACTGAGATCTCACAAAACTGGGTACTATGTATACACCATTTTATTTAATCCTTACAACACTGCTCTGAAGTAGGTTCTATTATCATCACCATTGTAGACGTGAGGAAGTAAGTTCAGAGTGATTACATCACAATCTAAGATCACACACTCAAGGTTTGAATCCAGAGGCCATGCTTTTCACCTTCTTCTCTGTGTCTCAGGCCATATACTCAGAAGTGCATGGAGGGAGCAGAGAATAAGCTAGACTTCTTAGAACAGATTTGTTTATTATAGATTTGACTTTGGGACCATGTGGGTATTTCACGTGATTATATGAAATGAAATTAAGCTTTAAAAGTAACAATCGTTAAAGTAAAGTGGAACAGAGCCTAACAGTACTGAGTTGGTAGCATGACATCCCACCATGATTACTCGTCTGCTTTAATCCTATAACACACACAGCAGCTCAGAATGACAAAACGTGAACTTCTACAAATAATACAAATGCTGATATCAGTTTACTTTTTTGGACCTCAGAATGTATCCTACAAGGCTGTATAGGAAAATTAATGTATTTTAAGGTTTCTAGAAATAATTCTTCTCTGTGTGATTACTAATGTGAAATCACAAAATTTGAAGAAGCAATACATTTTTATGAATTTCTGATATATCAAAGAGCCTGCATGGTTATGTGTATTTACATAGGATATTGAGCATAAGGCCGAGCAACTCTTCTGATGGCAACTAAACGTAATTTAAGGACCCTTTTTGTTTTTCTTTTACTTGAGAGGTCACTAATAGTTGGAAGAGACTCTCCACATCATCTGTTCCAACCTCTAAATAGACAAGAATCCCAGGCTCAGAAAGGCCAGATGACTTGTTGAATGCCAGCAAGCCAGAAAGTTCATAACGGAGATTAGAAAATACCCAGATTCCCAATTTAGGAACTCTTACTGGTATACAGCTTGCTTTCAGAGAAACATGTAGATATCTGAATGATATGGTTGATTTTTATTTCTGTTTATTCTAGTTGTGTTCTTGAGCATTATATAACTGTATAGTAGTTTCTTGTGTGTTGGAGGCTGAATAATCTTAATGGGAATATGCTGCATTCTAAATAATTGAATGATTTACATTCCCACATGTATATTAGTTTTCCATTCCCACCTATTGTGTACTTAGAGTTTTTGTTTTTATAAATAACATGTAATGATATAGCCAGAAGGGGCCTTTGAGATTATTTTATAAATGAGGAACTAAGATTCAGAGATTGGTGACGCTACGAATAGTAGCTTGGTAGATATAGGTGTGAATGTCTGTGAATTCAAAATACCCTAAAAAGTATGTATATATTCAAAGTAACTCTTTCATATGAGCTTGTTTTCTGTTGAAATTTTTTGTATAAAAGCTATATGAAAAAAACTCTTTCATGACGATGCTGATCAGCTGACTTTTGGATAATGAAGGTGTTGCCATTTTTAATTAAATGTCTGTTTTTGGTACTTTTCCTGAATTTATCTGATTTATTCTCTTTCTTATACCAATTCCTCTGCATATTCTATAGAACATACTTTTTTACAGAAATGATTTGGGGGCTGTTTTGCCATAGTCCTTTGTAGCAAGTTCCTTCTGAACTTAAGCATTGCCACAAGGTTATTGGCTTTATGAGTTATTTTTTTCTGTAAAGCTGACTTCCATCCTTTGAAATTCTTCCTGTCCAGGCGAGCCTAGGATGGCTCAGGTGTCTTGGGTTATGCAATGAAAGTGCATTTTGCCACCAAAAGACCAGACTCTGTGCTTGATTTGTGATGAATGGAAAAGTTTAGTGGCTGTTTTAATTTTTACTGGCTTGCAGAGTTTTAGTTGTAGGCAGATTCTTTAATGAAAAGTGAAACAAATGGAAGAATCTTGTGAGAAGTTAATGTTTACTTCGACTTCCTTGGAGTAATGGAGGTTTTGAGCCATGTTAAGTAATAAATTGAAGAGATAAACACATTGTCATGTGAGAATTGTTTATTGTTTTTAGAGTATAGCAAAGATTCAAAACAAGTTTAGGCGTTTATGAGTTTAGAATAAACCTGTGTCTATTCCTATTTCCCAGGAAAATTTAGAAATTTAAAGTATATAAATTTGCAGTATGGCCACATTAAGTGTGTTTAACATCCCTGTAGGACTGTTTAAATTTAAATACATTTAATTAAATAGTTTAATCTTTATAACTGTGGTCGCTAATAGAACATTTTTGAACTGTTCTTTATGACAATTATATGGACCTGTTTTTAAATATAAGCTCTTCTGGATTACTTGTTTTAACTATCAGTGTTTTTTTTCATTATTCATTAATGAGATTTTTAGTGTGTGATTTTTAAAAAAACCTAGTGGACTGTAATTTATATATAATAAACTACTCTGATTTAAAATGTAAATTTGATGAGTTTTCCAGATGTGTACATCACTGGAACTACTGCAGTGGTCAAGGTACAAAACGTTTCCAACACCTCCAAAAGTTGCCTCATGCCCTTTTACAATCCTTTGTTGCAGCCAGCATCAGATAATCACTGATATGTTTTCTCTCATTATAGATTAGTTTGGATTTCTGGAATGTCTTGTGAATGGAATAATATTGCATGTAATCTTTTGGGTCTGGCTTTCTTTCAGCATAATAATTTTGCAATAGGTTTATGTTGTTGCATTATCAATAATTGTTTTTTTTTTAATTACTGGAGTAGTATTCTGGTGTATGTGTATTCACAATGTTTTATCCATTCACCTGGTGATGGACATTTGGGTTGTGTCCAAGGTTTTGGCCATTATGAATAAAGGTGTTATGAACATTGTTATTATGTTCATTTCTTGTGGATAAATACCTATGAGGATAAATATCTAAGTGACAGGATGTATGTGTGCAGGTAGCTTTTTAAGAAACCGTCAAAGAAGTTTCCAAAGTGCCTATACCATTTTACAACTCCCATTCAGGAGTGTGCTAGGATTCACGTTCTTCAGCATCCTTAACAAGACTTGATGTTGTCAGTCTTTTTAATTTTTACCATTCTAATGCGTGTATAGTGGTGTCTCATTGAGGTTTTAACTTGAATGTCCTGGTGATGTTGAACTTCTTTTCATGTCTCATTGACCATTTGTATGCCCTCTTTTGTGAAGTATCTTTTGCCCAATCAAATCTTTTCCCCAATTAAAAAATTGAATTACTTGTCCTTCAGTAAAATTAAGTTTTAAGAGTTCTTTTTGTATTGCAGATACGAGTTCTGTGATAAGTGTATTGTGAATATTTTGTCTCATACTATGACTTTTATTTTTATCTTTCAATGAGCAAAAGATTTAACTTTGCTAAAGTCCAGTGTATCATTTCCTTTCATGAAAGTTTCTTTGACCACCCCATGATTACAAGATTATTTCTATGCTTTCTTCTTGAAGTTTTAGTTCTGAAATTTAGGTCTGTGATTCACTTCAAATTAATTTTGTATGTGATGAAAGGTAGGGGTGCAACAAAGTTCATTCTTTTTCAAACATATGCCACTTGTTGGAGCAACATTTGTTGAAAACAGATTTTTCTCACTTAAGTGCCTTGATATTGTTGTTATTGAACATCAGTTGCTTGTGTATGTCTGGGTCTTTTTCTGGATTCTCTTCTGCCTCACTAATCTATCTTTTTACCAATACCTCAGTATTTTAAATACTGTAGCTTTTAGGAACTCAGATATTATATAGGTCTTCCTCTTTTGTACTTGTTTTTTAAGATCGCCTTGACTATTTTAAGTCATTTGCTTTTCCATATAAATTTTAGAATCAGCTTGCCAGTTTCTGTTTTTAAAAAGTCTTGATGGAATTTGGATTGGGATTGCATTGAATGTATGGATCAGTTTAGGAAGAATTCACATCTTAATATCGAATCTTCCAATCCATGAATGTGATGTATCTCTCCATTTTACAAAAAGGCTTCTTTAATTTTTTTGAGTAAGCTTTTATAGTTTTCAGTGCCTAGGTATTACACGTTTTGTTAAATTTATCCCTAAGTAAATACTGTTTGAAGATTCTATTAATAGAATTGTATTTTTAAATGTCAATTTCTGAATGTTCACTGATACAGGCTAGAAATGCAATTTTTATGTGCTGACCTTGTATCCTTTGGTCTTGCTAAAAGCTTTTAGTTGGTTCCTTAGGATTTCTGTATACATAATCATGTCATCTGCAAATAAAGATAGTTTTACCTCATGCATTCTGAATAATTTGTGCTTTATTGTACTTTCTTGGACCTCCAGAACAACACTGAGTAGAAATGATGAGAGCGGACATCTCTGCCTGATTTCTCATCTGAGGGGAAGTGTTTGGTCAACCACTCTGAAGTACAAAGTAGGGTTTTTGTTGCCTCCACTTGTGCTGTTTCAAGTTGAGAGTGTTCCCTTTTAAATCCAAATTTATTGATATTTCTGTCTTGAATGGGTATTGAATTTTTTCAGATGCTTTTTTTTTGCATCTAATGAGATGATCATAGAGGTGTTATACTTTATTTTGTTAATATGGTGAATTATATTGATTTAATTTCAAGTGTTAAATCAGCTGCATTCCTAGATAAATCCTGCTTGGTCAGTAATGTACTATTGGATTCGATTTGGTAGTATTTTGTTAAGAACTTTCATACTGTGTTCATGAGGAATGTTGAGCTGTATGTGGTGGTCTGTCTTTGTAATATCTTTGGTTTTGATACCAGAGGAATACTGACTTCAAAAGATTACTAGGGAAATCCTCCTCTCCTCAGAGAGTTTGTAAAGGACTGATCTTTTTTCTTTGTTAAATGTTTAAATGTTTGATAGAATTCACAGTGAAGCCATCTGGAACTAAAATTTTTTTTATGGAAAGTTTAAAATTACAAATAGACATAGACCTATTCAGATTTTATATTTCTTCATATGTTACTTTTAGTAATCTGTTGATCACTGTCTTTAAACATTTTGTCCATTTCGCCTAGGTTATCCAGTTTATTGGTAAAAATGTCAAGTTATTCCTGTATTATCTTTTTCCTACCTGTGGTATTTGTGATTTTGACCCTTTTCTTATTCCTCCTGTTGCTGATTTGTTTTTAGCCTAAATAGAGGTTTATTAACATAATTGATCTTTCAGATTCGGTTTCATTGATTTTTCTGTTTGTCTATTTCATTGATCTCAATCATACTTTTATTATCTTTTCTATTTATTTTGGGTTAATTTGATCATTTTTCCCCCTACCTTCCTAAAATGGGATATTAAATAACTGATCTTATAAAAATGTTTGATTTATTCTTTATCATTCTCTTAAAAAGTATTTAAAATTTTTCTTTGTGATTTCATGTTTTACCCATGTAGTGTTTAAATTAAATTGTTTAATTACCAGATCCTTAAGATTTCTGTCAATTTCCCTTTTTTTGGAATGTTACTGATTTCTTATTTAGTTTATTGTGGTCAGAGAGTACCCAGTAAGATTTCAGTCTTGAAATCTATTGAGACTTGTTTCTTGGTTTATTTAGGATGTGGTTTATCTTGCTAATTAGTTCCATGTGCATTTGCAGTGACTTTATATTCTGCCATGATTGGGTGTGCTATTACATAGTTGTCAATTTCTTTAAAGTGGTTATTATTACTCAGATATTCTATGTCCAACTAATTTTTATCTAGTTGTATTTTCAGTTACTGAGAGAGGTATATGAAAGTCTTCAACTGTGATTGTGGTTTTGTTATTTTTTCTTTTGGTTCTGTTAGTTTTTGGTTTCTGTGTTTGGGAGTTGTATCATTCAGGTACATGAACATTTATAATATTTATCTTTCTCCATGTATTGGTCCATTTACCTTTTTGGTGTGACTCTCTTTGGGTGTACTCTTTATCTTGAACTCAGTTTCATCTGATGTTAAGACAACTACTCTAGCTTTCTTGTGCATGTTTTCTGTTTGGCATATCTACTTCCAGCTTCTTTCTTTGGATCTTGCTTTTTCTTTATATTTAAAGTACGTCTATTACTTTAGTTTGTTAGTTGTTTTCTTGCTTTTTAATTCAGTCTGGCCAGCTGTACCTTTTATTTGAGTGTTTAGTCCTTTTTAATTGAATGCAGATGGTTATCACATCATGTAAAACTTGAGCCACATGTATACATTCATAACAGCAGAGTCCTTATTGGAAAATCACAGATGTAGTTAATATACAAACGTTATTTTCATGGCCACATGTCTTAATACTTTTGGCCCAGTGGTAACTTGCAGAATAGCTAGGCACTTGTTCTTTGCTCTTTCATGTTAAAATGTATTTCTTATCTTTTTACTTCTTAATTAAAAAAAAGTTTTGTACTGATGTAGAGAAAGATGATGTAATAAGGTGTTGGCCACCCTTATTGGAGGGGGAGGGTGTTCACAGTGACAAGGGACATACTCCTTAATGTATGTCAGCAAATACATGTTTTATTATATCATACTATTTTTAATTGTGAACACCTATAGAAGTACAATTGTTTTATTTTAATTTTATGTTATGTTACATAATATTATGTTAAAATACGACAACACAGTGGGGCTCCCTATGATGATCTCAGAAATGTTTCTTTGTGTATTACTCCAGGTGTTTTTCATGTGCAGTTTTTATTAGGTTTACCTGTACCATTTCAGCTTACACAGAATTTGTAAACATAATGCATGTTTTTGTAAGCATACATGCATTATGTATCTGTAGTGTATACAGATAGCCTACATTATTCTAATGGGATTGATTCAGTCATCTTTAAGTGCTTGCATTTATTTGGCCTTTTACAAGACCATTATATTTATGCCTAGAAACTGCAGCAGAGCCTCATAGTTTGAGACTAAGGTTTTCTAGAAAATATGCTGACTTCTTTTTTACTAAATTGATACTGGATTTCATTCTTTGGGCTCAGGTATCTTTCCTAATAAAATTCAAATTCTTTTGACTTCTCTTTCTCAGAAACTTTTTTGCATTTTTATGTTTACCTTCTTTCCCTAACACCAAACCTATACATGCTCACTATAAATGTAAGTAAAATTTATAATCATGCAGCAAAGATTTCACCTCTGCTTGGACAGTTTTATATCCTGAAATATGAATGGCTGTTAGACATTTGGTGTAAGCGTTTTACATATTCAAGAGAGTATATATTTATTTGCTTATTTATTTATTTATGCACACCCACATCTCCTTCAACAGAAGTTTCAAGACTTCAGTAGCTTAATAGTTTTTTCTAATATCTGATCTATAAATATCACTATTTATTAACCATTGAGTATTAATCATCATTGTTTTCTGAGCCATAGCCTGATGCCCAATACATGGTAAAAGGGCACTGAATATTTGTTGAGTGATTGAATACATAAATCAGGTTCAAGTCCAAATCACATTTGATCACCCAGAACTTGGTGTTGTAAAGTTGGCACAGAGTATGCAGATAAGCCTACTCCAGGATCATTTTTATCTTTCTCTCTTTTATTCTAAATAATTAAGTCTACAGAATTTCTGTCAGATTTTCTGTTTGTTGCTAAGTGGACTTCACTAAGGCATCTGGCCCTGGATTAACTTTTCAGTGCTTAGGATGTAAATGAATGTCAGAATATTTCCCAGCTCCCAAATAAGGCATTACCATGAGGCCCTTTTATTACAGTTATTTAAAGCATATAATCAGGATTCTTTTGACATTCATTCTACCACACCCACCCCCTTTACTTAAATTCTTCTCTTTTTACTATTTCTCCATTCAGATTAGTCAGCATTAAATGGTGTTTTTTTCCTCTGGGATTTTGATTTGTTGAAAAGAGTAATGGGAAGAATTGATGTGCTATATGATTTCTTATTATGGAAATACAATAGATTTCAGAACAGGACCTTATATAAATCAGTTTTGACAAGCACTTTTGCTAGTGTTTTATTTATGTTATAACAGGATACTGGAGTCTACTGGATGATACATTGTTAACTGTAGCATAAGTGAAGTTGTAGAAAGAGACCATGCAGTTGAGGTTTTCTGGTATAACCAGGACCTTTTCAACTGATTATCAGCTTAATATATATAATGCTATATAAATATATAAAGTTGAGTTTTTACTTATTTTACTTTGACCAATTAGAAATATTTTGAACTTCTGTTTTGAAAATTGTTTAAATGTTAAGAAAATTACCACCATGGCACCCTTTGGGCTGAGAACTTCATGAATTCACTTCTGTTAAAAGTTCCAGGCAATAATACTTGTAACACAAATGACATGATTTATTTTTGTCTCATTTGGATGAAGATGACTATTTAAATTTAATGCTTTAATTTGTTCCTTTTTAGATCATCTGTAGCTTTACTTAAAGTTGACCTTTATGCCCCAGTGTGTTCTTTAACCTAACTATGACAGAGCCTTATCACAATTTTTCAGAGGCAGATGGGGGATGAAAGACAACCTGTCTTACCTGTGGTAATGGCCCCTTTATTACTCATTGCAGCAGTGGTTTCGTTCTGGTAATTTTAACAGGAGAGGCTTGCCGGCAGCTCCGCTCATGTGTCACACCCCAATGAAGCTCTTCACAATTGTGGCCCTGCTTTGCTTTTCCATGTGAGCACTCAAGTTCCTTTAGCCATTTCTTTCTTTTCTTTTTTCTTTCTTTTCTGTAAGTTTTACTGAGATATAATTCATGTACTATATATTTAAAATGTTATAAATAATAGCTTTTGGTATATTCAGAGTTGTGCAACCATCACCATAATCAATTTTAGAACATTTCATCATCACCAAATTAGCAGCCTAGCCTGTCCCTGACCCTTGGCAATCACTATTCTGTCTTCCATCTCTATGGATTTGTCTACTCTGGACATTTTGTATAAATGGAATTATACAATGTGGACTTTTGTGACCGGCTTCTTTCACTGAGGGCAATGTTTTTGAATTTTATCCATGGTGTAGTATTAGCTGTTTTTATATATAGCCATTTTATTTCTGCTTCTAGTCAGCTTTCTCTGTATGCCTTTTAAGATGTGGCACTTGAACTACAGCAGCATTCCCCAGATCTGATCAGCTTCAGGTGACAATGAGCTACCACCTCATTTATCTAAGAGCTCATCTTAGTGCAGGCTAAGGTTTTGTGAATATACACTCATCACATTCTATTTTGGTCTTGTGTTGTCTGGTTTCATTTTTCTTTGTATATTTGCCTTTGCCGAGCCATTTTCCTGCCATCCTCAGTGTTTTGACTGAATTTTGAGCTAGGCACAGGACCTCAAGTTTATCACTACTTTCATTTTATTAGGTATCAACCTTTGGTCAGCTACCTGATGTCATTAATAACAATTGCAATATTAATCACAATAATAAAATTAAAATTGATTTGTTGATTGAGTAGTTAATATTAGGCAAAAGTTTAAGTGCTTTTCATGAATGAATTCATTTAATTTTCATAACAATTCTTTGAGGTATAAGTGTAGATTAATAAGCGTACCCTGTCATATTTATATACAATATACACATGTAATAATTTATACATATACATTAATAAGCACACCCTGTCATATATATTTATACATAATAATTCAACCTTGAGGACAGGGTAGAATTGAGGCCAGCACCTTATGGCAAGCAGTCCTCCTGGAACGTCCAATGATGGTACAATGTTAGGACTTTGCTGTTCAGCCAGTGAAAAAGCCTTCATGCCACAGCCTGTCTGTGCACCTCCTTCCTGTCTCCTAGGCTCTCAGCAGGGACTGAGGAGAATGTGATTCAGCTTTTACTTTTGTTTGGCAAAAGTTAAGAAAGTTCCTTTACTAATTTAAGGTGATTTTTTTCCATGCTAAAGACTGGTAAAATGTTTTGAGATTTGTATGGTGTTTTGAAACACATCCACTTAACATCAGTCAGAATTTTACCATCTGTGAACTTATATTAAGCATTAATATTAACACAGTGTTAACACAATAACACAATAGTCTTTTTACATTTGAGAAGAGACTTTAATAAAATCATTCATTCACTTATTTATTCAGTAATAAACAGGAGTGAGTCCCTGCTCTTTGCTAAGTCCGTATGGGAGGGCATTTGATGAAAGTGTTCATGATCTAAGTAAGCATTTACTCTTGGAACAAAGTAGGCCCATGAGTTTTTGAAGGGCTCATATTACCATAAGTTTTAAAATGTACTATAGAATACTCAAATTTATACTTGTCAGAATACTTTTTCTTAGCTTTCCTAGATAATTTAACTCCCAAATTTTAAAGGTTGCTGTATTAGTTTTCCATGGCTGCTATAACAAATTGCCATAAACTTGTTGGCTTAAAACAACAGAAATTTGTTCTCTCCAGTTTTGGAGCCCAGAAGTTCAAAATTAAGGTGTATGGCTGGGCATACTTTCTGGCTCTTTAGGAAGCATCATAACAGGGAGAATTTGCCTCTTCTAGCTTCCAGCGGCTGCTGCATTCCACAGTTGTGTGGCCACGTCTTTTTCTGCCGTCTTCACATTGCCTTCCCTTCTGTGGGTCTCTGTTCTCTCTATTCTGTGTTTTTCCACTGTATTTCTTTTATTAGGTTGCTTATCATTGGATACAGGGCCCACCTGTATAAACTAGAAGGATTTCATCTCACTGCCTCTAACTTAATCACATCTACAAAGATCCTTTTTTCCAAATAAGGTCACATCACATATTCTAGGGGTTCGATGTGGTTATCTTTTGGTGGCCGTTTCTTAGCCTGCCACAGTTGGGTTTTACTATTATATAACATGTTGCTAAAGTAAATTATAGTACTTACTTTTTTATAATAGCTTATTATCTTTATTTCCTATCCTTTTCTGTCAGTTGTGATTTATTTAGATTTAAGTATGGACTTTCTGTTATGAAAGTATAAATATTTCTAATAGTGGCTATGATATTTTGGTAACATCTGAAGATACTTGATTTATAAAATACTATAGTGTTTGTATCAGTATATATAATACAGTATTTGGCTTTCTTTGTACAAAGAATGTTTTTATTGGATAATAAAATTATCATGTATAACTGTCATGCTGATTCGTATTCTGACCTACCAGGTTGCTGAGTATTTCTAACTTGGCTGTACCCCAGATCCAGGCATCTCTGGACCGAGTCTTCCCCAGTCCTGATCTGGGTGTGACAGTGCAGGGAGGGCACCTGCTCCTCAGGGGCCCTTGGGGTAAGCTCTTGTGTGGCTTGTAGGCTTGATTTCTGACATGGCCTGGGGTAAGCCCTGGCTACCCTTGAATCCATTGCTCTTAAAAGCATCTGTCTGGGTTCCCTGCAGACTTCGAGGAGCTGTGCTGCCTTGGCCAGCCCTCTTCTGCAGGAGGCTGACATTCTGCCCTCAGAGCTCACCGGGCTGCTTAGGAACTAGACCATACGCTGCCCTCGCCATTCCTGCCGCCCTGCCTCCTGGTGGGCCTGCCTTCCCCTATCCACAGTATTTGTTGGGCTGTGTATTCTAGCTCACCCCAGTAATCTGGAACATACACTTTATTCACACATTTTTAGGAAGGTTTGGCTTTTAAATTTCTTCCCTTTTTTTTTCCCATTTCAGAAATGAAGTATGTTTTCATGTGTTATCCTATCAGGTCTACCTTTATTTGAAGCCTTTGAGTCGTTAGTACTGGTGGCCATCACACAAAGTGTGCATAATGGTTAGTTTGAGATCTTTAGTTTGCATAATATTACTAAGTTTTTGGATCTAACACAGTTGGGTTGTCTTCTGCCACTGCCAAATCAGCCGTCTTGTTCTTTTGAAGGCTGTTGTTACACAGGAGAACTGGAACTGTAAGGAAGCTGTTTCTGAAGCTCAGAGTGAGGGGCTCCTTGGTTCTCTGGGGTCATTGGCTGAGGGGACTACCTGGCTTGCCGGAGGCTTTTCTGCTTATTTCTTAGTTGCTTGCTCTGTTCTTGGCTGAGGTTTCTAGATCAAAGAGCAGTTTGCTCAGAAATGTTCCCAATTCTGCAGTTGCACATGCTTTGCTGTATGCCTTGTTGATTCTCTTTGTTCCATTCATTACTTTATCATTGCAGCCAAAAAGACTAAGTGTTCTGTTTTCATACACCTTAAAATTACTCATCCGAACTCACCGAGGTTAAGGTTGCTGAGTCCGTGGGTTGGGGGCAGTCATTTTGGCACCTAAATTCTACTAAGTAGGATTTAAAGCAGTTTCTGTTAATGTTTTTTTCTCTTAATGCTGATGCCACTGATCTTGAGGCTTTTGTTGTTCGTTATTTTTTTTTTCATTAACTATCTGAGGAATCTGGTTAGTTTTGACCCATAGCTGACCTTTTGCGTGCACTTTCCAGTGTAGCTTATTGATGCATACTGATGAACCCTGCTAGTTCCTGCAAAGGATGGTCAGAATGGTTTTCCTGTTACTCTGTAGGTTTGGAGTCTTACGTATAGTGTTTCTGCATTCCAGGCTGTGAGGATGCTAGGAGTAAGTGGAAAAGTGTTTTAATTTCCACTTGTGCCTCTGAACGATTTCCATTTGTAAATCTGATGAAGGTCTTTCTAAACTGACAAATAACTATCATTCATAAAAGTGGCATAAACAATCGAGTCATTAATTCATAAATCTGCTGTTTCTTCCAGTGACCAGAGTGACACTCATTCTGTATCGTTAAGCTAAGTCTTCTTGTAGTGGATTGGTTTGCTGAATTCTAAGAAGTCAGTGTCTCCTAGGCACACTTGGCTGGCAGCTTAGCTCCATGACAGCCTTGGTTTCTTTATATACTTTGCATGGACTGTCACACAAAAAGCAGGAGGAGAGATTGTGTTTCTAGGAAGCAAGGTTATATACATGTTAACTGTAGATGATTAACTATCCATAATTGCACCTAAAAACCTGTGGCCTGAACTGTCCCATTTTTCACACACCTGAAAGTAAAGACACTAATCTTCATCCCTAAGGTGTAAGTGAAGCCTTGGCAGTAGCTCTTCAATATTTGGTTTGAGCAATTTGGCCTAGTTCAGTGGCAATAGTGTTAATTTTTTAATTTTTCTAAATGAATGTATTATTACCTTTTTCATTAGAAAAACAATATCCTTTAGAATTTCACCTTCAAAACATCTGTATAAAGAGAAAGAATTAAAAACTGGGTAGTTGCCTAAATGACTGACTTCAGCCCCTCTGTCACAGGTGAGGAACTTGGGTGCTCTGTTGCGTGCACAAGGGGATGTCTCCATCCCCTTGGCCCAGGCTGCTGTCCTCCCAGTACTGTTCGGTGACTCTCCAGAGTCTCCTGGGTGTCCTGGACTCAAATTGTCTCTAGGTTCCCAACAAATCACGAGGTTCTTTGTTATTTCCCTTCTCAGTTCCATCTTTCAGCCTGTCTGTGAGTATCGTAGAATGACATTCGTTCCTGTGGCACCCTAAAGCTTGCTCGCTCGGTTCCCTCAGCACTGGTGCCCTTTCCCCATGATAATCCTCCAGTCCCATCCCTTTTTAGGCAGCTGTCCTTAATTGAATATTTATTTCCTGTGCTCCAGGAATCATGCTCAGCAATTCCCACATTATCTCATTTCATCCTAAACAGTCCTCCAAAATAGGCTCTATTTTCTCCCTTTCTGCAGCTGAAAAATTGAAGAGAGATAATTAACTTGCCTATTATCACACAGCTAGTGGCAGAGCTAGGGTTTGAATCAAAGCCAGAGCCAGGAGCCCTATCCTGTTAAGACTTCAACTCTGCACACTCCAAAGCTCATTTGGTGTCAGGACTCTGTAAGTTCTTCTTCCAGGTGGTGTGTTTGTGAAGACAGTGTCAGATTAGAGTTTCAAAAGAGACATGATCTGAAATGGCCAAGACATTCAGTTTGATTTGTTCTGTATTTTAAAAATAGTTTACCGATCTCAGTTGATGTCAGCATTGATGCTTACTTCCTAATGACCTTGCTGGTTGAGGCTTCTGTTTAGAATACTTTGAAAAACACCACAGCCAGGAGATTATGACCTGCTACTTTCTCGACACAGTAGTATGTGTGGAAACTAATGGGGAATGAGATACATGGCGATGTGTATCAGCCATGAGTGAGATATTACCTGGACGTATTACTGCCTATTTTTACTTGCTCCTAGAATATTGTTTTTGTTTTGGTTGTTGCTCTTCAGTAAGTATAGGCAAGGGTAATCAATCATAATACACTGATTGTTGATTTTCAAAACCTGCTCTGTGAAGACATCTTGGTTTCTTAGGATAGAGTGTCACCCCAGTCAGCATTCACTGGCACTTTGTGTATTTATGATAACATTTATTTCATTATTTTGTTCATGTATGTGTTTCCTCTTTGAGCTGCTGGTCTCCTCCTCCTGTCTGCCCACCCCCACTCTCAAGTGATGAAAAGACCGTGCGCTTGCTGTGTCACCACAGCTGGAGAAGCCGCTGAGCCCCATCATTGCCACCAGCTTGCCAGCTGTAGCTGCTCAGGGAGAGACGTTGAGTCTCAGAGCTCTTCCGAGAATGAGGGTGGATGTTAGAATCCTCCCTCTGCTGCTTACTAGGGAAGTGGCCTTGAGCACAGTACTGAGCCTCTCAGTTGTGTTGCCTCATGTTTAGTCCTCTTGCCACAAAAGAGTGGTGGGAGCAGTGACGCAGTCATGAAGATCTAATGCAGTTCCTTGCAAAGGCAATGCTCAACAGACATCAGTCCCCTGCTCCCTCCTGGTGACTCCAGGGCCTGGCATAATTCCTGGAACATCGCAGTTATTCAGAGGGTGTTAGAGGGAAGGTTGGCCCAGTAACTGTGTATTTCCTTCCCCAAATTAACGGGATCTTCCCCTCAGCCCTTATTCTCAGCACGTAAATTCAGTGTCTTTGCCATTATCTCTAAAATGTGCTCCCATCAGAATATTTAGACAAATTTAGCCTTTTCAGTGCTTAAATAACATTATTTGGATCGACAGTACCCAAACAAAAATAAAACATTGTGTTTTTAGTGTTAATTCTAGTTTTTGAATGGATACATGTATCACATTTTGAGCTTGGTATTAGGTCATTGGTGTTGGAGGTATGAATGAAAATATATTGACATCTGTCAATTGTGGATTATGAGAAAAAATTTTTTAAGTTTTGTCTTTGGCAAGATCTTTATCATTTATGTTAACGGTTGAAATAGTTTAAAATCTCTTCCAAATCCCAGTTTTTTCTCTTCCTAAGCTATTTTGGCAGTTTCTTGCAAATAAACAGTTTATTTTGCAGAGCAAAAGACTTTGAAATCTACTGTCATCTTTAGTGGACTACAATTATTTAATATTTAATTTAATACTTAGTATGAATGCAGTCCAGCCCAGATAGGCTTTTTTCTATAGTTATCATAGTGGCTATAATTGCAAAAGGATGCTTTGACTGTAGTACAGACTGCCAGATGCAATGCCATTTGATCCAAAAAGGTCACAGTAAAAGGGACATTTAAATTAAGTTATAAATTACAATTGAAGAACAATATTTTGATGTGTGAGACCAGGGATGTCAGAGCAGGGAGATGTAATTCATGGGTTCATTATAGAACAGAGGTGCCTGACAGCTGAGCCGTGCCAAAAGGAAAATTTATTTGCAACGTCACGTAGATAGAAAATGGCAGCTGCAATGAGAAGCCAGAGTAGAAACTTTGAACCGTGCGGTAATATGCAGAGTTTATGCTAATAAGACTGCCCGAGACCCAGAGATGTTTAATGATTGCTGTAATATAAATGAGGTGTTCAGACACTTGCACATTTTCAATCTTACTTACATTAAGACCTCGTCCTTGCTCTATAAAATAACACAATATATAACTAGGCATTAAGGTTGATTCTCTCACCTCTCTGCCAATATACAGATTTGCTGAAATTTCAGAATTGTTTAGTTAGGGGAGTTAAAGCTTGAAACAAGATTTCTATCCATGGCAGCTTTTGAGAAAGGATATAATTTAATGTTTATAGCAATCCATGAGAAGTTCAATCATGAGTTAATTAAACTGTAGGCAGTCATTAAGCGTTATTTATTCTTTCAAGAAGCTTGCCAGTAAAGCACTTACATATATTAAATGATTGAAAGTAATAAGTAGGGAATGACTTGTCAGACAGAGTGAGAGCAGCAGATTAAACTTGGGCAATTATGCAGAAATGTGTTTTTCTTCTTGTGCCGTGATCCTTTCTTCCTGCTAATCCCAGGGAGCTCAGAAGCTGTAAGGAGACGAGGATGTAGCGTCATCAGCAGTATACAGAGGCGCTGTTGAACCTCTGGCTGTTTGAGTAGTCTTAGGTAAGAGCCATGTACCTAAAATACTACTCCCCATGACAATACCACTATACAGTTTATAGCTTTTTGTCATTTCAGAATATCTTGTCACATTATGTCCCATTGTTCTTTGTCACAGCTGACGGATGGTGGTGTTAGGCCCATTTGACAGATGGCAACTCCAGTTCATCTGGTTTGTGACAAAACTGGTAACAAGAATCTGTTACCTGCTTCAAATCCTGTGCTGTGTTCACTAGGCTGCAGAAGGCATTGACTATGGGGTGGTTTATGTAGAAGGGTCTACTGAGTACCTGGAGTCATTGAGAGCTTCATATGCAGCTGCTTAAATGTGTCCAGTTACATGTGGCACAGTGACTTTGGCTCTGCTGGTTCTGTCTAGTGGTTACATTTGTTCCACTGGAACTGAAACAGGAGTTTGTTGTTTGGAAGCTGCTATTGTTTTTAGCACCAGAAATCCCCTACCAAGACTACTCTGCCAGTTCACTCACGCTGGTCTTCACTAGAACAGGATCTGGCATAGGAGCTGCGCAGTAACTTGTTGAATGAATGGGAGGCAGAGAAAATGTGGTGCGAGTAGGCTGCCTGTGAGGCTGGACATCCCACAGGATCCTCATGAGCATTGAAAGCCATGGCAGAGGAGGGCTGGACACCTAATAGGAAGAGTTTCTATTTGTTCTTGCCTAATGAGTAAACCAGAGATGAAGGGAAAGGCCATAACCTGAGGATTCTGTGGAGCAGGCCCAGGGGACCAAAGAACATACTACTGGAAAACAGCAAAAACGGGGCAGTTCCATGATGGAGTGACTGAAAAGGTTAGTGGATTGATGAAGAATCACCATTTTGTTACCAGATTTCCCAGACACTGACCTGTGGTTTAGGGGAAGACAGATTTTACTTGTGTAGGAGTGCAGACTTGCAGTTGAGTGATGGGGAAGCAGCAGATTTACGAAGTACATGCTTCCCTAATCACTGGATTAAAACACACAAACACACATACCTGTGTTGATGAATTTGAAAGCTGTGGTTCCCCTGAATGACATCTTGCTTTGTGGGTGTCAGGGTGATGGGAATGGCTCAAGATTTTTTTTTTTAATTTTGGTATCGTTAATGTACAATCACTTGAACAACATTATGGTTACTAGACTCCCTATTATCAAGTCCCCCCCCACATACCCCATTGTAGTCACTGTCCATCAGCGTAGTAAGATGCTATAGAATCATTACTTGTCTTCTCTGTAAATACTGCCTTTTCTGTGTCTCCTCCCACTCCCCTACCTTATGTGTGCCAATTGTAATGACCCTTATTCCCCTTATCCCTCCCTTCCCACCCATCCTCCCCAGTCCCTTTTCCTTTGGTAACTGTTAGTTCATTCTTGGGTTGTGTGAGTCTGCTGCTGTTTTGTTCTTCAGTTTTTTCTTTGTTCTTATACTCTGCAGATGAGTGAACTCATCTGCTACTTGTCTTTCTCTGCCTGGCTTATTTCACTGAGCATAATACCCTCTAGCTCCATCCATGTTGTTGCAAATGGTAGGATTTGTTTTCCTCTTATGGCTGAATAATATTCCATTGTGTATACATACCACATCCTCTTTATCCATTCATCTACTGATGGACACTTAGGTTGCTTCCATTTCTTGGCTATTGTAAATAGTGCTGTGATAAACATAGGGGTGCATATGTCTTTTCCAAACTGGGCTGCTGCATTCTTCCTTCCTTCCTTCCTTCCTTCCTTCCTTCCTTCCTTCCTTCCTTCCTTCCTGTCTTCCTTCCTTCCTTCCTTCCTTCCTCCCTCCCTCCCTCCCTCCCTTCCTTCCTTCCTTCCCTTTCTTTCTTTCTTTCTTTCCTCCCTCTCTCCCTCCCTCCCTCCCTTCCTTTTTCTTTCTTTCTTTCTTTCTGTTTATTTATTTTATTTTTATTTTGGTATCATTAATCTACAATTACATATGCAACATTATGTTACTAAACTCCCCACTTCATCAAGTTGCCCCCACATTCCCCATTACAGTGACTGTTCATCAGTGTAGTGAGATGCTATAGAATCACTACTTTTCTTCTCTGCGTTGTACAGCCCTCCCTGTGCCCCCACCCTACATTATGTCTGCTAATTGTAATGCCCCCTTTTACCCCTTTTCCCTCCCTTCCCACCCATCCTCCCCAGTCCCTTTCCCTTTTGTAACTGTTAGTCCCGTCTTCGGTTCTGTGAGTCTGCTGCTGTTTTGTTCCTGCAGTTTTTTTCTTTGTTCTTATACACCACATATGAGTGAAATCATTTGATTCTTGTCTTTTTCTGCCTGGCTTATTTCACTGAGCATAATACCATCTAGCTCCATCCACGTTGTTGCAAATGTCTGGATTTGTTTTCTTCTTATGGCTGAATAATATTCCATTGTGTATATGTACCACTTCTTCTTTATCCATTCATCTATTGATGGACACTTAGGTTGCTTCCATTTCTTGGCTATTGTAATAGTGCTGCGATAAACATAGGGGTGCATATGTCTTTGAAACTGGGCTGCTGCATTCTTAGGGTAAATTCCTAGGAGTGGGATTCCTGGGTCAATTGGTATTTCTATTTTGAGTTTTTTGAGGAACCTCCATACTGCTTTCCACAATGGTTGAATTAATTTGCAGTCCCACCAGCAGTGTAGGAGGGTTCCCCTTTCTCCACATCCTCACCAACATTTGTTGCTGTTTGTGTTTTGGATGTTGGCCATCCTTACTGGTGTGAGGTGATATCTCATTGTTGTTTTAATTTGCATTTCTCTGATGATTAGCGATGTGGAGCACCTTGTCATGTACCTGTTGGCCATCTGATTTTCTTCTTTGGAGAAGTGTCTATTCAGATCCTCTGCACATTTTTTAATTGGATTATTTGCTTTTTGTTTGTTGGGGTAGGTGAGTTCTTTATATAATTTGGATGTCAACCCATTATCGGATATGTCATTTATGAATATATTCTCCCATACTGTAGGATGTCTTTTTGTTCTACTGATGGTGTCCTTTGCTGTACAGAAGCTTTTCAGCTTGATATAGTCCCACTTGTTCATTTTGGCTTTTGTTTCCCTTGCCCGGGGAGGTATGTTCATGAAGAAGTCGCTCATGTTTATGTCCAAGAGATTTTTGCCTATGTTTTTTTCTAAGAGTTTTATGGTTTCATGACTTACATTCAGGTGTTTGATCCATTTTGAGTTTACTTTTGTGTATGGGGTTAGACAGTAGTCCAGTTTGATTCTCTTACATGTAGCTGTCCAGTTTTTCCAACACCAGCTGTTGAAGAGGCTGGCATTTCCCCGTTGTATATCCATGGCTCCTTTATCGTATATTAATTGACCGTATATGTTTGGGTTAATGTCTGCACTCTCTATTCTGTTCCACTGGTCTATGGGTCTGTACTTGTGCCAGGACCAAATTGTCTTGGTTACTGTGGCTTTGTAGTAGAGCTTAAAGTCAGGGACTGTAATTCCCTCTGTTTTATTCTTCCTTCTCAGGATAGCTTTGGCTATTCTGGGTCTTTTGTTGTTCCATATGAATTTTAGAATGATTTGCTCTAGTTCATTGAAGAATGCTGTAGGTATTTTGATAGGGATTGCATTGAATCTGTAGATTGCTTTAGGCAGGAAAGCCATTTTGACCATATTAATTCTTCCTAGCCAAGAGCATGGGATGAATTTCCATTTATTAGTGTCCTCTTTAATTTCTCTCAAGAGTGTTTTGTAGTTTTCAGAGTACAGGTCTTTCACTTCCTTGGTTAGGTTTATTCCTACGTATTTTATTCTTTTTGATGAGATTGTGAATGAAATTGTTTTCCTGATTTCTCTTTCTGCTAGTTCACTGTTAGTGTATAGGAATGCACCAGATTTCTGTGTATTAATTTTGTATCCTGCAACTTTGCTGAATTCAGATATTAGACCTAGTAGTTTTGGAGTGGATTCTTTAGGATTTTTTATGTACAATATCATGTCATCTGCAAACAGGGACAGTTTAACTTCTTCCTTGCCAGTCTGAATGCCTTTTATTTCATTGTGTTGTCTGATTGCCATGGCTGGGACCTCCAGAACTATGTTGAATAGAAGAGGGGAGAGTGGGCATCCTTGTCTTGTTCCCGATCTTAAAGGAAAAGCTTTCAGCGTCTCGCTGTTAAGTATAATGTTGGCTGTGGGTTTGTCATATATGGCCTTTATTACGTTGAGGTACTTGACCTCTATACCCATTTTGTTGAGAGTTTTAATCATGAATGGATGTTGAATTTTTTCGAATGCTTTTTCAGCATCTATGGAGATGATCATGTCTTTTTTGTCCTTCTTTTTGTTGATGTAGTAGATGATGTTGATGGATTTTCGAATGTTGTACCATCCTTGCATCCCTGGGATAATCCCACTTGATCATGATGGATGATCTTTTTGATGTATTTTTGAATTTGGTTTGCTAATATTTTGTTGAGTATGTTTGTGTCCATGTTCATCAGGGATATTGGTCTGTAGTTTTCTTTTTTTGTGGTGTCTTTGCCTGGTTTTGGTATTAGAGTGATGTTGGCCTTGTAGAATGAGTTTGGGAGTATTCCCTCCTCTTCTACTTTTTGGAAAACTTTAATGAGGATGGGTATTAGCTCTTCACTAAATGTTTGATAAAATTCAGCAGTGAAACCATCTGGTCCATGGTTTTGTTCTTAGGTAGTTTTTTGATTACCAATTCAATTTCTTTGCAGGTAATTGGTCTATTCAGATTTTCTGTTTCTTCCTGAGTCAGCGTTGGAAGGTTGTATTTTTCTAGAATGGTTGTCCAGTTTGTCACCATATAATTTGTCATAGTATTCTCTCATAATTCTTTGTATTTCTGTGGTGTCCATACTGATTTTTCCTTTCTCATTTCTGATTCTTTTTATGTGTGTAGACTCTTTTTTTTTTGATAAGTCTGGTTAGGGGTTTATCTATTTTGTTTATTCTCTCGGAAAACCACCTCCTGCTTTAAATGATTCTTTCTATTGTTTTATTCTTCTCAATTTTATTTATTTCTGCTTTAATCTTTATTATGTCCCTCCTTCTACTGACTTTGGGCCTCATTTGTTCTTCCTTTTTTAGTTTCATTAATTGTGAGTTTATACTGTTCATTTGGGATTGTTCTTCTTTCCTGAGGTAGGCCTGTACTGCAATATATTTCCCTCTTAGCACAGTCTTCGCTGCATCCCACAGATTTTGTGGTGTTGAATTATTGCTGTCATTTGTCTCCATATATTGCTTGATCTCTGTTTTTATTTGGTCATTGATCCATTGATTATTTAGGAGTGTGTTATTAAGCCTCTTTTTTTGTGGGCTTTTTTGTTTTCTTTGTGTAATTCATGTCTAGTTTCATACCTTTGTGATCTTAGAAGCTGGTTGGTACAATTTCAATCTTTTTGAATTTACTGAGGTTCTTTTTGTGGCCTAGTATATGATCTATTCTTGAAAATGTTCCATGTGCACTTGAAAAGAATGTGTATCCTGTTGCTTTTGGATGGAGTGTTCTGTAGATGTCCGTTATGTCCATCTTTTCTAATATGTTGTTCAGTGCCTCTGTCTCTTTGTTTATTCTCTGTCTGGTTGATCTGTCCTTTGGAGTGAGTGGTGTATTGAAGTCTCCTAACATGAATGCATTGCATTCTATTTCCCCCTTTAATTCTGTTAGTATTTGTTTCACATATGTAGGTGATCCTGTGTTGGGTGCATAGATATTTATAATAGTTATATCTTCTTGTTGGACTGACCTTTTTATCATTATGTAATGTCCTTCTTTGTCTCTTGTGACTTTCTTTGTTTGGAAGTCTATTTTGTCTGATACAAGTGCTGCAACTCCTGCTTTTTTCTCCTTATTAGTTGCATGAAATACCTTTTTCCACCCCTTTGCTTTCAGTCTGGGTATGTCTTTCGGTTTGCAATGAGTCTCTTGTAGGCAGCATATAGATGGGTCTTCTTCTTTTATCCATTCAGTGACTCTATGTGTTTTGATTGGTGCATTCAGACCATTTACATTTAGGGTGATTATCGATAGGTATGTACTTATTGCCATTGCAGGCTTTAGCTTTGTGATTACCAAAGGTTCAAGGGTAATTCCCTTACTATCTAACAGTCTAATTTAACTCACTTCATATGCTATTACAAGCACAACCTAAAGGTTCTCTTTTTTTTCCTTCTTTTTCTCCCTCCTCCATTCTTTGTATGTTATGAATCATATTCTGTACTCTTTGTCTATCCCTTGGGTGACATCTATTTAGCCTTAGGAATACTTCCATCTATAGGAGTTGCTCCAAAATGCACTGTAGAGGTGGTTTGTGGGAGGTAAATTCTCTCAGCTTTTGCTTATCTGAAAATTGTGTAATCCCTCCTTCAAATTTAAGTGATAACCTTGCTGGGTAAAGTATTCTTGGTTCAAGGCCCTTCTGCTTCATTGCATTAAATATATCATGCCACTCCCTTCGGGCCTGTAAGGTTTCTGCTGAGAAGTCTGATGAAAGCCTGATGGTTTTTCCTTTATACGTGATGTTTTTTCTCTCTCTAGCTGCTTTTAGAAGTCTGTCTTTATCCTTGATCTTTGCCATTTTAATTATTATATGTCTTGATGTTATCTTCCTTGGGTCCCTTGTGTTGGGAGATCTGCACACCTCCATGGCCTGAGAGACTATCTCCTTCCCCAGATTGGGGAAGTTTTCAGCGATTACCTCCTCAGTGACACTTTCTATCCCTTTTTCTCTCTCTTCTTCTTCTGGTACCCCTATAATGCGAGTATTGTTCCATTTGGATTAGTCACACAGTTCTCTCAATATTCTTTCATTCTTAGAGATTCTATTTTCTCTCTGTGCCTTAGCTTCTTTGTATTCCTCTTCTCTAATTTCTATTCCATTTACTGGCTCTTCTACTACATCTAGTATGCTTTTAAATCCCTCCATTGTATGTTTCATTTCAGATATGGAATTTCTTAATGATTGAATCTCCAACTTAAATTTGTTCCTGAGTTCTTGAATATTTTTTTCTGTACCTCCATAAGCATGTTTATAATTTTTATTTTGAACTCTCTTTCAGGACCATTGGTGAGTTCAGTTTCATTTGTCGCTTTTTCTGGGGTTTGTTAGATTTTGGTCTGAACCATGTTCTTTTGACGTTTCATATTTCTGTTTGGTACCCACTATTGTGCAGGAACTCCAGTCTGTGGAGCTGCTGAGCCTCTAGAGTGAGGTTGGGGTCATAGGGGAGCGAAGCTATGCCTCGGGGAAGGAAAGATCTGTTTCCTGATTCCTGTCTGCTTTGCCTGTCTCCAGTGTCAGAGCCAGTGGGTCAAGCACACACATGTAAGCCTCTGTGCTCGGCGTCTCCAGCCTTTGTAGGTGGGGCCTCCTGCCTGTCTGACACCAGCCCAGTGACTGCTGGTTTGCAAGCAGATGCCGGCAGGCTAGGAGGACAGTGCAGCAGGCTGCGTGTCACAGTGGGGGTCTCGGAGCTGAGTGTGCAGCCAAGGGGATGGATCACCTGAAGCTCCTCAAAGTTCCCAACCAGCTGGGCAGAGCACACCCAGACAACCTTGTCCAGCTCTTCCTTCTCCCATGCAGCAAGCTCAGTGCAAACCCCGCCCCTTCAGGAGCCCTCTCGCTGCTAGGAAGGCTCTCAGACTGCCTGCCCCTCCTCTGATACAGAGCGGCCGGATGCGGATCCCCCCTCCACAAATGGCTGGAATGTCAGTCTCCCAAGCACTCTGCCCATCTGAGTTCCCCAGTGTCCAGAGCACCACACACTTTAGGTTTCCTCTCACAAAGCAGATCTCCAGGGCTAGGCACTCTGCAGTCCCAAGCTTCCACCCCATCCCTGCTCCATTTCTCTTCTTCCCACCAGTGAGCTGGGGTGGGGAAAGGGCCTGGGTCCTGCCAATTAAGGCTTTCCTACCTTACCCTGTTTCGTGACGTCTGCTCTGTTCATGAGGTCTGGTTCAGCCTTCTTTCTTGTTGCTTTTTTAGGGTTAATTGTATTAATTAACTATATTTTTGTACTATTTGTGGTTTTCGGAGGTGTTCTCCATGTTACGTCTCATGCCGCCATCTTGAATCCTCGATGGCTCAAGATTTAAGGGTGTCTCCCACCAGTGGCTTACAAATATTGGAAGCTGATTGAGTAAAGATGCTGTAACTGGGTTCCTTAAGGTAAATCTGTAAGACATTTGAGTCCCCCCTCCCCCCATCTTCATCTCAATTTCTTTGAACGGTATTCTCTAGGGAAATGGTAGAAGGTCTTATTCAAATTAAAGGACTTCATACCTTAGCAGTATTGGGAATCCTGCACTGAATTTCTTAACTATATGGACGTATCTCTGTGGTCATGATCGGGTATTTCAAATTTGAAACCCACTTGTTTTTCACAGGATGAAATTATTTTAATCCTTCAGAGCTCAGTGCTCTATTAGAGGGAAATGTTTTTTATGACAGTTTTAAGAGATTTATTTTAGAGCCAGTATTTTGGTAAATTTACCAACTCTACATGAGGCATACTGTTGAAGTATCAGTTTAGTAATTCCTCAAACATTATTTTGATCCCAGTCTGAAGAAAGAAAACCTTCATAATCATCTAGAAAATAAACCCCTTTTAAGATGGGCTTACTCATGCGTGGTATATTGAGCAAAGAAGGTGGAGCCCTGCTTTTTAGGACCCTAGAGTTTAGATGACACATTTAGATAAATGTGTTGTACTAGACCCGGGCTTTAAACTGATTCCCACAGGTTACACCATCTTAGTCCTACATTTCATGCATCATAGATAACGATGCCCATTGTCTTTATGTTGTTCACAGCCATATCTAGAATAGTGTTTAGCACTAAGTAAATATTTGTGGAACGATGTTGTGAACTCCAGTAATTTTCTTAAGGTGTTCGAAAGGTAATCTTCATTCTTGTGAAGGTATGTGGGCCATTAATAAATAATAAAATGTAATTAAAGTATTCCGTTAAAGATGTAAAGCTCTCAGAATTTTCTCAGGCAAGACTGTTGGAAAGTAGGAATAAATGTTTGTACTATTAAATAGGTGACTACTTAGAAAGGTTCCTGTGGTTCCCTAAGAAAAGAATGGGTCAGAACATCTCCTTGACCCCAGCTTTTGTACTAGCATTTACGAATTACTGATGATAGCACAATAATACCCTAACTTCATTTGTTCAATAAATATTTTGTCACTGTTGGTAAAGAATCCCATACATGTTACTTTTCAAATGTGTCTTTGTGTAGGAGTGGGAGAAGTTAGACACTGTAAAGATTTACCGGGTTTACATCATAGAACCATCAGGAATTAGGAGTATTTAAGAGGACAGGCAGACAATGGAGCAAATGAAAGTAAGGAATTACCTGTTATTTCGAGAACAAAGTAGCAGAAGGAAGTGCAGTTTTCCACATAGATTGTGACAAGTTCTTCAGGGGTAAGTGTGATCTGAAATAAAGATTTGCAAAAGAAGCATGAATGCTGGGCTATGTTTAGGGGAAAATGCCTTTTTCTCTAATCTAATTATGCTAGAAGTTTAACCAAGGGGCATTATGTAGGCAGTAGTCAGCCACTCCAGTAAACTAAAGAACCACAAGTTCAGCAAGTTACTCAAAACATTTCTTCTAGCTATCTTTTAAAGCTCTCCTTAGTTCACTGAAAGGCAGGAATGTCATAGGCATTAATGACATTTGATTTGACTTCATTCACTCAGCAGTTCACTTTTGGAATTGGCTTATGAGTAATTTCCTGTTCTCATGTGTAAGATTTAAACATTTAAAATTTTTTCTGTGTACTGTACTAGAGTTTTGGTCAAATTTCATAAAATTTTAACATGAGTAATTGTGTGAAACATAAGTGGGTTTTGTTTATATTTTTTAACAGTATTTTCTTTCTCTCTCTCTGAAAAGGCTGTTCTCTGATCTAGAAAATTGATGGAAATTAAGTAGAGACCTTTTTTTCCCTTTTCTAAAAATAAATGGTTAACACCCAGCATACTATGTGCCAGGTACAGTTCTAAGCAATTTACATGGATTTTCTAATGTTATTCTCACAATAGCCTGAAGAAGTATATGTTCACTATTATACTCGTTTTTAAAGAAGATGAAATTGAGGCCCAGAGAGGATGAATAACTTGCCTAAGGTTGTACACCTACTAAGTAGTAGAAGTAGAATTTGAGTCTAGGTAGTCTGGCTTCAGAGTCCATAGTTTTTCATCACTCTTCTTATAATGACCCCATATACTGTAATTACCTCTTATAAAATGTTGTTAATTTGCCATGAGCTTTTTATTAGGAATTTCTAATTTGATCAACTTAAACTTATTTCAGATTATCACTTAAATGTACACTTTTTGAAAGAAAGCCATGCAGTTTTTCCCTTCATTCAGTTCTGATCCGTGTTGTTAAGTTTTCATTATGGATCTTCATTATATTTTAGAGCTTGGTAAATAACCTGCTTGCTCTGGATATTAGGAAAGTATGTAGATCTAACTTTATTTAAATCTTTTTGTACTTCTAAAAGAAGGCTAGATTGGATAGTTTTCAAACATTTGCATATTATAATATTTTATTTTGCTATTTATTTAGTATAGATTTATAGTGTAGCATACCATTTTATTTCTAAAGTAGTCTAATGATGAATGTCCTAAAAATACATAAGGTACTATCTAGTACTCATGGTCATTAGCACCCTCCCACACACACTGTATCTCCCTGAAGCAGGATCCAACCTCAGTCCTTGTGGTAGTTGACTCATTGTTATAATTAACATGTAGCCTGGATTTCCTTGGAGAATCTTGGACTTAAAATAAATTGTGGTCCTCTAAACTGTAAGAATACTCAGGAAGTTTTAACATTTAATACTTTCTGCTTTGCTGAATGAGCAATGAAAATAGATATTTGTGATACACCATCTAATAGAGTTGAATAGTTAAAAGAGAGACTTGCTGTGTATGTTTATTTCTGTCAACAAATATTTATTGCAGGTTTACCATATGCCCAGCCTGGGGTACAGCAGTTGCTAGGAAGGCGGTCTATGCATGCTTTTTAGGAATTTTTATTAAAGAGAGGAAACACATTCTTGTGAGTCTGTAGCTCTTTTTCTACACCTACGTGACAGTAATTACTACAGCCTATTTGATCTTGTTATTTGTATGTGTTGTATCCCTATAACTAGTTTATGAATTTTCTGGAAATAAAAACTGTAACTTGCTCAGGTTTGTACCTTATTTGTGCTTGAGGGTTCAGTAAGTGCTATTTTACATTGTTCAAATAAGGGATTGAAGCACAGGTGGAAAGATCAGAATGTCCGCTCCACCAGGGCAGGTAGGTCTCTCTCTATTTTGTTTACTGCTTTGGTTCCAGGGCACATTGCCCAGAGCATAATAGGCACTCAGTCAACAAAAGACTGAATGAATTGGACTAAATTGAGATTTAGATTTGGGTTGAGTCTACCCAAGGACAATAGTTGAAGGCATTTATTTATTAATTTTAGCAAATGTTTTTGTTGTATCACCTTATGCGACAGATTGTGTTAGGCACTGGATATACAAGTCCAAGCCAGAACAGATTCTTGTGGCAGAGAAATAGATCTGCAAAGAAAAGGCAGATTTACAGTTAGAATTTTGGAGGGACAGCCACAGTTCAGGGAGCTAGATTGATGAGCAGGAGAATCCCTTCTACCTGCTACTTCTCTCCATGGTCTGCAACTTCAGACTCAGGAATTGGGGGTGGATTAGGGTCACAGGAGCCAAAGCAGAATGTCTTTGTAAGATAGAGAGGGGTCAGTGGTGCCAGGTACTGCTTGGGGTTGAAAAGGATGTGGAGTGCGAAAAGCGCATTTACTTTGGCCAGAGAGGCCTGGTACTAAAAGGAATGTGTATATAAATCAGCATCTTTATTCATATGTGCTCAAAGTTAGTATACTATTACAGAATTAGCTTATTTAAAAAGCCCTTGTATTTTAGACCTTGAAATTTTTTAGTGAAATTATTGCAGTTGAAAGACTTCTAAGTGCTAAAGGGAAAGAACATGACCTAGTATTTCTTTAGGCCACTTTTGGGAGAATGGCACAGGGTGAGGATCATTTTGGCTGGGTTTGAGTCGCAGCCCCACTGCCTCCTGGGTTAGTGCGGTGAACACTTTCACTCGCTCTTTCTGGGCCTCAGCTTTCTCATCCACAGACAGGTTGACAATAATTCCGACCCAATGAGATTAAATGAGAGGACGCCTTCCTTGTAAGATTAAGAAAGGTAGATCATGAGTGCATGGAATGTGCTTAACACTATGCCAGGCCAGATGTTCAGTAAATGGTTTACTATTGTCCTTAATCCTCTCCCTGTTATTGCCAAAATATTTGCTGCCTTACCAGTCTCCCTCTCCTAGAACAGCTTGGGGGGCTGGGGCTGGTTGGGTGAGAACAAACGGTCATGCTGACTGACCTGGCTGTGAGTCTCTGTGCCCATTCCATAGTTCTTCTATTGAAGAGAGTGAATGTAGGGCTTCCCTTTTATTGATTTGCTTCCAGTTCTGTTATTTTGGTATGATTAACTAACTAAAACTGCTGTTGTTGTTTTAGTTACATGAAAGCGGTTATGATGCTGGCAAAGCCCTGCAGCGCCTGGTAAAGAAGCCTGTGCCCAAGCTGATCGAAAAATGCTGGACCGAAGATGAAGTGGTGAGCTTGGATGGGAGTTTGCATTGTGGTCTGGGTCATTGGGGTATTTGCTTCTCAGTGTGTGACCTCCCTGCTACTCGGGGGAAAAGGGGCTCACTCCAAAGATTCAGTCAATGTACAAGGCTGCCCATGGCACCTATCAGTCAAGGGAGGAGCCTTTAATCCTCGTAATTGTACAGAAAGTCTTGATTTGGGTAAGCTGAAGTTCTGTGGGTAATAGGAAAGATTTCCCTATTTCATGGAAAGAGAGAAGAAATTGATAGTTACTGTTTTTAAAAATTAGTATTGGTTGGTTGGTTTTAGCAAGTTTTGCAAGCTAGCTTTTGATAACCTCCCTATTTTAAGACACAAGCATTTGAAAACCAGTCGATACGTAACCTAGAGTAGGGCTCGTGACTTGTGTGTGTTTTTAGGGCTGGCAGGATTTGTAACCTGCTGAAAGACGTTAGTCAAAAGCAGGACCTTAGACTTAATTAAATAAATGCAGAGGATCCTAACATATTCCATTCTATCATTATACCCACTAAGAAGGGGGGAGATGGAAATACAGATTTGCAAACCCATGCATTTGTATCCCAGCAGAATAGAGTTCTCATGAAGCTACATCCCCATCTTGTGATTTTTGAAAGGTATTGCTATGAAAAATTTACAGATTTCTTGTGCTTTTGCAAATACACCCTTCAATATGTGTGTTACTACTTGACATTTGCCCTTTAGGGTGAATGAAATAAAGATGAAGGCTGGCACTGATACACATATAGATTGTAAGTTCCTTGCCTATATTTTAAAATATGCTAAGAAAGAATGTTTAGAAACATTACGCACTTTTCTGCTCTGGCCTTTTTCATTTGTCAGCTGTACTTACTGAGTGCTTATTATGTACCAGGTGATACACTAGGAGCCACGTCAAGAACACAAAGTCCCTCCTCACAAGACTTGTGTTCTAAGAGTGGGAAGGCCATCTGTAAATTAGTGTGTGTCTGGTGGTGGTACATGTACTGAGCAAAGTAGGTAATGAGGAAGGGGAATGAATTAGGTAGGGATGCTGTCTTCTGTAAGGGGCTCAGGAAGGGACTGGTAAGTACCATTTGAGCAGAGACTTCATGAAGTGAGGAAATGAGCCTTTTGGATATCAACAGGGAAGAGAATTCCAGGCTCTTAGGTGAAAGCCTGCCTAGAATATTTGAGAAATAGGCAGGCGTGTGTCTGGAGGAGAAATGAGAGGAGAGGTGGTTGGTGAGGGAGGGAGCTCTGTGGCCTGTGCCCTAGTCATCATCTTGCTGTTTGCTCTTCATGAGCAGATTCTGAGCAGAACGACTTGCCCTGCCAGTGAACGCACTCTGGTTGCTGTGTCAAGAGTGGGCTTTGTGGGCTGTTGTGAGTGTCCAGGCCAAGACTGGTGACTCAGTAGAGGTGGTGAGAAGTGTGGGATTCTGGATGTATGTAGAAGGAAGAGCCAAGAGAACTCATGGATGCAATGCTATGGATGAAAGCAAGTATTTTGAGAAGAAGGGGGCAAAAGCTTAGCAGACAGGAGGGACGCAATCAAATGGTTGAAGGTTGGTACTAGAGTGCCTTTCCAGGAGTCCCTTAAAACTCTAAGTTTATCAGACTTATGATGAAGTTGGCGTTGCTATTTTGAAATTAAAAATTTTAAAACCTTACATAATTAGTGAGGAGTTGGGAACATCTTAAACGTTTGTTTAAGCCGTTAATAGGCGATGGCTATTGTAAAAACATTAAACTGGTTGTTTTGAAAAGTCATAAAGATGTTTTTCACTGCAGAACAATTTATGTGAAGAGATAAGAGATTCGATTGATAAAAATTTTAATTTCCTCAAAAAACCTTTCCAGAAAGACATAAGGAGATGAACAGGACGGAATGACTAAAACAGGATCAGTCTGCAGGTCCTTGTCGGCCCATAGGCACTGTGACCCACCCATTTCATTCTTCCCTCCAGTTCTTGGGCTGCTTCCTTCCTGCTCCCATTTCCCTTTGGTCTCTCCTCTCCTTCCACCTTCCTGCCCCCCACTGTCCTTCCCTTTTCATTAGACATGGCTCTCCCCCTCCCTTCATTTCTCCCATGACCTTTCATTCCCTCTGGAATTTTAAAATTCCAGCTTAAAAGAAAGCTCTTCCTGCTCAAAAGAAAACTGGCTTCCTTTTCCTGTAACACTTGTATTGGCCCAATCTGGATGTGTCCCGCTGCTGCCATTTAGGGACTTTGAGCAGATGGTGGGATGGAGAGGGGAGGCCTACACAGAGGGAAAAAACTGCTCGGAAGATGAAACATGACTCCAAAGTGCTGCGCATTCTGAGGACAGGATGACGATGCCAGACTGCATGCGTCCTTGTCAGTTTGGGCCTATTTCTGTTTGCTTCTTGGTTTAGTGCAAGTTTTGAGAAATGTTTTGGCAGCCATCCAGTCCTTGCAGTGCCTAGGGATCTAATGGTTCCCTTATTTATAGAAGTTAAGCTTCACTTTCTAAAACCTCAAAAGGGAATGAGAGAGTGATTGAATAATTGATAGGCCGAAGGAAGTTACTGACAAATATGTCCATTCAGATCTCTGCATCGTTTTATGTGGCAACAGCGTACACAGACCACAAGTCCTTCTGCCTTAGCCTGGTTTTGGCTGTGAACGCATACGTGCTGTGTGCATGTGGTGCCTTCCTTTGGATTTACCCCATTTTCTCACCCCAGGAATCTCAGGAATAAGCAGCATGCATGTATTCTGACTAAGATAGTGGCCCACCTGCCTTTTTCCCCTCTTGGTTTTCTGTATACTCAGACATTCTGGTTACTCTCAGATTTCCAGTGTATCAATCTGATGTAACTACAACAGTGTTCATGAAGTTGTTTTCCTTTGCAGTTACACAAACTGAACCCCTGTGTGAGAGGGTTGGTAGAGTGAGCACCTGACACTGTGCGTCCATGGCTGCACCGTGAGCAGGCACCCGGTGCCCCTCGCCCTGGCAGGCCCACTGCTCTGTGAGCAGCCTATCTCTGTCTTGCCAACCCAAACCCTAACCGTTCCTCATGGGTTAGCACAGCTCCCTGGCCCATCCCACAGTGACTGATCCTTTTTCTGAGTTGCATCTCCTATTTATATCATTTGTTGACAGCTAATCCTTTGCCTCTTCATGAGCTGCTGTGCTGTCATCACCAGCTCTTGGCTCCTCACAGTCTTTATTTCTGAGTTGATTGTCCTCCTGGGTTGTGAACTTAACTAAGAGTGAGAACTTATTAATGGTGAGAATAATGTCTAGTAGAGAATAAAGTCTTTGTCTCTGAGGGATTTGAAGAATAATGACAATACTCTGTTCAGCTTATTTTGAAAGATTCTCCGCTGTAATTAAGATTGTCCTCAATCCAGCATTTTAAAACTTGTAATAGTTAATAATTATGTATAAGAATCAAAGAAAAAAACTTTTAAATGCATGCAAAGCTGACCTTAAGTGCTTTATTTAGTTTTGGAAAATGTTTCCAAATTATGATTAATAATATCACCCAAACTCCTCTTCCTAGGTTTTTCAGGTAATCACTAACTCTTGAGATCTTAGGCCTCAATTAAATAATAGGAGGCTTTTCATTTCATACTTTCAGTAATTCCTTTGACTGGTGTGTGTGTGTGTGTGTGTGTATATATATATATATATATATGGTATTTCTTAATTGAAGTTGCTTTGAGGCTGAGATGCTTCAGATCTTATGGATCTGAAGCCAGATTTGTGCCAATTTCTGCTGAATTCTAGGCCACATAGTGACAAGTGAACTCTGCTTTAGTGGAGTGACTCTGAGAAACACCTTGGTAGCTAGCTCATGGCCAGATCTTTCAGGCTACATAAACTGGGTCAGATCAGAGAGCCATTTTTGAAGAAACGCTGCATCAGTTCATGAAGCTCATTAAATACCATGGTATGGGCAAGGATGGAGCCCAAAGTTAATGGCTGGCTGCCACATTTGAGAGTTATATTGATGGATAACCAGTTTCACTTATATTATGCGAAAAATATTATTCCTTCCCAAGAAGCCACCCAAATTAGTAGAATTTAGAAAGAAGAAAGTACAGATCAGAACTAAAAAAAAAAAAACTGAGACCCCAGATTATTAGGTTTTCAATTAAACATGATAAACACATTTAAATACAGCACAAAGGCCCCAGGCTGAACCGCACCTAATCGAAACAGAGTAAGTCACCCTCAGGTGCTCGAGTAGTCACTGGTTCTGTGTTTGTGAGCTGAAGGTAGCTGCTGTTGCGTTGTTGCTTCTTATACTGGGATTCCATTGCTGCTTGATGCTGTGCTCTTAATTAGCATTCAGCTGTTGATGATGGAAATACCAGGGATGCTAATTGAATTCTTTTTAAAATTCAGGGCCTGCATTTTCCTTGTGGAGTTTGGCCTGACTTGCCAGGTTGTAAGATTGGGTGCTCCACTGAGCTGTGCATTTCAGCCTTTGCTTCCCATCCATTTGGCCTGTTTGTTTTGGAAATTATTTTTGTGTTGAATTAGCTTTCAGCAAAAATCCAGGTGTCGCATTAGGTAAAGGTTGTGTTGCTTACAGTATTCCTGCATAGGGTTTCCGTTTCATTTTGGGGAACTGTAACTTTTATCTTGAAATATGCCTCCTTTTAAATATTATATACCAATTCTGATGTAATACATTGAGGTGAACAACCTAGATACAAATAACCTCTGAAATCTTTATCCGAAGATGGTTAATCCATCGGGGCGATAAACCTTAATTGGCTGTGTACATGGATTTACAAATTCATAAATTTTAAAACATCTAAACTACCCTTCAGTTTAAAGCCCAGTTTATCATAAATATATATGAAAATCCTTCTTTCCAAATTGACCTGACATGGCAAACTAATTTTCTGAATATTTGTAATCCAGTGAACCCGCGTGGCTGGTCAGGGAATTACTTACACAGAATATACACAGCTATTCGCATGATGCCCTTCACCAGTAGCATCTGCACACGCCTTTGTTAGGCCCTTTTTGGAATGTCTGCTCAAGACAACATTGTTTTCATTGTTCACTCTTTTCAGGCCAGGCATCTGGATGTGCCAGAAGACAGAGCTGCTTAGTGGGGCAAAAATACAATGAATTTTATTTACTGTTTGTGTGGCAGCTGTAGAAAATGGAGTTCACAGCAGAACCAGAGTTAAGGTCCTGTCACAGCAGGAGGTTGGGAGCTGATGACAGGGGGAGCCTCCCACAGCCTGCAGTTATCAGTCCACAATCTTGGTGTTTAGTTTTTAAATATTTTATTTTCAATATAGGGGAAGGCTTAGTTACATGATACTTATTTTAGGAATGGTCAAATTTCTAGAGTTATTGAGCATTTTATATAGTTGTTAAGAAATGTTGATCACAGGACAATCCTGCAGGTCATCTATTACGAATCCATTCATTTTCTTCTTTGGTAAATTTTGTGTGAATTTTCCCTACTGTTAGAACATCATTATAAAAACATTCAAGGGGAGCTGAAACCTCACCATCTGCTCAGTGTCCTGGTTTTCTGCTCTCTTTAGGTCTTTGTTCATGTACATACATCATTTTATGTAATTGTAAATTTATGTAAATTGAATCATAACATTGAAATGCTTACTTTCTGAAGGAATCTTAATTTGAAAATTTTTACAGTTCACTTGGAACCTGAGATACATGTATTTCATGCAACACATAATAGGCACTTGGTAAATTTTAAATTGAATTGAAGTAGATTTTTCTCTCCGATTAACCTTGCTGTAATTTTAAACTGAATTGGTACCACTTCTCATAACCAATTTAAATCTTAAATATGAAAGTAGGAAAATAGGTAAATGTTGACATATTACTTACACATAAGTGATATACCTATTACTCATCCATGTTATATGTTCTTATTATGGTCCGTGGTAAAAATCAGTCCTTAATATTAACAAAGGAAAATGTAGATTCAGGTAAAATTTGCCTGATGTTTCAGTAATTAGTGAAATTGAACTATTTTTCCTATTAGACTCCCATCAACCTTTCAATCACCCCCTTGTTTAAAGAAGTTCGTAGTGTGGCTAGAGTAGAGTTTATTGTCAAGTACTTCTGGAAATGAAGACAGTAAATTAAAAATAAATTATAAGTGTAGAAAAGTTGGTGTAAGGCCATCCATTTTGTTAGTTTGCAGAAGGATTCTATGGTGTAACAAGCTATAAAGAGAAATGTATTTTAAAATCCTTAGTAAATGAAATAGGCCAACCATTAGAAGAGGGTAGATATTTCAAAAACTTATTTCAGTATTTCACGTCAGTAGAAGATGCCTCCAGGTTACATATACACTCAGCTGTGACCTTGCCTTTTACATACATGGCTTTATTGCTTTCTAGGCTTCCTCTTAATACTGGGGTCAGAAAAGTTAGTATGCCTGGTTTTCTCTTTCTTTTTAAATAAGGTCATTCTGTTTCTCATTTTCTTTAATCAATACGTTTTTTTAAGCCCTTTATTCCCTTGCCCTAATTTTAGGTTATTTTTTCAAAAAGCCAGCAATAAATTGTGCCATTCTTTGGGCTCCATGTGTATGTGTGTGTGTGTGTGCATGTTTGTGCATGTATGCATGTTCAAGCCTTGGGGTGCTGCAGGACAGAGCAGAGACCTGGGATTAACCCCACATGTAATACAGGCATACCCTAAGTTACTCCGTGCTCAGGATACTCTTTTTAAATCAAAGAGTAATTTTTATGGGACATTTTTCATTTTTGCTTGAGGAGGAGAACATTGGGGAGAATCTTCAGCTTGAAAGATTAATAATACCAGGGCAATGGGTGTTGAGACCATGTTTTCCATCTCATTTTCAAGGGCGTGTAAAAAAAAAATGGAGATAGCATACACTTTCAGCCACTCTCCATCATCTTTCTCTGTTCATTTAAAAAATGAGAACAGGAGACAAGAGGACTTGAGATATTGCATTTGTTCTCCCATTGACAAAGTGGTTATTTTATAAATGAAGAGGATGGAAAACCCTTTCCTTTTTCAGTTTCTTAGCAACGGAAGAGTCAATTTTAATGTGTATGCATGAAACACTCTATGTATTGTGACATTGGAGCCTTACATTTTCACAGGGGAAACATATATATTAGGCTGCTAATTGGAGTTCAGGGTTGTGGGGAAAGAAACAGGAGGGCAAAGGAAAAAAGGGAACCCTGCAACTAGAGAAAGTAACTCACTGAAAGCTGCCTCCTCTCTCCTGGCATATGTATGTTGTAAATCTAAAGTCTCTTTTAGGTAGAAGTAATTAATAATGGCCTTTATAGCCCCCTCATTGCTGACTTCACTAGAGTGTCAGACTGTTTTTTATTTCCTAGTAGTGTTTTGTTCCTCTTCCCCCAATATCCTGCATGCTATTAGGTGATACTTAATGACTAATGTTTCAGCACTTGCTTCAAATTGTTTTTCTAAAATACATGTGTATGGATGGATTCCAGTGAGTTCTCCATACATGTAAAGCAAAGTGTTAGGTGTTAGGAGCAGAGTATGTTTGCAGGTCCCAAAGGAGAAAGGCAGTCTCCACAGTCGGCCTCACCAACTCAGTGTTCAGGCCCAGGTCTGCCTCTCCAGCTCCGCATCTCTTGTGTTTGGCTTTGGGGCTTGGCAGATGGAAGCCTGCCCATTCTCCATTATTATCTATCCTATGTGACCGGGAAGATAGAATGACCCCTTCATGTTGTTTACTAGGTTACTTACTCAGTTCTGATTTTAGATTACTGGTTGGAATTCATTCATGCATTCCACAAATATTCATATACCACCACCTCTTTACATGCTGGTGATAGAGCAGTGAACAAAACAGAAGTCCTGTGTTCCTGGAGCTGACATTCTAACGGAGAAGGTGGGTAAAACAGGACCCGCTAAGTGACGCAACCAGTGTGTTAGCAGAGTGTGAAGAGTGTTGTAGGGGTCTGCTCCCCTGTGCTGTGATAGCATGTTCACATGGGTGCTTCCACACTAGGCTAGGAAATCTTGAGGTCTGGGACTACAGTTTAATCCTTCTTGTATCCCCAGAACATAGCCAGGGCCTGGAGCAGGTTTGATAATCAGAAAATATTGTTTGACTGGGTGAGTAGAAGAGAAACCTCAGTAAAGGCTGTTTTCCTCCCCAGAGCATCAGATCATGACAGTGCAGTAGACCATTTAGCTGAAGTCCTACACTGCTGCAGTCAACAGGGGCTTTTCCTTCACCTGCACAGGGCCATGCCTCTAACTCCAGCACTTCCCTGTTCCTTTCTTCTCAGTAGCTTCCCTTGGAAGGGACAACAGCCCTGCCAGTTGTCAATGGTTTTATTTTCTTGACTTCGATTTTTTAAAAAGTTCATTCTTTGCCAACATCACTTAGTACTTGTTGATTTGTGTGGTTGAGATGTTCTGCTGTGAAGGAGTTAGTGATGAGGAGAGAGAAGGAAGAAGGCTCAGTGGACAGCCCAAGCAGCCCGCCACTCTTTCAAAAGCCAGATGACCTGCATGCTGCTCTCTTAAGGCTGCCTGATCGGCTCGGGCAGTCTTTGTGACTATGGTGTGTGTGTCGTACACCTTCCCTGTCAAGTCTCCTCCAGACCTCGAGCATGCCCCTCCCTATTTGGTCACTTTTGGAGTGTTTCTTCCCTTGCAAAGGGCTAGATCCCATGTAGTTAATCTCAGCAATAGGAAACAGAAGAACTGCCAGATATACCCAAGAACTAATAAGGTGGGGGCAAGGATAGTTAAACGTAAAAGAAGAACCAAAAAGTCGGAGAAGGAGCAGAATGACTGAAACTGCACCATATTGCTGGTAAACTAAAAAGTTTACCAGCAGTGTATCTGATATTTAAAGTATGTGTCTAGAGTCATTTTTTTTCTTTTTGTAAGTGTATATACTCTCTCATTCTGGATCATTTTATGAAATGTTCAGAAATGATGACCCAAGAACATTAGGAAGACCCCTCTTTGCTCTGGGACATGCTGAGTAACTGTGTCTGTGTTGTCGCCCTTGCCTGGCTTCCTATCTGGCTCTGTGGGCATGGAGCATGCTGCTGAAGTGCAGGGCACAGCCCTGGGGGAAGGAGAGATGGTAAGGTGAGCTCCTTTCTCCTATCTGGAAGACTCATCGTAGGGTGGGCCAGAGAGGGGTGAGGTGGGAGCACAAACATGAGGAAGCCGGTTGTCGTAGAACACTGACCTGAGTGCCAGCCGGCCTGTGCTCAGACTAGCAGCCAACTTTGGGACCTCGAAGAAGCTGTTTCCCTTGAGTCTTAGTTTTCTTGTCTAAGAAACGGTAAGAAAAGGAGAAGGGGAAAGGATGAACTTCACTATGGCTGGCAGGTGTATTCAACAGGAGACAGAGTCTGACTCCAGTCTGGCTGCTGCCCACCTCCACCCTTTCACTTCCCAGGTAGAAAATTGGGCAGATGTTTTATCTAAAGCTAATGGAATCATGTTGGTTTAAGAAATTTAAAACATGCATACCTGCATACTCACATGTCCTTTAGTACTAAGAGTTCTTGTAAGCCCTTTGTAAGTTTTTATTATAAATTTATTTTTCTAATCTTGCCTATCAGCAGTAATAAAACAAAACCTTTTAGACTACAGAAATGCATGAAATGGTCCATCACCAGTGGCTCTGCTCCATATTACTTCAGTCCCTTTCCTTCTCTTAACATCCCTGAATCGTCTCTGGGAGCCACTGTTAATGAACTCTGTGGAGTTGTTACACATTTGCAAATAAGCTGCTTTCCAAACAAATTAGTCACTTTCTTTTTCCATCTAGGACCTCTAATTAATTAGAGTAACAGAGCTAAGTAGTCTTGGTTATCCATTTTTTTGAAAGGGGAATTTTTAACAAGGTCTTAGTAAGAATAGATTTGGGTAACCAGTTGACCTGGACCCTGAACCCACCTAACAATCTAAAAATAGCTTTGCTTGTTGCAGGCCTTGGGCTCCTGTTCTATCCATTTCTGTGTTCCCAGCAGAACACCACTTAGGTCTCAGATAAAGCTGTTCCAAATTCCCAAAGCAAGTTAAAGACTGGGGTGGACTCTTTACTTCCGGCCCAATCCACAGAAACGAAATTCTCCAATCCTTTATCAGTAACAAAAGTTAGAAAATTATTTTCAGACCATCCTTTGAGATAGTCCAAGTTCTCTGTCAGCCTTCCAAGTTTTTGACCCCATAACAGCCTGACCTTGGTAGTCTGTCTCCGTCATTAGAATTCTCTGACTATAATCAGCTCACATTTTCTCTCCCTCTGTAAAACCTGTCATACATTCCAAGGACCCACTTAGATTATTATCTTGCTTTTAAGCAAACTTTCAGATGGATCATTCAGTTACTCACACATTTAGAGGCATCACTAAGCATCACACCCTATCATCCTCCATTGGTTTGAAATAATTCTAGCAGTTGGGAATTCCACTGTTACAAGGATATGCATGTGTAGGGGAAATACTCTACTTCAGATAAATGTCTTTACAAAAGGGGTGGTAGATTCTTAAGGCACAAAGCCAAACATTACGATCTGTTTCTGGATAACCAACCCTAGATTTGCCTTAACAAGTATTATACAGAGAAAAAGAGAGAAGAAGGGTTTTGCCCCCCTTTCATTGAATTTAATTCCACTGCATTTCCCATACCTACTCTGGGCAAGGCTCTGTTGGAGTCTAGTGAAGTCCCTTTATCCATTGTTCACTGTTTTAATTCTTCCTCTAGTTGAATCTTATGTTCCCATTGTTTGTTTTTCTGCTATTCAAGTCACTTTTTTGTATTTAGCTTATTTTCTTAGAAATTAGATTAAAAAACAATACTGGACAATGTTATATATGTCAATTATATCTCAGTAAAGTGAGGGGTGGGGAATTGTTTACCTTCTCCAAAAGTTAGGAACTTAATCATTGACTTCAGACAAATAAAGTGCGTTTGTTCTTCAACTGCTAATATCTCTGCAGGTATCACCACTGACCTTGATAATTGCCTGGCAGTGTGGCATCCTTGACTGATTTTGGCAGTGGGTGTAAATGAGCACTTGAGTTGGACATCGTCACCACAGGCAACCGAGACAGGAGGTGGCAGCCCCACAGTTGAAAACTTTGAGTGCCTTTGCTGCTGTTGGCTGTGTGCTAGGGTCCATGGGGTGCAGGAGGAACGTGCTGTTTTTCTGCTTTCGGACAAGGAGATCAAGGAGAGGCTCTGGGGAGGAAGCGTTATTTAAGAGGAACCTTAAAGGATGGCTAGGATTTCACCAGGCCGAGTTGATAGAGGTTAATGGAAGAACAAAGGCATAAAAGAATGTGGGTGGGTGGGTGGTAGCTAGTTACCCAGTTTGAATGAAGCTGTGGGTGGAAGATAGCTGATTCAAAGCCACCCACTGTTTATGGGAAGGGACATTTATTTAATTTGATAGGAAATAAGGAGTAATTACATCTTTTTGAATGTGAGGAATGAGAGAACTGGGACCGTTATTGGAGATTAGTCTGGTAACATGGGATGACTTGAAGTCCAGAGGAGGGAAGCAGTGGTTCTGAAGCCTGGCTGCAGATTAGAATCACCTGGGGAACTTCAAAATGTCCCCATGCCCAGGCTGCACTCCAGACCAGACAGAATCTGTGAGGTGGGACCCAGGCACCTATGTTTCGGGCCCTGAGAACAGGGTAAGGACTACGGTCCTAGTGAGAGGTGTTGAGAGCTCTGTGTTTATAGTAGTCGTTCTCAGCCTTGGTTACACACTGGAATCACATGAGAAACTATAAAACATACATGCACACACACCAGAAACTTGGGTCTCACCCTGGAGATTCCGATTTAACTCATCTGGGATATGACCCAGGCATTGAGGCTCTAATATACAGCCAAGGTTGAGAAGAACTGAGGCAGAAGTATGAAAAGTAAGAGGAGGGACCAAAACTGAGAGGCCTTATGAAGTAACGGTAAGACCTTCGTTATGCTCCGGCTACTGAACTCAGCACTTGACATGAATTTTCTCACTTACTGGCATTTTGTAGATGGAGGAGCAGGGTCACAGACAGGAGAGAGAACTTCTCTCAGGTCACAGCTCTGCCTCCTGGCTCCAGAGCCCAGCTCTTAACCTACTATATTACACTGCAAGGTCTCTCTAGAGAGGCCTAGCTGATTGGAGGTGGGAAGCAAGGAAAAAGTGGAGAGATGCTATTTGTAAGTGCAAGGGAGAAGGCTGGTGGCATTAATCAAATTGTGAAACCAGAAGTACTTGCTTTCGGGGAGAATAGGAGAGTTCATGTTGAATTTGAAGTGATTGTAGAAGATGAAGGTCTAAAGAAAGATTTTTGGTCCACAGAGAAAATTCACAGTTAAGAAAACTTGGCTTGAAGAGGTTAATTTGCTTGCTCAGGGTCTCACAGCTTCTAAGTGGCAGAGCCAGGATCTGATAAGGTTGCCAGGGACAGCAGTGAAGAACAGGAAGAGGCCTCTGAGGAGGCTTATGGTGAGGGGTAGAAGGATGGGTAAGGTGTTGGAGTCACTTGATGACAGGGTCCGACAAGGAGTAGCTCAAAGGGCCAGCTGGGGACAGCATTGGATGCTATTTGTTTAGTTTGTTAAACATTATGTTCAACTTAATAGGAAATTAGCAATAATTACATATATTTTGAATGTGGGCAAATGATAGGACTGGGGCTGTCCTTGACCTAACTCATTTGAAAGATTGGGTTAGGAAATTGTTTTAAGGTCAGGATGTTGAGGCAAGCCTAAAGCAAAAAAAAGAAGTTTGATGGGTAGATGATTCATTTCCTCATTATAAAGAGCATTTCTTTCATCCTTTATTAGGGCACAAGAATGTTTTTCTACTGTGTTGAGAAGGTCCCACCAGTGCTGTCTGCCTGCAGTTAAGAGCAGTCTGGATCTCCTACCAGCCTGGGAGAGGCTGTGAAGGCTTGTTGCAGGTCTCAGGGCTCCCTAAATTAACCAGGCTACGAACCCACTGCTGGCATGCAAGGTTTCCCCTGACCGTTTGCTGCCATTGTGTCCTGTTATTTTGGGCTTGGTGATTTGCTCACAAACAAGAAACTCCAATTCTTCCTCCTCTGTTTTTTTTTTTCTTTTTATCTACTCCCTTTACTTCTACTTTTCTCAGATAGCTCATCTGTCGGGAGAAAACCACACTGTAGTAATGTTATTGAAGTTTGGTGGGAGAAAAGTGCTGGCGATCCTGTTTCTGGTTGATTACTGTACCTTGGGCAAGTCATTGGTCCTTTCTCTAAGAAATTAGTGTTAATTAAATAATTAGGCCCCTTCCAGACATGAAGGGCTCAGGTACTGATAATAGGAATTGTCATTTTAAAAATATTTATTAAATGCCTGACTTGTATGTGCAGAGGACTCTGCCAGATGGCCCCAGACAGGACTTACCCCACCTCAAGGAGAGAGATTCTAATGGCAGTGAGGGATTTGGGTGCCCAGAACCTAGGTCTGGGGTGGAATGTGGAAAGTACCATGGTGGGATACGCAGAAAGGTGGA